>JANEYF010000561.1:0-632500 GCA_029963845.1 Rhamnusium bicolor | reverse complement strand
ATCCAGTTCGAATTTGTTCAAACAATTTTTTCAGAGTAGACCACATGAAACCGATGTATTCTTGTTAATTACATCATTTGCTACTAGAAAGAAATGGCAAGTTACGACATTTTTCGCTGGTACCGTTTTTTTTTATTGACTAAAATGTTTCCAAATTACAATTTTCCCAGAAAGCTCTTTTTTTATTGTCCCTAACACATTATTTAGAGAACCACTTAAAATATTTCAGTAATTTTTGTTTTTTTTGGTAAAATTAGAGTGCTTATAACGCAATTTGATTTTGAAAATAATTATATGTATTCTTTTAAAAGAACGCCAAATTCAGCGCTTCATATTGTAGGTAGTACAATTTTCAGTAAGCGGTAAACTTTTTTATTTTTAGTTTTTCTCACATACATGCTACGAGAGAAATTAAGCCAAAACTTTAAAAAGTTTAAGAAAGGAAAGAAAATTTGATGAATAAGCTACGGGTTTTGAAAAATGAATTTTTTAATGCAAGGGTCGAGTCGTGGTCTTACTCTAGTTTCACCAATTTCCGATATCTATGACATAAGGGTGGGCGTACCGTAGGGTACGGTACTCTCAACCACGTTATTCAACCTATACTTAGCAGACTATACTATGCTATTACATATTATGGATTACATTGCATCACATAATATTACATTACATTATACATTGCATATGGATGTTAGGGTACTGGTCTATTAGGATTTAACCGTTTAGTGACTTTAACCAATATTGCTCCTTTTCCTGTGAAAATGAAGTGGAACTTATAGATATTCACCTTTTTCAACAAAAATCTTAAAATAATTAGAACTATCTTGGATTTTTGTTTATCATATCATAATGCGTTACCAATTTTTCACAAATAAGGCACTTAATTTTTAAGGTTAATGTAAGTATACCACCATTAATAAAGGGCTGGGAGTGAAAACAATTATTGCTAGATTTGCTAGTATTTTAAACGGGTACACAAGCCAAAAGAGTACGGCCTGCCGCGCACTGACGATTTTTAGTTGTACAACTAAAAATCGGCAGTGCGCGGCAGGCCTAAGACTTGCTGGTACCACAGTCTCAGAGGAATTATATACTGCATGAACACACAATGTTTTGTTTACATTTCATCTGCAGCATGTATATGAAAATTTCCATAAATAAAAAAGTTTGTCGCTTAGTAAAAATATGCGAAGTAACAAGTTAATTGTAATTTAAACAAATTAATAAACAATGTTCGATAAAATCAATAATACCGTTGGAAGCGCTCGTTTATGTACTTCAGTTTAAAATAAAAGCAAGTTGATATATCTAGTACTTTTTTGAGATATTGAGTGAAATACAAAAAAAGCAATTTTTCCCAAAATTCGAAATTTTCGTATTTCTTGTCAATAAAAAAGTACAGTACCGGCCAAAAAAGCAAAATAGCCGTAATAGTGCAAATAGCCCTTTTTACATAGTTAATGACATATTCAATAAAATATATCAGTTTAATCTGGTTCTAGCACCGACAATTTTTTTTTGCAAACAGAGCGTCTTTTTACTTGCAATTTACTTCAATATAACACACGTTTTTGAAACATATCTTCCTATAAAGTACCATTTCATCATTAGGTTATTCCATAAATTCAGAATTATTTATCTGATACACCTAGTTCGAATGCAATTCTGCATCTGAAACCATAAGGGGTTAAGTCACAAAACTAAGTTTTTAACAAAATGCGGCTGGAAGATGTCGTTTAGAATTTTTGGCAAAATTAAATGTTTAGCCATATCTGCTCTCCTCGCACTAAGACCTTATTGGACTCTAATGGACACAACAAGTTACTTTAAACCAATAATCTCATTTTGGGAAATTTGGACTTAACCCATTATGGCTGTCACGTACAGAATTAGTTAAATAGAAAAGGTTGCAAAAATTGACGGTATAAAATTGGAAACAACTTCCAAAATTAGAAATAATGCCAATTTACTCTTAAGCGAATTTTATATTTTTGTAATTTTTGAGCATCCTGCATAATAAAAGTAAAGTTTCTCAATGTGAATCGCGTATTTTTTAGAAAAGCAAAAACTTTTATGTAGAATAACTTTTTCCGAAAAATTAAATATTTTGGCAATTTCACCTCTCGTAAACCCCATCCACGGACATACTGTATATATTTAACAATGAAGGGATAACCCTTCTATTGCATATTTAATATATTTAGATAAATGTATAAGAAAATAATAATGTATATTATAAATAAATAAATAATTGTAGAGTAGGGTATAATGTACAATATATTTTTAATTTATTTTTAAACTGTCATGGATAAAAATAAAAATAAAAAAAATAATTTTAAATAAGACGTACATATAGTTACATAATTTAGAAAGAGCCCAATTGTAATATATTCTAAAACTATTTTGTAAGGAAAATTTAATGTGCTATAGCATGAATCACATGATAATAACATATTTCACACACGTATATTTTTATTATCATTCACATCATAATTATGCAATGTGTATATACCTACAAACGTTTTTTTATTAATAACTTTAACGCCTTCTCCAATTCCGAATAATATTAAATATGCTCGCATCAATATTTATTCATTTTTGACAAGTTGAGAGTTGTTTATAAAAAAATTAATAACTACTAATAATTTACTATTAAGTTATTATATTATACCTGAGTATTATCTATATGCTAAGAAGTGTTTTGTGTATAATATGTAGAACTAGGCACTAATCTGCGTTGTAGTGTTTATACGATCATTAAATCACATTTATAATCTCAGGTGTGTTCAGTTTAATCTGATACATTGCGAGGGAAAAGGATTTAATAAAATGTGATAATTGAAGCAAAATAAATATTTGGTATGTTTAATGAAGATGAGTCTTTAATAGGAAGTTTACAGTGAGTAAAAAAAAATTACGAAAATACTGTTAGAATACACATCGCAGTAACTGAAGAAGTGGCGATAATCACATAAAATACCATAAATATACAGGGTGGGGTAATAGTGCGTACGACTTCGATAACACAATTTCTATGATAGCTGGAAATTTGATTAAAAAACATAAGTAAGATATAAAAGTATATAATCTAAAATTACTTTCGAATATAAAGCAATCCAAGATGATTCTACAGGGTTAAGTGACTTTTCTTTTAAATTAAATACCACGTGTATCAGCATATTGTTTTAAGCCTTTTTCTAGACTCCTTGCATCCCTATCTTATTATTGACTAAGTGTCTCCCAATCACTTGGATGTAACGATTTTTTTTTTATTGAAATTATGTTATCTGCAGATGCATATTGAAAAAATCACCACAGTCATAGTTATGGATAAGACTGATACCAGTTACGAGACGTCGGTGTGATGTTTCTGAATAATTTTCACTTCCTAAAAATATACAGAATGGACAAAAATGATTTTTCAATTTAGAGCTTTTTGAATTAATTTTCTCAATTTTTTTCAAATGGAACACCCTATATATTTTTCGACCATGTGATGTTGAATTGAAATGGCTGTTTGTAATCATTTTCGATTTATTAAGCAATAAGTACAAAATTCAAGAATAAATAATAAATTAGAGGTTGTCAATTTTGAAGTATTTGGAGTTTTCCAAAATGAATTTTAAACAAAGAAGAACTTATTGTCTGAACGTTATTTGTGGCATTCTGTAAATTTTTCTTTTTCTTTTTGGAACTACCACATGAATAATTCCTCGTTATCAAAAAAATATAGTTTAGTTACTCAATATGTTACTGAAAAATAAACCTCTGCGCTTGTGACTTTATGGCAAAAGATTAATCAGAGTGTTTTTTGACAACTAATATGAGACACAAAAATAATAATATATTTCCCTAACGTTTCGGGAAACGAATCTGTTTGCCTTTTCAAAGTTATTTATCTTTTTTTTATAATATGTCAAACGTGAAACTTGACACATATATTATTTGTTTATGTAATAACCATAGATACTTACATATAATTGTTGATACTTAAAAATTATACAAAAAAAAAAAGAACTTGTAGAAATGACTTTTGTTTTGAACGATTCGGAAAGAAATTGTTTGCTTGCCAATAGAATTTATCACCAACGGTATCCCGAAAGAAGGCTTGAAGTTATGAGCTTCCAAAATCTGCTGATAGATTTGTAGAAGCTGGCAATGTACTGTATAAAAAGTGAACTAATAAAAAATTTTGTGAATGAAGAAGTTGAGTTATCTGTGGTGCTGGTAACGATTGAGGATCCCCATATTAGTCAGAGAGAAGGGAGCTCATTAGTATTACTCAACGTTTGTAGCTTGGTACTTGGCGGCACAGAGAGGGAGGAGAAATATTGCCACTGTCAGACAGAGTGACAGAGACGAACCAAACCGTCTTACATTGAAAGGGCTGGATTTATACCACTGCGCATCCAAATGCAAGTGCCAACATAGAATCGTCGACTAGGAGAAATAAGTAGTTGATCGAATCTTAAAAAAAGAAACTTCATGCATATCACATTCAAATGCACCAGGAACTAAGTGATGACGATATTCAAAAGCGTGTACAGTTTTGTAACTGGGCCAGATGTAAAATGCAATAATGTTTTATTCACTGATGAGGCAACAAATTCAAGGCATAATTTCCACTATTATGATTCGGAAAATCCTCACATTTTCAGACAAGTTGATAACCGCACAGATGTTGCATAAACGTTTAGGGACGAATTAATGGAGAACACGTAATAGGGCCACATTTCTTTGAAGGTACTAGAGCAATTTATCTCCATTTTTTAAAGAACTATCTGCCACAATTATAGGTAAATCTCCCTGAAAGGATTCGAAATAGGATGAAGTTGCAGCAAGATGGTGCTCCACCACATTATTTAAATGCAGTAAGGGACTGTGAAGGAATGGATAATAACTGCTTTTAGAAGTATCACACCGGCAATGTTAAGACCAGCAGAAACCTCATTTCAAAGGCTCATAGAGATGTGTGTCAATCAAAATGGGCGATATGTGGAGCACTTATTATAATTTTTCTATTGAATTATTTGTAAAACATCTAACTTTTAAGTTTATTCTTGAATTTTGTACTTATTGCTCAATAAATCGAAAATGGCTACAAATAGCCATACATACAAAAAAATGTTAGTTTTTCAATTCTACATCGCATAGATATACAGGATGTTCCAATTTAAAACATTGAGAAAATTCAATTCAAAAAGTTCTTAATTAAAAATCAGTTTTAGCCACCCCGTATAGTTTTACGAATTGAAAATAATTTAGAAACATCACACAGATGTCTCATAAGTGGTATTAATAATACTGTTTCTTAAAACCCATAATTGCGACTCTAGTGATTTTCGACATGCATCTGCAGATGTCATTGCCTTAACAAAAAAATCATTACATCCAAATGATTGGGAGATAGTTAATAATAATATAGGCGTGGAAGGAGACTAGAAAAAAATTTCTGATATACATGGTATTTTATTTAAAAAAAAGCGCTTGACCCTGTAGAATCGTCTTGGCTCGCCCTGTATATTCGAAAATAATTTCCGGTTATAGACTTTTTTTACCTAATTCTCACAGCACCCTATGCACCTATTTCTTAAATATATTTATAATTCATAAACTTCCACAAACTACACACCATCCCTCACAAATCTTACCAAAATTACAAAGCTGAAGAAAACGTAAACTAAATTTGATACTGCTATCAACAGTCACACCAAACATAATTAATAAATAGAAACTATACTAATTCAACTTGAAATAATAACGGAACACAAAATACTAAAAGAGCCATTAAATAAATACACTAAAAGAACCATCCCCAAAGATAAGAATGCATAATTAAACGAACCATTAAACAAAGCAATTAACGGGCCATGCCAATCTCTTTTATTATATAATAAATAATAACTACAGTCGTCATAATTAATAATAAATATTAAAATTGCTATATTAAATAAATAAACATAAAATTAGCTATATTATCTGTTTTCTAGGTTTAAATCGTTTAGGCCGGGAGTTAATGAACATGCAACGCCATCCATAAGGTATAAAAGATTTGACATAACCCACGGAAAACTATATATATAACGATAATTTAACTGCCCGTCTCTCGAAGCTAAGTGGACGCTTTATTGCGGGGACGTCGCGGATAAACGGCATAAAATGCACCAAATCCAAACTATAAGGTACAAGAAAAGGAACTACACCAATTGATAGAGAAAATTCTACACGATGTTTTATAACGACAGACGGTCTCATCGACAGCTTCGACCTCGACAGATGCGATTAAATTGTCAAAAAAATTGCTTTTACCAGAACTACGAGATACAAGAAAAATCAGTATACCAATCGATTTGTTTAGTCATACAATTTTCATATTTACCATGGTAGACAGAAAATTCGGCAGCATAAGCCAGACAGACGCTAAAAAAAGGAAGTACCTGAGTGAGATGAGTAGACGTGGAGGACTAGCGTAGGAGTGAAGGAGACAGTTCGAGATATGGCACGGAGATTTTAGTGACAATTTTTGCTTTACAATATTAATTTTCACTTAATTTCCTATAAATGAAAAGAGTTTTAAAAATTTTATCTAGGCAAAACATTTATATTTAGATGAAAAAAATTCAGACCCAATAAAGCAAATATTATGGTCTACGTACTACATAGGTTTCATGTCTAATACACCACTTGACATAGGAAGGTGTAAATATAAATCAAATTTAAATATAATAAAATTCATAAAATAGATGGAATCTTGAATAGTAGTTATCAAAATTGATTACCATATTTGTGGTTTGGAAGTCGAGTGAGAAGGACACTCTCACCCTAGGGTCCCGGGTCCGATCCTCGGTCGAAGAGCTAGGATTCTTTCTAAACAAGGAATTAATCCGAGCAAACTAGGACATTATGTGTGTCCTTTGTCACTAAATGTGTAACCCTCTCACATACAAGGTACCTTGAGATACCTTCAGGGATATAGGGGGTTGTATTACCTGTGGTGTTTAAAAAAAAAGGACCACCACCGCGTTGTTTTTGTGCGAATTGTGTAATATCTACATAAACGCAATCAATTCACAAATCACAACAGCTCATGTGAGGGTGGTTTCTTGATTTATTACGAGATTAAAATGGTATATCATTGATTTCAGCGTGAATTTTACGTCCAGGATGTTGGTACTGGGAGAAGTGATAACAACTGTTTACATGCGACAAGAATGTATTATGAAAGATATCCAGATAGAAGGCAACCCAGGAAAGAAGCTTTTGAAAATTTACTGCAGCGATTTACTCGAACGGGAAATGAAAAAAAAAAAAAAAGAAAGAACCAAGACTGCATTAACCCAAGAAAATGAAATGAATGTTCTATTAAGTGTTACAGAAAATCCTCATATTTCGACTAGAGAAATATATCGAAACAAATTGACATAAGCCGGACTGCGTGCAAAGAATTTTGAATAAAAACAAATTCTCTCCGTACCATATACAACTAATGCAGGAGTTTTTTAGATGAAGATTTCGAAAAAAGGGCTGTGAATAGGCTCAACAACAAATTCTTCAAGATAGGGATTTTTTCAATTACATATTATTTGCTGATGAAGTGACATTCCATAAAAATAGGTTTATCAATAGACAAAATTTCCATTATTATGCAATCGAAGATCCACATTGTACGGAATACCAGTCAGACAAGGCGGTAATTAAACGTATGGGGTGGCATAATCGGAAAATATATAATTGGGTCTTACCTTTTTGAAGGAAAACTTGCAGCCTGATTTACCAAAATTTTTTTAAAGAATCAGTAACCGCAGTTAATAAATCATGTACCCATTCTAATCAGACAGAAAATATGGTACTTACACGATGGAGCGCCAGCCCACCATACAGTATCTATCCACAGACAGTTAAATAATGAATTTCCCAGAAGATGGATAGGTAGAGGAGGACCTTTTAAATGGCCACCTCGCTCACCGGACTTGGCAAAAATGGATTTTTTTATGTGGGGCTACGTCAAAGATTAAGTATACAAAACATCCCCAACTACAAAGGAGGATATGAAAGTTCAAATTATCGAAGTATTCCAAAACATTAACATCAATATGTTAAGCCACGTTAGTCGAGCTTTTGAAAATCGCATACATTATTGCTTAGAAGTAGCCGGTAGTCACTTTGAACATTTGTTTCATGTGTTTTTTTTTTATAGCTACCATGGTCTTATTTTTAAATATTTTAATTGTTTAATGATTTTCCAGCTTTAAAATTATGGGAAATGAATATAATTTTGCATTTAATTTTGGTTTTAATTTTCAGTTTTAGATTTAGAAAGCAGAAGTTAGAAGTTTTGTGTTTAAATTACAATTACTAAATGTCAAAATCATTAAAATTTGTCAAAAACTATCCATTTTAGGGACTATATCATGATAACATAACTGAGGGGATAAAGTAGTACAAAATGGTGAAATAATATACAGGGTGTTCCAATTAAGAAAACGAGATTTTGGATGTTTGAAGATTGGCAAGTTGATGCCCCTGTATAAAATCCCCTTTACATAAAAATAAACTTTCGCTCCTCTCAGACATTTCAGCTACCTCTTATCTTTGCACTTACCAAATGTTTTCCCTTAACTGTCATTAACAAAGTCTTTTTGATGACATTTGTGATGAATTGTTTTTCCGTGATTTTCATATTTTTCGCAATATATTGGCAACGCCACAACTTCTTGAAATAAAAATTTGGTACCAGACGTAAAATTTTACGCTGAAATCGATGGTGTTAAAATATATTGAGTGTGTTATTTATAAAATTCGACCTTTTAAGCTGTCCGCCTTTAATGGAACACAGTATTTTAGAAATGGGCAACAAAGTAAGCCCTATATCTTTTATTTAAAACATTTTTTCCTATTTCTTATAATAAGCGAGATATTGGACTTCCTCTCACTAATGTATGTAACTGGTCTGTTAAGCGGAACTCTTTCACATGAACATTAATTTCATTTTCAACTATTATTATTACAATCTTTTATAGTGAATTTAAAATTTTAGAAGTATATACATACATACAATACAGCACAATAATAATTATACTACAGTATTTCATGGAAATGTCAAGAGTGGATTGGATTGGAGCAAAAATAATGGAAACTGGTTCTCAAGAACGCATTTAATTATTAAAACCCTTAATTCACGAACACCTAAAAAAAAATTAGAAGTAAAAAATCCGTTTTTTTTTACTTTTACAGAAAAAATTGAGCGGAATTTTAAAGATCTATGAAGTCGATAAATATCCAACAAATTGTTCTGTAAATAAAAAAACACACTCGTTATTAATATATGCTTTCAAAATATTCACGAAACATCACTTTTCCGCTCAAAAACCATGGAAAAACAAATCCCCTTGTACACAGATCAAAATAGAATTACGCAGCCGTCAACAGTAATTGAAAGTAAAATTCACTCTTACCTTCATTGTGGAGACATTAAAACAACTAAGGCATGAGTAAAATAAATTGGAATTTATATAATCTATCGTATATAATTTGTATTCAAAGGAAGATCAGACTTTACGTGCTGTGGTCTCATTCTGTATTGTGTATTTATTGGTACTATCAATAGGTTTTGTTTTTGACCCACAAACTAAATTAAAGCCAATTCATAATGTTGATTCAATATAGGTCGGTAGGTATTGTTAGCAGAACTCGGCATCTCTAGAATGAGTGCAATCCTCAAAATTCATGTTTAATGCCTATATATATTAAACATGTTAAAGTTCCCAAAACATTGCTGAAGGTTTAAATTGTGAAGTGTAACATTACGTCTGCAAGTTTAATTATAATCTTGTAAGAAAGGCCCCTTTCCCTAAGTTCGCAGAAGCAATCGGTGCATTTTAATCTTGTAAACTATAAAGTTTCTGCTAGCTGTGTATAGTTCAATAAGTAGTGTTACGTGTTTGCTATTCACACAAATACCTATACTCGTAGATTCGTTGATTGAAAGTCCAGGTAGCACTTACTCACTACTTTATTTACTAATTAACAATTAACAACAATAGTTTAATTACTGTCTTAATTATAATCACACTTGAACACTTATAAGTTTCTTCCTTATTTCTTCTTTACTCGTTCACGTTCAACTTGAGACTGACTGTCGGCCTACCGTGCGTCTTATTTATACATTCATTCACATGGTCTAGAACATTCCAGAATATTTCCGGCCGTTCTCGTACAATTCCAGTCTCATCTAATGAGTCTACACCGTCCAGTGGTGTAACACTGCCCCCTCCTTAAGCCTGAACATCCCGATCATTGGCGGCACCAAGCCTCCACATCTTGACGACTATTTACTCAGTAGAAACGTTTTCTGACTTTTGTCCGGGTTTTTTTATGCCAAAATGTCCGCCAGACGTTCCATTATGCACTTGCTAAAGTACATTTGCTACATGATATTTGGGGATTACCAATTTCAAAGTAACTTTCCTCCCATCTGAACTTTCCCACGCTCCATTCAGCCGTCCATCCTCTACTCTATGGGAGTCCCATTATGCACATAAAGCCTTCAGCCCCACTGATTTATTTGAAATGTCCTTCCAGTCGGGTCGGGTTTCTCTTTCTTTTCATTTCAGAATAGGACCAGTTTCCTTATCTTCGTTATTTGTACATTTCGCTGTTTTTCCTCACGGTGGCAAGGCTTGTAGTCGTTCTCACACGGTCTTTTGGAAATGCTATGTGCCATATTCCCCAAAGTACCAGCTCGCCAGTTTTTCTGCGGCACTCCATTACTGCGACATTTACCCTCTCAGGGCTGCGTTGACGACAGTTACTCTGAATATAGCCCACTCTGCCGCACTTATAACAGCGCATGTCTCCTTTACTTTGTCTCCCACTACTTTGCTGCTGGTTCTGTCTCGGCTAGAGAGTCGAGTTTATCAGTAGTTGCATGATCTTTTGTACTTCGGACATTAGATCTTGAACGTTGAGCTCATGACAGCTCCTCTTAATATGGCCCAATTTGCTACACTTATAACAGCGGATACCTCCATTCGGGCTACCGCTATTTTGTTGTTCTCGTCTCGTTTGGGAATTCATCTTTGTCAATAGTTGTGCGATCAACATTTGTAACTTTGGTAATACAACTTTCATGCCGGGGTCTCTTCCACAGCCATGGCTTGCACTCTCTGGTCTGATTGTGTGATATCCTCATAGGCAGCCTCAATCTCAAGTGCATGTCTAGGGTCTCACTACTTCACTTGTGCCTGGTTAACTTATGGATTCGCCTAACCTCCTGGTCTCTTACTCCATCAATAAATGCACCAACTGCTAATTGTTGTTGAAACTTTATTGGTGCGTCAGGATAGGCTAGATGGACTAATCTCTCTACAGCAGCCTCGATCTCCTGGAGGCTTTCTTCACCTCGTTGTTTGCGTGATTCTAGTTGAGCCTGATATACTTGAGAGAGATGTTGGTCGCCATATCTTAGTTCTAACGCTGCCTCCAGAATACTAAAGTTTTGTTGCTGGGCGGCAGGAATTATTTGGAGTAGGTCTAATGCTTTACCCCTTAGTGCTAATACCCATGCTGTTGCTTTTTCCTCATTGTTTCAGTTCTTTGAACGTGCAGCTGCATCAAACTGTCTCCTATATGTTGACCATGAACCTTGACCGTCGAAGGAAGGCGGTTGTAACCTAGCACCAGACGACAGTACCAATTGGCCACTCCTCTCCCTTAATTGTTGCTTGAGCCGGGCTACTTCTCCTTCAACAATACTGACTTTTCCCTCAACTTGACTGACTTTTTCTTTAATTTCACTGACTTGTTCCACTTCACCGACATTTTCTATAACATCGACTTTAAATTTTTCAGTGAAAGAGAAAATGGCTGCCTGCTGTTCCTCTAGGCTTCTTTTTGTATCTTCGATTTCCTCCAATCGTCTTATTTCCAGGCCCTCCATCATTTTTCTTAAGTCTTCTTCTTCTTCCTGGCGTTTCTCTCTTGTTCTTCTTTCTCTTCCTGGCGTTTTATCTCTTTTTCTTCTTTTTCTTCATGGCGTTTTCTATCTTGTTCTTGTTCTTCTTCTTCTTCCTGTAGTCTTCTCTTTTGTTTTTGTCTTTCTTGTCGTTTTCTTTATTAAGCTTCCATAATTTGTCTCTGTTCGTCTTTCTCTTTTTGTCATATTCTCTCTTGTTCTTCTTTTCATCATGTCGTCTTCTTTCTTGTTCTTCTTTGTCTTCTTTTCATATCCTTTCTTGATTGTTCATCCGTTCTAACAACGCTGCTAGCAAGTCCTGTATTTGTTTCTCCGCCATACTTCTTGTTATTGGCATAACTCAAGACACGGAAATCAGTTCAAAATAAAGTTGACTACGATATAGTGTCCATAAAATGTATCTCTCACGCCTATTTTAATAATGGAATGTCCAGAATAATTTCGAAACAGCACTAGAAAGTCTTATTTAGAGTTTGTTACTTTTGTGTTGAAAAATTCACTTATCTCCACTAATTGTGCAATGGAATGTTCGAGAACCTTTACGAAATATCACTAATAAGTCTTGTTTTGAGTCTATAACACGTTCCCGTTAACACAATTTACGTACGTGGTTTCCAAATTGAATGTTCTAGAATTATCACTAAAAGTCACTTATAGTCTTGGCGGCACTAGCGTATTTGCAGCTATTTCTAAATCGAATGTTCTAGGAACTTCTCGAAAATCCACTTTAAAGTCATTATTCAGTCCAGAAATAGTCCTCCAAACACTGTCCAGTAGCTTAATTCTCCGTGTTACCACCAATTTCTGAGAAGAACACTGTAGAACCTTTTCGAATATATCAGAAATTTCTCTTCCAATCCCACTTCTGACACCAAATTGTTACGTGTTTGCTATCCACACAAACACATACTCACTACTTTATTTACAAATTAATAATTAACAACAATAGATTAATTACTGTCTTAACTATAATCACACTTGAACACTTATAAGTTCCTTTCTTATTTCTTTACTCGTTCACGTTCAAATTAAAACCGACTCTCGGCCCACCGTGAGTCTCATTTATACATCCATTCACACGGTCTAGAACATTCCAGAATATTCCCGGCCGTTTTCGTAAAATTCCAGTCTCATCTAACCAGTCTACACAGTCCAGTGGCGTGACAATAGGTTTAGAGTAAACGTCTCAAAATGCTTTAATGAAGAGCATATTATTTCAAAATCTGATGTATTTTATAACAACGTTTGCAAAACTTTGGACTAATTTTGTAATAAATTATATTTGTCATTTTTCAATAATGCTTGCATAATGGTTTACTTTAAAGGCTTTAAATCAGGGCTGGGCAAGCATACTTAAAAGTGATTTCGAAAGTACATGTTAAATGTGCTTCTACTAGTAGTTGTGAAGCTAGAGTTCTAACTTCGCGGATACTTGTAATCTCGGTAGTCCTAGCGAGGTAAGAGCTCTAACATGTTTCTGAATATTATCATAAAATTGTTTTACTTGTGCGCAATTATCTTTAGATAGTTGCTGAAGATCAAAAATTGCTTTAATGTGATTTTGTGTGATATATCTTTGTTTTCGAAACGATCTTTTAAAAGTACCCATGCTACTTTATAGTTGCCATTTGAAACTTCAATTGACTGTATAACTTCAAGAGCATTTTCTTTAAGAAAAGACCGCAAATAGTGAGACTTTTGAATTGAGTTTAATGAAATATTCGCATCAGTTAAAGATGTCAATGTATCATAGAGAGATCGCCATTGATCGTACGCACCATCAAATACTGGTAAATTTATAGGTGGTAAATTCACCTGTGAAGAAATATCACCATGTGAGTCTATTATTACTGCATACGCCAAGCTCAGGATACTACACTATATAGAGAAGTAGACTGTATTTCCATTTATAATTTACCATATGTATAATGTCTAATGTTAATAAATTCAAAAATATGTCGAAAACTTACCCATAAAAAAATTCCTCGGTAGTCCAGTAAGAATAATTATGGAAAATAAGGAAAAGGGGTAAATGGGATAAAGGATATAATCCTACTTTATCGACACAATACCAAACAACTAATAATCACAACACAAAAAAATACATAATTGTATAGTTTGCGAAACAGATATTGTGATGGGACGTCCGGCAAGACGCTATGGAACGTCGAGCCGGATTTAATCATGTACTTTTCCAATGTAGGTTTTAGTGCTCAGTTTAGCTAGCAACAATTTAACAATTGTACAAAAAAGTATTAACTTGAAATAAAAGTATTGAATTTAACGTATTGACTACACATACAGCAGTTACAGTTTGCTTAATATAAATTGTTACTACCCAGCAAGAAACGCGAGGAGGTATGAGTATTTCTTGCCAGGAAAGGATGGGTATGGAATATTAGTACAGAATAAAGAGATTATTTGAAAAGTAACAAGAAAACTCTAAAACCAAAATAAAAAAAATATGTACTCTCAAAATAGTAGCAGAAACAAATATTTTTCTCAATAAATGAACTAAAAATAAATTCTAATAATAAAGTTATTACTATAATAAAAACAAAAAGACATATTTTTGTGAAAACGAAAAAAAAAAAATAACATTGATAAATAATAACAGCCTGAAAAAGAATGTTTCTCAAGCACTGAACCACGAAAGCACAAAAACGGAAATAAACAATGCGTTAATATCACAAATTTCACTTCTTCACTTCACTTTACCTCACCTCGCATTGCTTCTTCCTCTGAATCCTCATCCTTCTCACCCTCTTCTTCATTTTGAGATGAACTTCTATCCTGGTTCAAATTTATAATAAATTTATTTCCATTATTTATATGAAATTTGGCAATTTTTAAATAATCATCCTCAATTGTAATTACTTTTCTTTCTTCTCAATCTTCCTTGTTAATTTTCGACACTTCATTTTGAATTAACTCTACGATTTTTTTTATCGAATTTCGGATAAATATTTCATTTTCTGACGTTTCTCTTCAATTTACACCAAATTAATTCAATCGGGTTGAAAATACAGAAATATGGCGGTAGTCTCAACACTTTGTGGCTATATCTCTCCTCTACAAAATCTATAATAAACTTCTCATAATTTTTCATTTGCAGAACTTCCAACAGTTGTGCTTTATTATAATTTTCCTCATGTTCTATTAAAAAAATTTGTAACTCCAGCTTAGTAAAACTCTTGTTAGGAAATTTATACTGTTGTCTCGAATGGTACTTCACATTGACAAGAATAATAATGCTATTCGGCTTTAGTTTTGGAATTAGTGTATTTTCAAACCATTCCTTAAATATTTCTCCGTCCACGTTCTTGTGGCAATCCACGTTACAGTTTTCCATGTTTTTTCCGCAGAGTTTCAATGCATTTTCAACTCATCCATCAACTGATCCACAGTGTAATATAATCAACCGAGTTCCTTTATTAGGGAACATTGAGATAGGTTGACATTTCCTAGATCCATCAGTCCATCCTTTTTTTACGGTTATCATGCCAAGTTTCATCTAGATAATAAATTGGTCTATTTTCCCTTCTGAGTTCTTCTATCTCTTCTAGATATGAATTTCGCCAATCCACTATTCGTCTACCTTCCATAATCGTCATGTGTTTATTAATAGTTCAATAATTAAATCCAATTTTTCCCAGCCAAGTTCCTAAAGTTCTTTTGGTATATTTTAGATGATAATCTATTTCTTTTAATTTTTTTGTCTACGACGTTAATAGTTGGGATTTCATTCTTCTGATTCGCTTCGTAAACTAAAGTTCTTAAAAGTTTTGCTAACGATGGGTCCAGAGTTTTCGATTGACCGGCGTCGGATCTTTGTTTTCTTGGGAGGGCACCTTCTTTCACCAGTCTGTGTATTGTGGGATAGGGAACGTTAGTTAGAGATGCTGTTTCACCAAGTACATACAAATTAGGGTCATTAACTCGTCGTTTCAAAAGATTATTGTAAACATTAAGGCAAATTTATTTCGCTTACTCGTTCAAATGCAACCGATTTTTTCTTACTGAGAACACTAATGAACTTTGATTTTCTTTATCACTGTAATCACTATTACTTTCATTTTCATAAACACAATAAGATGCAGACGTAGAGACCTCCTACGGTCGAAACATTTTTACATCAAATACCTTCTTAAATTATTTTCAAAAACACAACACCAGCAAATAAACAGATATAAAATTATTATTACTTATATTACACTATTACAAACTCACTGCGATATGATAATCATCTTAAATTATTTTCAAAAATACACCAGCAAATAACCAGATATGAAATAATTATTACTTATATTACATTATTACACAACTCACTACAACAAGATAACCTTCTTAAATTATTTTCAAAAACACACTAGCAAATTAACAGCTATAAAATAATTATTATTCATATCACACTATTATACAACTCACTTCAACACGATAATCTTCTTAAAATATTTTCAAATACACGCCAGCAAATAAACAGATATTAAAGTATTATTATTTATTTTATAATATTATACTTACAATAATATCAGCACTGCTAGAATGATTTGATAACAAAATTAAGTGCGGCTCTGAAGTATCTCAGCATGTAAGCTAAACTCCGCCTCGGTCGCGTGCCACAATAACAATAATCATCGTTCTCGCTTTAATGTAAGCGGTGTAAAAGCCGGAAGATGTCATGTGTTACACATTTCCCGCCCACATGTTGCGTCTTGCTCCGCACGCCACAATATAGGTTTCGCTGGCTATAATTTACTTCGATAAATTTAACTTTCAATTTTCACACAAAATTACTGTAGCAACTATTAGTACTGCGGCGACCATCTAACTAATAATGCCCTCACGCAGCTTAAAACTTTAAGTTTTGCTAACTATGAGAAAGAAAATAACTAAGTTTTAAATTCAAATTAATTTTACATGCATATTTCAAAAGGCGCGTCAACAATTGTTACTTTCTGATTCAACATTCGGCTATAATACGGTCTATCCTCTGTTTGTGCTAATCTAAAATATTTTGCTTCAAACTCTTTTCTTTCTTTCAGCTGCATTGCATCATCACCTTCTAATTCTATAATACTCTGAAATATCATCAAACTGTTCAAGTAACACCTCTCTTATTTTCAATTCCGCATATTTTCTATTTTTTTCAAATTTGACCAAATAAGTATCAAATCTTGTTAATTTTCCCTTGATTAACCCACGCTTATGATTAAGAATTTCCATTGTGATAAAAAATAGGTAAATTAGGAAATATTTGTAAAAATTCGCAGTAAAATATAGAGACTCACTCACCTGAAGACTAGTGCCTATGAATGCAATCTTTTTGTTATGTTTTGTTACTTTATATGATATCCAACATATGGTTTCAGCAAGAAGAGGGCCCCCACTAGCCTTTGGGTGCTAAGTTAGGCAGTACTGAAACAAAACTTTTCCCAGCAGGTAGATAGGTAGAATAAGACAATGGAATGGCTCGCTGGTTTCCCAGATCTAATGCTTTTGGACTTTTCCTATGGGGCTATCTAAAAAATAAAGTGTATTAGAATAGACTGGACAACCTGGTTAACTTAAGGGAAAGAATACGGCCCAAAATTATTTACAAACCTTAACGTCCTCGAACATTCCATAAGAGGTTTTCATGACCGGCTTGGTCACTGTCTGGCCGTAGATGACTCAAAATTAAACACCTTTTTTTGAGATATCTATGTTTAATTTTAATGCTATCAGATTAGTATTAAAGTTGAACTTATACTTACTCTTGTTCTTTCTAAGTATCTTTGTATATTTTTCCGTAAAAAACGTGATATGTTAAGAATAAAAATTTTAATGTTTAGATTTGATCCACTTTTTTTTCAAATTTTTTTTATGTAACCCTATCAAAAATACATTGTACCATACGGAGAAAAATATGCTTTTTTCAGATTTGCCACAAAAAATTACGACAGCCATTAAAAAAAAATTGGTTGTCCTCATAGCAGCGCAACAGCTTAACAAAACAAGTGTGTAATTGATTTGTTTCAAACAACCTTTGTTAGTGCCATTAAAAAAAACTGCTACTTAAGGAGTTATATTAATAATCCACTTTTTTAATGGTGCCTGTACACACAGAATCTTCTAGAAGTTGACTTACCGGTTTGGGCGCAATTAATTCTATTGTAGACAACTTCAATTTTACTGCTTACCAAAAAAATATATTGCTACCGTCACAAATGTGAAATTTGGAATAAAATAATTGAGTTTCTTGTTGTAGGAAGATGTTAAATATTTTCGTTAATATTGCATGATCCTGTAATTTTAAATATTAAATCCATATGGTATTTAAGATGAATTATTTGTTTTAATTGTTTGTTCTCATGAATAGAAAAATGTTAACAGCGATATAAAGTTTTATTTTTGTAATCCTAGTGACGAGGGTGTGCTAACGCGGCCTTAGGAAGAGTTTGGAATATTTACAAAAAAGGTTATGGGAACGTAGAGAAAATGGGGTCGTTTTTGAATGATACTTATTCTCAAAAAATATTAAGATTTTTGTTATTGCTTGTTGGGAATATAATCTTCAGGATTCGTTGAGTTTTCTTGTTTATCATAAATTTAAATCGTAAACAATAAATTAAAACTGATACAAGACACTGGTTAGACTATATACAGCGTAAACGACATAAAGAAAATTTCCTGTACGCTAACTTTCAGCGCCATAATATGAATAAATTTAGTTAGGAAATATGAATAATATTCACATGTAATGCCACTAGAAGTTAAATTATATTCGAAAATTTTTTCTAAGTCATTAATATTTAGAATTTTATAATTTTCTTAAAATAATCATGACCGAGGAAAAATTTTCGGTTTTTAATTTAACGTCTATATTTGGTAAGAAAATTTTACACCAAGTTGCATTTAATTAAATAATGCCAGAATTTATTTTTACTTTGACAGTATAATTTAGAATGCTTTGAATGACTTTAAATGCCAAATTTGAAAAGAAAAAGAATTTGTTGACTTTTCAGTTGTGGTTAGTTTACGGTGCGGGCAAGATGAAATATGTAACTGAAACTTATAATAACTTTTAATGTAAAAGAAATAAATAATTCTATTAGGTATTTGTTCACTTCTGTTCAAATATGTTTTTATAAAGTAAATAAACACTGGTTAATTAAAATAATTAATCAAGTAACGCTCAAGATCAAAAAATTATTATATGATTATGTCAAAAAATTTCCACTATAATTCTCTTCAGGGTATCCCAGTGCAAAAATAGTTCCAAAAAATACCTGGGTTGCTATGGTGACACTAGAGAAGACTCACATTTTATTGGTTGAAAAACACAGGTGTAAAATTTTTAATTAAATAAAATAATACACTGAACTGATTCTGCGGTTGGCTTCTTGTAAAACATTATTAATAAAGTTAACGGTAGTAGTAGCTTTTACCTTGAAAACGTATTTATGAATGGGCAAATCCGTACAGTATTCAGTGTAGCCGCAGTCAGTTTGTACTGTAAAATCAGTGTTTATTTCTTTCTTTACTAGTGAGCCGCAGGCCTAACATATTAAAATTGTGGTAGAGTATTAAACGACGGCCATTCGCTAGTTCTGATTGGCAGACAGATCGTAAACAGACCAGCTTACGAGTTGCCGTGATCTAACTTGTTCTGCCAGAGGTGTCGCATATAGGAAGCAGGTGAATAAATAAGAGAAAGGCGAAACACTTAAAATGTAAATATATGTATCATATCAAAGTAAGCAGTAAGCATTGATTAAAATAATTATTACCTCATAAAAATATATAAAATAACTATAAATTGTCATAAATTGAAAAAAAATTAACCTAAATAAAACGCAATAAAAACACTGTTAGTTTTTAAAACAATTAAGAATATAAAAAAAATTGTAACAATAATTACTACACAAACTAAAACAATAACTAAATATTAAAAAAAACCTATGTCATAACAAAGAATGGAAACAGAAAACAAAAATAAATAGTGAAGCTCGTAAAAAAAATATACCATCAGAACAAAAAAATATACATATACAGTGTGTTCCTCGATTAAGTTCGCAATAGGTGATATAGACCTCAAATTCTAGATTTTTTTTCAATTTGAGGGTTCATCCCCGATTATCTGAAAATAGTTTTTTGGTGTACTTTTGTTTTATTTTTAATCACGAAAGCCATGATACTTAAGCAAAAACTACTTTCTTGTTATGTAAAGTACATTTTCTGTAAAGATAGCAAAATGTCAATAAGATGAGATATTTAGATTAATAAGTTATACATGTATACAACATTTTAAAAAGATCCGCCTACTTTGATGATTTTGACCTTTTTCTACTATAACCGCTTTTTAGGCTAAAATAATTTACTTAAATAAATAAAAAAAATTTTTTTTTAAGAAATCGACATACGTAATGATGTAGTATGACGGTCATTATACAGAAATAAAACATAACAAAATATTATTATATTACTAACTCCAAATTGTGTAAAAACTATTATAAATAAAACAATATCAATGTCTTTAAAAATGAAATTAAAATAAATAATTTTTGAAGTATAAATTTTAAGAAGTTATTACTTCTTAAGGCGGCGTTAGCACGCCTTCGTCGCAAGGATAACCAACAGAAAACTTTAAATCGCTATTAAAATTTTTCTATTGATGAGAACGAAAAATGAAATCACGACATGATTCATCTTAAATACCACATGGATTTAATACATAAAATTACAGGTAATACTGATGCCTATTTTCTTTATTAATAAGAAATACGAACATTTTATTTAGTGTCATTTTATGAAACTAAATAATCGTACTTCCTATTAATGAATAAATATGCATCAGTATTGAATGCCTATATGATTATATGTTAAATTTGTATGGTATTTAGGATGAATCGTATGTCTTCGTTTTTCGATATTACTGAGAGAAAAATTGTAACACATTTATAGATTTAAGTTGGATACTGTATGAGCTATATAATTAAATAAACAAAGCATTTTAAATTTTCAACTAAAAAAATCAGCAATTGGAAAAACGTAACCATTTTAATTCAGTAATTAATCTGCTTCTTCCATTCACATATTCGACAAAAGCAGAAATCGGCGTATTTTAACCGTCATAATGAAAATGACGTCGTCATATTAATATTTGACACATGGCAATTTTGGTATTCAGTGCAAAATAACATGATGTCATTTTCATTATGACCATGACGTGACCGTGTCGCATATCCAAGCTCACATCATTAGACATACTAATGGTTTGTCTAATGTAATTGATTAATTTTGAATACCTATAATATACGCCATTAGACGCCGCCTATGGCATGGAATTCTTTCAAGGTTAAAGCTACTACTGCCGGTATCACTAGTTATTAAATATTTTAAATATATGAAGGAATTTTGCTTTTCAATGTTTCAAAAATTTCTTTATTTTTTTTATTAAAAACTATACACGTGTTTCGGCTCTTTAAGCCTTTATCAAGAGTATAGGGAATACTGTTCATTGCTTATATAACAATGCTTATATAACTGCATCTGGCACCTAGAACTATAAAGCTGTTGTAAAATATGTTTTTATAACTTGACCATTGCATTTTTAAATCTAAATTATTTTATCTAAAATATGACGACCGGTAAACATTTGTTGTTCATTCGTTAAATTTCTATTACTTTTAACAGCCCTACTAAAAAATCCCTACTCCTTGATATAGAAGAGGTTCGGCAAAATTGTTCTAATAAATCAAGTTTCTTTCTTATCGTTTCGAATGGAGTAATTTAACATTATTTAAATCTATAAAATGATTGTTTTCTATGCAATGTGTTGACATGACCGTGCTATATACATTGTTTACAATAGATTTCTTGAATTCCTGGAATCGCTTTTTTATGTTTAGTTCAGTTTGTCCAATGTATATAACATCGCAGTCGCATGATTCCTCTGTTCGGCTTCGTATGACACGGGAACTTGTCATGCACGTACGGTAAAAGCCTAGTTTCTGAACTCGTAATAAAATATATTCTTAAAGTTTTAACGATACACGTCATTTTGTGAAAATCAAAATAAATTGTCTGGAGCATACTGTATATACAACTTACTTCATAAGATGCGGCCTATCGCATTGGGAAAATACGAAATTCTCTTTTACTGCTTTTACAATTCTAAATAAATATATTTCTATCTAATATTCTTTCAAGTTGGCAACATCCGTTTCAATTTATTTTTTATTTAGTTTGGGTCCAACATGTTGATTTATTTGGTTGTCTATTGTCCATCATATATAACTTTAAATTGAAAACCTTTTTAAAGGACGAAAATACATCATGCTTTTTTTAAGTTGTTTATTGATTTCTGATACCACTAAAATTTATTTACTTTTGGTAGGATTCTGCCCAGTATATTAATGTAAGAGCAAAAAAGGGTCCAACGCAACAACCAACAACAACACGTGAGTGTATTTGCTTAGTAATAGGATATATTTGGAAATTTTAAAAATAGAAAGTTAAATAATTGCCTTTATAGTAAAATAGCTGAAATTACCCAGCATTGCAAATTACCCCCTTAAAGTGTGTTTTAGAGAAAATTCCTTCTTAGTGGGAGGTTTTGGCGTCTGAGATACATCCCTTTAATATACAAGGCTTTAGCTGTTAAGGTTTGGACTCTGCGATAATGGATCAGAGAGTCAGTGCCGACACAGCTTTATATATATATAGACAGTATGACTAAGACAATTTCAAAGATTATATTACCAACAAGATGGCGCCACAGGTCATACGTCAAATGAAACACCAAATTATTTAAATGCTCAATTTGGGGAGGATTGGATAGGTATCTATATATCACTCAGGACTAGTTTATCAGTGTCTAGTTAGCTAAGTTAACTAAATTGATAACTAACAATTAATTTAGCTAACTGAACATTAACAAACAACAAAGTAGTTTAGATACTGTTAAATTTTCAGGAAAGAATTGTCCTATTTTACAGCCAGCTAGATCTCCCGATATAACCCCTGCCGACTTCTGGCTTTGGGGGTATTTACAAAATATTATATATAGAGAACGTTCTAATAACATAGAGGAATTTGAAAACAAAACATTAGCTGCGTTTCGGTCAACAACTCCTGTCATGAATAGAAATGCAACAAATGCTGTATGGAGAAGGTGTCGAAAATGCATATATGTCAATGGAAGACAATTCGAACATTTATTGTAGTTTAGTTTTTCCTATTTTTGGCAAAATTATTTTAAAGAAGTATTGTTGTTAATAGTTTTCCTCACAAATATATTTAATTTTTCGAAAATTAACCACCTTTTCTAGAGATGAGTATGACATATGATATATCGTTGGAAAGTTAATTCAAGCTGTGATTGATTAATGAAATAATTTACAGGGTGTTCCATTTAAAAAAAATACATGTTATGTCTGTATTCGAAAAGGCATGCATAATTTTCTTCTTATCAGCAACGGATTCTACTCAAAAAAGTGCCTTATGAATATGTTACTCGATTTTCGATTCGATACGTGGTAATTGAGATATAGAGGTCATCCAAAAGTGCCAATTTTTCAAAAACGCTCTGTAGCTCCGTAGTCGAAGATTGCGGTTTGCGCCATTGTTCGTTTCTCTAAAATCGACCTAAGGAAACCTATATTGGTTTTTGTCTATCTGCCATAGTTTTAGAGAACTCCAAATTCCATCTAATTTAGTCCACCCTGTACATATATACATATATATCTACATATACACACATATATCCATACATGCGCACATGTAAACACATCCATACACATACTTATACATATCTATACGAAATAATAGTAGTTTACACATTTAAAAAAAGTAGAAAAAAAAATTGTATTTATTTAATTGAGATATAGAGGTCATCCAAAAATGCCAATTTAATTTCCAAAAAAACGCTCTGTAACGGTAGTCAAAAAAGATAGACGATCGCGGTTTGCGCCATTTTTTGTGTCTCGAAAATCGAGTTTAGGACACCTATATTTGGTTTTGTCTGTCTGCCATAGTTTTAGAGAAAGCCCCAAATCTCATCTAATTTGGTCCACCCTGTACACGTATATGTGTATGTATAATGTGTATATGTGTGTTTGTGTGCGATTACGTGTGCATGCATGTATATTCATATTTATTTATTTCTTACAATCTCACTAATAAAAATGAAAACATTTCTGTATCTTATGTTTATTGCAGTATACAATGATTATTTTTGTATTTCATATTTGTGTATACCTTGATTCAATAAACATCTTCAAATTCGAATTCTAAAATTTGGTATTCCCATAATTTAACATAACCATTACTAAATAGCCAAATGGTGACCAAAATACTAAATTATGTTATATTGAATTTTAACGTTTTACCACATATCAGTTTTACTATAGAATGATTGAAATCATTCTGTTTACGTTACGCCAAGGTCACCTTATTTTTAAAGAAAAATATTCTACTAACCTACTAATAAAAAAAGGCAAATTATTAGTACTTCTTAATTTAACTTATATGAGTAAGAGCAATTATACTTTATTTTTCTATATAGTATGTTAGTTCGTTGATTTCGTTATACGATATTAAGTAAATCATTATTATTAATACATAGATAGTTGTGTTATTGCTAAAGGCTTTAAATCCAGGAACCTTTAATCACAATAATCTAAATTTAGATTTCATAATAATTTGGGAGGGGGGTTAACAAATATTTCGTCTTTATGTTGTTTATAATCATTTGTTTAAGTTAATAACATTTGCTTTTGTAAGTCTTGAATTTAATTGGAGTTGATAAGTGTAACACATCTTTGCATTCAGAATTCCAATCTGAATCAGGATATAAAGAATTACAGGTTGCCATTTGAAAAAAATAATTTGGCGTCCCAACAACGACGACGTTGCTACCAAAGTAACAGTCTAGAAGTAAAAGTGTGCCTCCGTATGTAGAATACAGTGACGTATCCTAACATGACCTTTAGGGAAGATATAAAAACAATATAAAATCAAAGACTTTACTTAAATAAAAAAAATGCACGATTGTGAATTGTAATAATTATAGCAGACGCCCCTATAACATTTTTATTAATATTTGTTGGAATAAGAACCTTGCATGTATTTAATATAGATATTGTTTCATGTGTTATTCAATAAATGTATTCCATTGGATATAACATTTTATTTGGGTAATTTATGAGCTTCCATATGAACTTCCAAAAGGTTATGGGCCCAGAACAGTGCCAGTGAATATTGTTTATGAAATCTGAGGAATACATCGTATATAGAAGAAAGTATATACGCTGAATAATGTCAAATAATTTACCGTCAATTGAAAAATTTAAAGGCCGTGAAAATTATAACAGTTTGTAATGCATGCATATTTGGAACATGAAAATTTGTGGTCATGTATAGATGGTACAGATACGACTACATTAAAAGAAGCAAAAACCAGAGATGTGAAGGTGAAATCTAATATGCAAATACTGTTGGATGGTGTATCTGAAATAAATAAATAAATAAATTACTGTGCGACTGGCCACTAACCATTTCACCATTTGTAGATAGCAGATTCGTGCAAAACCTCTATTATTCTGATGACACAGAAATACCGCTTCATAAAAACACTGACATTTGTTACATTCTTTCATATAACAAACGTATATGATTTGGACAGTACTCTACAGGGTGTTTTATACTTGGTGAGAAAAATTAGCATATTTGTTTCCCCTGGTTTATCATCACACAAGTCAATTCTTTTTGAATTTAGAAAACACGTGACAATATCAATGAATTTATCTACAACTTGTGGAGTATCAGCTTTTAAAAAATCGAAATTTTTGGATGGATACAGATATTATCATTTTTCTACATGGGTTCGTTGGATTTTCCTTCTTTTCAGTCAAATAACAAATTTACCAAAGAGTTTGAAGGAATTTTATTGTTTATCAGCCAAACCATAGCCAACGGAGTACTAGTTCATCAAATTTTTTTCTCATAATTGGATTTTTTTTCTACGTATTATGGTTGAGGTATGAAAATGGCTTCTGGAGACGGGTTTCTAATTATTCTTATTTTAAAAATCCGTTTCTGGAGGCCATCTTTGAACCGCTATTAGGAAGCATTTTTTGATACTTCGTTAGATATTTTTTGCTCAAAATTCAATTTCCTATCCATGGTTATCGCATAGCTGTTTACTTTTGGGACACCCTGTATATTTGGTATGCTAGTTGCATTTTAAGGTAATTCTTTTCCATTTTTAACCCAAGAGATTCAAGTTTCTGTCAATTAGTTTAGATTATTCTCTACATTATATTTAGCAATGTGCCATGGGAAATATTCTTCGACGGGATTATTTACAGGAAATTCCAGAGGTACCTATACATAAATTCCGCAAAAGTTATTACTTCCTCACCCCTCAAAGTCAGGAAGTAATTTTTATTGTATTGTATTTTGGACGAATCTCGATGAATTATGACGATACACAAAATTTCAGAAAAAAAAAAATTTCTGTCCGTGTGTCTGTCTGTCTGGTTCGCGATAGCAGCTGCAGTTTTTGAGATAAACCTTTCAACTTTGGTACACACATTCTAGAGCTCAAGGAAGAGATTGAGTTCGTTGATGAGCAAAATCGGTTCTTAAAATTTGAAATATCAATAAAAATATTAGTGACATTTTTGAAACGTCAATTTGAAATGCGAAAATTTTTTTTGATATTTCAAATTTTAAAATATTAGTGACATTCCACCAATGTGACTTTTTTGAAACGTCAATTTGAAATGTCAAAAAAAATATATTAGAGACATTTCACCAATGTGACTTTTTTTGAAACGTCAAAAATCACCTTTTCAAAAAAAAAAATATTAGTGACATTCCACCCGTGTGACTTTTTTGAAACATCAAAAATTACTTTCATTACAAACTCCACCACACATCGAGTTTTTTTAAAACGTCAAAATACCTATGTCTTTTTTGAACCATCAAAAAAATGTGACTCTTCTGAAACGTCAAAAATTACTTTTATTATAAACTCCACCACACGTCGAGTTTTACTACGCTGAGGAAGTTCAGATCTCCAAATAATTGGCAGCGGTTTTTTGTATTATATCATGTACTTACTAAAGTTTATTATTGTTGAGTTTCATTGAAACAAATGTTTATTTTCGTTATTTCAATTAATTGTCTGAACATCTCTGTATCCGTAAAGTACGTGAAACCGGAATCTATGTTGAATGCATATATTAATGCATAATGTAATATTTAAATTCCCAATGAGGGTTCAATATTCCTGGTAATATTCCCCAAACTTTAAATTCGCAGGAATGACATATTGCTAAATATATTAGTAGTAGGTATGTATACCACTGGATCATGCTGAAATGGTGAAGTATTATTCCAGTGTTCGTAGTGAAACTTAATTTGTTATTGTTAAAACTTTATATGATTTTAATTAAGGGGAAAGTTGAGACATTAATTACTTACTATGAAGTTTCATAATGTCCAAAAGAGTAACGAGTCATCAGCAATTAGATTTATGGAAATAAAATGTCTTAGATTTTGCAACACCCAAACACATCGTTATTTATTCTATTGTTAATGCGTTTATTGTGACACACTTTACGTGCAGTCTGAAACAATTAAATTTATTGTTTAATGATGATACTTGTTGATTATTAACACATTGCATGTAGGTACTAAAATAAATGCGTTTTAATATTATTTTGGAGTATGCAGCAAGTTTGTAGTAAATATTTCCGATCTATGCAACTAGAGATTTTCATTGTTTCATTGTGGGCTGCCTATACTCAGAATTAGATGGTTCGAGCTCAGTTTATGAACCGTGGTTAGAGCTATGCAAATACCAAAGATTTATAATCTTTGCAAATACTAAAGATTATACAAATGTTAAAGAGCATATACTGTACGGCCTTTTGTTTCATTAATTTAGAGTTAAATTGTTTTATAGTCTGCTTGGTCATATTCAAAATTATGACTAGTTAATGAGTATTCAATGGGTTTAAAAATGTTATTAAAATGAAACATCTTTAAATGTCAGATTGTCTCTAATTGTAAGGTTTTAAGGTATTAAATATAATAGGCATGCAACACTACCCAGTTAGATTTTTTAAAATATATATGATTCTGCGCCAAATATGTAATCAATACCTATAATTGGTTGTCGGTTTAAATTTCAGAATCATTTATATTTATATCGTGCCTGTGCTTATGTCACTGTGCTTTTGGTGTTTTTCTTTTCAATTGGTTATTTAACGTCGGTTTGTTTCCGCTACCAAGGCCAATCACCGACGCCAGGAGATAAGTTCATCAGTCTTTGTGTAAACATTGGCACCCCCTAACCTGAAAAAATTTCCAAACCCCCTTTGTTGTGGGGTCCTTTGAAAAATGAATAATAAATCTGAATAACTGTCATTTTCACCTTCTTTTCCTTTCTCATCGTTACAATCTCTTTCTCTCTCTCTATCTCCTTACTCCTCCTTCTACTGTGTCCTCCTCTTCACCTTCAGTGTCTTCATTGTCGTCTTCAATATCAGCATATGCTCGACACTGGAGTTTTTATTTCTTTGGAAGCTTGAAGGGTACAACATTTGGAAACAGTATGTATATTTGACTGGTGCGTATGTAAAAGGGCATAAGTCAAGAAACGTAATTTAAGATAATAAGCATTTTAGTGTTTTGGTGCATACCAACATAATTCTTCTGTAAACTCGAAATAATTATGCCGATAAACCGCAATATTTTGGTTGTTTTAAAAGGTGAGTGAAACTGCAAAGAAAATAAATAAATAAATAATCATTGTCCAAATTTAGAAATAATTTGTCATATAAACTTTTGTCCTTAGAAAATTCATTTCCAAAATATAGGGAGTTAAAAGTATTGGAAAAAAATGCATATACCTATTTAAATATTTTTTTGAACCAATGAAGATACAGAAATGCAATTTTATATGTACAACACATGAGTAAAATAGTAATAAAAAATTATGCCCCAACTTTAGGTGACAAAGGTATCGAGTATGCGTTTTCGCCAAGGGTTATGATCTCTTGACTTTTTTGCGTAGCTCCTACCGTTTGATAATTTGTAAAGTTAAATCGTAGTCACTTATTATCCGATTAAATGCGCCAATAATTGTATCTTTACTCTTTTGAAGAAATGGCCGATATGCATTTCATGTATGTTCTTGATAAAGGTAATAATGTAGAAGCCGAAACACCTAATGAATAACGTTTTCCCAACCGACGCGACAGTGATGCCATTTAGATCGAAGAATTTTTATGAACATTCATATGCACTTAGGACAAATGCAGGATCTTTGAAACATATTTATGGTGGTGGAAGAAGGGCGACAGTAGAAACGGTTCGACAGAAAGAAAGGATACTTGAAACAGTTGAGTTGAATCCTAGTATTAGCACAAAAAGAACTGCAGCAACAGAACGTGTGAATCACACGATGGTTCATTACATTTTAAGAGCAATCTATTGTATCCCTATCATTTAAAAAGGATTCAAATTCAGGCACCGAATCCCGACGATGCAGTACCACGTATGAGATTCTGCGCATGGTTTATGCGGAAATGTAATCGAAACTCTTTATTTCTTCTTTATTATTTACAGATGAGGTTGGATTAAATATGGATGGCATTATAATTTTTTTATGAACAGATGAAAATCCACACGGAATAATTGAGTCGTGGTACAACGATTTTTGATTAATATCTGGGATGCTATTGTCGGCCATTTTTTAATGATTCTATTTTCCCTACTCCAAAGTCTTAATGCAGAATATTCCTTAATTTTCCTCAAAATGATATGCAACTATATATGGGGTTATTTAAAATCTTGTTTATGCTGTTCCTACAAATCCTAGTCCTGATGAAATCTTCTTCGTAGGACTTAAGAAGAGTGCGAGCAAATTCGTTAGATTCCATGAATCTTTGATAGAGTCAGGGGATCTATGAGACATATCGAAAAGTGTATTGAGACACAGGGGATTAATTTCGAACACCTATTGTAATATTATCCTAATAATTCTAAACCATTGTTAAACAATTCTTGTATCGTCTGTGTTTTTGTTCAAAATTAAATTTGCACTCCAAAAATTGCAAAAAGGAATGTTCAGTGGCGTGCCATAGTTCTTGGCGAAAACATAATCGGCATTCTCCATATTTACGTTACTGGTTAAATGAGATTAATTTTTTCATGTTGAATGCCATATATTGTACACATAAAATTTCCGCTTCAATATCTTCATTTGTTCAAAAGATATTTACATTTTTTTTTGAAGACTGTGTCTTGGAGATGAAGGCTCAAAGGACAAATATTTATGTAAAATATTCTTAATTTGAAACAATGAAGATATTCCTTCCATTATGTTACATCCTGTATATTATATTACATCATATTACTCATTAAGTGCTTGTATACCTTTGAGGACTAAAATGTGTTCATATTTGCTTGGTAATATGTTAATTTGTGACTTTCTGCACAGAAATTTTCAGGACATGTCCTCTTAGATAATAATTTTGTAGTCAATGTATAAGAGATACACTTGTGTCCTTTTATAGAAACAAAGCATTGCTTTTAGAGTCGAGCCATGCAGATTTTGCACAAAACATTTCTTATGCTCTTTTGCACGCGTACCAATGATTTGTACTTCTGTGGTCTTTCCATCATGTTTCAAACATACTGCACGGTGTATCTCAAATTGCCTGTAATCAGAAGATTTCCCCTATTTCTGAAATAGAACGAAATTAGTTGCACATTCTTTGCTTCATTCTTTGAGAGAATTCTAACAGTGCAAGTCCCATATTGATATCTCTTCCCGTTCTGGTGATATCTGTCAAAATTTTGTTTTCAATCGGCACTACTTCATTAGTAGAAGTTTTTTGCTGCAGTAAAAACTTAAAAAAAAATTTTTAGCCAGAATTGGATTTTAGAGAGAAAGATAATCACAGCCTCTTTGATTTCTCTCTACAAGAAACACTTATATTTGTTTTCAATGGAAAATAATTTACCATGATTCTTATATTTCATGTTTTTCTATATGACATATATTTCCATTGTTTTGACAATATAAGAGATGAAAACTAAGGTGGCGTGGAAAAAGAAATGATAATTTTTGAAAAGTTCTTCATACAGATATCGAAATGAAAACTTCACCATTGGAATTCTGTCAAAAAATGAAGTAAAGAATGTGAAATCCATGTTGTTTTATCTATTTCATGTAATCAGGGGATTACATGCAATTCAAGACACACTGTACACTATATACACCAACAAATCAGGTGCAGTAAACCTAAACAAACACAACACAACTTAAAATGACCTTTAACTAATTCCAGGATATTGTCTTGTCAATTGGGTAACAGGCAACCTGTTTACTCTTTATACAGTCAATTTTCAGACAATTAGTATTAGCATATTATAATAAATATTATTTAGAAACTCGATTGAAAAAATTTATTAAATTAATATAAACATACTGTCAAAAAAAATATTGCATAAAAGGCTAGATACTGAAATTGCAAGAATAAATGGTATTTATTTACCATTCATACTCACGGTCGCCATTTGAAGTAATATTCAGACTGGGATTTTCAAAGCAAAGTATATCCAAAGGAAAAAAGTAAAAAAATCTAGCAACAAATAGACAAAAAAAAACAGTATCATAAAAAAATACACAACTGAACTCACTGTTGTATGGTAGTTGATATTTAAGTAATTTTAGTAATTTTAATGTCTTAAGGCCTCCATGAGTTCCGAGTTGACAAGAAAATAAATGTTAATGAACCGCAATATGAATTCATTCTTGCACAAAAAATTTTTTTCGGGTCGTTGCAATCGTTGACTTGCGACACTTTGTTAGTAATGCAGAACTGTTCTATATTTTACGTATCATTAATTATTATGAGAAGTTGTTTCAAGAAGTAAAATAAATAAACCTTTATTAAAACTCAAAAATGGACAGAAGATATTTGCAAAAAGGAAAACTAAATAGTGGCAGTAGTCAAAATTATGATTATATAGTCATAGTCTAGTATAAAAATAATTTGACAATTTTCACACTTAGAAGTAACAAAACAGAAAGGGTGAATTCTCCCTTTTTATGTCGACACTTGATATTTACCGCTAACCCTTTCTTTGCGATATGCGGGTAGTGTTCATAAAATAACACCATTTGCTCCGATTAATAAGTCGGAACGATAGGCTGCATTTCTTTAATTTCGTTTTAACTCCCAATTATTTCTACATAATACTTTATACAAGCGCATAAAGTGATTGAAAAAGTCATAGTGGTAACGTAAATAATATGAAAAAGACGCGTGAAATGTGTGTAACATAACACAACAAATCAAAGATTTGTTGTGTTATATAAATTAAACAAAGGTTTAGTGACACATTCCCAAAAAAAAAAAACCCAGTCAACAAAACCTTGTATCTGTTATACAGGGTGAGTTTTAAATGCGTAGTTATATTTTAACTCTCAATATATTTCGTCGAATACAATTAGCACTGTCAAAAAATTTTTTGACAAAAAAAAATTTTGAATTTCTGATAATTTTTTCGTCCTCCAGCAACTGACATTTTGATGGTCACTGGATATCTCTCTAAACGCCGTCCACAGATATGACGTAACTGAAGGCAGTGTTGCCAGTTCCTCACAATTTTATTTTAAATTAGTACACAACTGGTAATATGTGGTTTGAATTAAATTCTAAAAATGAAACAAAATTGAAAATATTCATTTTATAAAGAAGCATTTTTTTTACCGAACGAAAGTGCAGATTTGTTTACTTAATACGTGGCCGCAAGGTCGATTTACTTCTGTTCCGTGAATCTATGGAAGTCTAAGTCTTAAATTATTAATTGCTATCTCATCTACAATAGAATTATTTTTTGCCCAGTTTTGTAAAATGTTAGTAAAATCAACAATAAATTCTGATAATAAAAACTTACACTCTTTTATAAATAAATTAAACCATAAAAAAATTCTAATACTGAAACAAATAATAAAAAATTGGCATTCTGTACGTACCTAACTGAAAAAAAATTCTCTTCTACATCTAAATAAACCGTACACCCTGATACACAGCAAAAATAAATCACTAATAATAATCAAAAATTAAAAACACACTAATAATAACCATTAAATAATATTATTTTCCGAGAATTGCACTAATCACTAATAAAAATATAGCGTTCCACGTAAGGCCGTTTTCCTTGTCTAACATGTTCATCTGCTTGAAAATATGCCTTTAACATATTCACTCACTCAGCATTAGACTAATTATTCGCCATTGTTATCACTACTTTTTATCAAACAAACAAATTATAAGTAATAAATAATTGTAACACAATAACTTCGAAAAACTTTGATTCATCAAATTTCAAACATGTGATTTCGAGCGATGACATAAATTCATTTGAACACATGTTAAGATTGTTAAGTTTAGTTGCTTGCCGTCGGCGGCGGTTTGGTAGTGCTAAACTGCGGAATGTAAGTTTGCCCCTGAGAGTTGAATTATCTTGAGTGCAGAACCGGATTGAGTAAGTCGTACCAACTTTTGATAACAAATTCTACTAGAAATCAAAAAATTGTACTAGAATGCTCTTTTGGCAGCGTTCTTTTTTTTGAATTAATAAAAAAAACAGTATGAACCGAGACCCACTCTTGCGAAACCAACTTGGAAGAAAACGTATTGTTTTCTTGTAAAATATTGTTAACAGTTGAACTTAATTATTCTGGTGACAAGCAGAATACAATTATGTTACAGAAGGGACAAAGGCCCGTAGAACATCCAAAAAAAGGACACAGCAGAAAGAAATGTTTTAAGAGTAGTCTATCTTTTTCTAAAATAATTTCGTAATTAAAACGAGTATTTCTGCGCCACGAACGCCTTGAATCATGTTTACTAAAAATTAATGCTGATTGCTGATTGGTTGAAAACAAATTTCCTGTTCTTCCGTGATTGGTTAAATTAAACTGTTTGCTTACATTTAGAGCACGAAAAAGTGACAAGGCAATGACAAGTGAATTGTGTTACTTTTAAGACGAACATTAGTTGTTCATTTGTTTATTGAAAAGTCGCATAAAAGAACAAATTATGTTATTGTAGATTTTTGAAAGAGGTGCCGTTGTACTAAAAATTATTAAATTGTACTGAATCTAGTACAATTGTACTAGAAATCACTGGCAGTACTAATAGATTGGACGAAAACATAAAACTGAGCGTGATGTTCACGTGATTAGATCGGACTGCGGAACGCTTCGTTTTCCTATTCGTCTACCGGCAATAAAATCGAGGATGACGAACCCCATCTATTTTACTGAATTGTAATCAGGTACGTCGATTATAAGAGCGAGGAGCTAGCAGTTATTTGGTTTATTTAATTTTCATTTGTCTATCGTTATTTCTACTGTTTTGTGTCCGGGTTGTTTAATATACGATACAAAATGTCTAGTACCGTCACTACAGATGAAATGGGAAATAATGTTGACTTAAGTCCACCTAGAAAATGATTAAATGTTATTGTAATTCTAAATTCGGTCCTGTTCAGTTCTACTGTATAGAGCATCGAATGCTCTTGTACGTTTGCGCATCAAAAAATCGGATGACACCATGGGTGCAGCCATTTGATACTTGAACTCGAAATTTCATTCATTTAGTGGTTATTGTTTAGTTTTCTGTGTTTATAGTGCGATTTCTTTCATTATATGAATTTTTTGCGACTGTCTATTACTACGATAGGATATTTTAATACTTTGTGTAGTGAAAATAATATATTTTTATATTAAGTGCATATGCATTTGGTACTAAAATACATTTGTAAACAATGTGTTGTGCGGTGGAGAGATGTTCTAACGTAAAACGTTATACATGGAAACAGTGCCACTGGTTTAGACGCATTTATACCTTGAAAGAGAAGACTTCACTACAATATTGATGTATTTCCAAATATTGAACATGGAGATATTGTTAATTATTTAGTTTTTGAGTGTAGTGCCTCCACAAAGAAGGAATTGTGTGTCTGTGGTTGAGTGAAGGAAATCCTTTAAGGAGTTTCCCGCAAGAGAAGTTTGTTGCAAAAGGTAAGAATAACTCTCAGTGTCAGAGATTTCTTCATTGTAATTTATTATAATAGATTGGGTATATTTCCATTTTTAAATTGTACAATTCACACAAAGATGTAAATATTTTGAGTTTCCCATTTTGTATTTGTACGAGTATTTCCACAAAAACACAGATATTATGAAAAATAACAAATTTAATGATGTGAAAAACGTAAATCAATCAATGATTCAATAGTGAGAAAAAATGTTTTAATTTGTAGTTGGATTCTTTAAAACAATTAAATTGAATCCATGTGTTACAATGTTGTACTTTTCGGGTTGTTACAAGATGTTTAATTTTCTAGTAAAATACTTAATTTCAAAAAGTGAGTTCATTTTGACCGGTGGCTCAGTTAGAGTTATTTAGCTAATATTATTATCTGCGGTTGGATATTGTTTACAAATAAAGTTGAGTAATTGTTTTTATTTAGAGAATGAACCGTGTTACTGATTTGAACTAGTTTTTTCATCTTAATTCTACGAACATGCTTGATGATGTGATAAGAATCACCTGCAGTCAATGGTGAATCGTGAATTGGTCGCTAATGTAATGTACGTAAAAGATAGGTCAGTGTGCCGGACTGACGGAGAGGGAAATCCCTCTCTCTGTCCTGAAGGTGAGAGAAGCGAAAGATCAGCTAAGGTTGGGAAGGAATTACACTCTCACTCTTCCTAGTAGGGAGGAGTGGAGTGAAGGAAGAATTGATTTCCGCCCGAACTCTCTGGTGTGTTATACAGACGGATCTCGGCTGGCCACTAGATCGTCTTCCGGGGCGGGAATATATCTGGAAGGCAAAGAAGTACAGGAGAGCTTTGCTCTAGGCTCGTACACCACGGTCTTCCAGGCAGAGGTTTACGCCATCCTAGCGGTGGCAGGTAGGGCTGAGGTTAGGAATGGGGCGGAACAGATAATATATATCTGCTCCGACAGCCAGGCTGCTCTAAAGGCGGTGTGCTCCCCCAGGACGAGATCAGCTCTCGTCCAGGAGTGTGGGGATGCCCTAGAAGAGCTGGCCAGGCATAAACAAGTGAGACTGGTATGGGTCCCGGGACATATGGGAGTTCCAGGCAACGAGAAGGCCGATGAATTGGCTAGACTCGGAGCCGAGGAACCCTGTCACGGGCCTGAGCCTATGTTAGGTATTTCAAGAAGGCAGGTCACAACGGCCCTCAATGAGTGGGCCCACGAGACACTGAGGACGCACTGGAGGACCAACAGGGCCTGCAGGCAAACCCGAGATTTTGTGACGGGGCCGAACAAATCGAGATCGGCCTGATTGCTGGGACGGAGTCGTAAAACTCTGAATCTCTTAATCGGTGTTCTGACAGGCCACTGCAGACTTAAGAGGCATCTATCATTGATAGGTATTGAGGAAGACCCTACATGTCCAAGATGCAGGAGTGATGAAGAGACATCTTACCACTTCCTGGGACAATGTGAAGCGTTTGGGCGCCTGAGACACAGTATTTTTGGTTCTGAGGCGCTTCTAAGGGAGGAGATGAGCTCCCTCGCAATGAGTGACATCCTGACCTTCATCAGAAGGTCGGAAAGATTCGATTAGGGAGCAAGAGAAGCACATGGCTGAGGGGACAGCTGGGGGTTGGTAAAAAAGGCCCGTCTGTGGCCTACTTGCCAGGCGTCAGCCTCCCCCACCATTACCATTACCATTACCATTAGGTCAGTGTGACTCGCCCATTGACCTGTCAGATCAATGAACCGGCCAAACATAGTTCAATGACTGTTTCAAAACGATTTATTTATTAATAAATTACAGGATTACTTCACATTTTTATAATCGCATGGTAAGTAACTACTTAAAAAATAATAATCCTTTTATAAACTTTAAAAAAAACGAAATTAAAATTGTCGGTAGCATTTTATAAGTTTATTGTTATCGAAAAATTTGGTTTTGGTTGTATATTCCATACGAAACACTTGAAAGAAATGTTAATTGATGCAAAAAAAAGGCAAAATTGTACATTTCTTACATTAAAAGGTATTTCAAAATATTTAAAAATTATTTCAAATGTAACAATTAATCGCTTACGTAGGTAATTATTTCATTCAAAATTATTATGTCCGGGAACGAACTTACTGCTAGATGATAAATTGCATAAGAAATGCGGCAACGCTGCTTCTAGCCACCGCACCATTTCAGATAAAATGAAGAATGTTTCTAGTAATCAGCAGTTCCAAAACAATTTCATCTTATTTTTTTGAAAGTCGATAACTCAATTTTACGTGGGAATTAAGAGAAAAAAAATGTGTCAGTGGGTTTCTACAGATGTCAAGAATCGGTGGTTTAAATATAACTACGCACTTAAAACACACCCTGTATAATCATTAGAAAATACACGTTCCCCAGTAAGTAACAATTATGTCAAATGTAGAGCCCATGCAGTGTACCGTCTCTAATGTCAGCACTAAAAACTCTTATTGCTCTATGCTATCTTCGTAAGTTTGTTACTTTACTGTTACCAAATATTTATGAAACATTCATAGCTGTTATAAATGTATTATAAGCTTTTTGTAAATTAGTTCAATAACAGTTATATACCTAGATCCATCAATGATTTATTTTTAAATATATATGAATCCCTTTATAGTTTATATACGACGCATTGATTTGTTTTAATCCCGTGTACATAAAATGCGCGTGATTTCACTTTGATTTGATTATGACACATATTCTACAGCATTGAAAATTAAATACATGCACATTCTCCGGATGAAAGGGTGAAATTATACTGACAGAGGAATTTTTACTGTAAATTTACATAAAATACCTATACAAAACAAACGGGCCCTCCGAAATATTAAAATATTAATAATAATAATAATATAATTAATGGAAATAAAATTTGTTTTCTCTCCACAATTTCAAGGTACACAATGCGATGGTAGGGTCATCAACATTGCTTAAAATATCAATTTTTCAAATTAAAAAGCAATTTTAGGGAAGCACTTAAAGAACATTTTAAAGATTTACTTTTTGTTATGAAAGTATACCAAGAAGCTCGGATCAAGAATATAGCTGTAGGCAGACCGCGAGCTCCAGGACATGACTTTACAATTTACGATTTTCTAAAGAAACTATCTGTCAGATTTAAAATTTAAAAAAACCAGCGTAATCCTCGATCCTTGGACAACAACGTTTATAGAAATGATATTTTTAATTAACCAAAAGGTTCTCTAGTTAAAGCAAGTTAAATCATATTTACGACTTTTTAGGGTGAGCGTTTATTTATTAAGGTGCTCCATATAAATATATTTGTGATTAAAATATTTAGATGAGATTTCGGCAGATTCTTGCCCAGATGACGTAAATGTGAAAAAAGGTAAAAAAAATAATTTACTATTTTTCGCAAAATCACTCCCAGCCTCCCCCCTGCACCGGACGATTTTTGGACGACCAGTCGCATTTGTATTCTTGAGGGATGGGGAATGATTTAAGGAGGGTCGTACATTTTAGCAACAAAGTGCAAACGAGATTCTTTTCTAGAAGGCTTTACTAGCAATCAAATTTAAATACGGCTATTTAACCATTTGAATGACATATCTACATTCAAGAAACTTATAAAACATGAGAAAGGCGGCACAACAATACTTTTTCGGTAGATATTTTAAAGTTTTTTAAAGTGAGTGTCAACTGGTGAGTACCTTGTGTTTTATTTATTTTTGGTTTTACTAGACAGAATAGTTGAAATTAAAAATAACATTACTGAGTCAGTTGTACTGAACATAATGTGCATATTATATTTTTTGTAATCCAAGTTTCAGCGTTTTGGCAAATAGCCGGGAAAATAATTGTTTAAAACGATATATGTTATACTTATCTGTGATAAGATTTGTAAAAGTTACTAAATAATAATTAGCAAAAAATTTTCAGTTAATATTATTTTTCATTCCATTCTATATTTTAACTTTTACCAAGAAGAGGAACTTAATTTGTTTTTAAATTATTTTATTCGACCCTAAGGGGTATTTCCACTATACAATTTCAATTATTCTGTTCTCTGAAGCCATTAATGTTTATTATATTAAGGTTTACAAGTTTCCTTACTTTGGATTCTTTAAATGTGCTGGCTACCCTGATGACGCAATGCAAGCAGAAACACGTGTCGGTAGATATTTTAAAGTTTTTTAAAGTGAGTGTCAACTGGTGAGTATCTTGTGTTTTATTTATTTTTGGTTTTACTAGACAGAATAGTTGAAATTAAAATAATATTATTGAGTCAGTTGTACTGAACATAATGTGCATATTATCTTTTTTTGTAATCCAACTTTCAGCGTTTTGGCAAATAGCCGGGAAAATAATTGTTTAAAAAGATATACGTTATACTTATCTGTGATAAGATTTGTAAAAGTTAGTAAATAATAATTAGCAAAAAATTTTCAGTTAATATTATTTTTCATTCCATTCTATATTTTAACTTTTACCAAGAAGAGGAACTTAATTTGTTTTTAAATTATTTTATTCGACCCTAAGGGGTATTTCCACTATACAATTTCAATTATTCTGTTCTCTGAAGCCATTAATGTTTATTACATTAAGGTTTACAAGTTTCCTTACTTTGGATTCTTTAAATGTGCTGGCTACCCTGATAACGCAATACAAGCAGAAACACGTGTCGGTAGATATTTTAAAGTTTTTTAAAGTGAGTGTCAACTGGTGAGTATCTTGTGTTTTATTTATTTTTGGTTTTACTAGACAGAATAGTTGAAATTAAAATAACATTATTGAGTCAGTTGTACTGAACATAATGTGCATATTATCTTTTTTGTAATCCAACTTTCAGCGTTTTGGCAAATAGCCGGGAAAATAATTGTTTAAAAAGATATACGTTATACTTATCTGTGATAAGATTTGTAAAAGTTAGTAAATAATAATTAGCAAAAAATTTTCAGTTAATATTATTTTTCATTCCACTCAATACTTTTTCTTTTACCCTGTTATCTTGTCATTGAGTATTAGTGACACTGCACATAGAAAGGTTTAATTTATTAAAATTTAAGGGAGATAGCGACCATCAAAGTAAATATGATTTTTCTTTTTCTGTACAATTCATTTTGGTCCATATCCATTTATTCAGCCAAATAGAGAAAACTAGAGGGAAATAACTGTTAAAGTTTTGAAACATGGCAAAGATGTTCATTCAGGCGTACTATTAAACATACTAAAAGTCATGAATTTAATCTATTGCGCTCGAACCGCTATCTTGGAGAAATGATGCTCCAATTCAATTTTTTGCTTATATCTCGCTAATCATTAACGATATCTGAATTATGTATCATATAAAAAATAGAGCATATAAAATTCTCTACAAAAAAAATTACATAAATTCTTTCCGTACTTATCCTATTATTATTATTACAATACAAGCAACTTAAAAAAATATATACAAAATAAACATGGATAAAAATAGAGATGTGCCCAGTTTTCTATCTGAGCTCATGTCTGGGTATTGACTCATATATCTGTCTCGTAATGAATTTGGCATGACGGAGGGCTCTGACGGCAGATGCTTCTACGTATTTTTCTCTTAAAATTGCATTCGTGGATCCGAAAAATTCTGAAAACCATAAATAAAAATTATAAAGGATATAAAAAAGGTCATATTGTGATAGTTTAATACAATTCCACCAAAAATACAAAAATAATTAAGAATTCCATTTGGTTGCACCAGCTGGATCCACCAATCTTATTATTATTTGAATTTCCCATATTGGATTGTTATTTAATGTATCCTGCTTTAGAAAATTCTACCTCAAAAATGTATTGATATAAATTACATCCTTTCAATGAATAAATATTAACCTTTAATAAACTAATAATACTGAGGTAATTTATTTCTATTATTATTTGCCATTAGTCGCAGAATCAACAGTTTGCAATAGCCGTCTTGAAAATCATATTAATCAAATCGAGGCAATTGGATTTTTAATCAAACTTATAATTGGAAATATTAATAACGAGAAAAAATTCTTGTATTTATTCGTTTAAAAAAAAATTATTTGCTCTCGTGAAAGTTCAGTAAAAGAAATAAAACAGCAATAAATCTGCCAAACATAAAAGTTTCTTGAAAACCAATTAAACTTTTACAAAAATATTTACGAGGACAACATTTCAGAACTTCCTATGTTTATCAAATATTTATTTACCTTATGGATGTTTTACGAAGTTTTTTAAGTAGTCTAAATGTATCGAAAAAAATGAGGTGCAAAGAAACTCAAAGAAATTAATTTTATTTTTCAGTTTTTGACATTTGAGAAGGATTTTCCCAAGAGTGTGACAATAAAAAAAAGAAATAGTTAATTCTTTTATTTAAAGAATGTGATATAAAATAATAGTATTCAAAATTATGACTTTCATTGCTTAACAGGTTATACTTAGTAATGTTTCAAGCATTTGGTGGACTAAATATCAAGGAACGAAAAAGTATTCTTTTTTATAGCAGTAAATTAAAACAAACTTAATATTTTAACGGTATTAAGACTAAGAAATAAACATTCGAACTTTATTCGCCAGTATCTATTGTGTTTCTTCTTGACCTAGTCTGATACGCACCTCCTTGTGGTGCACTTTGGCACTGCAAGTACTAGTTCCGGGCCAATGAATGCTGTAGCTGATACTTGTTTGGCAAGTTCGTCAGCTTTGTCGTTTCCTAGTAGCCCACTATGTCCTGGCACCCAAACCAGTTTGACTGTATTCCGTTCTTTCAGGGCCTTGAGTACTTCTAGGCTTTCCCATACTAGTTTTGACGTCACTTTGCACCATTTTAGTGCCTTCAGTGCCGCGCGACTATCTGAGACAATATGGATCTGCTTGTTTGTGTAAGCGTTCCTTAAGTTTTCGCAAATATACTGTAGAATTGTGAATATTTGGAATACTGTATTGCGATTCCCAAGTGCATAGCTAAGTCTTGCTCTTCAGTTTTCACTATGCATGCCAGACCCTGTTCCTGTTTCAGTCCTTGACCCGTCTGTGACCAGGTCAGTCCTCTGTTAAGGAAATCTGGTGTACCTCTCTTCCGTAGTTCTGGATCTGGTACGATCACCTCGAAAGAAAGGAAGGAGTATTTGGGAGATATATGGTCTGGCATTATCTCAAGGATGGGATCTGCCACAGTCTCTTTAATTCTGTCATGACTCGATTGTGAAAGGAGTATTTGAGAGCCATATGGTATGGCATCATCTCAAGGATGGGATCTGCCACAGTCTCTTTAATTCTGTCATGAATCGAGCGATGGCTATGACGCATCAGCTCCCCAGAATTTTGCAGCCTGAGGAGTCCTATCCTCGCCTCCTCTTGTATTATTTTGTGAAGTGAGGGGAGATTTAACAGGGTTCACATTGCTGTGGTGGAGTCGAGCGCATTGCCCCGTCATATCTAAGCACGATAGTCTTTTCACCTAGCTTAATTTGTTTGAAGTTGTTATTTTGAGGGTCTTACAACCATGGTATAGAGCCAATGCACAATATAAGGCTTAAGTCCCCACGTTCTGCCACAGATTTGTCTAATTACTGTTAGAGTAATTTCCGTTTTCCGTTTTATTTTATCAATATGTTGGTTCCAAGTAAGTTTGGAGTCAATCATGATTCCAAGATGCTTTAACCACCCCAGACTCACTATTTCTTCAGCTAGAAGTTTTAGAGGTGTTAGACCCTCTAGATTTCTTCTCGGGATAGCAGTGATTCTTGGGGACTTATCTTAAGTCCCTTTTTCGTCCATTTCTAAGTGACCTTTAGGGCTTTCTGTGTTAGTTCCCTCATGATGTATACTTTGTTTATTCCATTCAATAATTTTAATTAAACAGTCGCCTTATTTATTTGCTAAAATTTCATTTCGACATGCTGTTCATAATGTTAGTATCAGATTTAATGGTTTACATCACCACCTTATTAAACTGCTTGCTATTTTCGAAATAAATTTTAAATTCAGTGCATGCAAGCTGTATAACGCTGAGCAATATAAAAATTACAATCTATCCAAGTTTAAGGAAACTTGTTTTAAGTGTGCCTTAAACCTTGTCTTTTGTTTTAAATGAAATGTTTATCAACTTCTGTTTTATATATCCAGTGTGTCTCATGTAAAATGAGGACACCTAATTATTTTCGTAATTTCTTGAAAATCAGATTTGAGCTTTGGCACAATTGTAGTCCTACTTTGAGTTACATTGTGTAAAGTTCTAGTTACAATCGTAAAATGCGTCTGCATTTAAGGGAAAAAAATCGGAATAATAAGGTTATTTGGTAATGGGGTCCGTAAGTAGCAGAGAAGGAGCCGCAGAATTTAACTCAAGATATCCTTTACGAGTCGATATTACTCATGGAACTGCAGCTACCATAAACGCTCTTTTCAATGAAACTGGCAGTGCTATTAAAATATCTCAGAATGATCAACTTCGTCGAATACATCCGCATCCTGAAGATAACGTAATCTTAGCTGCAAATCAAGTGAATCCAAGAATGAGTCTACGAGATTTAGCGTCTCAACTGAATATCGACAAGGAGAAAATTAGAAGATGTTTTATAAGTCATAAAATCTAGCCTTATGAACTAAAATTTCTACATACTTTGAAAGAAGGTGATGAAAATAAAAGGTTAGATTATTGCTATTGGGCCCAGGGAAATTCTTTAGACGACGGGGATTTTTTAAATCCAATTTTGTTTATTGATAAGGCTACATTTACCACTAATGGGATGGTATCTTTTCAAAACTGTAGATACTGGGCTACAGAAAATCCTCATTGGGTTATTAATTGTAAAGACCAGTATTCAGAGAAAGTTAACGTATGTTGTGGAATTTTAAGAGACCGAATAATTGGTCAGTTTTTCTTTAATAACTCATTAAATGCTGAGCGTTTAGTTAACTTTTTCGATACGGAATTATGGGATGCAATTCAAAATCTTCCTCTTATGCGACATGAGATATTTTTCCAGCTAAATGATGCGTCAATACATAATTCAAGAATTGTTCGTCAGTAGTTGAACGAATATTTTCCAATGCGCTGGATAGGAAGAAATAGTCCTTTTGATCTCTGGCCTCCTAAGTCACCCGATATTACACCATTAGATTTTTATTTCTGAGGAACAGTGAAGAACAAAGGCCCAGAAATAGGGAACTTTGTGCTTGAACAAGACGAGTCTGTCACGAAATCAGCATTCCAGAGTTGAGGAGAGTAGCCAATCATAATCGTAAAAGAATTGAGAAATATATTCAAATTGAGGGAGGATTAGTTGAGAGAGGCTATATCCGATAATTACTTAAAATTTTTATATAAATAAATGTTTTAATGAGTAATTATCTCAAAAACTGATTGTCACTTTAAACTGTTGTTTTTTTACTTATTTCAATTACCAAAAGTTAATTGTTTGTTTTCTTTTCTTTTAAAATGTATTTTTTTGTCAATTCGACACTTTTGTTCAATAAATTTTTCTCCAATTCCATGTCATCCTATTAAATTGCAAACTAAAATTGTCACCAGACTTGTATTGAAAAAAATGCGAATTTCGTAATGAAATTTGGTATTGGGTCTCAAAATTAGATCCGAATAACTTTTTTAATAACTATTTTCGATATCTTCAACGCGAAGCAAAGTATCAGGAATGGGTCCCATTTGGGGAGCTGACGTTGTCTCAGTTTGTTACTTAAATTTAAGTTGGTTGCCTCAAAATGTACGTCTTAAGAGCTAAAATTGTGCCAAAGCTCAAATCTGATTTTCAAGAAATTACGAAAATAACGGTGTCTTCATTTTAAATGAGACACACTGTATATGTAACACATTTTGTTTATAGACTTGCAATGCTTTGATAAGATATCTTATTTCTTTTTTTCATGTTTTTCTTTATCCTCTTTTTGTAGTCATGTGATTATATGTAATGATAAATTATATTAAGGATATACTCGATACTCAATGCATATGTCCTATTTGTTTCTCAATAAAACAAGCGCTGCTTCGAAGAGCCCTTATAGGTGAACTGTCCCTTGAGGTTTTTGAATTTCTTATTGTCTGCAAAATAATCGAAAATGAAGATATTTATTATCATAATTTTTTTTGTATTTCCCGTAGCCGGCAGTCCTGCCATAGCTCCAATTCGCATGAGAATCAAGACAGCAAATCCAGCTACTCCCTACATCCCGTAGAGTTAAAGACAGCAAATCTCAGAATCAATTGCTCTAAGCAGATCGAGAGAACCTTCTGTATTTAACCTGTCAACCATTCTGCTGATTTTTTGCAGGACGGTATCGTCTTCTGTTCCGGGAACAAACTGAGCAAAGTAAGCTCTGAGTACATCAATTATTAGAACGACCATCTTGACCGAGTAGACTGGATACAGCACTTGAAGCTTATACTGGAAATCACAATTTTGGTCCGCTTTTCTTACTCATTCAATGCAATATTTTTCTCGGCAGGGGCCGAAAATTCTATCATTGATATATTTGGTTTGATGGTCGAAGAGGACAATGTCAAGCTTATTGGCTTGGATTACCCTGACGGGTTTACCCTATATGATTACAAATATAGCCCAAATCTGTGTATTTTAAAATAAAATCGACCCGTCTTGATCTTGGTCTTATGTGATTTTTGTTTTACTATGCCAGTTTTACAGGGTGGAGCAATAATGCGTCCGACTTCGATATCTGGAGTTCTATGATAGCTAGATTTAAAAACATAAGTAAACTAGATAAAAAATTCTATAACCGGAAATTCTTTTCAAGTATACAGGGTGAGCCAAGACGATTCTACAGGGTCAAGTAACATTTTTTTAAACGAAATGCCATGTATATCAGAACATTTTTAAAACCTCTTTGTGGCCTCCTTTCACTTCTGTATATTACTGACTTTCTCCCAACCACTTGGATGTAATCATTTTTTTTGTTGAAATTATTTCATTTACACGTGTATATTAAAAATATCACTACATTCACAACTATCGATTTTAAGAAAAAATATGTTAGTACGAGTTATGAGACATCTGTTTAATGACACTTAGCCATTTTCACTTCCTAAAAGTATACAGGGTAGTCAAAAAGGATTTTAAAACTTACAACTTTTTGGTCAGAATTTTCTCAATTTTTTAAAATGGAACGCTCTGTATATTTTTGGACAATGTGACGTAGGATTGAAAAACGAAAATTTTTTGTAAATATAGTCATCAGTGACCATTTTCAATTTATTTAACAATAACTGCAAAATTCAGCAATAAAAATTAGAAATGAAGGTTTTTTTCCAAATAATTCAAGAGAAGGTATTATATTAATATCACCCCAACAACAATCCAAAATTTGAAGAAAAGGATAATAAATGCTTTTATGAGTATCACTCCGGCAATTTTATGAACAGTAGAAACTTCATTCCAAAGACGCATAGAAATGTGTGTCAATTAAAATGGGCAACATTTTATAATATCTTCTCTTGAATTACAAAAAAAAAAATGTTTTTAATTTTTATTGCTGAATTTTGCAGTTATTGCTCAATAAATCGAAAATGGTTACAAATAACCATAGGGATGTACGTACAAAAAATTTTCGTTCTTCAATTCTATATCACATCATCTAAAAATATACAGGGTGTTCCATTAAAAAAAAGAGAAAATTCAGTTCAAATGGTTGTAAATTCAAAAATTATTTTTGGCCACCCTGTATGCTTTTAGGAAGTAAAAACGGCTGAGTGTCATCACACAGATATCTCATAAATGGTACCAACATATTTTTTTCTTAAAACCGATAATTGTGACTGTAGTGATTTTTTTAATATACACTTGTAAATGGCTAATGTCAACAAAAAAAAATGATTATATCCGAGTGGTTGGGAGAGAGTCAATAGTAATACAGGAGTGGAAGGAGGCCACAAAGAGATTTCAAAAAAATGTTCTCATATACATGACATTCCATTTAAAAGTTGTTAGTTGACCCTGTAGAATCGTCTAGGCTCGCCCTGTTTATTCGAAAATAATTTCCGGTTATAGACTTTTTTGTCTAGTTTATTTATATTTTTATATCAAGTTTCTAGCTATCATACAACTCGACATATCGATATGCCGGACGCACTATTGTCCCAGCCTCTATAACAAAGCAGCCTAATGAGATCAACGGTGTATATATTAAATAAGACAAAACAATATAAAAAAATGCATCACCGTCTAGAGTGATAATCCGCTTATTTCCTCTGCATTAAGAAATGATTTTTAAAGGCATGTAACAATAAACAAATATTTTGTGACGCATTTATTGTTTTCAACGCAATGCAAATATGGTGTATGGAAGTCTTTTATTTTTGTAATTTTTTAATTCTAAAATGTTCAGAATAGTTAAACAAAAGATTCAATTCCTACTTTATTTCAATTTTACTATCAACTTATAGGAACAATACACCCCGATTGCATATAAATTGCTTCGTTCTTTTAAGTAGTAAATACATCTATATAATGACATAATTATATCAATTATATCATAAGGCTAATTAACAATATTCAAAAGCGACAACTGAATAAAAAGAGGACGTAATATTTGTATAATTTTATAGGCCAATCAAGTAAGATAATGAAATGGAACTAATTAGCTACTGGTTGAAACCTTAACGAATCGATCGAGTTAGTGGCCCTCATATACAGAAAAAAATGCCGCATCGCTATTTTCTCCCGATAAAAAAATAATTTTCAAAAACACTTAGTAATTTCGTTTTTTGAATTTTTTTTTTGTATGTATTTATAAAATGTATACATACAATAAAACTGATGCCATTTGCTAAATTTTATAAGTGTTATTAATTTGCTGAAATCTGAACTCAATATATTTCCAAATACTATTAATATGTACGAAGTCGAAAATGGTATCAAAATAATAGACTTTTAGTCTTTCTCGGAAACTTATATACCTGTGCTGATTTGTGTGACAATTCTTGTTTCTAATGCCCCATGTAAACGGACATTTTAGTTTGAAGCGATTGAAAACATATTCGAATTCCATGACAAATAAAAGACTGAACCATATTGTTATTATAAATATTGAGTTGAAAATTGCAAAGAAATGGAAAATTAAAAATGTTGTATCTAAATTTGACAGTTTCCATAATAACCGCTTAATTTTACTTCGTAAAAATAGGTGAGTAAATATTTAATTCATATTCATTATTACATGGTTACATTTTATTGGCCCAACGAAAATACTTATGGCCCACCTTTATATTTGATCTAGTTCCGTCACTGCAAACTATAAAATATGACTTGTTTAAGAGGTCTCAGTGCCACAATTTATTTATTTATTTATTTATTTTATTTATTATTATACACTACCCAACAGAACATGTTCCAATTACAGGGTAGTAAAAATACACAATAACAAATGCATAACATTACAAAATACACAATATAACTAATTTTCAATGAGTATAACGCACATAGGTTTTGAAATAATTAATTACAAGCACATATAATGAGTTAAATTAATTATTATAGCAGCTCTTATATCTGTAACACTGCAATTAAAAAGGTTAATTTTGTCCTGAATATCATGCCAGTTATGACACATAACATACACCGGTGAGAATTCTAATATATTTGTTCTTGGTGTGGGTAAATAAAAAAGATTAGTTAATCTTGTTTGCACCAATGGCATATGAACGAGCGCATTAACTTTTGCCAACAGTTCAGGGCATTTTATTTTATTATTGACAAGTTTATACAAAAACATAGCTGAGTGAAGAAACCGCCTTCAGACCAGTTCATCAACATTGAACCTCTCTAGCAGTTTGTCATGCGGAAACCCTATTGGTGGATAGGTTTTGTCCTCCTTAAATGCCATAAATTTTAAAAATCTTCTATGAATTTGTTCGATAGCTTTACTATGTACGGCGTAATTAGGATTCCATACGACAGAGCCGTACTCAAGTTTAGAACGCACAAAAGACGTAAATAGAATTTTTAATGTGTCGATGTTGTTAAACTCACCGGAGTATCTAATGATAACGCCCAGGGTTTTGTAAGCTGATGATACAATGATATTGATGTGCTGGTTAAAAGTAAGCCTATTATCAAAAGTTATGCCTAGATCTTTAAATACCTCTGGTTTATTTAAATGTACCTGATTTATAGCGTATTCATACTGTACAGGATTCAATTTTCTAGTGTAGGTGACTACATTACATTTGGCAGCGTTGAGAGGTAGGAGGTTTGAAGTACACCAGTCGTTTATTAGATCCAAGTCAGCTTGTAGTAGCAAACAGTCAGATTGATCCTTGACAGCTATATACAGTTTGAGGTCATCCGCGTATAATAGACAATAGCAGTTCAGACCAAGTACGATGTCGTTTATAAGTAAAATAAAGAATAAGGGGCCCAACACTGACCTTTGGGGTACCCCAGAAGTACAAACAATTCTTTCAGATTTATGCCCGCGATATTGAACATATTGGTTTCTACATTTTAAGTAGGAGGAGCAGAATAGAACTAAATCTCGGTTAAAGCCGAAAGCAGAAAGCTTCCTTAGTAAAATACCGTGGTCAAGTCTGTCGAACGCCTTTGAGAAGTCCGCATAAATGACATCTACCTGTCCATTGCCATCCAACACCTCCGAGATGAATTGTGTAACACAAACCAATTTGCTGATTGTCGACCGGCCTGCCACAAAGCCGTGCTGATTAGGGCAAATTTGTTCATTGACATGTATGTGGAGCTCCTCGTATAGAGCGAATTCAAAAGCTTTACTAAAATTATTAATGATGGGACGATAATTTTTTATGTCAGTCCGATTATCTTTCTTAAAAACGGGAATAATTTTGGAGTTTTTCCATAACTCTGGGAATGTGTTACTGTTAAGGGCTAAATTAAATAAAATAAGCAAAGGTTTCGCTAAGACACTAGCACAGTCTTTGATAAGAAATGACGGTATACCATCAGGACCAGCGGTAAATTTGTTTTTTAACTTTTTGATAGCTTTACATATCTTGTCTTCATTCAGTTGGACTGACAGTTCATTCTCATCTCTGTCAGTGTTGTCATATTCTACGTAGTCAGTTGATTCTGTAAAAGCAGTTTTAAAACGATCAGCAAATGCTTCGACAATTTCCCAAAAGGTTTAGAAATATCTAGTTTTCGCCTTTAATTTTCCAAACGTTTTGATTGCATTCTACCATGTATATGTCACATACGCGAGGAACGTCTTCAATGAAAGCCCTCTTGCCAATCGTAAATTATGTAGAGCAAAGCCATTTATTCAATGGTTTGTCTTTCTTGGAAATGAATATTTGGTTCAAAATATTCAAGTTGAATTAAGAAATAAAAGAAATCCTAGCAATAGATAATGAATAACATTAACTCACATATTGACTTTTGCGGCACTTCATTTATAGTTAAAATTTCATAAAAAGAAAAAAATATATCATAAAGTCTGAGTTTCCATATTATTTTGTATACAGAAATAAAAATACGAAATATGTTTTTACATACTGATAAATTTAATATTTTAAAAATTTTGCATGTACAGAAGCAAATTTTATTGTTTTATTACGAAAATAAAATACTGATGTGGCCAGCTCATAACTTTCTTATACCAGTATATATCATTCTGATCTAAAAAAATCATTCTATATAATTCTTCACTTACCTCAATTAAATTTTAATAGTGTACCTTGAAATGTTAAATTAAAATTTTTAAATAATTAATTATTAGCGTCATTCGATACTGTCAATAATAATTCATGTCATATATTTTAATAATTTTTTGTTATTGATATTGACATTTTTGTAACAAAATTAGACATTTCAAATGTCAAACGGGAAAATTTACTCTAACCCCATTTCATGAGGCCAAATGTGTAAAATATTTCAGTTTACATCAGCTTCTTTTAAGTACATGGAAAGTATACTCTATTCGCTTGATATATATAGTAGACATGATTTATAATCTTTCATCAAGAATATATATATTTTTAAAAGTCAAATACAAAAAAAGTTTGGGTCCCATGAACCCCCTTTCGGCTGTCCATTTTTGCTCATCACATCAATAAAATTTTTTAATTTTTTTCCCAAAATTGTATCTTTTTTCTTCTTTCATTCATTGTGTCTTCTTCATTCTGGTGATACCATATTCACCAAATTTAATGCGTCACATAAAATGTTGTTGACAGTCTTAAACTGCCAAATTTGGGAAGTCTCCTATTACTATTTTTTGAGTTATCGCGGATACACACACACACACGCACGCACGCACGCACGCACGCACACACACACACGCACACAATATTTTATTTATTTAAAAATTTGAAATTACTATAAATGATGTGTCATGAACATTAATAACAAAATTATTTAGAACTTTTAAAAATAATACAAGATTATTCAATTGAATAAGACCTTTGTATTGACTAACAAATTTCTAATTTATTACAATCTAAAATTATAAAAGCTACTCACCCCAAAAGTTTAACCAGTTTGACTTTGACTTTATTATTTCAATAACTTTTACTATTTGCTTTCATAGTAATAATTACATAATTTCTTTTGATTTGTAATTTATGAACATCTAACTTTTGATCAGTACTGATATCTTTAATTCATGTTGAAATTTCTTAAACTTCTTCTCCTTATTAATACCATTTATATTCTTCTATATACAATAATTCTTATTTTAATTTAATTATCTTTATTTTTCCTGTACAGCAAAATTTTCTACTTTTCAAAATTATTAATATTTAATTCTGTTTTTATTTATTTCTTTTCCTGACTACCTCTTTGTTATTTATTTTTTCCAAATGTTCCCATGATAAATTTTCTATCTTATAAATGTTCACCATCTATCATTAAATTCTGACTTTGACTTTTTTTAAACTTTACATTTCAAATTTTAAATTATAAACTTTTCTTGTCATACCCTTCAACACTTCTATTTTCAGGTTATAAACTATTCTTCTGTCACATATCTGTCTTCTCTTCACTTGATCAAATTTAATACAACTTATCCAAATTCTTATTCTACTTAATATCAACATACTTATTTAACATTATAACTTTTACTAAACTAGTTTAACATATCATTCGTAATAAATAATTTTGTATCATTATTAATTAATTGACTAATAATAAATTTATTCTATTCAGTTAATAAATTTCCCACATCCCAATTTTGTTCTTCTTTTTACAACATGACAATATATATATATATATATATATATATATATATATATATATATATATATATATATATATATATATATATATATATATATATATATATATATATATATATATATATATATATATATATATATATATATATATATATATATATATATATATATATATATATATATATATATATATATATATATATATATATATACACATACATACATATATTTTAATTTGCGTTCATATTCATCTGCAGAGACTATATGGCGGCTTTTATTATTTAGACCTTTATTAAAATAACATGTTATGCTGACTAAATACAGTTTCGTGAAGTCCACAATAATCTTCTTGAAACATCTTGAAATTACGCATTAAGAAATAACTTGCTTACAATTTCTATGAAATCCTCTTACCACAAAAACAAGAACGTGGGTCGCAGTTCTTTTGTTATATTAATCCTCGAATGCTGAAATCTGTTATTTGCTGTTTTGAAAATAAAAACCTTCTTAGGCTAATTTCTTAAGAACATCATGCGAATAAAAGATAATAAATATTTTTATTTGTAATCTACGTACTTTTGTCTACCTGTGTGAAAATAGTAGTAAATTTAGAGGTTGTATCTAACTGAAAGATTATAGAGAACGAAAAATTTTAAATCCGTATTAGTTACGAGTATGTTAGAAAATAGTACTGCTAATTTGGCCGCGATAAAATTATAAACGGTTAAATTGGATTTCAGAATTCCATGAAGGGTCATAAATGCACTAACTGTAATAGAAAATAAATACCAATAAAATAGAGCACACAAATTCATTATACCGGGAATACACTCTAAACCACAAAAAAACCTGTGTTATCCCATTAGTGCATTACGGGTATATTTTATTGTACTGTGCTGTATGTTGGAGACAATATTTCTGACACAACTAATTATGTGAACTAGCATTACGCGATAATTCGAAAATGGCGAATCAGTGCAAATTAAATAATAAATAACTCATATCGTGTGATATTGGTAGGTAAACAATGGCTATAATAAATTATATTCAGAGCTACTATTCAATATTTCATAAATCGTATGTGGTGTACAATAAAAATGTCATACTTAAAACGATCGGTTTAAAAGCATTTGTTGACTTGCTCAAGGGTTTTAAACATTCTGCAAAGTTATCTATATGACCTGTCACAGCCTGATTTATATTTACTAATTATTCTTTTGTACGCCTATTAGATCTATTGTAGTGGCACCAAATGATCTTTTAAGGCAATAAATTAACAATAAGCGCAGAGCATGACATAATGTTTAGAACTTTAGCATGTAAGTCAAATACCTTTCATAACGAAGGGGATTATATTTCGAACGTGTGTACAGATTGGACGTACTTTCTTAATAAAATTAATGTTCAGTAAAAATATGGATTCATGGATTCATTTAAGAAGAAAATAATTCCAGTTATAAAAAACATCGCAATTAAGAAAAACTTACGACAAGAAAATATACAGACCACTAAATCTCCACAAAATAAAAATTGCCCTACAAAAATAAGTGTAAAATGAAGGACTGTAAATACGTAACACTGAGAGATACCATTAGTGTGGATGAAACCACCAATGCTTGCGGCTGGAAGGTAGGAAATGTTTTAGTGGGCGCATCAATATTAGTAATATACTTTTGCACTGATCGCCAGTTAAAAATATATGTGTGTGTGTTAGTGTTACATTCACCAATACTTTGAGCCCTCATCGTACTAACCTTGGATGTTACCGAACTCGCCAAAATAACTACAAGGTAAGATATTGTCAGCGTCAGCCCTGGAATTGACGTTATTTATTGCTACCTCCCAATCTTTAGTTATTACTTACCAATATCATTGAATTTTTTCCATATTTTATAATCGCACTGTATAAATATTATCCTTCTATATATACCAATTAAATTTACAGGTAAAAAAACAAAGTAACAGCAAACTGTGTACTACCTCATAACATATATTATGTGCATCGTATTAATTGACTCAGTAAATTGAAAATATTTTTGTCATAAATATCAGATACAATTCAATCCGTAAAGGATTTATGTCTCTATAATATATCTATTTGTATAACTTTGCTGGAATAAGCAATATTTAAGCTGAGAAGAATCACATCTTATAAAATATACATCTTATAGAGAAAATTTATGGTAGTTGATGGCGGAAGAAATGAACTACTTTCAAACTTTATCTAGACATATTAAGATTTATGGCCAAGCAATATCTTGGTTTATATATGACTGTAATATAATATACACTACAGATGCATATAGCTTTTGGAATGCAACGGCAATACAAATTATTTGACAGTTAATTACCATCTATTTTAATTGTGAATGCCACAGCTTCGAGATGAAAATATTTGTAAAAATTTGATCTACCCTAAACAATAAATCTTATCATCTATAAGTACGAATCCTTGGACATACCAAAATACAACATTTATATAAAGGATCACTGTGAGGAGGTAGTGAAAAAGTGGACGGTGGAGGGTTGTTTGTGGCTGTGTCTAGTGATCTGACATCGATGTAAAGAGAGATTAATTGTAGTGAATGACATAATGCTTATTATTGGCCATTATAATCTATCTAATGGGATTTTAATAATAAAACTAATTCTTTCTTATAGCATTTTGTTAACGAAGAAATATATTTAAATTTCTCAGAAACATTTTCCTACAATGGCTGTTATAACTTTAATAATATAGTATTAAACCTTGTATTATCTAACAGCTTAGATATACAGGTGACAAAATATGAATCTCAGTTAAAAGAAGACATTCATCATACTGTTCTCGATATTTGTATACAGATACCACAGTTATTCAGAGACCAGAAACTGCAATATTCGTCATAAATTTTTTTTAAGGCTAATTATAAGATATTAATTTGAAGTTAAATAACGTCAATTGCGATATAATGTTTCAATATCTTAATACATAGGAGGCGTCACTTAAATTTTAAAATATACTGCGTACAATTATCCAAAAGTATATTCCGCGAAATAATCATAACAAAAAAATAGTCACAGATGGATATCTTCAGAAATAAAAAGGAAATTGAGAGAGAAGCAAAAGTGGTTAGACAAATGCAAAAAATATAATAAGCTTGATTACTGTATGAGGTTCTGGAGTGGGTTGGACCCTTTGATGTGAAGATAACACTGACGTAGTTTTCCACGAAACACCAAAACACTATATACTGCACTCGACGCACTTTCCACCAACCACGTTGGCATCATCTGGAGATGATTAAAACTAAACTTATGCTAACAATCTACCCTAAGTATTGTCACGGTTATATGAACCGTGTCCCACTAACCAATAAAGCGGGCCATTTGGGATATGCCCTCTGTCACTATTCATACTACTTTTACACTGTATGATTTCCAAGCCTTCAAATGCATCCAGCTGTCTAGTATTTGTTACATTCCTAATTAATCTTAAATTGCTAATATCTATTTTATGATTATTCTCAAACGCTATCTGTTCTATCACATTTGAGATGGGCCATATGCTCTTTGAATCTAGTTTGAATTGATTGTCTAGTCTGTCATATCTAGTCATATTTTTGATTACAGTACTTAAGGCTAATTTCGCAAGACCCCGACTTTTCGTTTGTTTCAATTTTGTCTTTTGGATTGCCTAAAGGTTGTTGTAGTTTGTTTCCCGATGAATGAACTACTATCATGCATACATCTTTAAAAACTTTACCAATGCCACGGGTGTCACTATTTATATTATTTTTACACTTTGTGATTTCCAAACTTTCCTGCCTCTGAAGGCATTTTAGATCAAACTGTTGCAAGTGTTGAAAGTTCAATTCAATACTTTTCTGATTCCTTTAAAGGATTTGTCAAAGAAGCTTGCAGAAATCAAATCTCGACAAATATTGTCAATAAAGTAAATAGAAAGTCAAAATCTACAAAACATAGAAAAATTATCAAATTGTTGCGTGAAAAAGATTGTTTTTATTTAAAAGTTGATAAGGGCAATAAGATTGTTATTTTAGATAAAGATGATTATTATGAAAGGGTAGATAATCTGATTAGTAATGCTCTTTATAAAAAACTTTCTAGAAATCCATTACCAAAAATGATTAATAGAGTAAGAAATGTACTTAAATCCTGCAATAACCTTATTTCTCCAGCTTTAAATAGACGGTTATATATATCTAACCCAAGTGTATCTAGATTGTACTTCTTGCCTAAGATACATAAACCAGGAAAGTTGGCACATTCTATTGTTTCAGCAATTGGATCGCCGACATACCACCTATCAAAGTAGTTAACAGAAGAGTTCGAAAATTTACCTATTGCACCACCTAATTTCTCTGTGATTAATTCCAATGATTTCATTAATACGATGAACAATATGCAAGAAGAAGAAGGTGCAATTTTTATCTCCTTTGACGATTGTTCATTGTTTCCAAGTGTTCCGATACCACAGATCTACGACTAACTTAAGGATCTATCCGAATTAAACAATCTCAGTCAAGATGCAGTAAAAGAATATCTTCAACTCACTAAACTTTGCATGATACAAAACCGAAAATTTCTTCAAATAACGTGAAGGAACAGCAATGGATAATTCTTTGTCACCATTCATTGCCAGTCTCTTCATGAATAGATTCGAGATGGAAGCAAAAAAAGAATTCGGGTATTTTCCTCTATTACACAGGATATTAAATACTTTAATGCTTTACCTGAGGATATTAAATCTCTGCTAACGATTTATAAATTTAAATTCTCTGTGGAATCGTTAGAAAAAAACTGTTATATTGTGTTTAAATGTTACAGTTAAGTAAGCGTCACATTGCCTAAATATTTATAATTGACATTAATTCGCTATTTTTTATTTTTTAATTTTTGTTAATTATAACAGTGTGTAAACTGGTAAGGATGTTGCTGACAAAATTTCTTAAATTATGTACTCTTTCTGTACTCTTATTGAAATTAATAATTATTATTATTATTATTATTGCTTATGTATATGAAAAACTGTGTCGATGTTGTTCACCATGCTTGCGCAACCCTATTGTATTCTCGGAGGCTTGCATTTTATAAAAATACAAAAACTACTCAATCTGATGTTTTACAAATAAACATTTCATTTGAAACTGTATAGTAAATATTAGAAACAAACTTCTTTATTTTTTTTATGTTAAACAATGTAACAGATACTTTTTTTATTTACTAAAAAACTGCCTTACCTCAGTTATTTTATATAAACGTTACAATTTGTAACTACCAGAACATTTTAGTAAACTAGCAGCCCCTGAAGTTTGGCACACTAGTTTTGGATCAATTTACCATGCAATCGTTCTTCTTTTCTATTAAAATTAAGCGATTATTTGGGAACATATCTGTACTTTGAAAACTTTAAAATCAAATCCTTAGCTCAAAGCTGGAAACCTTCTGCTATTTCATTGATGTTTTAGCTTGGATCAAGAAATAAATGTTTTTATACCTCACACATATTTTGAATCAATATATGACACATTGCAGAATCTTTTGCCTGAATATTGTATTATATGCGAAAAGAGAATGAAACGACAGTACTTGAGAAATGTTTCACTTTAAATGTAATAAAATTTTATACAGAACGGTAAAATTGCAACTTTTCTTGCACCTATAAGACATAAAAATTAGTTATTTTAAGTAAATATCAAACGAAAATGTATCTTTCGATGAAAGTAAATTCCAAAAGTAAAATTTTAATGTAAAAGTTACAAACTAAGCTTACATTTTTTTTAAGAACACTGTTATTTAATTCAATGCAATTCTTGCTCCTCGATTGAATAATTGTTTTAATAGCTTCTATGATAAAATGTACTGGAAGTATTGTTTTTGATTTGTGATATAACTAAAATTTTATATTGGCGCATTCAGATAAGAATGATGGTATAAAATATAAAAAAATATATGTATTTATTATTATTGCTATCATGTTAGGTTTGTAAGAATGTAATACCCAATAATTATTTTATTTATTTTTTTTACCCCCAACCACCCTTACTTTAGTATCTTAAATGCCACCCTATCTCTTGCAATATTTCAAATGAAAACCTTTTTGAAAGGCTATCTTTCTACAAGAATGACATTTAATTTCATCAAATACTTTGTGTAGTTTAGCAAAAATTGATTTTCCATAATTTATAAAAAACAATGGGAACGGTTCATGAGATCTAATTCCCATGTGGTCTAATTCACACGATTTAAATCTAACTACTTACCCTGTATATCTGTTTGGCTTTCCAAATGAATTTTATGTAGACCGACAAGATAATTCCAAGATATCTAATTCCCACGAGTACAAATTCCCACGAAATCTAATTCTTATGAGATCTATTCCTATGAGACCTAACGCAACACTCTGTACATCTCTTCGGCTTTCCGGATGTGTTTCGTCATTGTAACATACTTAAAAATATCGATTTAAAAGCCTACGAGATCTAATTTCGCGAGATCTGATTCCAATGAGATTTAAATATGACGTTGCCTTATATATTGAAGTAATGCATTAAGTTTGCAACTTTTGGAGGCGTAGGGACAACTAAGGCAGCGGGTTATACACCGGTTGTGAGAATATTTCGAAAAATTAAGTATTTCAATGAACTAATTCCTAGAAACACCAAAACGTTGAATATTATATACGTGCTTCGCCAACCAAGTCGACATTATGGAGGAATGATTTAAACTGAGTTTTAAATATCGCCAGATAGTATTCGGTACATTTTTTTAAAAAACTTTGACACTATATCGCCTTAACTAACCATTTTGGATAGGAATAAGTTGGGTTGAATTCTTTTATTTTGGTCTCGGGAATGTTGGTAGCTTTATGTACAGATCTTTCAGATATACCTTGTATCTAAAAAAATTTCCCAATTTTTGTTGTTACTTTTTACTTTCTTATACCTAATATAAGGAAGTATACTAATCGTGATTTTTTTTCGACCTCGAGATTTTGATTGATATATACGTTTTGAACCCTTCTGAATCCATTCTGACTATTTTCCGAATGATGTCTGTCAGTGCGTGTGTGTGGATGTGTGTGTGGATGTGTATGTGTGTATCCACGATAGCTCAAAAAATACTAATGGGAGACTTTCCAAATTTGGCAGTTAAGATTGTCAACAACATTTTAGGTGACACATTAAATTTGGTGAATGTGGTACCACCAGAAGAGACATAATAAATGAAAGAAGAAAAAAGGTACAATTTCGGGATAAAAACAAAAAAAATTTATTGCATCTCTGGACGAATATCGACGAATTATAATTTGGTCTCCCATTAGTATTTTTTGAGTTATCGCGGACATACACACACGCACACACGCATATACCCACATACACACATGCGCACCAACGCACGCACGCACGCACGCACGCGCCCGCGCGCCCTCTCACACGCACGCACACGCACACGCGCACACGCGCACACGTATACGCGCACACGCACACACGCACACATGCACACACACGCACGCACACGCACACGCACATGCACACGCACACGCACACGCAAACGCAAATGCACACGCACACGCAACGCACACTCGCACGCACACGCACACGCATACGCACAGGCACACACACACACACACACACACACACACACAGTAAAAAAATAAGTAATAATAATCTTAATTCCTCGACAATATATTATGGAGAGGTTACATTTTGCTGGACATTATCCAAAGAAGTTGGTAATAGCTTTTTGTCTTATAATTAATTGATAAAAACTGGAGTGAATTATAATAGCAATATTAACGTCTCATAAATGTAATTCTCAGTTAATTGAGGCTTCATTTAATTACAGGTTAATTTATTCCGGTGCATTAAAACCTCAATTTAAATTCAGTTTCTTACTTTTGCAAACACTTTATTTCCTCTTGTTCATAAAATATTGTTATCTCAGTTTAATAATGTGGTGTAACTAATGTAAAACTTTGTTTAATACCACAAAACTAGTCAACTTGCCACCGATCGCAATTTTACAGACAATATTTTATCAGACAAAGTGTGTAACTATTCACAGACAGTACTTTTACGAACAGTAATATATTATTAGAAAAACTGTTTTCATTTGGAGTTCGTGGGGTGGGGATGGACTAGATATGTTCTTCATGGACAAGACGGAGTCTGTATGTAAGTGAAAGTCACATAAGTAATGGTGCTATAAGTAGATTCAGAACACGCAGAAATAAATATTGGAGTTCCTCGTGGATCAGTTTTGGGTCCACTATTCTTTTTCTCCATACGAATAATCTAGATACCCTGACGTCATATACTCATTTTAATATATACGTGGATGATAAATCTTAGCTTTTGTCTGAAAAATCAAAAAATATGTAGCATTGGGTTTTAAATATAATAACAATAATGTCTTGACTCTTATGAGTAGTTGGTACTATTATCATTAACTTTATTTTAATGGAGAAAAATGCAGTTTCCTACGTTTCATATTCGTCAAAAGATATGTGTCACACTAAATCTAGATATCAATGGCGTCTCTTATTATTAAGACGACTTTGTAACTTGTGTACAACACTTGGAATTCGTACAGGATTTTGTGATATTTCCCTCCTTCAAGGTGATTTTTTTCACTGCAGGTGCCTAGAATACGATGACATACGTCATTTTAGTTTGATGATCGAGGGGGACTATATTAGGTTTATTGGCTTGAATTCACTTGACAGTCGGGAAGGAATAGTTTCAATCAATTTGGCACTACTCGCTATCCACAACGATATTCAATATCTCCGGGGAAGCAAAGCAGCACTGGTGTTTGGTTTATCCCATACGAGCGTCATAGGTGGCAATAAATGCCGCGTTATGTCGATGGATGTGAATCGAAATCGCATATATGGGGTATGCGGAAATGGGGTAAGCGCATGAGAGATTCCAGCGCCTGACAGCAGTTCCTGTAGTTGATATCAGGATCCTGTAGAACCTACACGTGGTTTCGGTAGACAAATGTGTTGATGACATCATCCCGACACCACAATAAATCCTTCGGTGTCCGATTTAAGTTAAAAATATGGAGCGACGAGGAAAGAGGTACGCGTCGAGGCAGCGGCACCACACGAAACACGAGAGTGACAGCTTATCCCTTCAGTATGTGCGCTTCCTGTTCCAATGAATTAAAATATTGCTTAGCCTCGACGCATGCCTCTACCCTCGTTGCTCCACTATGTAGAGATCTTTAAACCCGGCTGACTTTAAAAAATGCGATTGTCAGCCTTGTCGATGAACCCAGGGCTTCTATGTTCTGATCTATAAAACACCGTGCTGGGGTGTACAGGCGACAGCTTTCAGGCGATTTGGCTGAAGTTTAGTAACTGATTACATCAACACTTCACCAGCCTCCTGACTTGATGTCGCGCATGAAACTGATTTCATCCGCGGCTCTGTGGTTGCTTCAAATATTTTGAAAACCGCAAAAGAGAACGCGAACTTTTGAAGATGCTACATGCCATACTCAATGCTATTCTGCTATTCGTACACTCCAGGCTCAAAAGTCCTACTCCCTTCCCTTCTGTTGATCTAGTATGTACATACAAAAAACGGGCAATCCAGGATGAACATTTATGTAAAAATATGTTGATAAATAAGTTTATGTATTAACGTTTTCAGACCTTACTGTTCTTAATTTAAATATTACTACTCGATTAATCAAAATAATGTTTGAGTGTAAAGTAAATAAAAAAACTTTTTTTTCCATAGTACTTTGATGTCATTTATTATTTTTATTATGTCTAAATCTGGTATCTCTCTTTTTCTTAACTACCATTAACAATAACCCTAAAAGAATAAATTTATAGTAGATATTTGTACTATTCCCTCTTATAGGAATATAAAATGCTCATTTTTTATGTATATATTTATGTATTCACCCTATAGGTGATTTTAATATTTTCTGATGTAAACCTCATACAAAACGTAAAAGTTATGTTGCACGCAGATTCGATGAGGATTCAGTAACACATTTATATTTCAGTTTTATCATATGAGATACTGATTTTACTTTGCTACGAGTTAAAATCTTTTCTGTCGCCTATTTTACACATCTCTATTTAGTGTTATTATTAAAATTAATTAAATATGTTAATGTGAATATAGTATACTTCTAAATACATTTTATTAGAAAGAACACTGCGATCAGAGTCTACAAGTCGTAAAACGTCGTACTGTACACATTTAATGTGCTATAATGCCTTTCTCATATTTCGCTTTTTATATATTTTCTTGATTTAATGCTTTAACCGCAAATAGAAATTTGTTGAGAAGGAATAAATACGAAAATTTCAAAAAACCGAATATATATAGAGCGTTCTATTAAAAAAAATGCAAGTTTGCTATGCCTCGCTTTTATGGAATACCCTGTATATTCAAAGAGAAAATCATAAAGTTCCCTATAACTTTTAGTTAAAACATTTTTCTTCAACTCAAAAATTAAAAAAGTTACAAGGGCTGTTAATTCTCGTGTGATACACCTGTATATACAGAGTGATCCACCATAAATTCACCCCCTCCAACTTCGTCATTTATGAACGGATTTAAAAATTTCAAAAACCAAATTATATACAGCTAGAAAGCCTAGATTGTTGCAAAAGTTATTCCCCAATGAGTAGAATATAAGATTAGAATTTTGTCAAATAGTTTTGGAGAGATACACACACGATAATGACATTTTTAGACACATTTTTTGGACTGATGAGGCGTCCTTTACACTGCGGTATATGTAACAGAAAAAAATAATCATTACTGGGCAACACAAAATCTTCATGTAGTCGAAGAAACACAGTTTCATTGAAGTTTGAACGTATGGGCAGGAATTATTCATAATCAAATAATATGCGCATTTTTTGATGGACATATGAACGGTGAAAGATATTTGCATGTGATTAATAATATAATATTAATAATATAAATTAACAGCACTATCCTTGAAGACGTATGTAGAATTTTTTATAAAACAATCAATCCATGCTTTCAAAATGATGGGTCACACGTAGAACAATTATTTTAATTCTTAATTTAGCGTAATATTTATGTTTGTGTAGTATACTGTATATTGTAGTATAAGGAATACTATATCTCTTGAGGCATCTTTGATAGACCTCTTGCGATCTTCTTGAAAATATAATAAGACTTGTAACTCTCGGTCCTCATTAATATTTCTTAATTATTTTCTATTCTCCAGAGATCCACAATTTGTCATCTTATTCCACACGTTTTTGAATATGTTTTTGTAAGGAACTGGACGATCTGGATATCTGTTTATGTTTATCTGTTGATTTAATTGGTTATTTATTAAACATTATTTCTTTTACCTAATTCTGTTTTTTTTCTTTGTAACAATCCACTTATCAAGGGTGCATTAACTCAATTAGCATTGGTATGAAAAAAAAAACTATAAAACATTAAAATCCTCAACACTATCCACATTAAAAGTCGGTTAATTATCAATTGATCAATCATGATTCATGAAATGATTTGTTTTTGACTGAGGCTTGGGGAGATATATTTACCTTTGCATATGATACAGTGATTTTTTGTGTTGACCAAACCTGGCAGAATCTAAAACAAACGGTAGAGAATGATTTTTTAAACATAACAAAATAGTTTGAGAATAAAATACTTTAAATTTTGAAATACTTTCTTTTTACCTTTTGCCTCGTACAGAAATGCCTTAAAAAGTTTATTGAAGATGAAGTTACTTTGTGAAAATCCATTTTGATTTAAAAAATTATAAACACTTTTTATTACTTGTCTAATTTTCACTTTATTTGTTATTTTACAACTAGTTTCATCCTATTCGGACATAATTTAGTTTACTTGAAAATGTCCGAATAGGATGAAACTAGTTGTAAAATAACAAGTAAAGTGAAAATTAGATAAGTAATAAAAAGTGTTTATAATTTTTTAAATAGAAATGCCTTACCTGATTTTGATTCCCTGAGCATTACTGATAGAGACAATACACTAATAAGTCATAAGGCACAAAAATTAAGTATCTTGGCGTATATACATATAGATAGTCATTTAAAATGGGATTTACATATTGATTATTTAGTGAAAAGTTACGAAGTTTAAATCCAATATTTTAATATTTGAAAGACATTTTACCAGCAAATAACCTCTTCGGTTTTGAGGCGCTTCTAAGGGAGGAAATGAGCTCCCTCGCAATGAGTGACATCGTGACCTTCATCAGAAGGACGAAAAGATTCGATGAGGGAGCAAGAGAAGCACATGGCTGAGGGGACAGCTGGGGGTTGGTAAAAAGGGCCCGTCTGCGGCCTACTTGCCAGGCGGCAGCCTCCCCCATCATTATTATTACCATTACCATTAATACGAATTATATTGAATCTAACTCCTACCTTCTCGACAAACGAGTTATACAGTTAAACAGAAGTTTTCGATCCAACAACTTTTTTATTATGCCATCTGTGTAAACCAATACAAAAATAAACCCAAATTAATAAATATGTTATATTCGTACTCTACGCGACAAATGACAGTCCTCCCGTGGTCTCCGACGCCTCACGGGAGTCGCGCCGGCGCATTAACTACAGCCACTTCCCATATCCCGCAGGGTTGGTGACTATAGATACCAGAATCATGTGCCCTAAGCAGACGGAGAGAACCCAGAATGACCGCCTTCTGCATTTGGCCTGCCAGCCACGGCTGATTTTTGGCAGGTTGGCATGATCTTCAGTTCCGAGAGCAGCGTAGGCTTTATCCCTCCGAGGACTATTTTGACTGAGTAGCTTGAGTACAACAGCACTTAGAGCTCGTACCGGAGATCGCGATATTTGGTCCGTTTCTCCTCCTCCTTCAAGGTGATGTTTTTCTCCCCAGGTGTCGATAACTCAATGACATACATCACCTTGAGTTGATGGTCGAGGAGGACTACGTTAGGCTTGTTGGCTTGGATTAGCCTGACCGTTGGAAACGAGTAGTTCCAGTAAATCCGGCATTTCTCGTTCTCGACAACGGAATATCTCCGGGGATGTAAGGCAGCACTGGTGTCTGGTCTACCCCCGTACGAGTGCCTTAGATGGTAGTATGGCACTCGTAACGTTGCGTTATGTCGGTGGATGTAGGCCGGAATCGCACATATGGGGCATGCAAAAAGATATAGTGCATGAGCGATTCCGGCGCCTGATGGCAGGTCCTGTAGTTAATGTCAGGAACCTCTACACGCCACACATGGCTACGGTAGATCAAGGTATTGATAACATCATCCCGGCAGGCCATAATGAATCCCTTGGTCTCTGACTTAAGCCCGGCTGACCTTAAAAAGGCGAATGATAGCCTGGTCGATAAACCTAGCGTTTCTATGTCCTTATAGAGGACACCATGCTGGGGTTTATCAACATGCTGCCGAAACAGTTTTTCCTGTTCAGCAGATCTGATTCAGGCTTTTAGACGATTTGGCTGAAGTTCGGTGATTTAACATATCTGCAATAGATAATTGTCTTAATAAATATCAAAGCCTACTTAAGTTCAATTGTTCTGCGGACGATTTTATGTAATAAAATAAAATGATTTTTTGGGTAATCTAATAAAGACAAATATATAAAAGTATATATTTTTTAAATCAGAAGAAAAAACAGCGAATCTGATTTTCAAACAAAATATAGTGTGTTCCATTTAAAAAAAAAGTATATATTCGTATCTCTTCTAATTTCGGAGATGTATTTTTCTAAAAGTATATATTAAAATATTTGAAAAAAACTATAATTTGGTTTTGAAATTTTAAAATCCGTTCATAAATGACGAAGAGGGGATGAATTTATGGCAGATCACTCTGTACAGGGTAAGTCACATAAATGTTAACCCCCTGTTACTTTTGTTATTTTTGACCTAAATGGTTTATTCAAAAAATAAACCTGAACGATTTTTAATGTAGAGTTTATATCTTGGACTTGCAAATTCAAATATGTAAAAATATACAGGGTGTTCCATTAAAAAAAATTATACTTTTTGTTCCACCCTGTATATTTTACGCAGGTTTAAAAAATCATTAACAGATATAAACTCTACATTAAAAATCGTTCAGGTTTATTTTTTGAATGATCCATTTAGGTCAAAAATAACAAAAGTAACAGGGGGTTAACATTTATGTGACTTACCCTGTACTTCAGTAATTCTGAGACAGTAGTAACTAACGGTCCTGGACTCTGGTCCAGTTTCCTCTTTCTGAGGATAACTATGTTACAAATTGAACGTCGAACCGTTTTGTGTAAAATTTCAGATGAGCCTATTTAAGACAAATTTAGGAACATAGGCAAGCTTATTGAAAAGTCTCATTTGATTCTGTGATTCTGAGTTAAGTATCAATAAAATAAATTACGTTTCCAGTTTATATTATTATAATATAGGAAGATATTATATTTTATTTTGGATAATAAAAATAAATAAATGTCTTAAACAAAACAACACGAAGATTATTAATATCAGTGTCATTTACAAACATTGGTAATATACGACAATTTGGTGATGATAATGGGCGACTTGTATTACATGGAAAAGATTTAATTTTATCGATATTAATAAAATCATCCTGTTACTGTTACTACTGGTAGATAAATATGTTTATCATGTACTACTTTCCGGTAATTAATGCTAAATAAACTAGATATGAGTATTTCAATACTAGCGTTTGAATTCATTTAATTAATGAACCCTTTTTATTACTATGTTATACATAATTGTTTCACATAATTAAATTCTCCGCTTAACTGAAACTGAAATTGAAATTAAATCAGTGTGCTATGCACCATAACTTAATTATTTTAAACATATGACCAGAAAATTTGCAAGATATGGACTAACTCAGTCTACAGTTATTGTTTAATTTGTTCATTAAACGCAAGCAGTCTGGTAGTAAATTCTAATCGATGAACAAGTTTTGCAAATTAATTTATTCTGTTTTCATAAAGCAGCATACTCAAATGATTGTGATTAATATACTTGTAACATTTACTATGTTATAACTTCATTATGTTTGTAATTTACACACTTAACGAAGTCATATATTTTGTATCTGATTAGAGCTGTGCAAACTTTCCAAGTTTAGGGAAATATGTAATTTATAACAACATTATTGTTAAACAAGTTTTTTTGTTAAACAAGAATATTCAACTATGAAGGGTGTACCATAAGCCGTATGCTAAAATTGAGTTGAGCAAACATTTTTTTTAAATCAAATTTCGTAATCAGAACATCATTTTAATTTTAACATATATTTCGCTTTATCTTGTGTCAAATTTTAATGTTCTTTAATCAATATAGACTTAACTTGTATTGATAGTGTATATTTTTAATTTTTCACATTTTCTTATATGTGCAGCTTATTTATAATCTCAAATTTTTATTTCCAGATGAAGAGATACTTAAACCTTGAAAGCTTGAACAGAAATAAAGAGTGTTCTTTAATTCTTGTCTTAAGACTGCATAACCCAAATTTAAAATATAAAATTTCGTTCCTTAACTCCAGGGCAAAAAAAGTTAAAAAGTTAATACGTTTAAACAAAGTAATTTAAAATGAAACGCAGCCATATTTTTGCTACAACAGTAGGCTTTCACACGTTTTTTTCTGCTCATAACTAATCGAACAAAGTCGTCGGTGGAAATGTTCCTTTATATATCACTCTAAATCAAACTTTTTATTTTTAGTTCTGTTTCTGATTTATAGCATCATTGTGACAGACAAATAAAACATATGTGAGCGTTTTGTTTATATTTCCCAATATATTCAAAGCTTGTCTTATAAAACATAAATTAGTTGTTACATTGAGAAGGATCGTAGTATTAAGGAAGTCACGATTCAGCTTTGTAAGCGAAGATTCGTCATTCTGTTTTTAACATTGAAAATGACTAGTTGATTTTGGATTTGAATATACGGAGTGTTCTTAAGTTAAGTGATTGTTTTATTTTAATTTAATTTTTATTTAAAATTTGATCATTCGCTAACATCAGAAGTGGGATAGGCCCATTAAAAGTACCACATGCGACAATAATAATAATAATAATAATAATAATAGAATTATGATAATTAAGATGGACGAATATGCTAAAGTGTTAGTCGAGTCCTTACAAGCAACAAAAGAACAGTCCTCCAAATGTGCAGTGACAACGACGATCAATATTACGGAATGCCATCCTAAACGTGACGATGATGATGCAATCAAGTGGTGTCAGGTAACTGAAAATTTGGGCATTATGTTTGATTGGCCTGATTACGAGCTAGTGATCAGGGGTGCTAGCGCACTTAATGGCGAAGCAAAGGAAGGGTTTTCGGCATGGAAACTAGATGAGAAGACATGAAACAAACTTCAAAACAGAACTTTCTAGCTTGTACCTAGCCAAAAAGAATTTAAGTGAGAAATTTTGTAAAACAAGTATGTATACCAGTGATCTGATTCGTACTGTGTGTATGACTCTCTATTAAAATCTTTGCATTTTAATTTGTCCGATGATTAGTTTGTTATTAGAGCTTATAATTGGTTACATAGATGATGTTCAGGTAAAAATTGCAGCTTTTAATAGTAATGTAAATTTTATTGCTGATTTATTGGTTTTGCTTAATAATTTAGAAATATCTAAACCTGAATCTAGCAATAGCTTTAAAAAAGGTTTATTCATTTGAAGGAGAAAATATATGGTGCTATGTGTTACTTGTCAAGAAAACAAAACTTGAAATTTGAAAAAGTAAGACATGATAAATTTTAAGTGGGAAAATTACTTGTGGGTTTTGCAACAAAATTTGCCACGATGTTTAAAAAAAATAATAAACGGGATGAACAATAGATACGAAAGTTTATTGTTTTTCTTAGAACTGAATAATGATTTTGTAGCAATTGTAGAATTCAAAATATAATAGTTAATTGTTTGATAGACACTGGTGCCGAGTGTAGTTTACTTTCCAGAAAAATTGCAAATAATGTAAATTGTGATTTTAAGCTTAGTTTTAACATGTTGAGAGGCATTGGAAGTAACTTACAATTAGTGCCTACCTGTATAGGAACTACATTGGACATTGAGAACAGTGGTGCCACTTTTGTGGTGGCTTTTCACATAGTTAATGATAATGATATTTGCCCTGATTTCATATTGGGCTGAGATTTGCAAATTATGATGGTGTCGGGATTTTTGCTGATTTTCAGGGAACGCGTCTTTACTGTGACGACGAATTTGTTTCGACTGATTCAAAGAAAATCTGCTCTTATGAGTCTTTTGCGGTCCCTCCTGAATCTGTCAATGCGTCATTGCAAGGTAGCTTTTTAGACTGTTTGAATATCAAAAGCATCACATCACTAAGAGTGCGCCTCGTAGTAACAAGTTAAAAGGTATATTTCCATACACACTTAAAAAACATAATTTTTATTTGAAGCAACAACAAATATTAACGCAATAAAAAAATGTCTTTCTATAAAACGTATTTAAATTTTCGTTTGGATAAAGAGGACTTAAGCCTTGTATATTCTATTTGGTTTAAATTGATTTTAATTATAGTAACATAATGCAAGTTTTAAAAATTTTAAATTATTATTTGTCTGAAATTGCTTAAATATTTGGAACACAAAGTTTTTTCAAAAAATTCAATTAGTGATAAAAACAAAGTAAAATGTGTATTTTTCTGTTACATCAACACATTTTCTCCCATAGATCAAAATTTTCATTTTATTGAGAGACCTTCTTGTGCAGACATTCAAAACAATGTTTTGTTAGTTTTAAGATACTTCTTCAGAATCAACGAAATTTATTGCATTTAAAAAATTTATTTGATCAAATAACAGCATATGTAATTCAAAGAAAATATAAATTTAGGACAAAATATTTCTTTCTTGGATTGAACTGTTCCAAGCATCACGCTTCGCAGTGGAGAGTATTGATTTGGGCTGTTGGAAGCATCACGGTTCACAGTGGAGTATTGATTTGAGCTGCTGGAATCATCACGTTTCGCAGTGGAGTATTGATTTGAGCTATTGGAAGCATCACGATTCGCAGTGGGGTATTAATTTGAGTTGTTGGAGCATCATGATTTGCAGTGGAGTATTGATTTGAATTGTTGGAAGCATCACGCTTCGCGGTGGAGTATTAATTTGAGCTGTTGAAAGCATCACGATTAGCATTGGAGTATTGATTTGAGCTGTTGAAAGCAGAACGATTTCCCGTTCTTAAGTATGCTTACTACTTCATGAACTTCGTTCATGGACTCCTGAGGGTCAACCTTGTCTATGCAACCAGGGAAGAAGGATTATTCGAGACCGAATTATAGGTCAGGCTGACCGTGTGAGCGTTTTGTTTATGTTTACCAATAAGTTATGCTTTCTGTATTCAAAGTTTGTTTTATAAAACATAAATTAGTTATTATATTATATTGAGAAGGAACGTAGTATTAAGAAAGTCACGAATCAGCTTTGCAGAAGGAGATTTGTCATTCTGTTTTTAACATTGACAAAGACTAGTTGATTTTATATTTGAATATGCGGAGTGTTCTTAAGTCAAGTGATTGTTTTATTTTAATTTCATTTTTATTTAAAATTTGGCCACTTGCTAACATATATGTGACGCATAGTCATACGGTATAAATATTTAAACGAAGTCAATAATCTGAACAAATAAATATATTTATCAAGTACAGATTCGCTTTACGCACCTGACAGTGCTTGTTGCTCACAAAGTTTGGTCTAGCTGCCATATAGAAAGTAAAAGATTAATTTATTTGAGAAGCGTATGTCCATTACTATGTAATCATTTGTGGCAAAAAAGTTTACCTCTTATTTTAACTAGTTTCGTGTGCAAAATTTATTTATTTATTTATTTATTTATTTATTTATTTATTTATTTATTTATAGAATCCAAACAGACTTAAGCCTAATTACAAGGATTCCTACATCTAATTACCAAATACACAATACTATTTATTTTCTCTATTCTCTTAACATAATAAAACTAGAGGGTAACACTACTATACATGTATCCTAATATTGGAGTTCAGTAAAATAATTTATGATATTTTGTTTAAATTGTTTTAAGGGTGTGGAGCAAAAATCTAAACTGATGATACCATTGACCTCATTGGCCAATCTAAGCATGGCCAAGAGAGGAGCACGTAAGGTGATGATTGTTGCGGAAGTATTAAATAATGTGGAACTACGAGTTCATCGTGACGGGACGTTAAATGGAATTAACCCTAATAAATTACTGTCATTTATTAAATTATTTACAATTTTGTACAAAAATATAATAATAATGATTTTACGCCTAGTATCTAATGCTAAGATGTCAAACTCATTTCGGAGAAATGTAGATCTAATATTTGTGTAGTCTGGGTATTGATTATATTTTTTTGTAATGAAGATGTCTTAAAAATTTATTTTGTACTTTTTCAATCATACCCAGATACAACTGGGGTTCTGTATACCAAATAACACATGCATATTCTAATTTAGACCTCACAAATGCATAGTATAGAGTTTTTAACAATTTAATATTTTTTGAAAGAAGCTGTTTGTCTTATTATAAATCCCAGCAATCTATTAGCAGCCGCTACTGTATTTGCAATATGTTGTCTAAAAGACAATTGATCATTGTATGTTACACCTAAATCCTTAGTAACATTAAGTCTTGTTAAAACAGTACGATTCATATTGTAGTCAAACACGATGGAAGATTTTTTATGAGTTATGGTCATAGTAGTACATTTTTTTAAATTAAATGACAGTTTATAGCGACAGCTCCAATCGTATACTCTATTTACGTCATCTTGAAGAGATTTACAATCTTGGGCATCTTTAATTATTTTGTAAATTTTTAGATCATCAGCAAAGAGTAAACATTTTGAATTTTGAATTTGTAATGGTAAATCATTTATAAATATTAAAAATAGTAAAGGCCCTAAATTTGACCCTTGGGGCACTCCAGAATTTATATGGTATTTTGTAGATAATCTCCCATTGTGTTTGACCACAAAACTTCTATTCTGCAGATAGCTTTTAAAGAGTGCCAAAGTAGCATCCGCTATTCCTGAATTTAACAATTTCTGCAATAAAACATCATGATTGACTTTGTCAAATGCTTTTTGGAAATCTGTAAAAATAACGTCTATTTGATCCTGTCTTTCTATCGCGTGATTTGCATCATTGACAAATGTTAATAAGTTGGTATCTACCGATTTGTTAGGAACAAATCCATGTTGATATTCTGTTATCGAAAGTTTAACATGATTCCACAAATGACTATAAATTATTTGTTCAAATAATTTGGCCGGAGCGGGCATTACGGAAATTGATCTATAATTTTCAATATCTTTTTTTGTCTCCACTTTTATGAATCGGTGTACATATAGCAGATTTCCAAAGATCAGGGAATGTATGAGTTCTTATTGCAGTATTGTATATATATAATAGCGGCAGTTTTAGCCACTCTTGACACCCTTTAATTATATATGGCGGAATTCCATCACTACCTGGTGATTTCTTTGGTTTTAATTTTTTGACAGCTATAATATAATCTATTTCACTAACTTCGTTTAAAAACAATGGGTTATTATTGCTATTGGGACAATTCAGAAATGAATCATTTTCAATGTTGTTAATATCCAGTGAAGGCTTTTCCGATTCATATATAGAGAAAAAATATTTAGCAAAGTTTTCTGATGTTTCTGATACTTCTATAGGTATTTTGTTTATATGGTATTCACCTACATTCTCTGTGTTGCATTTTTTTCTTTTTTTTACATATGACCAAAACATATTCGGGTTTAAGCTTATACCATTTTCAACATCATTTATATAATTTTTATTAGCTGTTCTAATGAGAGATTTTAGTTTTCTTCTAATATCCTTAAATTTTAAATTGTTTGTTTCCGAAGTTCTTCTACTTTTTCTTAATTTGTTTTTTTCCTTTAATAATAGTTTTATTTCTTGTGTGAACCAAGGAGGAAATTTAGGTACATTGCCTAATTTTATTTTACTTTTAGGGATGCAAATTTCAAAAATGTCCAGTAGTATTTTATAAAAAGATTCAACAGCTTCATTCACATTATTTTTATTTAATACTTCTTCCCAATTAGCATCTCTAACCATTTCCGCTAATAGTAAAAAATTTGCTTTTTTTGAAGTTAAACTGAATTGTTGATTCAATGCAATCATTTACCTGCGTATTATTTTGATTAAAAATTATTTCTATTTCTAAAGCCGGATGGTAGGTATCTTCTGGGACAATAGGAATATCGTCTTTGGTAACTTTACAACACAATGGATTTATTTCTGAACTTATTACTAGGTCCAATGTCTTACCTTGCAAATTTTTTATATTGTTATATAGATTAAATGAATTAAAATTTAGAAAATCATATAACAGTGACGCTTTAGTACTTATATTTAAAAAATCTGTGTGTAGACCCCTTATCTCTGGTAAATTAAAATCTCCCATAATATAAACTTTATCACATTTTATATTATCTTGCATAAAATTAAATATATCCGTATAATAATTACATGTGATATTAGGAGGCACATACCCTGCTATAAAACAACATTTAAAACTTCCTGTAACTTTTATATCTACTAATAAAATTTCAAATAAAGAAGCATGTTTAATAATTCTTGTGATTTTATGTTTATTATTTACCGCCAACATTACGCCCCCACCTCTACGTTTTCCTGTTATATTCAAATTTCTATCACATCTTATAAGATTGTATAGATTATTATCTACTATTTCTCCATCAGCAATGTCCTCTCTGAGCCATGTCTCACACCCACCAATGACATCATAATCACAATCTGAAGTGTTAGTAAAAAATTGATTTGTTTTTGTTACCAGACCCCTAAAATTCTGAAAGTACACTGAAACCGAATACATAATACAATCTGAGCTTAATCTTAAACTTAATTATGCCACTTAAGTATAATATATCTCAGCAGAGAAACCAAAAAAATAAACAATAAAACGTTTAACTTAATACTAGTACAACAAGTTTGTCGTCCTGCATTGAGAGAAAATATATATTTTTCCTTTTATAAAAACAAAGTAATCATTTACTAATTAAACAAATTTTAGTTTTCAATTCCTTCTAGGTTCTCGATGTTTTGTATTTTTCTTTTCCCATTGCCATCATCGCAGAAAACAATACCATCAAGCGTCCATGCTTTATTTTTCCCATATTTTTCTACAGTTTTCTTAAGTAGAATAGAATTCATTAATGTTAGATCATCAGCAAAAAAATATTCCAGAATTTTTTTGACATTTCTTATTTTCCATTATATATCGTTTATCAGTGTAATCTTTAAAATATACCAGTACTGGTGCTTTATTATCTTTCCCTTTAGTGCGAAATGCATATTCTAAGTTATTCGAGTTTAAATTTAATTTAAATTTCTTGTTTATTGTATGTAAAACATTATTAGTTAAAGTTTGATTTTTTCTTCTTTTAATCCAAATATTCTTATACCATTTCTTTTTTTGATGTTGTTCTAATATATTTAGTTTTTCTTGTAACGTTTTATTTTCTTTAGCAATTGTACTTACAGTTTTTTTCATACTTTTTTTATACGATCCTCTGTTTCACATTTAACTTGCTCTACAACAGCCACAGCTATTGTTTGAATTAAATCTTTATTTTGCGTAAGATTTTCATTGATGGTAGAAACTAAAATGTCCTTAATTTCTGATATTTGCTGCCTTGAGAATGGCATTTTCAAATCACTATATAACTGTATAACAATGTATCAATTAGTTGAAAGAAGTATTTGTTTTCACTTTGTTTTCACACATATAATGACAATAATTACAGGAGCGACTAAAACTTGTCTACTCACTACAGTACATCACTTATATATTTATATAGATGTGTGTCCGATATTAAGCGTCATAAGGTACAGATTGAAATTAATTGCAGACGACAGTTAGTTTGTATTTAAAAGAAAGTACCTACATGCATTGACAAATTTCAATTTAAGGTATTTCAAAAAATTTCAAGAATTCCATATACAAACGATTTCTAAATGAGTCATAAATTTCTAATTCTCATATCTATACTATCGGATATTAATAATTTCATTTTGACTCAATCGAGAGTTTTAATTTTCTAGTCCATCGTCTATTAAGCTTCCCCCTCAATAATTAGAGGTTTGAAAAAGAAAAAAGACATTGATTAAGGATATAGCTACGAGTAATGGATATTCTGTAAATTTAACTGATAAAATAATAGGGAAACGAAAATTTAAAGTCACTTCGAAATTCCTGGACCTTTTAAAATTAAAGAGAAAATTCGAAATTTGTATCGGTTCCATTTGATCCTTGAATCATCCGTGGTATTGGTAAGATTTTTTAAAGATATAGGTATGATAGTGGTTCATTCATCGGGAAATAAACTACAACAACTTTTAGGTAATCCAAAAGACAAAATTCAAACAAATGAAAAATCGGGGATTTACGAAATTAGCTGTAAGGACTGTAATCAAAATTATGTTGGACAAACTAGACGATTAATTCAAACTAGATTCAAACAACATATGGCCCATCTCAAATATGGTAGAAGAGATAGTGTAGCCCAACATGCGTTTGAGAACAACCATAAAATAGATATTAGCAATTTAAGATTAATTAGGAATGTAACAAATACTAGACAGCTGGACGCATTTGAAAGCTTGGAAATCACAAAGTGTAGAAATAGTATGAATAGTGACAAAGGGCCAATTCCAGGTAACCCGCTTTATTGTTTAGTGGGTCACGGTTCATCGAACCGTGACAATAGATTAGGTATAAATAGGGTACATTCTTAGCATAACGTTAGTTTTGATCATCTCCAGATGATGCCAACTTGGTTGGCGAAGCGCGCGTCGAGTGCAGTATATAGTGTTTTTGTGTTTCGTGGAAAACTACGTCAGTGTTGATGCTCAATTGTTTCTTTCCTGGCGACATCGGATTTCTCGGAAAAAACTATATCGCATTAATTTTTGAACTACGATTTTGTCTTAAAAATTACCGAGAAAATCGCGACTGACATCTAAGCTGGGACACCCTGTACGTAATATAAAAAAATTTATAATTATTGTAAAATACTAAGATTATTGGTGTGTAAATAACAGGTCTTTTTCTCACAAACTCTTTATTAATTCATTAATAGAAAAAGGGCCTGTTGTTTACACAACAATAATCTTAGTATTATAGATTCACACGGATACCACTTCCCCAATTTAACAATTGTAAAATGTACTCAAATGAATACAAATTAATGAAAAATACTTTGAAAAGGATTCGAAAGAGAATAATTTTTTTTTCAATTTTCATAGTTGAATTGTTCTATTTGGGTATAGTCCTAACTATGTACAAAACAAATGAAAGTAATTGCAAAATGGAGTATCAAATACAGTTTATCAGACAGTTTACCATACTATGGGACTATGGTTATTATTCGTCATTAAATAGAAAGTTTGTTGTCTGATCTCTCGTTAAAGTCACAACATTTTAAGAACGCAACACTCAGGTTGAGTACAATGTTCAACATTTTGATGTTTGTGGATTGTAATTCAGTGTTAATTAATCAAAGATTATAAATTAAATTGTACAATAATATATTGCGAAAGATCAGGTTCTATACCCGGCGCATCCACCATATATTTTGCTGCGTCTAGCTTAGTCATGCGGCGGAAGGATCTGTTAAAATAAAAACATACGTATTAAAAAATAAAGTGTATAAAAATTAAGTTGAAACTTTGTTTTTCATTTAATAATAATCATTCAAAATAAAAATTTTAAATAATCATACTTTTACAATAAAATTATATGATCTGTACCACCAATAAGTCATCGTGACGAAACTCGTCAAAATTATATACATTTTTAATAAATACTCAACAATTTCCATACAGGTACAGTAGTTAGGTAATTTTTTGTAATTAAAATATATAATCCTGTACATTTTTGAATAATAACGTGTTAACACTGGCTAACACATTATTAACGAAAAAAAAAAACGTTAATTTAGATTTAATATTGATTACTTAGACCAAGCGACATTATTTTCAAAAAATAAAAATTATAAAATGTTTATTAGATGGTATTTAGATATAAATATGATTTTCTTACACAGTTCGATAATTTGAAGTGAAAATAGAGCTTATTAGATTTTAATAAAATTGTAATTAGCTGAAATTTTTGTAAATAGCCTGCTGTTTTACGCCGTTTCGAATTTATATTTTGAACAATACTTAAGTTTATAACGTTTATTTTTAGCTAATAATTTATCTACTTATTAAAACTAGAAAATATCCTTAAATCACTAGATAAATTCCAGGATATATATTTACGCATGGATTTAATATTTTTTTCATAAGAAAATGGAACAATCAAAACAACACTATCTTCCTGAATATTTTCATGTTTTTAAATTATCATATATTACATAAACCAGTCCTGAAGTGGGTTGGAATCTTTGATTGGAATCTTTGACAGTAGAACACATAGACTACAATAGTATAAATAAATATTCATGAAAATAAATTTATTTTTCAGACAGTGGTATATGAAAGTCGGTTATATCTCTAATGGTAACCTACTGTAGAAAGTTGACAATATGCCGTGCGATATAATATCGCACGGGTCGTATAGTATAGTACTACTTGTTGCCAGCTGACATCAAAAATAACGACTAATTAACTTGTCTGGAACACTAACAATCATTCGTTACTAAGGATGCAAACATTGTTTGTTTATTCAACAATAATAACAATTTGAGATACGCAAATTTATATTTTAATTTCCGAGTTGTTTTCAAGAATTTCGGTTAGATTTTGAAAATTTTTATTAAAAAAGAATATTTTTTTAGTGTAGTTTAAATAAAAAAAAGTAGCGTTTAAGTGTGTTTTGTAACGAAATTGCAAGCCATTTCATTCCAGTTTGTTGTTGTTCCACGATAAATTAAGTTTCTGCCAGTCTAGTCGAGATGGTGCCACTGATTTCTACTGGAACACTTTGTTTTGCAGATTTTTGCACTAAATATCTATCTATCTTTATTACTCATACTCTACTCTCAAATGTTTGTCTCTTTCCAAACTATAATCGAGTTTAGGTAGCAGAATACTACGATGCTACTTTCTTCTCACTAGGGCAGCCAGAGACAGTGGTTGTCTCTGGTGCCGCGTTCTGATGGAAACCATCTCTAGTTCTGCGGTCTGGTAAGATTTATATGTTTTCTGGTATTATCTTGTGATTTTATGCTCATCATTATTTAAAAAGTTACTATATTGATTTAAAGTACCTTTGAGGTAATTTTCATAATAATACCGTAATTATCTTAATTTACGCCTTGGGCGAATTTGTTTTTCGGTGATCAGTTCACCTTGGTTATTCTTTGGAACAGCCATCATTGATATTGAATAGTATCAATTTATCGTGCCTTGCTGGCAATTTATCTAATATCCCTTTGATATTGTAATAATTTCGTGTGTTAATTTAAACTAACTTTCGGTTATTGTAAATTTTAGATTTACTCGGCAACGGATGTCGCCATTTTGTATCGTAGTTAGTTGTTTTCTGTCTTTGTATCTTGATGTTTTAGGTCACTTAGCTACGTTGGTAGCGCTCTAAACAGTGGTGACTGGTGACATTTGGAGATTGGTACACCTGGTTGGACCAAACCTATTTGTTTATAACCTTTGTGAAAATTATCTAATTTGGTGCATTTGTTTTGTGGTGGATTATTTTATACCAGTGCATATAATTATCAACCAGACCTCAGTAACGTAAGGTTTTTCTAAATTTAAAATATCGAATGCTTACCTGAACGTTTACTTAGTATTGTCAGGAATGCTGCTCTAGTGGGGCTTTGCCTAGTTCTCTGGCAAAGATACCTACCTAGTTATCTAGTACTTGATTAACTTTTAATTATCTAACGTAAACATATAGTCAAGTATATATCTTTATTTAACTTTATCTGCAATTCATTAGAACCTCTCTCCGAGGAACTAATAAATGATTTAATTTAACGTTATCTTTAAGTTGAAAACTATCATATTGTTTTATATTTAGCAAATATTTATTTACGTTATCTTTCTAGGTGTCTGTCTGTATACAGACATTCTAAATTCTATTTTCTTGAAGATTAATTTCTTTTAGTAAAAAAATATCTTAACATTTAGTGAATACCTATTTCACTTGTTTATTATCATAGCTACACCTAGTTTATTTGTTGGACTAGTATTTTTTCTATTTAACGTCACTTCTATTGATACTTCAGTTAGTTGAAGTCTTCAACTTCCTAAAATATTGTAGGACACCGATCCTAGTTTGTTTAGTTTGCAATTTACTCTGTAAATTTGTGTTAACTCATATTTTGTCTACGTAGCTGGACAATTCAAACGTCACAGCTTTTAACTTTGTTTTGCCGATAATACTGATCTCATAAAACTCTCCCCTTTTTATGTAAATACCTGGACCAAGAGAAGAGGATAACTGGTGGATCGAACTGATCATTATATACAGGGTGGAGCAGAAAAACGATATTTTACACAACTGGCATTTTTTTCTCAAGGGTAACTGCAGTACTGACAGTGGTGAGTCAAATTGACACCGAACCCATTAAGAGCTTAGCCGTTGGTGGATTCTTCGCTGGACTAACCCCTTGGAAGTTAAGTAAGATCTTCGTCCCCAGTGAAAGTTTTATTTGGTCAGAAGAAATTTGTGAGAGATCAGTAATTCTAATTTTTTTTGTATTCTCTTAATAACGTCATTTTTTTTCTCTTTCACATATCATTTTTTTTTTTGGTTAGTTTTTGGTCTTCAACCACAAGTAAATTGTTTTGACTCGTAAATAATTGTACATATACCTACTTGTTTTGATTACACTTTTTATAAAATAATATCTTTTTATTCAACTTCCTTACCAACCGAATTCAAGTTTTAACGTTATCTTTACCTTTTAAAGTAAAATTTTAATTATTTGGTACTTGCAAAAGTCCTGGCGCCCAGCCTAGATTTTGGTGATAACTCAAACCAATCTAAGCCCTTATTCACGACCTGCTCGCTGAGCTACCGGTTCATAAGTACAACCCCCAGCTTATTGTGTTATGCCAACAATTGGACAGAGGGTGTTGCAGTTTTAAAAGTGGAAATGGGCGGTAATAACAATTCTGATGATTTTGGACGATATGGACTGCACGCCACCAGATATCAGAGAGAGCGCCAGAGAATCTACTCTCAATATATTGCTACCAAAATTGAAAAAAATGTAAAAAATTTTATATAAACAATTCACGAATTGGCGCAAAATATATGAAATTTACAGGTTAGGGATGCCAGTGCTTACACTAGGCTTATCTACCGGTGTCGGTGATTGCCCGCTGTTAAAATAGATAGAATTTTAAAAATTCTCATATCAGAGTAATACTTATAGTAGTTAGCGTATATTATCTAATTTTATTGCGTCCTTTTTTTCACTACATAAATGCTTGCACATTTTCTTTGATTCCTTGATTCACACTAATCCTTTGAGAGTCATTCCCACTAATATACCTCATTACAATAAAATTGAAAATAGGTCGCGCAATGATTTTTCAATTTCACGGTAGGCTTATAAACACCACGAAAGAAATTGTTCTCTACAAAAAGCAGTTTTTCTTTACAGTATTTTTAATTCGTGCTGATGCTGTTTATTTAAGAAATAAGAAATGAAATGTACAGAAAGAGCAGCTCATACTGATACTTTAACATTATTTATTGATTGATATGAAACTTCTATATAAGTACGAGGATTTGCCCAAATATCCAAAATTTCCTTTTTTTACGGTAGAAAATGGTAAAGCTCTACATTTTATTAGGTCAATTCAGAGTAATTTTATAGAATCCGATCAAATTTCATTTACTATGATAAAATTAATCTACTGTGTTTTATTAAATCACATAACTTTTATAATCAATACATCTATCATCACTGGTATTTTTCCCACAGCATGGAAACAGTCAAAAATCTTACCTTTGCCAGAAAAGTCTAATCCTTCAGAACTAGCGCATATCCGTCCAATAAGCATTCTTCCCATCTTATTGAAAGTTCATGAAATGATTTTAAAAGAACAAATTTCTTCTTTCGTATATAATCAAAATATTATTTCATCCGTTCAATCAGGTTTTAGGCCACTACATAGTACGACAACCGCTCTGCTACACATTTGCAATGACCTTTTAAAAGCAACAGACAGAGGAGAAATTAGTTGTCTTGTTTTATTAGAATCGACACATTGGATCACAACATTCTCTGTAAGAAACTCCTCTTTTAAGGTTTTGATCTTAACTCCGTTGCACGAATTAATAGCTACCTAACTGACCGCCTACAAAAGGTGGTGTTATGTGACACCGTGTTAAATCTCTTGCCTCTTGTATATGGTGTACCACAAGGCTCTATTCTTGGACCTCTACTGTTTTCTATTTACATATCGGATTTTCATACAACTCTAAAATTTTACACAGGTTATTACCAGTTTTCATTTCGATAATCTAAATTTAGCAAATGACAATCTGAACAAAGATTTGGAGTCTCCCTCAAATATCTCTGTTGCTCAAAAATTGAAATTAAAATCAAACAAAACAGAGCTAATGGTTTTTGGTCCGAAAATACTGAGAAATCAAGTTAAATCAATACTTAAAGTACATTTTAATGAATTTCCTATCAGTATCTCGGAATGTTGCAAAAACCTAGGTTTATGGCTAGATAAAGGTTTGAAATTTACTACACATGTTAACTTGTGCCAATCTTCCTACTTGATTTTAAAGCAGCTTTTTTCACATAAAGATGTAATGAGCAGTACTCTAAAACTTCATTTATGTAACAGCTTAATTATATCTAAACTTTCATACTGTGATAGCGTTTATAGGCCAGCTCTTTTAAATACTGATGCAATGAGGCTTCAAAGAATTCAAACCTGTTGTTACAGATTTCCCTTTGGGAAATATGAAACTGGTGTAAGCGATAAAATATAACAGATTGGCCAACTAAAATTAGATAAATTTCGTAAGTTACATTTACTTTCCATTATACAAAAAATTTAAAAAACAAACATTCCTCAATATTTGCATGTAAAATTGCAGAGATTGCATAATTTTGATCCACGTGGGACAAGATATAAATATCTAAAAAAAATTCCTCGCCACGATACTGCCTAATTTACTCGCAGTTTCTCGTACAATGCCTGCCATAAATAAGCTACCATCTAAGTTTTACCATTACACATTAGTTAATTTCAAGAAAAGGCTAAAATCACTTCTTTAAAATTATTCAAATTAGTACACCGACTTTGCTTTACGATTACTTTGCTTTATCATTATTTTGTTCTTTGCACATGTTTCTCACGGTTAAGTTGAAAAGCAGTTTTTACTGAACTTCGCCGATTTCCTATTTTCCCACTTTTGTAATTTTTGTTTTTATATTTAATTTAATGGGACATAAAGGCATTTATTGTTACTATTTTTTTTTCCGGTTTCCCGATGCTGAACAATCCCCCCCGTGTCCTCCGACACCTCACAGGAGTCGCGTCAGCACATTAGCCACAGCCACTCCCCACATCCCGCAGGATAGTGACTGTTAGTGACTGAAATAAAGGCATTTATTATTATTATTATTATTTTTCTCTTCGGTTTCCCGTGGCGTCGGAGGCCTCGGGGGGGGTTCGTGGCCTCCGACGCCTCAAGCCAGTCGCACCAGTACATTAAACACAGCCACTCCCCACATTCCACAGGGTTAGTGACTGTAGATTCCGAAATCGTGTGCCCTAAGCAGACAGCGAGAACCCAGAATAGTCGCCTTCTGCATTTGGTCTGCCAGCCACACGACTGATTTTTGGCAGGCCAGTATAATCTTCAGTTCCGAGAGCAGCATAGGCTTTATGCCTCCGAGTACACTGATTATTAGGACGACCATTTTAACCAAATAGCCTGGGTATAGCACTTGAATCTCGTACCGGAGATCGCGGTATTTGGCCCGTTTCTCCTCTTCCTTCTAGGCGATGTTTCTCCCCGTAGATGCCGAGAACTCGATGACATACATCACTTTGAGTTGATGGTCGGAAGGCTGTGTCAGGCTTGTTGGTTTGGATTAGCCTGACCGTCGGGAACGAGTAGTTCCAGTAAATCCAGCATTTCTCATTCTCGACAAGGGACTCAATATCTCTGGGGACGTAAGGCAGCACTGGTGTTTGGTCTACCCCGTACAAGTGCCCTAGATGGTAGTATAGCACTCGTAACACCGCGTTATGTTGGTGGATGTAGGTCGAAATCGCATATACGGGGCACGCAGATAATATGTGCATGAGCGATTACGACGCCTGACGGCAGGTCCTGCAGTTGATGTCAGGAACCTCTACACGTTTATTTTATATTACTATTTTTTTTTGCGGATTATCTGATGCCGGACTGTCCTCCCGTGGCCTCCGACGCCTCACGGGAGTCGCGCCGGCGCATTAACTACAGCCACTCCCCACATCCCGCGGGGTTAGTGACTGTAGATACCAGAATCTTGTGCCCTAAGCAGACGGAGAGAACCCGGAATGACCGCCTTCTGGATTTGACCTGCCAGCCACTCGGCTGATTTTTGACAGGCCGTTATGATCTTCAGTTCCGAGAGCAGCGTAGGCTTTATCCCTCTGAGTACACCGATTATGAGTACGACCATTTTTACCGAGTAGCCTGGGTACAGCGACTTGAAGCTCGTACCGGAGATCGAGATATTTGGTCCGTTTCTCCTCCTCCTTCAAGGTGAGGTTTTCTCCGCAGGTGCCGAGAACTTGATGACAAACATCACCTTAAGTTGATGGTAGAGGAGGACTATGTCAGGCTTGTTGGCTTGGATAAGCCTGACAGTCGGGAACGAGTAGTTCCAGTAAATCCGGCATTTCTAGTTCTTGACAACGGACTCAATATCTCCGTAAGGCAGCACTGGTGTCTGATCTAACCCGTGCGAGTGCCTTAAATGGTAGTATAGCACTCGTAACTCCGCTTTATGTCGGTGGATGTAGGCCGAAATCGCGTATACAGGGCATGCAGATGGTGTGCGCATGAGCGATTCCGGCGCCTGACGGCAGGTCCTGCTCCTGCAGTTGATGTCAGGAACCTCTTCACGCCACACGCGGCTACGGTAGACCAAGGTGTTGATAACACCATCTTGGCAGGCCATAATGAATTCCTCGGTCTCCGACTTAAGCCCTGCTGACCTTAGAAAGGCGAATGTCAGCCTGGTCGATAAATCCAGTGTTTCTATGTTCTTATAGAAGACATCATGTTGGGGTTTATCGACGTTCTGCGGAAACAGATTTTCCTGTTCAGCAGCTCTGATTCGGGCTTTCAGACAATTTGGCTGAAGTTCGGTGACTGACTCAACATCAGCACTTCGCCGGCCTCTTCGACTGATATCAAATGCAAGACCGAGTTCATCTGCGGCTCCTTTTGCTGCCTTGAACAATCCTGCTCCCACTTTCGTGATGTTTCACAAACCGCAAGAAGGGATCTGAGCTCATGAGGATGTTACATGCCATACTCAGTACTACTCTGCCATGCGTACACTCTAGGCTCAAGAGTCCTCAGCCCCCCCCGTTGACGTGGGAGATACACACGAGGAACGGAAGATCTAGGATAAATACTTCTGTAAATATTCATCATCTTGCGGGTATCTCTATCTAATTGGCGCTGCTCCTCTACTGTCCACTTTACTACTCCGAAGGAGTAGAGCAGAACCGGAACGGCAAGCATATTAGTTGCAGACAACTTGTCCTTCCCCGAAAGTTCGGAAGACCAAATCTTTCGGAAGCGGTGTCTGTACTTGCCGCGGAGAGAATCTTCTATTTGTGTTATATCCTGGATGTACTTTTGTTGCACACCTAGATGTATAGGTTGCTCCGACATTCAGATGTCTTAGGATGCTTCCGTCTGCGAGTTGCGCATCTGCAGAGAATTCCCCGCATCGTCCCCTCTTGAAGTGGAGTTGCCCGCGTATATTCTTCGACCACCCTAAGAGCGTTTTGTAGTTCGCGCTCTCCGGAGGCATAAAGTTTAAGGTCATCCATATAAAATAGATAGGTGACCTTATGCCTCCGGTCGCTGGGTGGCCCACATTGATATCCGCGGGTTTGGCGGAGCCCAACAGACAACGGCAGCAGTGTGATGCAGAAGTGGAGAGGATTCAGGGAGTCACCCTGGAAAACTCCTCTCCTAAATGCCACCTGCTCTGTCGTGATGTTATGGTGAAGCGGGTCTTCCAGAGCGGCAGCAGCTGTTCTATGCATCTCACTAGTGGTGCTGGTACCGCAAGACATTCGAGCAAGTACAACAATAGCTCATGCGATGTTGTATCAAATGCCTTGCGGTAATCAATCCAGGCCATCGATAGATTCCGCTTGTATTGCACAGAATCCTGTGTAATACAGCGGTCTATCAGCAGGCTGTCCTTGCAACCTGCCATGCCCTTCTTGGCACCACGCTGTTCGTGTATCTGCTGGAAGACCGGATCAACAGACCTCAGCGTCCTAGCATACAAGATACGTGTAAATATCTTATAGCAGGAGTTAAGGCAAGTGATCGGCCTATAATTCCTCGGGTCGGAAAGATCCCTCTTTTTGGGGATAAGCACAGTACGTCCCTCGACGAACCAGTCCGGAATCTGCTGCCCCACGTTCAACCATGAGTTAAAAACTCGCGCCAGACGGCGGTGAGTGGAAGGAAATTTCTTCCACCACCAGTTGTTAATGCCGTCTGGGCCCGGGGCAGCGAAGTTCTTGGTACCAACAAGTGCTTGTTGGACTTCCTCCGTACTGATTGCCGGGCACACTTCTTCTGGCTGAGTGTCGCTATTGAATGGACGCGACGTTTCGTAGGTTCCCTTCCAGAAGGTTTCAACATCTTCTACAGTCGGCGGATTCTCGACAACACGCTGTGGCTCTTGAAAGAGGCGGGAAGGATTCGTACGGAACAAATTGTTTTGTTCCATACTCCTCACCCGTCTCTTCAATGTTTTCTTTATCGCCATGAGCGCTCGGATCCTATCTATTATTATTTTTTTTTTTTTTTTTTTTCGGTTTCCCGATGCCGGTCAGTCCTCCCGTGGCCTCCGACGCCTCACGGGAGTCGCGCCGGCGCATCAACCACAGCCACTCCCCACATCCCGCAGGGTTAGTGACTGTAGATACCAGAATCATGTGCCCTAAGCAGACGGAGAGAACCCAGAATGACCGCCTTCTGCATTTGGCCTGCCAGCCACTCGGCTGATTTTTGGCAGGCCGGTATGATCTTCAGTTCAGAGAGCAGCGTAGGCTTTATCCCTCCGAGTACACCGATAATAAGGACGACCATTTTGACCGAGTAGCCTGGGTACAGCACTTGGAGCTCGTACCGGAGATCGCGATATTTGGTCCGTCTCTCCTCCTCCTTCAAGGTGATGTTTTTCTCCGCAGGTGCCGAGAACTCGATGACATACATCACCTTGAGTTGATGGTCGAGGAGGACTATGTCAGGCTTGTTGGCTTGGATTAGCCTGACAGTCGGGAACGAGTAGTTCCAGTAAATCCGGCATTTCTCGTTCTCGACAACGGATTCAATATCTCCGGGGACGTAAGGCAGCACTGGTGTGTGGTCTACCCCGTACGAGTGCCTTAGATGGTAGTATAGCACTCGTAAAGCCGCGTTATGTCGGTGGATGTAGGCCGAAATCGCATATATAGGGCATGCAGATAGTAAGTGCATGAGCGATTCCGGCGCCTGATGGCAGGTCCTGCAGTTGATATCAGGAACCTCTACACGCCACACGCGGCTACGGTAGACCAAGGTGTTGATAACACCATCTTGACAGGCCATAATGAATCCCTCGGTCTCCGACTTAAGCCCTGCTGACCTTAGAAAGGCGAAGGTCAGCCTGGTCGATAAACCCAGTGTTTCTATGTTCTTATAGAAGACACCATGCTGGGGGTTTATCGACGTGCTGCCGAAACAGTTTTTCCTGTTCGGCAGCTCTGATTCGGGCTTTCAGACGGTTTGGCTGAAGTTCGGTGACTGACTCAACATCAACACCTCGCCGGCCTCCTCGCCTGATATCAAATGCGAGACCGAGTTCATCTGCGGCTCTTTTTGCTGCCTTGAACAATCCTGCTCCCACTCCTACAGTTTCGTGATGTTTTACGAACCGCAAGAGGGGATCTGAGCTCCTAAGTATGTTACATGCCATACTCAGTACTACTCTGCCATACGTACACTCCAAGCTAAAGAGTCCTCGGCCCCCCCGTTGACGTGGGAGGTACACACGAGGAACGGACGATCTAGGATGAATACTTCTGTGAATATTCATCATCTTGCGGGTATCCCTATCTAATTGGCGCAGCTCATCTACCCTCCACTTTACTACTCCGAAGGAGTAGAGCAGAATCGGAACGGCAAGCATATTTGTTGCAGACACCTTGTTCTTCCCCGAAAGTTCGGAAGACCAAATCTTTCGGAGGCGGTGTCTGTACTTGCCGCGGAGAGAATCTTTTATTTGTGATACATCCTGGATGTGCCTTTGTTGCACACCCAGATATGTATAGGTCTCTCCGGCATCCAGATGTCTTAGGATGCTTCCGTCTGCGAGCTGCGCATCTTCAGGGAATTCCCCGCATCGTCCTCTCTTGAGGTGGACGACTGCACATTTGTCCAACCCGAACTCCATACCAATTGCCCGCGTATATTCTTCGACCACCCTAAGAGCGTTTTGTAGTTCGCGCTCTCCGGAGGCATAAAGTTTAAGGTCATCCATATAAAATAGATGGGTGACCTTATGCCTCCGGTCGCCGGGTGGCCCACATTGATATCCGCGGGTTTGGCGGAGCCCAACAGACAACGGCAGCAGTGAGATGCAGAAGAGGAGAGGACTCAGGGAGTCACCCTGGAAAACTCCTCTCCTAAATGCCACCTGCCCTGTCGTGACCCGCTGTGCACCTGATGTTATGGTGAAGCGGGTCTTCCAGAGCGGTAGCAGCTGTTCTATGCATCTCACTAGTGGTGCTGGTACCGCAAGACATTCGAGCAAGTACAACAACAGCTCATGCGATGTTGTATCAAATGCCTTGCGGTAATCAATCCAGGCCATCGATAGATTCCGCTTGTATTGCACAGAATCCTGTGTAATACAGCGGTCTATCAGCAGGCTGTCCTTGCAACCTGCCATGCCCTTCTTGGCACCACGCTGTTCGTGTATCTGCTGGAAGACCGGATCAACAGACCTCAGCGTCCTAGCATACAAGATACGTGTAAATATCTTGTAGCAGGAGTTAAGGCAGGTGATCGGCCTATAATTCCTCGGGTCGGAAAGATCCCCCTTTTTGGGGATAAGCACAGTACGTCCCTCGACGAACCAGTCCGGAATCTGCTGCCCCTCGTTCAACCATGAGTTGAAAACTCGCGCCAGACGGCGGTGAGTGGAAGGAAATTTCTTCCACCACCAGTTGTTAATGCCGTCTGGGCCCGGGGCAGCGAAGTTCTTGGTACCAACAAGTGCTTGTTGGACTTCCTCCGTACTGATTGTCGGGCACACTTCTTCTGGCTCTTCAAGATGTCTGTGACACAGAGCCTCGAAGTGTGCCATTGATGGAGTGTCGCTATTGAATGGACGCGGCGTTTCGTAGATTCCCTTCCAGAAGGTTTCGACATCTTCTACAGTCGGCGGATTCTCGACAACACGCTGTGGCTCTTGAAAGAGGCGGGAAGGGTTCATACGGAACAAATTGTTTTGTTCCATACTCCTCACCCGCCTCTTCAATGTTTTCTTTATCGCCATGAGCGCTCGGATCCTATCTAGACAGTGCTGCTTGATGGTAAGCATCACTGTCAGATTTAGAGTATGGTGTTGACGTCTTAATCCGGCAGCTATGCGCCGGATCCTGGGAGTAAAAACTCTACCAGTCGTCTTATATTCCACCACACTCTGGATCAGAGAAGCGTGTCGTCTGGCCGACTGTATCTTGCCTTCGATTTTTTGTACACGCCGCTTGGCTTTCTCGATCCCGTGATTGGTTGACCTCTCACGGGGGACGAGTTGCTTCGCGGCGTTGTACACGGCACAGTTGATTTGCCAGATGTCTACATCTTCCGGAATTTCCTCATCGACGACCGCGTCCATTCTAGCCAGGTCTTGTGGCTTTAGGTTAGCCCTGATGTTAAGGCTAACCCTCGTCCTTAAGTCTACACCGGTGAACTCTAAAAGATGTTCCCCATCAGCTGGTAATTGCCGCGGTGGTACTGCGGCTAGCAGTTCTTCCAGCTGACGGGGTGCCCTTACGTAACCTGTCCTGAGCAGAAAGGATACTTGATCTCTCAGATGTTGTTGAGAGAACTCGCGATGATCTGGATGCATTTCGCACCAAAGTGCATGCATTCGCGCCATGTATCCCCTTCGCTCAGGTTCGCTACTCTCGCGGCAGGTCAGCAAGTCATCCCGTAGTTCCCTCGTCCACTTAAAGCGTCCGTGTTCAATGCCTAGGTTGTCAACGTTGAGACCATCCGGTAAGGCCCCTCCCACCTGTCTCTGACCCCCATCCGCTTGGGGTCGATTGTGAGGGGCCCTTCTCAGGTTATAAGGAACCCATAGCATAAAGAGTACCAGGGTGGTTAGCCCTGATACCCCCCGGCCGGCATTAGTCAGGCAGAGTTGCCTCTGCCTGTCCAGGGTGCACCAACGTGGAGGTTGCCGGTCCTTTATTATTATTATTATAATTATTATTATTATAATAATTATCATTAAATAATTTTTGCATAAAATGAATATTTATCGTTATGTTGGTATTACTCGTGTACTGACTTCAATGATGACAGAGCTGCTTGATTATATTGATATATTTATAGAAACAAAAACACATAAAAAAATAAAAGTAGTATGAGTTTGAGATCCAACAGAAAATTTAAAAAATCATTTAAATAAAAGTAATACGTAAACCTAGAAATCTAGATACATTTTGGAATAAATTGTCCGGTTCATAGAGAAAGATGAGAATCGTATTTACTGTTAAATTTATTTGGATGTGGCATGTAGCATATTTGTTTTAGTCTTGCCATCATGTCAATGTCCCGAATCTACGTGAAATTCAACAGACCAATAAGCAGCGCAGACTACTGCTATAAAACTAAACCGGTCCATTGAAAACTTCCAAAGTTTTACAAGCAGAAACTTTGCGAGGCGGCGAAATTATATTGTATGTTCGTAAAATAGTTTTTATAAGGCATATCTTCCAGACATCGACGTTTGTATTAGGTTGAATTTTAGTAGGAAATGGGTGAATCCTTTTATAATTCTATCTCGAGTGAAAAAATGCTATAAAGCTTTTACGAGTATTTATAGCGCAATTTCATTCAGTGATACATCAGAATTCGTTTTACTCTTAGAATAATTTTGATAACAAATGTAATAAAGCTTTTATAGTTCCGATTTATGTAAATTCTATTAAATAAAATATTCAAGATCAACAACATTATAAGTTTATATTGCAAATTAACCAGGTATGGATATAGTTTGCATTAAAATCATAATAGGAGCTGCAGCTCTGTCCATCTTCGTGATCTACATGCCACCTAATTTAATTACGTAACTTTATAACCCAATTGTTAATAGGGAACTTGCCTATAATTTAAAAAATAAAAATAATACTAAAAAACATAGCGTAACGTTGTAATAAAACGTGTACTTCACAAAAAAAATAAGTTTTCTAATTCCACGCGATCAGTATAAAGGATCTAAACAGCGATAAAATTGAAGTGGCCCGAAACGAGCTACTATTGACTGTGACGTCACAACATACCATATTCGGTAGTCGTCGCGCTGGGAAGCAATACAATCAGATGTTTACCGGTGTTATAAGACTGTGGTTGATTTGTTAGTGACTGTTCTGATATAAATATATAATTGTGTTTTATAGTACCGCTTATTGTAGTTGTACAGATATTTTAAAATGACCGATCAAGGTATTTCAAAGGGCCAATCTGATAATTTGCCTAGAGTGGATATGTTTATGGTGGCATCTTTTATACAAAATAGTGAGTTTTTCCCTTGGAGAGGTCCGCGGGGTCAAGGCAGAGAAGTATGTATTTTTTTTAGCTTTTAGTAATAATTTATAAACATAAAATAGTTATGACTTGATCACGGAATAAAAAGAAATAACTACAAAATGCTTAGTCGCAACTAAGCATTTTTAGCAGACTTAGTCTTATGTTTGAAAGAATTTAGGGTAATTCTTTACAACAGCCACTTCTATATTTTTCGTGTTCTTTTTTTGTACACACGCGTAAAGTGGCTCTATAGAAGACATTTGCTGCAAAGGAAATGTTGCGCAAATGTATAATTACCTATCGTAGGTATTTTCGTACTATGTTTTGGGGCAAGGGAAATAAGTGATTGCGTCGTGTTATCATTCACATAATAGATAAATGTAAGATTTGATTAGAATAAATTAAAGGACAAGGGAAAGGTATTTGCAATATACTATATATACTAGAGGTAAACATTTTATTCTTCGCAGACAGTAGTGTTATTGAACTTTTATATAATTGTTGCACATTCTGTAGGATACTCTTCGCAGTTTTTTGAAAAGAATCTTGTGTTTGTCTTATAAACTTCATTCTTACAATACCTAATGTATTGACTACACATTTAATTTTCTCTCCCGATGGTGCCGACTGTATTGGCGAAACGCGTGGCAGTATATTTTATAGTATAAATTAAGATTCATTCTTACAATACCTAATATATTGATCACATATTTAATTTTCAATTTTTTTTTCATCTCCCGATGATGCCGACTGCGTAGGCGAAATTTGTGGTAGTATATTTTGGTGCCTTTAGAAAATTACTTCAATTTTAGTAGCACATTGAAAATTGCAACCCTCCTCTGTAGATTCATATTTTTAAATAAAATGTCCTATAACTTCTTTATTTACTATTTGATTTTTTTCTTCCTCTAGCTAACACTAACTTATAGCCCAAATTTCAATTCGAACGGACTTTTTTTTCTTTAGTTATCGTGCTTACAAGAAACGTGACGGAGAGACAGACGGACAGATGAACAGACGGACATTTTGAAAGTTGTTCAGAATTCGATGACGAACGAAATGATTTTTTCTCTGCGAACGATATTAACGATTTTAGAAATGTCCCGATCAAATGCAATATACTCTTCGTAATCGTATTTGCTAAGAGTATAATAATAAATAGCTGTTTACTTTCGCACCAGGAAATTACCTTTACTTAGTATCGCTAAATTACATTCTATCTACTAATCTTATTTTCTAACATTTTATACACATTCTTTCTTTAATCCTACCTAAATTAAAATTCAATAATTCGGAATTCGGAATATTTTATTGCCCGCCTGCGAAAAACTAGTAGATAGACATATATTATTTAATAATGTACTTACATTAAAATGATCTTCACACACATGTAGAGACCTACTGCTCTGTGAAATGTCTTTTTTCATTTCTTCTACACGCTTTTAGCCATTTTGATCGACGAATCTTATCTTCTGGCAACATTATAAATATTTTACCTGGCACTTTTACTGTAGTATTCTTACACAACGGTACAATGCAATATTTAAAATAAGGAGTTTTTGTTTCCATTTTAAGTACCTATACACTTAAAATTTATGACGATGCTGGTATTTTTAGGGCTGAAATCAAGCAGTCGAGTGCTGGGATCTCCGTCGTGGTATGGTGTGATGTCACGACTACTCCCGCGCTTTTGAACCTGTTTGAAATGGTTCGCTCGCGCGCGAAACTTTAATAATTTATAACAAATTTATTATTGGGAATTAAGGCGTCATATTTTGCATATCTTATTTTTTAGTATTGTAGAACATTTTTATGAAGTAAAAAAAAAATGTGCAAGTTCCCTATTGTTTGGCTAACCTAACTAGTACAGACATATTAATTTTAGGAGACTTTAATATTCCTGAATATTATGAATGCATACATAATAACTCACCTAGGACCAGTAAAATGATCGAGCTGGATAATTTTAGTAATTATTATGATTTTAAACAATTTAACTGTATAGCGAACTCCAGTAACAAAATATTAGATTTACTTTTATACAGGTTGTCCGGAAAAAGAAGGTCACTCTGGTAACCATGGATTTCTTGAGCAAAAATAATAGGACTTTTACAATGCCTTTCTTCATTTTAGACCCCCATGTTCGATTGATATACAGGGTGTCAAAGTTTAAAAATATTTTTTTTAAATAACAACAATATTTCGTAAGATATTTATTTAAAATTTGGTACACTGCTTCAATTTAAAGAGTCACATCGTTTGAGGAAAAAAAATAAAAAATAATTGTCAAATATTCAAAATAGAGGGGTTCTAGTACCCACTGACCACCCACTTTTTAGCACCTGCGCCAATAACTCCCAAGCTATTTATTTTAAGTTAACCATTCATTTTGGATTGTTGTATGCCTCGTAACAAATTTCGAGAAAATGCTTCGTTTTAGAGATAAGTTGAAAAATATTGGTGCCTATGCGGCTTACGGTAATCTCATAATTTTTGAAACATCTCAAAATTATTTTTTACAAGTTAAGCTAGAAGTGTTCTTGTAAGTAAGAAAAACCAGCATGGCTCGTAGACGAGGAATTGTACCCGTTTCTGAAATGACGGATATGATTTTAATCATGGGTAATATTTAAATATTTCTGTAAACTGTAAACATTTATTTCTATTTCTCGATTAGGAAAATGTGACTCCAATGCTAGTTTAGCTACTAGGCGCTATGCCGAAAAATTTCTCAATCGATTTCATCCCAAAAGAAAATATTTTTTAAATGTGGTTAACTATCTAAGGGAGACTGGAAATTTAAGGGAAAGACGGAGGGGTAATTGCGGCCCACTCCGTGTGATTCAAGAGGAAATTTTAAGAATTGTTGAGGAAACATCGAAAATTAGCACCAGGGTGTTGGAAGCAGGTCGAAAACATAGGGAAAACTCAGGTACACACTATTTTACGGAGTCAGAAGTTATACCCATTCCATTTTCAAAAAGTACAAGCTCTTTTGCCTCAAGACTTCGAAGCAAGACTTGTATTACGACTTGTACTATATAGATGATTATGTGAAATGAATGAACCGAGATCTACGTTTAATCAGAAATATTTTGTTTACTGATGAAGCTACATTTACGAGAAACGGGACTACAAATATTTATAACACACACACACACACACATATATGGATTGAAGAAAATCCTAAGGCCTTAGTAGAGACGCATCATCAAGTAAACTTTAAAGTCGATGTGTGGGCAGGTGTCGTAGATAATTTTCTTTTGGTTCCTGTATTTTTACCAGGAAACTTGATTGGTCATTCATTTTTGCAATTTAATCAAAACACACTGCCGATTTACTAAATTAATTGCCTTTACATGTAAAACAAAATATTTGATTTCATCTAGGAGGAGCACCGTTCCTCCTCATTTTGCCAGAAATATTAGAAACTATTTGCTAGAAATGTTAGAAACTATTTGAGTCAAATCTTTTCTGATCGCTGGATTGGTCGGGGTTGAGATGCTCCTGTTCAGTGGACACCCTGTTCCCCAGACCTTACTCCCTTGGACTATTCAGTCCGGGGATTTATGAAAGATTTTGTGTATATGATTCCGATTTTGAGCGAGAATCATTTAATAGAAAGAATCCTTCAAGCTGGATGGCAGTTCAGGTTGAAGCCAATATATTTCAAAGTACTAAGATTTTCTTTAATAAAGAAATTAATTAAGCGCTTACAAATACATGGAGGTCATATCGAACAATTTCTTTAGGCTAGCTATTTTTTTTATTTCTACTGTTTTTTTGTTACTAACGAATTATGAATAACTTTAAGAAAATAAGGTGTATTGAATTTGTTATCTTATATAATGCTTCTAAATTATAAATAATTGTAGATTATTGAATCTATTGCGCCTACCAATTTTTTGTCTGAGCGCCATTAACTCTAGAAATATTTATTTTTGGCTTGTCCTTTATTATTGATATTTGCATACCTATTGCAAAATTTGAATAAATTGTTTAGTTTTAGTATTTGAAAATTATGAAATTACCGTAATCCGCGTAGGCACCAATATTTTTAAACTTATCTCTAAAACAAATCATTTTCTCGAAATTTTTTAAGAGACAGTAAATTAAAATAAATACTTAACTTAAAAAAAGAGAGTTTAGGAGTCATTGGCGCAGGTACTAAAAAACTGATACCCCTCTATTTTGATTATTTGACAATAAATTTTAGTTTTTTTTATTCAAAAGATGTGACACTTTAAGTTGAAGCACTGTACCAAATTTTAAATAAATATCTTACGAAATACTTGAGTTATTTAAAAAAAATATTTTTAAAATTCAAACTTTGACACCCTGTATATTGAACATGGGGGCCTAAAAATAAAATTGGCATTTTGAAAGTCGTATTATTTTTGCTCAAGGAATCCATAATTACCGGATTGGCCTCCTTTTTCCGAAGACCCTACCCTGTATAATAAAATTTGCGTTGTAAAGAAATCTGATTATTGTGCGCTTAAAGAAGATATGCGCCACATACTACTAAATATCGAATTATATTTTAAATCACACAACAAACAATCTTCCAAACAATGTTCGATGTCATACAATTACAAAAATGCTGACTTTATGCCGCTCCATACTGAACTAGGCAAGATATACTGTAATAACCTCTATAAAATTGATAATGCTAATGAGCCTGTGGGTTACTTATACTCTGTTATCAATAACAACGTCTGTAAATTTGTACCAATGACATATACTTCATTAAAAAAATTTCCTCTTTGGTTTACCAAAAACATAATTACCGATATAAGACGTAAAAAGGTGACTTTTCGCATTTAAATAAAAATCATAACCTGCTGATCACAAATAATTAAAATTTTTAAGAAACAAAATCAAGAAAGACATCAACGCGTCTTATAGGAATTATTTACAATCCCTCGAAAATATGTTAGCCATTGACCCAAAAGGCTTCTGAACGTTTGTCAACAATAAAAAAAGAATCTACTTGATTACCCAACACTTGACAATCCGGATGATATTGTCAATTCATTTGATGATAACTTTGGCTCTTCCTATATTCTATCAAGTCATAATGTAAACTATTTTTCAGACACAAGTGATAATATTAACATTACAATTACAACGGTAATTGAACAGCGTTCTGTTTAAGCGTATTAGTCATATTTTTAAATTTTGCAAACAAATATATTTCTTGATAAGTGGAAAGTCTCAAACATTTGTCCAATTCACAAAAAAGGTTGTAAATCTGGTATACAAAACTAGCACGCTATAACAATTATACATAATTTTGGTAAGGTATTCAAGATTTTCTTATATAACACGCTTTATGAAAGCATCTATATCAGTCAATATGGGCAATTTTAAATCACTTGAATGATGTCTTCGTTGCAGAAGACTCATATGATAACCGTCACTCCAAACATTCTATCATGCAGCCAGATTAATTTGGTGCCAAGAAAGACAGAAATGGGAGGAAGGGTGACATTTTGTTATGTTCTGGGATGAGAGTATGGAGACCTTCTAAAGTAAAGGCAGATCCATGACTTGTCCAAGACGTTTATATTTACAGAGGTGGATTCGTAATAATATGAGGTTGTCGACAGAGCTCGATGTGTGCAATTGCAGTATGAATGACCATACTTATACAAGTGACATCACTGACGAAATTGTAGACAATTATCGTTGGAAATTTAGAGCCAGATTTAAGATTTTTGGATGATACCGTTCGTCATTTTATTTTCTGTTATTTAAATTTTCTTTATTTCTATAACGCTAATCTACAACAGGCAATTATTATTTGGAGAAAATATCGTTTTAAATGACAAAAAATGATACATTATTATGTTCAACTTTTTTTCGAACAGTTTATATTAACATATTTCTTTGTGTTCAAGATAATACGGATTTTCATCAAGGAAAACTCAATTTAAGTAATTATTATCATTTTACTGCAATTGACTCAATATTTCTACAGGACTAGTATAAATTATATTTTACTTATTTAGCATTGTTAAAGTAATAGTTATTAAAACTATCAAACGTTTTACGAGGCCATATAATACTTGTATTACTACGTATACCATTTTATTTTCTTAAATTGAGGATACCTATTAAGAGGTGAGTAGGCTATAATTTAGTACGGCCCTCAACGTTATTACTGGCATATTTTATTTTTACGTTTCTTACCTGCATAATGGAAGATAATTTTTCATTTGAGATACCAAAATGGAAAATGTTATATGATTCAACATTTTTTTTGTTATACTTTAAATTTCACAAGTTAAGTGTAAAAGAGTAGCTAAAAGCCAAGTCGTTTTTATGTTTTTTCTCACCAAATTAAATAAAATAGATAAAGTGAAGATATTGACATTTTTGATGTTTAATTATTTATTTCTTGAAGGTTATAGTGAAATTAACTTTAATTTTGACAATATTATAAATATTCTAAAGATGACTGGAACAATCTGTGCCTGAAATAAATTTGACAAACATCAAACTATATACAGTGCTTGACACCCCTTTAGCTAATCATATTACATTACAACGAAAAACATAGCTTCTGGTTTTCCTAAAGTTCTGTTACGGTTTAATAATAGTACTTTTACATTTTTTTGTTTGGAGAATAATAAAAAGACGAATTAATTGACCTCAGAGAATAATAAGAAGACGAATTAATTGACCTCAACTAACTTCATGTGGCAATAATTGTCCTTGTGTCCTTTTTTAGCGTCATTTTCTGCAATTTAATGCCTGATTCATATTGTCACAGCATATAAATTTATTTTTCTACGATCATCTATCAAAGTAGGCTTTTCCCTGTCAGTTGGGAACAGAAAGTTAAAGTTATTGCATCAAAATCACTCTCTCCCAAGCCAAATGCCCAAGCCGTATTTATTGCGCCAGTGAAGTGGGAACGAACAATAAAAACTCATGTTCACTTTAAACGTTTACTGTGATCTAATCTTCTACAAGAAATATCTATGGTTTTATAATATTGTTTATCTTTTAATATGATACCCATAAGTAAGGTTGGCATTTTGCTGTGAATCCATAATGGCGTGTGTGTAGGGAAGACGCACATGTTTTTTTGACTTAGCGATCACAAGAGTAAACGTATATTACTAACATTCGTTGAACATGTTCCAGAGTTAATCTCTGGTGCCTCTCATTAAAAATCGATTTGTATTTGTCAAGGACCGTTCAACGTCGACAGATGTAATTGGCACATACTTAAAATATATGAACTTTTTCAGAGACCACATTTATGTCTTGTGCAAAAAAGTCTACTTTGCCATTTAAAAGGTGATCTTGAGTATGACAAATGCCACCCCGCAGACCGATGCCCCGAAAAATTCAAAAACAAAAAAATTTTTTGAAAAATCTTTTTAAAGGTAGAATAGATGTTAAATATGTAAAACATAAACTGACAAAACCAAAAAGTCCTTATAACTCGTGAAGGGATGTAGATATAGAAAAATAAATGAAGAAACACCCCCAAATTGCCCCTGTCGAATTTGATAGCCTGCTGTCCTCTGCAAAGTTCTCAGTCCTTTTGAAATAAAAACAAAATAAACACTAACGTAGTTCTCCACGAAACATCAAAACACCATATAGTTAAAAATTTTATACTCTGCATTTGTCAGGTCTAAAGTGGAATATGCATCCTTAGTCTTGAACCCTTATTACAGAAATCACAATAACGATCTAGAAAGTGTACAAAGACGATTTATAAAATTATTATGGTTTAAATCTGATGGAATACACCCGATTGTTGGTTTTTCATAGCTAGAGCTCTTAAATAGATTCTCTATGACTACTCTTCAGAATAGGCGTGATTATCAGTCACAGGTATTTCTATATAAATAAAATCATACACAATCAAATTTCCTGCCAAGATCTTTTATGTAAATTAAATTTTCATGTTCCAAATTTAAATTTCCGAAAATCGCAAAAAATTTTCTCTCTCAATTCCACATTCTAATATTCTTGAATTTTCCCCACCATTCACAATGTGCAACAACTATAACAAAAACTGAACAATTTGATATATTTCACTGCACAATAAATTTCATTAAAAAATGCTATAATTATATCTGTTTCTTTTTTTATCCTTAATAAGTAATTGTAATATTGTTCATTTTACTTCCTCACCCCTCAAAGTGAGGAAGTTATGTATTCGTGAAAAAAATTTTGAAATTTTTTATTGCATTTCTGGATGAATCTCGACGAATTATGACGATACACAAAATTTCAGACAGAAAAATTTGTCTGTCTGTGTGTCTCTGTATGGCTCGCGATAGCAGTTACAGTTTTTGAGATAAACTTTCAAATTTGGTACACACATTCTAGAGGTCAAGGAAGAGATTGAGTTCGTTAATGAGCAAAATGTCTAAAAAAAAAATATTAGTGACATTCCACCAATGTGACTTTCTTAAAACGTCAAAATGTAACTTTTTTGAAACGTCAAAAAATGTGACTTTTTTGAAACGTCAAAAATTACTATTTATTATAAAGTCCACCACACGTTGAATTTTATTACGGCGAGGAAGTTCTAATCTCCAAGTAATTGGAAGCGGTTTTTTAACTGTAAAATTTTAGTTTTTAATTTTTTTTTTCTTGTCTGTCCTGCTCTTTAATTGGATTTACCTGTTGAATAGAGTATGTAAAAATAAAAATAAATAAATAAATATTTTATTAAAAATTTGTAACATAAATGAAAATAAAAATATTAAGTATACATACATATTAGTTTAGTACCTAATTACATTATTAAGCGAAATAAAGTTTTGTATATACAAACACAGTAAACATATTTTGTTATTTGAAAATAGGAACTTTATTTTGAGTTTATATTTACTTGCTTCAGATATAAATTACTGATTCCTTGTGAAATTATTAACTGGAATGTTTGAAATGAATAGGCATCTGATTGAAGTGAAGTCGCCTTAAAAATAATAATAAATTCTTTTTATATACAGGAATATATCCTTTCTTAAAATAGAAGTGCCTCCTGCATTCGAAACTAAGCATCATTAGTCTGTGATCATTAACGTTGCATTTTCACAGGATATCTAACTTAAATTTATAAATCGCTGTTAAAATTTTTCTGTTAATAATATCGAAAAACGAACACATTAGGTTCATTCTAAATACCATATAGTTTTAATATATAAAATTACAGTATTGATGTGTATTTTTTTAACCTAGAAAATACGATTATTTAGTTTCATAAAATGATACCAAATAAAATATTCGTATTTTCTTTTTCTTTAGAATGAACCTAATGTTTTCGTTTTTCGGTATTACTAACAGAAAAATTTTAACAGCGATTTGTGTATGTGTAAACACCATCCTAAAATGTCTTTTAAACAGGTTCTAGACCTGTTATAGATATTTTCGAGAGGAAGATACAAAAATCTACAAGGTACTTGATGAAAACGGACAGTACAGATGAGATAAAATAACAAGATCTATACAGAGTATGGAAGGAAGATGGCGTATATAAGAACCTATTAGTCGATATAGACATAGAATATCATTCGGGTATAAGGCAGGAGGTCATCGATGTAGTTATTCAGAACGCAAACAGACGGAATGCGTGTTAAAATTCTCACCCCAGTTTTAAGTGATGTGACAGAGTGGCGCCCATAAGAACTAATTCCCACGAGTTCTAATTCCCACAACATCTAACTCCCACGAAATCTAATTTCTAGATCTAAAACTCCGATGCCATTTTGAGATTTAAATCATCACCCAGTATATACATATGTTCGGCTTTTCGAATATGTTTTATCTTGTAACCTATCTAAAAACATCAATTTAAAATTCTTACGAGATCTAAAAATGTAACGTTGCCTTAGATAATGAAGTAAAGCATTAGATGTGCAACATTCAGAGACGTAGGAACAAGTAAAGCAGCGGACTCACTACGCCAGTTTTAAAATAATGCGGAAATATAACTTGAAAATAAAAATATATTGATTTTAAAAGTATTACAGGATTTGCTTATTTTTTAAACTGTAAATCATGCAAAGATATATAGAGATGTTATTGGGCTGTAAAGTGAATATAAGGTTTTTAATGAAAACGAGCTGTTCAATTTATGACAAATATATCCTGAAGTTGTTTAGATCCTTTGATATGGCGACATTAACACTGAAGTTCAAACGAACTCTCGTGAGGTGTCGGAGTCCATGGTAGAACTATCTGGCAACCGTTCTACTGGAAAAAATATTGCCCTTATTTGATTATGCAAAATTTATACATATTACAATTCGCTAAAAGTTTTATTATAAAATTTTCATTCATGCTTTGTACCAAAATAATAATTACCTGCTTTATTTCTATACATGTTAACTAACCAAAAGAAAAAGAGTTAATTACGATAATGTTTTTCAATACAAATAATTCAGTTTAATAAATAAAAAGTAATCTCTTAATTATTATACATGCACATGTAAGGATACACATGTTTATATTCTGTGATAAAGATCTCGATTTTGTGCTGACATCCACTGTTTTACATCTTTTTAATACTTAATAATTTGGAATCCTAATATTTGGTGGAAGCATAGGTACTTCATAATTTTGGGGCTAAGTATTGAAAATGTGTTTGTCCAATTATTTTTTTAATTTTTTTCTATTTTGTATCTTTTCTTTTTTGATTTTGTATCATTCTATATGAAACGTATCGACTTAACTATGAGACAGCAAAAAAAATTGAAGATACAATTGTTTGAATGACTTTTCATAAGATGTGAATGCTTTTAATTTTATATAGGGCGTTAGGTACTACTTTCTATTTTTTCTTAAAATTAGCTAAGGAATATCACCCCGAAATACTTTAACATACTTAAGTTACACCCTGTATAGTGTAACTAGGTATTCAAGTTTCGAAATTTCTTTTTTTGTTCAATTTATAAACCAGCCCTCTTATTTCTTGAACTTATAGAATTAATGTGGTGTTGCCATTTTAGGTTATATTTAATATGTATTGTTAGATATTTTCTTTTTATTTTTTTCTTTTTTTATTTATTCTTCACAACTCAACAGGTATTTGATTCGCTAATATGTGTATTTGTTGTTCGACATTAATTGTAAGTTTCTCATAGTTGGGTAATGGTAATGGTGGAGGAGGCGGACGCCTGGCAAGTAGGCTGAAGACGGGCCTTTTTTACGAACCTCCAGCTGTCCCCTCGACCAGTACTTCTCCTGCTCCTTCATCGAATCTTACCGATTTTCAATTGAAGATCAGGATGTCACTCAGTACGAGGGTCAAGGGATATAAATTGAATTTACACAATATGCGTACGCTTCTGGGTGTCGTGTAAGATGAGGTCACAATTAGATCTCAAGGGAATTAGATCTCGTGGGATTTTCGTTTCGGGCTTTAGATTTTCTTCACTGACTCTTTAAATCTCATTGGAATTTGAAATCGGTATTTTTAGGTACGCATCCATGATAAAACACATTCGAAAAGCTGAACAGATATACAGGGTGATGCGTTAGATCTCATGGGAGAACAATTTCGTGGTATTTAGATCTCGTGAGAATTAGATCTTGTGGGACGCATTCGACATAAGAATAGGGAAAAAGTTGTTAAACATCGCTGGATATGCTTATGTAAAAGAAACGAAAGCCAAGATGCAAACAGGGTTGCAACGCTTATGGTGATAATGATGATTTCAATAATGGAAAATTTTCACCAATTATTGATTGTAATGAACCACAATAGGCCTGCTGATGGCCGCAGTGGGGCCCATGAGGACCACACAGTCTCTCATGAATTCCGTCTATGATCTATGAAAACCTGCATTCGAAAAATAGCTGATCTGTTTCGACTGGAAACTAACGGGGGTGTTATTAATAAAGCTAGAATGGAAACTTACATGGCCATTAAGTGGCATCATATCCTATTAGAAATTTTCAATCCTGTAGTATTTTTGTCTTGCAAATTTGAGTAACTGTATGACCTTCGGTAACCATAGAATATTTGTTATCCATTATTAAACCAATATTTCTATTAATCGATAAGAACTCTTTGTCTTTTTTTGCCTGAAGAAAAGTTTATGCTAACCGGTTTTCTATAATGGCGCACGTTTGATACAAGATACTCTGGATCTTCTCTAATTATGGATAAAACCTTGTATGCAGTATGTAACTAATTATTTTTATAAACAGTGATTACCGAAATCATGAAAAATAACTGCATAAGATGCCTCATACCATTTTTTAGTATCCCCATCAGCTTGATATTTATTTTTCAGTAGTTTTTAAGCTCAATTACTCTAATTACATTTTTTCTTTTTTTGAATGTCATGATTAAGACGCACTAATTTTTTCTTGACTCATATATTGTTCAGTAACACGATTTTGCAAAATTAAGTATCTGTTTTCCGAGTTTATTCTGATCTCTATAAATATTAAAGTAATATACAACTATTATATACCGGCCATTATTGGAATAATCCCATTGACATATTAATTACCCTTGAAATGTATTGGGAAATATGAAATAAATTACGTGACGTGCATATAAAATTGGGACTTAATATATGCATATAAAATTAATCCCGAAAAATAAAACAAGTCCTAACTCTGAAAATTTTTTAAATAAAATCTCAATACTAATAAATTCAGTTTAATTGTAATTCTCGTTTTTAATTAATTCTGCCGATAATTCGAACGTGTCGCTTTCACATTGTTTACAAAACACGAGAAAAAGTAAAGTACATAGAGTAGTATAACACTCACGAAACATCAACACACTATATACTGCATTCGACGCGCATTTCGCCAACCAAGTTGGCATCATCTGGAGATGATTAAAACTAAACTTATGCTAACAATCTACCCTATTTACACCTAAACTATTGTCACGGTTCACCGAACCGACTAACCAATAAAGCGGGCTATTTGCTCTGTCACTATTCCTACTATTTTTACAATTTATGATTTCCAAGCTTTCAACTGCATCCAGCTATCTAGTATTTGTTACATTCCTAATTAATCTTAAATTGCTAATATCTATTTTATGGTTGTTCTCAAACGTATGTTGGGCTACACTAGACTTATCTGTTCTACTATATTTGTGATGGGCCATGTGGTCTTTGAATCTAGTTTGAATTGATCGTCTAGTCTGTCCAACATATTTTTGATTACAGTCCTTATAGCTAATTTCGTAAATCCTCGACTTTTCGTTTGATTCAATTTTGTCTTTTGGATTGCCTAAAAGCTGTTGTAGTTTATTTCCCGATGAATAAACCACTGTCATACCTACATCTTTAAAAATCTTATCAATACCACGGGTGAATCGAAGATCGAATGGAATCGATACAAATTTCGTATCTTCTCTTTCATTTTGAAATGTCGAGCAATTTCGAAGCGACTGACTCTTTAAACTTTCGATTCCTAATTATGTTATCAATTAAACTTACAGAATATTCATTACTCGCAGCTATCTTCTTAATCAATGCCTTTTCTTTTTCAAATCTCTCTTAATTGAAGGGGAAGTTTAATAGACGATGGACTAGAAAATTAAAACTCGCCATTTTGTGTTGAACACAATGGTGAGAGTCCTTAGGGGTATATCTTAGAGTATTGGTATCTTTTCTGTATATGTCAAATTCTAACTTATTTTCACTATTTCCAATTATTAATACATCTAAAAATGGTAGTTGTGCAGAGTTTTCAGCTTCATATGTGAATTTAACTGACGCGAAACGACTGTTTAATTTAGATACAAAGTTATCAATATCAGCGACTTTTGTACCGAACACTGCAAAAATATCATCCACATACCTAAGTCAAACCCTGCGGAAATACTCGAATTCTTCTTTTGCTTCCGTCTCGAATCTGCTCATGAAAAGACTGGCAATGAATGGTGACAAAGAGTCACCCATTGCTTTTCTTCATGTTGTTCGAGGAAATTATCGTTGAATCGAAAACTATTTTGCTTCATGCAAAGTTTAGTGAGTTTAAGATATTCTTTTACTACATATTGATTGAGATTGTTTAATTCGAGTAGATCCTTAAGGTAGTCCAAGGTCTGTGGTCTCGGAACACTTGGAAACAATGAACAAACGTCAAAAGAAATCAAAATTTCACCTTCTTGCAACTGAATATTTTTCACCTTATTAATGAAATCGTTGGAATTAATCACAGAGTAACTAGGTGGTGCAATAGGTTCATTTTCGAACTCTTCTGTTAACTATTTTGATAGGTGGTAAGTCGAAGATCTGATAGCTGAAACAATAGGACGTATCGACTTTCCTGCTTTATGTATCTTAGGCAAGCAGTACAATCTAGGTACACTTGGGTTATATACATGTAACTTCATATTTAAAGCTGGAGAAATAAGGTTGCTGCCATTTTTGGTAATGGATTTCTAGAAAGTTTTTTATAAGGACCATTATTAATCAGATTGTCTATCCTTTCATAATAGGCCTCTTTATCTAAAATAACAACATTATTGCCTTTATCAGCGTTTAAATAAAAACAATCTTTTTCACGCAACCGTTTGATAATTTTTCTGTCTTTTGTAGATTTTGTCCTTTTATTTACTTTAGTGACAATATTTGTCGAGATTTGATTTCTTCAAGCTTCTCTGTCAAATCCTTTAGAGGAATCAGGAAGGTATTGAATTGAATTTTCAACACTTGCAACAATCTCATCTAAAATGCCTTCAGAGGCAGGGAAAGCAAAATTTAATCCCTTATTAAGGAGATTAATTTCTTCTTTATCAAACGACTGTGAGGAATGATTTTCTACAATGCTGAGAACTTTTTGAGGAACACTTTATTTTGACGTGCTATCGATTAATTTTTTGAGTTTTTTATTTTGTGACATTTTCTTCATAAATTTTGCGTTAATTGATATAAACATGTTCCTGTGAAAGTCACACCATTGTTCATGTTCTAAATTATTTAACTTGGATAAGCTTTTTGTAAAGTCCATATGCTTGGAATTCAAGCATATTTCGTTTACAGTACAGATACTTAATTTCTAAATCAAGCCATTTCTGCTTTGCAATCATTTTAACTTTATTTGTAATATTAACTTGAACAAAATTTGGAAATACTGAACGACGTTTGCAAGTTTTTAGAAACCAAATATCTGACCCTATTAATCTAATTTTAGCACTAACCTTATGATACGATTAAGTTCCGTTGACTGTGAAGCCATCGTAGTCCTGGAGTGGGCTGGAATCTTTGATGTGAAGATAACACCGACGTTGTTTTCAACGGAATACAAAAACACTATATAATACACTCGACGCGTGTTTCACCAACCAAGTTGGCATCATTTGGAGATGATTAAAACTAAACTTAAGCTAACAATCTACCCTATTTATACCTAAACTATTGTCACGGTTCACCGAACCGACTAACCAATAAAGCGGGCTATTTGGGATAGACCCTCTGTCACTATTTTTTACACTTTAAGATTTCCAAGTTTTCAAATGCATCCAGTAGTAGCATCGTAAAGGATTGATTCCAGTAACTATTTATAATAATAATAATAAACGTCTTTATTATATTCAATACCAATTAAGAGACAACAATTTTTCTTTTTTTTTTTTAGTTATAATATGGAACATGAAAGGCGAAGTTTAATGTGCCATGACAACCTAACAAAGTCAAACAATCATGACCATTAGTGTTCCACTTAACCTTTGTAAATCGGTTTGCTTAAATTATTCCGTTATACTAATAACAATAATAAAATTGTGTCGCCCAGCGACACAATTTTTGTAACATATTTCACACTACAATTTTTATATTATTAATACCTCTCTATTAACTGAAAACATATCCAATCAAGTCCTAACACGTACCATTTTTGCGTGAACACAATGGACTTTATTATATTACCAGGTAATGAATTTTTTGATGGGTCGAAAATTTTAGAAGAGCAAGGTGGGACATTTTCAGTATCAGTCTTGTTTTGACCTCCCAAGTGCCCAATTTTGCCTGTCATAAAGTGTTTTAGTTTGTCTATATAACTCTATTACGACAAAAACGCGCCGTAATTGCAAAACCTCACCTGACAAGTTTTGTTACATTTGTCGAAAACTGCTTGTGAAGTCACAAGCGAGGCCATTGTCTGAAAATGTGTAAAAAGCGTATTTTCTATATTTTGAAGTTTTAATCGGAGATCAAGATAAGCAATGGGCTACCCACCACTGGCGGTTCTTCTATAGGGTCATTTGATCAATGACCTCCCACATACAAATAAAAAAATAGAGCTATCCATTTTCTGAAGTTTAAAAATATATAATATATATATTTGTAATATTCTTAAAAAATATATTAAAGTTTCTAGTTCATTCTATGCACAATACTATTAAAATATCTAGATCGCAGGATTTCCTATCCCCTCCGAGCACCGAGCCTCTATTCATTACATTATTCATTTATAGAATTTAAAAATCTTGGGTCAGTCCACAACTTGTCCTCAAAGCTAGCTACGGACCGAATTTACAACAAATTAAAGTGAAATAGACTCATGCGCGATTCTTCAGAAAGCAAAAGAGACAGAAAGCACTGGCGGGGACAATGTCCCTGACACATTTTACGGAAACGGTAACGCACGAAGTTCAATAGAGCTATAGAGCAGTCTTAATGCTGACTAGGTACGCGTTGGTCGGTAAATTCTGTCGCGTTGTTTTTAATGTTTTTATTTGTGAACATTTTATTAGTAAATCTCTACTGGTCGTGAAATTAAATAAAACAGTGTTTTTGGTGTTTACTATTAAATATGAGTGTTGTACAAAATATCTTAAAACTGAAAGATGGACATACGTTGGGTTATGAATAAAGTACAAGTAGTTTTTGTGTTTAGATACGTCTTAGACGGTGTTGTATGTGAGAGATTTTGGAAATTTATTCAGCCTCAAGGAACGACATCGCAGCATTTGACAGATGTAATTTTAAAAGAGTTAGAATGTCTGAAAATTAATGAAAGTCCTGAAAAATTGATAGCACAAAGTTACGATGGAGCATCAGTAATGAGTGGTGCTTTTGAAGGTGTACAAGTCAAAATAAAAAAAGTTATCCTTCAGCAAATTTTATTCATTGTTACGTTCATCAACTCAATTTAATTTTACAAAAAGCATCAAGTCAGGATAAAAGCATAAAAAAATGTTTTGCTAATTTACATAGCTTTTCTTCATTCTTTGGAAAATCTCCAAAAAGAACAGCCGTGTTAGATAATGTTGTTAAGGTGAGATTATCTAAAGCGGCTCCGATGGAATTTTAATACAAAGTGCATAGAGACTGTTTATACCTATCGAACAGTATTATTAGATTGTTTAGAAAAAATCATTGATAATTAATGAATCAGAAAACAACACTCTAAACCAAGCTATTGGTTTAAAAACCTACTTACAAAATGAACATTTTCTTTACTAGTTAAATTTTTTTTTATTTAGTTATGCCTCATTGTGATATATTGTTCAGTCAATTATAAAAATGTAATATCGATGTCATAACAGTAAATAAGTGTATTGGCGTTTTTAATAGTAAAATTGAATACATCAGAAATAAAATTTTGAATAACTATTTGGAGGAGACATCCATGCAGTCTGCCCAGAGATGTAAAACGGAAGAATCAAAAAGGAGAATTTCATTAGAAGTTTGTGATATAATTACATCTGAGATTAAAAACAGGTTTGGCTTCAGTAATCATTTAGCAGTGTCTCAGTTATTTCACGCAGATCGATTTAAAGATTATAAAAAAAGCTTTCCTCAAGATATGTTTAAATTAGTTAAAACGGAGTTGGATACTCATAAATCATTTTAAACTTAAAACTGAATTAGAAGTATTATATAGCCGAGAAGATTTTTCCAATAGTGAAGGTGCAGTTGCTTTGTTACAGCTTTTTATTAACAATAATTTGTGCAATACTTTTTCTGAAAGTGTCAAACTGTTAAAAATCTTGTGTACTCTCCCTATGACTACTGTCGAAAGTGAACGTTATTTCTCCACCTTAAAAAAGAATAAAGACATTTTTAAGAAATACCATGGGTCAGGAAAGGTTATCTTCTTTAGCTATGCTTACCATAGAAAGGGCATTAATAAAGAAGATAAAAGACTTTAATGAAAAAGCAATTGACCACTTTGCATCTCAAAAAAGACCGGAGGATCGACTTGGAATTTAAATCACTTTAAAAGGTAGGTAATACAGTAAACTTTTCTAATTGACCTCCCTATCTCTTGACCCACAAACCGCCAGTGGTTCTATATATCATTAATAGGTAACCGCGTAAAGCAAATGACTAATTTTTAAACATTAAATTCCTAACAAAAATAATGTTATCAAATTAATCCCAAACAGTAAATAAGTATAAAATTACAAAAAAAGTACAAAAAAAATTATATTAAGTATAAAATTCCAAAAAAAGTACAAACAAAAAATTATATGTACTACTATTAAATACATTTAATTTAATTTAAATCTATTGCTTTTTTGCTATAAATGAATACATTTTTATTTTTACTATTAAATTAAAACGGGATGATTTTAGATTGTCTATATCAGACCTTCTATTGACACATTCATTATGTTTTTTTTTTTAATTTGAATCATTTCATCCGAAAGTATTTTTTTTTAAATTTGCTTGTCCACTTCTCTTCAAAACTGAATGAAAGCGAAAATGTTTTTGAGTGATTTGCTAACCTTGTGGGATTTTCTGATGTATAGTTTGGATTGTGAATGTTTGCGCAATCTCTAACATGTTCTGAAATTCTAGTTTTTAAATGTGTGTTTGTTTGTCCTATATAGATCTTGCCACACTCACTGCAAGATATCTTATAAACAACATTAGGCTATAAATCTTTTGGAGTTTTCGATTTTACTTTACTAAAAATGTGTTTTTTTAAGTGTTTTAACTTTTCTAAGTCATTTATCTCGGGTTCGTTACTTAATATTTTTATTAATTTATCTGACAAATTTCTTATATAGGGTATTTCTTACATAGGGTTTTTTGTTTTTAATTTGTAAATATTAGATTTGTGTTTTTTTATTATTATCATTTCAGATAAGTATCACAAAGATAACACAGTCTTTGAATATCAATCTAGAAAAGATATTTTATTGTTTTGTTCTAATTCTACGGTAAACTGTGATATTCTATGGAGCCATTGAATATGATTAGTAACTTTATTCATAAGAACACTTGTAATTATATCATCAAAGTATCTTTTGAGAAAAGGTACATGAAAACTTAATTTAGAAAAACCTTTACGTATGTATTATATGTGCTTTTTACCACATGCCATTTTGTAATTTTATATTCTTCTTATTGTCATAGTCCTGAGGACGTCTTTAAATAAATATGAAACGTCGGACATTTGAAGTCTAATCTTCTTCTTTTTTTTTACCGCTCCCAACAATTTACAAAAAAACTATTAAAAGCATTTTAAGTTAATTCTTGCAAAACCACTTTTAAGTTCTTTTCAAACGCATAAACGTTAAGAACCATAAAATGTTTTGTTTTATAATTTCGCAAACTCCATGTCCATTTTCTACAAAAACTATGGAATATTTTTTGTAAAGAATTTTATCTTTTTTAATTTGAGATATTTTTGTTGTATAACGAACAAAAAAAATATTTAAAAAAATGCGTCTTTCACTCTGTAACTTGAAATGGCATAGACCCAGAGGTGTATTCTGAATATGTTTAACTAGGATGGATAATCTGGCAGAAGAACCAAAAATTACTATTGTTTAAATTATTAATTCCTTCAAAAAAACCTATTTCAAATATAATATAGTATTTTCTAGATATTTTAGTTTGTATAAACTTTATAAATTTATAAACAAAACTAATTATGAAACATTAGCATATTTATCAGTGGCATAGTGCATAATTCTGAATAGTTGTTGTTTTCGCAATGTTCATATATCTGCTCTATGCAAACTAGTTAACTTATCAAGTTATCAACTTACAGCAAACAATAAATTTAATTGACGAAGACAAATTATACTTCGTAGTTCTCAATAGTTGCAGCAGTAGAATACACTTTAAATTTAATTATATTTAACTTTAAAGAAATTGCAGCAGAATTGAAATTAGTAAGACAATTGCTCCAGAGATACTACATGAAATATTCAACATACATTACTTTAAAAGAAAATTTCAAGTTAATTATTTGATACTGTCATCATTACTCAAAGAAAATATATTTCTTTTCTATCATTGTAAGTAAACATAAGTAACTACTTAATTTATTATGAATATCTGGCGTTGTCTTGTCAGATGTAATAAACTGATGGTAGGTACATAAAATTATGAATTTTTTAAAAAATAATATTAGTATTTAAAATAATAATATTACTGTTTTTGTTGGAAAATTTACTAAAATCTGATTTTAGCACAAATTCATCGTAAACAGAGATTTTAGTAAATAAATATGTTTCAATGGAATGTATCTCCAAATCTATTGGGTTTATGACAATTGTTTTGTACACTTTTTTATTGGAGTAGTGGTGAGAGGTATGTGAAACTTCTCATATGGTCCAAATACTACTATCCGACCGACATCATAGATGTCTCTGTGGCGGATAGCGACTTGCGAAGCAAATACCGAGAGCGACGACCTCTAGCCCAGGAGGATTAAACTACTGTTATTAAATATGATTTGAACGAAACAACTACTCAGCGGGCAAATACCCCGACCTGCATTGGATTATACCTTCAAATCATGATAGATCGGTAGCCAATATTATTTGTCAATTCCTAAGCAGACACAGACCGGTTTCGAACTTATTAGTTCTTCTCAGTATGCCATAATAAAATTCATTTTAAATGTCAATAACTCATCGTCGGTTGATCATAGAAATTTGACACCATATAGACTTTTGTATAGCATACAATACTCTATGATATAACTGAACCAACTAAAATGTCAAATGTTTTTGGTGTTTATTTTGCCAACTCCGTAAAAATATTAGTTGCCAAAAATTTTAATAATAACGAAAGAAACTGTACGACATCTAGGAATACGGAGAATTCTATGTATTTTTCGCCTTTATCAGCGGAGACTGTTCCTGTTTCCTTATTAAAAGAATGTAAACATGAATTCGCACATGACTTAACAATACTAATTAATGAATCCATTTGTCTTGGACGGTTTTCTACTAACAATACTAATTAATGAATCCATTTGTCTTGGACGGTTTTCTACTTTATTACAAACAGCAAAAATTTAAAAAAAGGTGAGCATCAAAATATCACAAATTATAGGGCTATATCATTATCAAGTACCTTTTCCAAGGTAATAGAAAAAGCCGTGTACGGCAGTATCACTTTCCTTTTAAACAAAAATAATCTGTTGGCAAACTGTCAACACGGTTTTAGAGAAGGGTATTCAACCGAAACGGCTACAGTGGACTTTGTTCAATCTATTCATGAGGAACTCGATCAGGGCATGTATGTGATCGGGATTTTCTTTGACCGGTCTAGGGCCTTTGATACCATAAATCCAGAATTATTATCAAATAAACTCCCGTGTTTAGGTATCAGAGGACCAGTTAATAACTGGATCAAATTTTATATAACCAACAAATCCTTTACTGTAAGAATTGGAGATACAAACTCCCAACCATATCATAGTGACCTTGGGACCCCACAAGGAAGCATACTAAGTCCTTTTGCTGTTTCTGCTATACGTAAATGACCCTCAGAATCCATTCTAGATCATGGCACGTTGTTTATATATGCAGATTACACAACAGTCATCGGCTCAGGGCGCACAGTAAAGGATGTGTCTGAAAAAGTCGACTTGGTTCTTACTTTGTTTAATAAATGGTGTGAAAGTAACAATCTTGTTATAAATATAAACAAATCTGGTATTGTAAACTTTTCGTATGGAGATTGTACTATGGCCAGATCTAAATTTCTACATGAATGGTTCTAAAATCAGTTTTCGGAAGATACAAAACTTTTAGGAACTATTGTTGATCAAAGATTGAATTTTACAGCTCAAGTCAACAATGTTTGTTTAAAATTATATAGGATAATGTTTGCGATCGCCTCTTTAAAAAATAGCATAACGGATGATTCCCTTTTAAATGTATATTATGCTCAGATATATTCAATCATTTGTTACAACATAATTGTATGGGGCCAATCTACCGATGTCTGTTGAATTTTTCATTATACAGAAACGTATAATACGTTTCATGTTTAATTTAAACAATAGACAATCTTGTAGAGATACATTTAAAAATAAGGGAATTCTGACTTTCTCATCCATATATTTATTTAAGTTATTGTGCTATATATACTCTAAAAAAGACGCTCTAATAAAAAATTGTAATTTTCACCAATATACTGCTGAAAACAAAGATGAATTTTGTTTGAAAAAACGTTATTCATTCTCAAAAATCACCACTCTATGTAAGTATTTTAGTATGTTGCCAGAACGTCTCAAATATATTAGTCTTCAATGAATTTAAAAAATCGAAAAACACTTACGGAATTCACTCATAATTAAATCTTGTGAATATTAATTTTTTATAATATATGTATATAATATGTATGTGGTGTTTATATTATGTTATGTTATGTCAATATACATTCAATGATTGTGCTATATGCCAACTATATTGTTTCATAATAAGTATCTTTATTATAATAAGTTTCTATGCATTGTGTATGTATGTATCTGAATACAATCGTTACTTATTTGTCTTATTTATATATTAAACGTAATGAATATTTTACTGTTATATTTATAATTATGTTTTATTCTATATTTTTAGAGTTATTACATGAATTACATAATTTCAAAATATGTGTTTTTATACATTTTGTATGTTTGCATTTGTATACAATCGTCAAATATTTGTTTGTTTATTTGCCTTATTTATTTGTTAATCGTAATGACTATATTATTGTTTTATGCTTATGACTAACAGGTGGCGGCGCTAGGGGGTGCTGGGGTGGGCAGGAGCCCACCCTGTAAATCCAAGCGCCGGTCGCTGCCCACCCTGCGCCGCCGCCGCTGACTTGAGGCATCACACCACATCTATCGGGTTTCGGGGCGCACGCGCGCGCGGCAGATTGTGTATGTTTATTCCGCGACAGTCGACAGTTTGTTAATCTGAGTCTGTAGTTACGTTGCAGTGCTATTTCTTGTGCCAAACCACAGTTTTCATTTCTATGGTATTATTTACTATAGAGAAAATGGAAAATGTCTAAATCTAAAAATATTCACGATTTTTTTAGTGCTGGTGCTGCTAGTACGTCTAATAGTGGTAATAGTCAAAGTCAAAAGTGAAATAGTGACGATGAAGCTTAAGTTAAGTTAAGTTTATTGTCTAAACACAATGAAGTTCTTTATAAAAAACTCAAAGGGGGGCCAAAAAATGCTAAATATACACATAGCTCGATTCAAAATGAAATTCTTGAAATTGCTTCAAATTCAATTCTTTCTAAAATAAATTCTGAAGTCAAAAAAGCAAAATATGTTTCTGTCATGGCTGATGAGACAAAAGATATTAGGAAAGTTGAGCAGATTTCAATAGTAGTCAAATATTATTTAAATGGTAAAATTTGTGAACCAGCAGATGATTTAGATACAGACTCAATGTTTAATTAATTACATTAAAGAACGCTTAGGTATCTGTAGGATAGATATCAACAATTGTGTTGGACAAACATATGATGGTGCAAGCGTAATGCGGGGTAGAAACAAGGGTGTTCAGGCTTTGTTTCGAGAACAAGTCCCACAAGCAATATATGTTCATTGTTTCAATCAGAGATTGAATTTAGTGATTGTGGATGTGTGCAACCAGAATGTAATGATTTTTTTCTCCTTGTTACAGAGTTTGTATGTTTTTATTTCAGGATCATCTATTCATAGCCAATTTTTGAAAATTCAGAAAGAGATTTTGATTTCGAAAGAATCGAAAGATGCAAGGCTTATAGAGTTAAAAAAACTCAGCGACACTAGATGGTTGTCACAAATTTGTTGTTGTCTGGCAATCAAAAAAACACTTAGCGCAATTTTAATATTATTAAATAAAATTGAATTGTCTAATAATGACCGCCCTTCAGAAGCTAAAAGCTTCCTGAATAATATTAACTTCACATTTGTTTTTAATTTATTGTTATATTGTGAAGTCCTGCAAATTTTATAAAAATTATCAAATTATTTGCAAGGTCAAGACACCGATATCATAAAAAGCATGGATTTAATTTCATCTACGAAACAAATCATGACAGGTTTTTGAAATGTTACAAATTTTGAAAAAAATTTATATAAAATCTATTAAATGTGTCAATGACAATGGTATAGAAATTGAGTTCCTCTATCAAAAAAAGATAATATTAACTTAACTGAAAATAACAGTGTCGTTGACAAAAAGGACTATAAAATTAGAATTTACTTTAGTGTATTTGATAGAATTATAAATGACATGGATAGGAGATTTATGGATAATTGCGAATTTTTTAAAGGATTTAGTACCCTTAATCCTAAAAGCGATACTTTCTTAAATATTGACATAATGCGGCCTTTACTTTTGCACTATAATTGTGATGTGGAATCTACTCTTATAAACTCTGCTGTATAACGATAACAATTCCATCTTCCTCAGCAGGTTGTGAAAAGGTCTTTTTCTGTCCTAAAGCGGATTAAGAATTATTTACGAAATTCCATTGGTCATAGTCGATTAACGAACTTAAGCATTATTAATATTGAAAAAGAATTAATAACAAAAGAGAGATTTAAATGACATAATAGATACATTTGCAACTGTTCACAATAACCGAAGAATTTTATTACTATAATTTAGTGTTAAGATATTTTGAATATAAATGTTATAAATTAGTAAAGGACCACTACAGTTGCTATTTATAAAAAAAGAATAAATTATATGTTATTTTGTTAATCCTGTAAATCCTGCCTATACTATAAACTATTATTTATATAACTATAGGTAAGTTATGTATATGTATGAGTGATGTGTATGATGTAGAATAATATAAATGGTAAATGTACACTTTGTATTTTTTGCTAACGTCGTCTGTCGCCGTACCGCTCGCCCCAAAATTATTTTCTTTTGCCGGTATCCACCCACCCATTTCAAAAAGGCTAGCGCCGCCACTGTGACTAACGTTTTATATTATATTTTTAAATTTACTATGACTTGCCACATATACATCTATCTGTATAAATTAATTGCTAATCTATCTATCTATTTATGAAAAAATTGGAAAATCCTTTCCCAATCCTCTTGGACAAGCAATAAAAGCTTTAATAATAAAAAACAGTTTTCCCACATTATTTAAAGGAAAACTTGCGCACTTGAGTGCCACCTTTTAAAACTGAGTTAGGAGATGAACCTAAATTTAATTTTTTCGACCTTAAAAAGAAAGCTTCGTTTTATTTGAAGCACCCTAACGTACATATATATTACTATATAATTGGGGAGCCAGGAAGCTTAATAAAAGTGGAGCTATAACAAGAATATAAGGATTATTCAAATATTTCCGCTTCAATTCTATGGTGCCTTTTTCTATTTTATATATTTTTTTCTTTCCGTTTCACCAACTGTCGAGGAGAAGCATTTTTTGCGTAAATGTTACACTTGGTTTGTGTATCTGTTTAACCATAGTTGGCTTAGATCTGTATAATATTTTACAAACTGATTGGCAATTTATTTTTAAAACAAAGAAGGTTTAGTGCCATATGCAAAAAAAAACAATTATGCAGCTACGGACACGTGTTTCGGAGTTATTGCCCCTCATCAGCGTATCGTAGCTAAGGAATTGGATCTAGGATGGGATAGATCAGGAACAAGAACTAAAATAAGGCTGGAAAGTACAATACACAGTACTCAATTAGTGCCTTCATGTTCTCATGTGCCACAAATGGGGCCTCGATGAGCACACTCACAGAGTTCTATGTGTACTGCCCGTTTCCACCTAGCACATACAAACAAAAGAAGATAGATTTATTGTGGTTCAAAATAAAACAAAAGAAGGTTTAATGCCATATCCCAAAATAAAAACAATTATGCAGCTACGGACACGTGTTTCGGAGTTATTGCCCCTCATCAGCATACCGTAGCTAAGGAATAGAATCTAGGATGGGATAGACCAGGAACAAGAACTAAAATAAGGCTGGAAAGTACAGTAAACAGTACTCAATTAGTGCCTTCATGTTTCCATGTGCCACAAATGGGGCCTCGATGAGCACAGTCGACACACGAGCTCTATGTGTACTGCCCGTTTCCACATGGCACAAACAAACAAAACAAGATAGATTTATTGGGGTTCAAATAAAACAAAGAAAGGTTTAGTGCCATATCCCAAAAAAAAATAAATGATGCACCTACGGACACGTGTTTCGCACTAATCTTTCTTTGTTTTATTTTGAACCCCAATAAATCTATCTTGTTTCGTTTGTATGTTGCCAGGTGGAAACGGGCAGTACAGATAGAGCTCTGTGTGTTGACTGTGCTCATCGAGGCCCCCATTTGTAGCATCGGAACAAGCACTAATAGAGTACTGTGTACTGTACTTTCCAGCCTTATTTTAGTTCCTGTTCCTAATCTATCCCATCCTAGATCAAATTCATTAGCTACGCTACTCTGATGAGGGGCAATAACTTTCAGAAACAAGTGTCCGTAGCTGCATAATTTTCTTTTGGGATATAGCATAAACCTTCGTTGTTTTATTTTGAACCCCAGTAATCTACATTATTTAATTTATTTTTAATTTATTAATTTGCGATTTTTTGTAATATGACTATTTATTTCTGTGGCTTGTTAGAATTGACTATTTTAATCATAATTTTCAGTATAGTTTTACTGCAAATTTTATCTGAGTTTCTTGGAAAGAATTTTTTTCTTTTTTTTAATATATTCAGTTTATATTGGAATAGTTTTCTCTATTTCAACAAATCTACATACATTTAATGGTTTCAATAAATTTTATCAACCACTTCGCATTATCCAGGTTTTACTTTTTCTAATTTTTATGTATGTTGTCAAGGATTTTGTTATCGTTTGAAATTTATTAGGAAAAAAGTGTCATTTATTTAATGATCTCAAAAAGGACCCCCATATATTTTAAGTTACAAAATAGCTCATTTAAATGAAGTTAACAAGCAGTACTTAATGTTATGTTAATTTACTCCTGTATGTGGAACGACTGTTATAATTAACGAAGAAACTCCCACCGTTAAGCTACGCGTGTCACGTAAAATTCACAACTTCATAAAACGTAGGTATACGGCCTTTTGTAAAAAGCTTTTATGCATGACATAATTTTCACTTCACAGCTTTAAAGAAAATTAATTATGTTTCAGTGAAAATAACGTTTCCAAACAAGATTATCAGGTTAATATGAATGTTAGTTCCAAAAATGTTTTCAGTAAATATGTCATTCTAGACACAACGAATAATGCAAATAAAATTATATATATATATATTATATATTTTATTTATATATATATATATATATATATATATATATATATATATATATATATATATATATATCGATCTATCATGATTTGAAGGTGTAATTCAATGCAGGTCGGGGTATTTGCCCGCTGAGTAGTTGTTTCCTTCAAATCATATTTAATAACATTAGTTTAGTCCACCTGGGCTAGGGGTCGCCGCTCTCGGTACTTGCTGTGATGCAAGTCGCTATCCGCCACAGAGACATCTAGGATGTCGGTCGGATAGTAGCATTCAGACCATATGAGAAGTTTCATACCTCTCACCACTATTCACTTCACCATAGTTAGTATATAACTAGCAGGTTGGCCACTATCATTTGTCTGTTCCATTACCTATGGCATACTGAAGAGAACAAATAAGTTCGAAATCGATCTATGTCTGGTTAGGAATTGACAAATGATATTAATATCGATCTATCATGATTTGAAGGTGTAATTCAATGCAGGTCGGGTATTTGCCCGCTGAGTAGTTGTTTTCCTTCAAATCATATTTAATAATACATATATATATATATATATATATATAATAATATATATATATATATATATATATATATATATATATATATATATATATATATATATATATATATATATATATATATATATATATATATATATATATATATATATATATATATATATATATATATATATATATATATGTATATTATGTCATGTTGTGAATGAAGGACAAAACTGAGAGAATTATTTATTACGAATAATATGTTAAACTAGTTTAGTAAAAGTTATAATTAAAGCTGCAAATAGTTTCTGTGTATCATGTACTTGCTATCGCCGGCATTCACCTTGACCGCGAAACTCTTTTTTCCAGTCCAGTCTATTATTAGCTTTCGAGTTGTGTACACGTTAAGTCACTTGGGCGTATTGCATATTGTTTTTTGTGTTTTCGTTTTATTTGTTGTATTATATTGTTGATATTAATTTAAAGCATGGCAGACGTACGCAGGGTTAGAAAGCGGCCATTTGCTGACAAAGTGAATAAATTCATAGGTGAATACCGGGATTTATTCTATAATGGTGCTAAAATAATTTGTAAAGTGTGCGAGAAAGATTTGATGTGTTGGGATAAGCGTGATTGTGGACTTCACGTAAATAGTGTACACCATAAAAATAAGAAAATGGCGTGCGTTCGACCACACAGTTTATGTTTGATTTACTATTAATTGCTGATTGCCTGTGATGTTCCGCTGCACATACTCGATAAACAACCATTTTGAGAGTTCTGGAATAAATACAATGCCCAGGTGAAGTTACCAAGTCGCACAACTTTATGTAACTATCTACCAACTGTACACGTAGACATGGTAAATAAGATGACATGTGATTTAAAAAATACACGGCTGTGGTTATCTGTTGATGAGACAACACATTGTAAAAAAATTCTATTTCAAACGTTACAGTACGAGTACTGGACCCTCTTAAACCAACAGTTCCACTGTTACTAGCTAGCAAAAAGACTAACTCAGTGTACTAGCGAAATAATTACCAGGCTAGTGCTGGAGACATTAGGAAAAATTTAAACTGTTAAAAAGAAAAGTGTTGATGTTTGTGACTGATGGCGCCGTGAAATTGCGTTCTGTAGGCCGTTCCTTACAAGAACAAGGTTGTACATTTATACATGTTACGTGTAAAGTGCATGCTTTACATCTTGTGGCAGAAACTATTCGAAAAGATTTTCCAGAGGTGGATGCATTAATAGCAAGTACAAAATCAGTGTTTCTTAAAACTCCTAAACGTCTCCGTGCATTTCATAGTAAGTGTCCCAGTATTCCTGAACCACCACAGCCGATTCTTATACGTTGGGGAACATGGTTGCAGGCAGCTTTTTATTATACTGAATATTTCCAACAAATAAAAAAAATACCGAAATTATCTACAGCAAAATTCTGATGGCAAAATATAATTTTGGTAATAATGAATTTGGTATGATAAAATAAGAACGAGATAGTTGGACAAATTCTCTTAGGCAGGTAAATACTGAAACATTAAAATTTCTTAGATACTTTTTTAGAAAGTATTAGATTTAGTAAAATGGGTAGTGTTATTTGTTTCAGAAGTCAGAGTAATTCTAAACAACCATAATAATTGTGAGGACAGATATTCATCTGTAATAAATGTTGACCACCTCTCTCTCAAAACCTCATCCTTCGTTTTTTTGCGGTAGTTTTTTGAGAAGTAAGTTTGACCTTTCATCAGAGAATATAAACAATGCAAAACACAATCGGTGGCAACAGACGAATTTTTGAGGAAATTCGGAATGTTTTTTTTAGATTTTAAATCTGTGCCCATTTGTGGACTAACAGCAACACAATCAATCATAAAAAGTTCACAAATATGTAACATCATATTAGTGTTAATTTTTGGAAGGCATTTGCAATTGTCAATCGCAATTCTTCAAGGTTATTAGCTCTACTCTTCTGGAAGCCATATATTTTAGATTTAATACCTTCAAAAAATAAGTAATTTGGGGCCAGATCTGGATAGATCTCCAGTTGGCCATTAGACGGTTCCAGTCCACTCAGAGAACGGTTTGGAAATTTGTTATTCAGGTATTCCTTAACTAAAACACTGTTATGAGTAGAATCCATCTTGTTGAAACCAGACCTCATTAAATCTTTTCCCTGTTCTCTGTCGAATTTCCGGAACAATTTGCATGTGCAATGAGCCAAATACTTAGGACCATTCGGTGTGTCATTAATGAAAAATGGACCGTTCATATTTTTCTCCAGTATACCACCCCATGTATTTAATTTTTGGGAATATTGAGTTCATAACTCAAAAAATCTATGAAGATTTTTTGAGACCAATAATGAGACTGAACAGTTATGGAACCATGCAATGCAAATGTCAATTCATCAGTAAAAATAATATTTCTGATGAATTTTTCATCATTGTTCTCCATTTTTATTACTTATTTTTGGAAATTTTGTAGAGACGATTAATAGTCGATCGTAAAGGATAAGCCTATTTTGAAATAGTGTATAAAATATGTTTTTAATTTACGAATTGATTGGGGATCGTAATACCATATAATTATTTGGATTTTTTCCAGCAGTCTCTATCCATTTTTTAACACGCTTTTATTAGCTTCACTTGTATGTTTGCTTGTTTGTTTGTTTGTTTGCTTGTTTGTTTGTAACCGACTCTTTGGACTCGATTTTAACCCACTTTAAACGGACAGATTTAATTGAAACTTTGTACACTTATTAAGAACCGGTAACAATACAATAATTTGATAAGTTTATATCATTATCCTGTTCAGGATCGCCAATCCTTTCCTCACGTATCCCTGCGTGAAAGCAAAGGCTTAATATGTCAGTAGATTCCATAATTGTTAATTAGCCCGGTGGTCGAGTGGGTTAAGGCAGTCGACGCGAAACGACAGACTCCTCCGGCGTGAGTTCGAACCTCACGGCTGAAATAAAATTTTTTTTTTTTTTTCAGAAATATCTGTTGGATCGTAATATGTTATAATATCAGCATCAATAAGCAATATAAATATAGTTTAAAACAACTAAAAAACACGCTTTCATAGCACATCAAACTAAAAATTTAAAAATAAATATAGTTTAAAAAAACTAAAAAAACACGCTTTTAAAGCACATCAAACTAAAAAAGTGAAAAATAATTATTAATATAAACTGAAAATAATAATGAACGAAAAATACTAGTATTATTGTGAAAAAAGCGTGGGGTGCTCGATATACGAAAAATATTGCACAAAGCACCCCACGCTTTTTTCACAATAATACTAGTATTTTTCGTTCATTATTATTTTCAGTTTATATTAATAATTATTTTTCACTTTTTTAGTTTGATGTGCTTTAAAAGCGTGTTTTTTAGTTTTTTTAAACTATATTTATTCTACACTAAGAATGTATTCTGTTTAAAAATAAACTTGTATACTTCTTTTACTAAAGACGAAATTATGTTGTAACAAAGTCAGTTGGCTCACCATCTCCAACATTCAACTTGTTCCGCACTTTTGATAATATTCACCGCATTTTTGATAATGTTTATTCTTTTTGTGAATGTGATATGTTTATACAACGATATGAACGAAATGAGAATAGAACAAAAGTTAATAAATTAATATTGGGTGTTTCAGTAAGAGTGCAATATTTTAAGGTTCAATATAAAATGGTTTTCTGTAGCAAAGTACACACACATCTGGTAAATGGCAGCCAAAGTTTTGCTGGCACATGCGTACTCTTTTGGCAAAATTTTGAATAACGGTGATGCATACATGTGGTGGTATTTCGTTGATATATCGTCTAATTTCGGCCTTCAATGATTCGGTGGTCGCGGGCTTTTTGGCATAAACCTCTAACTTCAGATAACGCCACAGCCAAAAGTCCAAAGGTGTTAATTCGCAAGAGCGTGGCGGCTAATTCTGGTCACCAAACTGAGAGATGACACGACCAGGAAAAGATTCGTGTAAGACTGTCAATATTTCACGGGCGGTATGATAAGTGGCACCGTCCTGCTGAAACCACATGTCGTCGAGAGCAATATTTTCTAATTGAGGCACAAAAAATTTGGTTATAGTAGCACGATAACGTTCGCCATTCACCGTTACTGCATTACTTGCCTCGTCTTCGAAGAAAGACGGCCCTATGATTCCTCCAGACCACAATGCACACCAAACAGTGACATGTTTTGGATGCACTGCTTTCCCATGAATCATTCGTGGATTTTATGAGCCCCAAATGTGACAGTTTTGCCTATTAACGAAGCTATCGTTGTCCGCAAAATCAGCATTCACTTCTTGTTGTTCAAGGATCCAATTGGCGAATTCTCTTCACTGTGCATGGCCTGCTGGCAGAAGTTGTTGAGTCAATTGGACATTGTAGGCATTGAGATGAGATGCAAACCTTTAGTGAGAATACGCTGAAGAGTTGCTGTTGTAACGTCCAATTCTTGTGCACGATGACGAATCGACGTACCTGGATTCTCGGCTACGCTCTCGCGAAGTGCCATGATGTTTTATTCTGAACGACTTCTACGAGCTCGTATCGTGTGTTTCATATCACTAACTTAACCAGTACTTTCGAATTTTTCGATTATTCTTTTCACAGTAGATGAATGAGGAATATTTTTTTTGTCTGAAAATTGGACGCTCTTTACGAATCGTGGCAATCAATCTTTCACCATTTTGATAATAATGTTTAATAATCAGGACGCGTTATTCTATCGTGTAATGCTCCATGTTTACCAACTCCCATCTATGTATTATCGACCTGGCACGTCATAATCTTGTGGCATCATGGCAGCCAAACTGGCGTGCAATTCAAATCTTGCGCTCTTATTGAAACATCTATTATATTCATTGACCTGGTCACATCTGCTGAAGTCGTAGGCATCAAGATCAACGAGGAAAGATCAAACTTATGCTTTTTATGTTATTCAAGATTTTATATACATGAGCTCTCTGATCACCAACAAAAATGATACCTCTAGCGAGATTAAGAGAAGGTTAATTCTAGCAAACCAGCGCTATTTCAGTCTCTATAAGCACCTTCGAAGCCGAGGACTATCCAGAACTTCAAAGGTCATTTATAAAATCCTAGTGTTGCCTGTGCTGAGATGGATCTGAAATATGTACCATTACCAAACGTGATAAAAAGCTATTATACTTCTTGGACCAGAAAATCTTGCTAATGATTTTGGAGCAGTAAATGGCAATAGTTCATGGCTCCGCATATACAATTTTGAACCATACAGACTGTATAAAGCCCTGGCAAAGAGTATAGATATTATAACAACAATAAAATTGGTAAGATTAAGATGAGCTGGACAAGTGGCGAGGGGGACAACAGTACCATGATCAAGAGGATCCCTGAAGCGGAACCACTGGGAAGTAGGAAAAGAGAAAAGCCTTAGATGGAAGACCGGGTCGAGCGGGATTTCAGTAAAATCGGCCTAAGAAATTGGAAAGTGCCAGCATAAAACAGGCTAAATGGCGAAGGAAACTGCGGGAAATCAGACCCCCAAAGGGCTGTAAGACTAATGATGATGATGAAATGTTTATCCAGTTATATAAAAAAAACACTACATAAATTAGATAATCCCCAAATCCTAAACCAGAAGCAGTGCGGGAGGCATAAACAGTAACAGCACACGTCCTACGCGAATCGGGTGAGCCGAAGGCGGAACCGATAAAAGCACCTGTACTACGTGCACATACTCTGTAACAGCACGTACGCTAAGCATTCTATTGAAAGAACTACAAACAGTCGCCAATTTCCCTGTATTTTATGTGTTGTTAAAGTTTTGGTGGTGTTTTACCTTCAAAGAAAGTTTATAATAAGGTGTTATTTAAAAAGTAAACATAACTAGGCACTTCTAAACAAAAATATAAACTTGTTAAAAAAATATGTAAATATTATTGAAAACAGGATGAAAATCTGGGATAAAATAGTATTGTACGGTAAATAATATACAGGGTTATGATAAAGTAAGGTACAAAATGTTCGGCATTATCTTATTTTCTTTATTATTTTTGAGTCATTTCGTGCTTCTATCAACTCTCTTTTTCGATGTATTGCGCATTGTCTGCCATCAACTGACACCCAGAATTTTTTTAATGCGGGTCAAACCTTAACCCAAACCAGAAACCGTTTAAAAAAAGGTAGAAATTTGCCATAGCCTCTCTTTCTGCATAACGTTGATGGAAAATATTTGACAGCTGTAAAACTTTAATTTATACATGTACTTACATTATTTATTATTTGTTATTTTGTTTATTCCTTAAATGCACTTAATAATTTTCTGAATAGTTCGTTTCATTTATGTTCTGAATAAATATATATTGTTTATGTTTATTCAAGATTATTTCATTTTCTTGTAAAAAAAACGATATTTAGAATCATCGAAGTCTTTGCTTCAATCTTTGAGTTACATCGACATTCATTTTTTAGTATTTCGTTTGATACAAACATCGGTTTATTTATTATTTTGTGCATCCGAGCCGAGCTCAGTAGCGCAGTGGGCCACATCGTTAAATGACAAACGTAGCTGGTCTACTCCAGGATTCAAAATCCAGTTTCGGCTCTGACAAAGTCGAAGGAATTGATTGTGTCAGTCTGCATTTTTTCAACTGTTGGTTTGGGGGTTGTCTAATTTATGTGGTGTGTTTTATGTTTATGTTTATTCCTATTCTGAACTAACCTAGCGCGTGTGCTGTTTCCGAGCATATCCACATAGCACAGGTACCTTTACTGGCTGTCGAGGTTCCTAGCGCGAGTTCTGTTACTGTATATGTGTGCGGGAATGTATTATACTTTAAAAAAACCTGGAAAAAACAACCATTCCCTCTGACATTATCATCTGCCGGAGCTGAAACTCGACCTCAGCAGCAGATAGAGAGTGATTAGTTGAACGTTTTAGCTAACTGTGCTATCGTGCCTAAAATTACCTAAATAATTATTTCTATAGTTGCAATGCTTGATTTAAAAATGTTACTAGTTGTTATTTTAAAATTACAGTCATTGTGACTCATTACCTTTTAACATGCTTATTTGCAATTTTATTTTAATATTGCAATTTGAGCATTACAAATCCTTCATATTAATTTTAGTTAGTTTAACGTAGGGTTAAACGCAAGTTAATACATGATGCGATTATAGTAATAACATAACCGCATTTATTAATTTACACGTGTGCTGTTTTAAAAGTTTTTGTGCACTAATTTAATATTCCTACATGAATTACAACTACAGGAGTCTCGCAGTGTATTAGAGATTATAAGACTAACGTACAGTTTTAATGAAAATTGGAATTTTCAAAGCATAGGGTCAAACAAGAAACCGTAAAATATTACCCATTTTCGTGCTTAGACGCTTATACAAAGATTTACAACATGTTTGTGGGTTTCTCCTTTAGCAGAAAATCTGTGAATTATTCATTTGCGTAAAAGCTCGTTTAGGAAAGATATCATGAAAACTCTTGTAACTCTAATTGCGCAGTTCATATTAGACATTTACTGAACTAGGCAATTTCAATTTGTTTGAAAATTATCCATATTTAGTATTATAAGAACAACTGTACAAGATCGACTTTGTTTTACCGTTTCATTTGGAGCAAATTTTTTCTTAATTTTTTTTTTATACCTACTAGTACAACAAACATTGCTGTCTATAAATTTCACATTAGGTACTAACGAACATTATTTAATACCACGTTTCCATTAAATGTGTATGATAAATTACAATCATTTCATATTTTTTTTACTTGATATACAAATTTATCCTAATCCCATTTTATGAGGTCAAATATGCAGAAAGCTTCAGTTTACATCAACTTTATTTAAATATATGGAAAATATGCTTTATTGCCCTGATATGACAGATCTAGCCTTAAAAAAATAATTTTTAATTCCTTTCGCTTTTAGTGTCATTAATTTTTAATTTTTAAGCCATCTTAATTAATTTTGAGTAGTACAAACACTTATTTTCCAAAATAGAAAACCTTTAAAAGATAAACTCAATTTTCAAACACAATGTTCTTTCTTAACTAATAACTTTATAAGGTTTCTTAACAATATGTCATACAGTTTCTGAGAAAATAAATTTTATTTATTTTAGAAGACCTTGTGTATTATTATTACTATCCATTAAGGATACGAACATAAATCTGAATTTTAAATTTGATACTGCTGAGTTATTATTTATTGGAACAATTATGAACAGCGTGTTTTGTATAACCATTTCTTTATGATAATTTTTTTAATTAAATTGCACAGTCTTTTTAACTTTTTTGACCGCATGAATATTCAGAACGAGCACTAAGATGATGCAAGGATTAATCATGACGCCGCTCTAAATGAAATTTAGTTACTTGAGGTTTACCTGATGCTATTATTCACTTTCAACATTCTCATGCCACTAATTTAACACTAGCTCTTCTCAACACACATTTGTCTTGTATTTGATACTTCAAAATTTAATTATGCTGCGTACATATCTTATAGAATCCAACAACAATGTTGAAAATTTGGTTTTAAAATATTAATAATGTACACCGAATACCATTTACCATATTATTGGACGCGAACAAAACCTTTATATTTTCTTAGTTTAAGATTAATAATTAAAATTACATTTCTATGGTACTATTGTTGCACTTATTTCACTTACTTTATATCTTATCACTGGCGGCTTTTGCTATGGTCTGCAGGTTTGCGCAACCTCCAAAAACGATAATGAAAAAAGTTGTATTTAATTTTGTGTAATAACAATCAACCTAATATATTCAATTTAGTTGGTTATAATTTATAATATATAATTTACCAAAAACACTGATGTTGCAACTTGGTGCCATTGCTACCATTCCTGGTTTGCAGACAGCCGGCAAACCTATTTGTTCCAGTGTAGACCTGCGCATTCAGTCTCTCCCATCTCCAAACGAGTCTATTCGATAGAAGTTTAACAGGTTGCAAATCAAGTGCAAACATAGTAGCTTAGTAGGCTGCGATTTTTCGTATGATTGTACTATATCTTGTATAATGAACAGATATTTAGTATGTCAGCACTTTTTTTGTCAATCTAGCACAGTATTTATAAGGAAATGCTTGAATTTGTCTGCAAAATTTTATTTTATATTAATAACAGATTTCTGTCAATATATTGCATGATTCGAAACTGTTCCTTGGTTCAGGGCCAGGATTGTTTTTAGTTTGAACCTGTTTATGTTTAGATAGCACCAGTCGGTTGGGATGGGATGCATCCAAACTACATACCTAAATAATTAGACTGATTATGTACACTTTGTGCATCTCTTTGCTCATCCAAACATATGGGCGCAGTCATTTTTATGATCATCTTGTTGATATTTACAAATTTGACTATTCAAGTACTATATAGCTTATTTTTTTCTAAGAGTTGCCTAACTGGGCTTGACTTTTGGGAGATGATCACAAACACTTGTTTTAAGAAAATGAAAGTAGTGTCAGCTTGTATTTTTGATAAATTTTTACAAGTGATTTGTGGATATTAAAAGATTACGAAGTAGGTATAAAAATTAATCACAATGACCTTATTGACGGAAAAGTTAACGTAACTATAATTCATAATTTCCAAAAGACCTCCTAGATTAACATTTTATTTTTTTTTTATTAGAGAAAATTCGCTCACGTATTTTTTTGCGCATACTATTACAAAAAAATTGGTTTTAGATTTATTTTACTCAATCAAAATATGAGCAGGCCATCTAACGGGTTGCAAACAACAATTATTAATTAATGTTGGTGAGCCTAAAAATTAGTTTATATTATTATAAGATAAGTGCTGATGCAAGAATAGATTTTTCTAGAAAACTTTCTTATTTGGGCACTTTTAACCTATGTAATGTAACTCTTTATTATAATAACTGGTATTTCTAAAAATTGCAACAAACACATTTCTACAGCACGAGCCACGCCTGTATCTTATATTTAAAGAACGATAACTAAAATAGGCAATGCTAGTGAGGTCGTAAAGTATGGATGGATTATGTTCAATAATACCGGTAATAATTTTTTTGGAAAATCGCTCAAACTCGTAAGTTTACTTCATAAACTGTGCCGCAGCAATTGCAGTTGCAATTGAGATTGCCGCACCTGTGGCCGAATTAGAGATGTGACGGCGATCACCATCGCTACTACTTATCACCGGTTCTTTTAACTGAGCAATCACTAACAGTGGTTGACGAAAAAAGAACCGGTGATTAAATCACTCCTTTCTTTTTCGCCAGTTCGGCCGTACTCGGCAATTCTGCTACCGTCGCGTCGTACCGTCTGCTCTCTACGTTGTTGCTCGGCGCATATCGCAGTCCAGTCGCCAAATAGCTACCGCATGAATAGATTACTTGAACGGATCATAATAGTCGTGACGTCATTTTCTAGGCGGTTAATTTGATTTGCTGTTCTTGAGGAATTTTTGTTTTGAAATGTGTTTTTGAGAAATTTTATTTTTGTTTTAAAATGCGTTTTTGAGGAATTTTATTTTTGTTTTAAAATGTGTTTTATACCTGGTTTTGTTTTTATTTTGAATAGTATATTGTTTTCTTTTGCCTAAACGTAGATTTTTTAATTTGTTTTATAATAACCCAATCTACAGTATGGGGACCGTAAGCAAGGTAAATGGGAAAAAACCAAATGTGTAGAATAAGGACTTCACACAATACGCGCATGAACAAAAAAACAAACGGTGGGTATGAATATCGCCAGCTTCTGATTATGGATTCCTGTTATCACTAATTCAAATTTCGTTATTTACTATCAGCTTCTCTGTCCTTTTCTAACACGTATTATATGAGAGCAATGTATCCTTGTTCTACACATTTGGTTTTTTCCCATTTACCTTGCTTACGGTCCCCATACTGTATAAATATATTTTGATATCTTTACATAAATGTCAAAGCTTAAACTAGACACTAGACGCATTCCCTTGCATTCGCAATTCACGTACGTATTACGTATTACTACTAAATAATATATATAATGCATGTGTGACTATCAACTGTGAGTGAAAACGAAAACTGACCTAAGAAAAACAATTAATTGAGAACGGACGAACGGAGAGAGACAAACCGTGTGTGTTGTGGATACGTGTGACTGCGATACGACAATCGTGAAAGCACCAAATTCTAAATTGTTTTGAACTTTGAACAAACGACCGCTCTCCATGCTCCCACTTGTTCATTAGTCGCTGAATGGCCTAAAGAGTGATATAATCACTGCTAAAAAGAACAGTGATTGCTGAACAATCGCCGTAGTGATCACTGTGATTAAAAAATCGCCGTTTGCGCCATCTCTAAGCCGAATCAATTCAGAACAATTTGTAATTTATAACCTCGTGCTGTTGCCGTTGCGGTATGATTGACGCCTGCGCGTGACTACTTTTTAGCTAATCAAAACTCAAATTTGTTCTGTGATCAAAACATAATACAATAAATACAAAACAAAGAAAATGACATTCGATAAACAACACTGAAACGGAACTATGAACTAACGGAAGATTTGTTTGAGGTTGCACATGAAATCTACTTTATCGGTATTAAAATTGTAAAATTTCATTGGCTGTCGGCAGCTAAATCCACAGCAGTTGCTGTCAGAGATGTGGAACAGGAATTGCAATTGTTGCGGTTGCGGACTTTATAAATTAAAGCCGTGATTTCCTATTCTTCAAATTGCTACAGGTGCGACGACCGCTTTGGCTGCTGCGGCATAGTTTATAAACTTTATTACAATTTAAATAAAAACACTTTTTGGGCTTATTTTCATAATTTTTTAGCGATACACAGTAAATTTGCTCTAATGCAAATTTTTATCAATATTTTGGAACGATATTTTCACAACAATATTTTCACTATCTAACTATTTACAAAAATCAAAAGTTTGTTTAAATGCTGCTTCACGAATGGTCTACTAATTATTTATTGAGCATTAAATCGCGAAATTTAGTGAGACTATTTGTGTGCTTGTTTATTTTATGAAGTGCTTTTCACCATTTAATACACGTTTGGTACATATAATACTTATCCGCCTTAACGTTTTGCATTAAAACAGTAATCCTTAGGGCTGTTAAAATTGTCCCGTGGGACAGTGGCGTACGCGAAATTAACTAATACGAGAAACAATAAACTGTTACAATTTATAACAATGTATGTAAAACTTACCCTCTTAACTAGCTTGCTTATTACAAACTGGAGATGTGTAGCCATTTTGCAGCATCAGGTATGTTTCTATGGTTGTCTCCATGAGTGATGTTCGCTTTGGTGAAAATATATTCATATATTTTGAAAATGACCATTCGACATCTATTGATGTAATACACGCATACGTAAAATAGTCTTTGAAATCGCTTAATGGATCTGGGGCTGCACCATTACATATTTGTCTTAATTTGGTAACACCGATGTCTTTATTTAACACACTTGCGAACTTTTCTTTAACGCACTCATTTGTTGCGTCATCTATATCGTGTAGCAGTAGATTTACTTCGTCCACTATTTGCAGTGACTCCGCTAACGACAACGAACTGTTTTCTAATTTTTTTTATGCTTTCATCTAATGGTTTATAGTTCTTCGCAATATTTTTTAAAGCTGTTTCAACGGAAATATCTTCGAATTTTGTTTGGCTTCCCTTAATAGCTGCAGCCTCATCTGGATTGAATTGTAGTATCACAGCTTTCCTTTGTTGGAAATATTTAGCATAATAATAAGCTCCCTGCAACCATGTTCCCCAACGTGTTAGAATCGGCTGTGGTGGTTCAGGAATACCGGGACACTTGCTATGAAATGCACGGAGATGTTTAGGAGATTTAAGAAACACTTTCTTTGTATTTGCTATTAATGCATCTACCTCTGGAAAACCTTTTCGAAAGTTTCTGCCACAAGATGTAAAGCATGCACTTTACACGTAATATGTATAAAAGTACAAACTTGTTCTTGCGAACGGCCTACCAAGCGCAATTGTCACGGCGTCATCAGTCACAAACATCAACACTTGACTTTTTGACAGTTCAAATTTTTCTAACGTCTCCAGCCCCACCCTGGTAATTGTTTTGCTAGTACACTGACTTAGTCTTTTGCTAGCTACTAACAGTGGGGTCTAGTATTAGTATTATAACATTTTGAAATAGAATTTTTTTTACAATCTGTTGTCTCATTAAAAGATAATCACAGCCGTGTATTTTTTTATTCATATTTCATCTTATTTACCATGTCTACGTGTACAGTTGGTAGATAGTTACATAACGTTGAGCGGCTTGGTAACTTCACCTGGGCATTGTATTTATTCCAGAACTCTCGAAATGGTTGTTTATTGAGTATGTGCCGCGGAACATTACAGGCAATTAGCATTAATAGTAAATCAAACATAAACTGTGTTGTCGAAGGCACGCCATTTTTTTATGGTGTACACTATTTACGTGAAGTCCACAATCACGCTTATCCCAGCACATCAAATCTTTCTCTCACACTTTATAAATTATTTTAGCACCATCATAGAATAAATCCGGGAATTCACCTATGAATTTATTAACTTTGTCAGCAAATACCTGTTTTCTACCCCTGCGTACGTCTGCCATGCTTTATTATTAAATTAATATCAACAATACAGTACAACAAATAAAATAAAAACATAAAAACAATATGCAATACGCCCAAGTGACTTAACGTGTACGCAACTCGAAAGCTAATAATAGACTGGACTGGAGAAGGAGTTTCGCGGTCCAGGTGAATGCCGGCGACAGTAAGTACATCTGTACTCTACGACTATGATACACAGAAACGATTTGCAGCTTTAGTAATCATAAATCACTTTAATTAACAATTTTATCTGGGAGTTGCAGCGGGTCAGTATAGTTAAGGCCTTGGATACATTTGACTTGGTTTTTATAGACAGCATTTTTTGCTGAATTTCAAGCTAAAAGAGAATACACTTTATATGCACATTTTATGATGTTTATTGGGGGCTTACAAAATAATCTAAAATTGATGCCCATATGGTTTAATTTCACAAGCACAAATAACTATAAACACTCGAAATTGTTATCGCTTTTATTAAATACTGTTTTACATACCCTAAGCTAGATTATATTCCCTTTTATTATTAATCCAAGACTTGGAAACTTTATGCATGTGTTGACATAGGATAACGAAAATAATTTCTCCGGCTAAAGCACTCTCAAAGAGCTATCCACTACCACTTAGAGGATGTTCTCTACTCACCAGTCGAAGATTACCATATCTATTATTAATTCTTACTTATTTTATTATTTACACATAACAAGTAAATCTAGATTTTCTGAACGGTACCTATTTTTAATTTAACACGCTTTTATTAGCTTCACCTGTATGTTTGCTTGCTTGCTTGCTTGTTTGTTTGTTTGTTTGTTTGTAACCGACTCTTTGGACTCGATTTTGACCCACTTTAAACGGACAGATTTAATTGAAACTTTGTACACTTACGAAGAACCGGTAACAATACAATAATTTGATAAGTTTATATTATCCTGATCAGGATTGCCAGTCCTTTCCTCACGTATCCTTTCGGTGGTCGAGCGGGCTGAGGCAGTCGACGCGAAACGACGGACTCCTCGGGCGTGAGTTCAAATCCCATGGCTGAAATAAAAAAATATTTTTTTTTTCAGAAATATCTGTTGGATCGTAATATGTTATAATATCAGCATCAATAAGCAATATAAATATAGTTTAAAAAAACTAAAAAAACACGCTTTCATAGCACATCAAACTAAAAAGTGAAAAATAAATATAGTTTCAAAAAACTGAAAAACACGATTTTAAAGCACATCAAACTAAAAAGTGAAAAATAATTATTAATATAAACTGAAAACAATAATGAACGAAAAATACTAGTATTATTGTGAAAAAAGCGTGGGGCGCTTTGTGTCATATTTTTCGTATATCGAGCAACCCACGCTTTTTTCACAATAATACTAGTATTTTTCGTTCATTATTGTTTTCAGTTTATATTAATAATTATTTTTCACTTTTTAGTTTGATGTGCTCTAAAAGCGTGTTTTTTAGTTTTTTTAAACTATATTTATTATACTTTATTTTAGAGTATTGGCAGAAACATACATGTCATATTTTTATTTAAAAATTTTTCTTATATGGTATGGTCAGTAAAATATCCATAAGCGACCGGATACGTTTCTAAAGAATGTTGATGTCCATATATTTTTATATAAGGTGTTTCAAAGTTAATGTACATACGCTAACTGTGCATAGAAGGCACTTTGGTCGTTTTAAATTATCCATCATTAATTGGTCCATCGATTCTTCGTTACTAAGATACAGGATATTTTATTCATTTTGACGAAATTTTTCTTTGGTCATAACTTTTGAACCACATTTTATAATCGGTTCACACTTATTTATGTACATTTTACTTATTTTACTTGATCCAGGTAAGGATCTATAAAAATATACTGTTTTTGATTTCTTCAAAAATATGAAACAATTTTGAAAGTCTGTTAAAATATTTGAAAAGACTATACAAAAATAAGCCATTTGGCGTATCTTTTATAGTTTCCACATCTTCATCAATTTCTAAATATGTTTTTAACATAATAATTACATTACATACATTTAACTTTGAAACACCGTATATACAGGATAGTTTCGCAGAGGTTTCGTGTAAACTATGTGCAGATGAACACCACAGTATTGCTTGCAGAAATGAAAATAAAAAGTATGTGAATTGTGTTAGAGCAAATGAATCTTAACTTGAATACCCAGCATGCTGCTTTTGATAGGAAATGTGAGTGTTACTTAAAAATTGTTGATTCAATAAAGAAGAATATAGCCTATAACGTATAGCAACCACAGGATGATAGTGCGCTATTTCTCTCTTGTATGAACGCTGAAAGTTATTATAAAAATAAAGACCAAATATGAGAGTATGTATTGAAATATAAACTCTTGATTCTGTGTCTTACTGAAACATGTGTTAATGAAAATTTTATTAACAGTGAATTAGAATTAAAAGGGTATAACACCGTTCGTTGCGACTGGAACAGCCGTCACACAGGTGGGTTAATATTCATTAAAAAGGACATAAAATTTGACAATGTAAAAACATTAATTCTAGATGTAAATTTTTGGCTATTATCTGTTGATATAAAAGTTAAAAATGCCCTATATAGTGTGACTGCTGTTTATAGATCGCCTAGTGGTAATATAACACTTTTTTTTAATAGCCTTTTGCAATGGCTAGATGATTATGTTGACAAAAATAATACACATAGTATAATCCTCACAGGTGATTTTAATATTGATTTTTCCAAAAATGATTATGTAGAAAGAAGGTTTAAAGAAAGAATTGAGAATTATGGCATGAAACAGTTTATACAAAATTTTACTAGAGTAAGAAGTAATTCTAGTAGCATAATTGATCTTGTTGTAAGTAATGATTATACAATAAATGTGTATGTAGAGCAAAATTATATCATAACAGACCATTCAGTAATTCAAGTAAAAGTAGAAAACGGTAGGGATTTATCAAGATATCAAACAAAGGAAATTAAATCTCGGATCAATATTGATGAAATGACAAATTTGTTAATTGCACATATGTAAATATTGCTAGCCAGACATTTGTAAATAATATATTAGATATACTAAATATAGTAGCAAATTATAAAAGTAAAGATAGCTAAAAACAGATGGTTAGATGAGAAGTGGCGGGAAACTATTGCAAATAGAAATAGGGCTTACAAAATATTTGTTTTTACACGCGAAGATGAAGATTGGAATTACTACAAGCAGACGAGAAACAATACTGTAAAAGTTTTCAAGGAAGCGAAAACAATATTTTATGATAGAAATATAGATAGTAATAAGTCAAATCCATAATTAATGTGGAAAAGCTTAATGCAGTTAGTTGGGAAAAAAGTGGGGAACATGCTCTGCAAAGTCTGAACTGTAATGGAGTAATATATAATAACAACTTGGCGGATGTATTGAATTAGTATTATGTAGGTAGTAATGAGAGTATTATCATAAGCATAGGGACAGATGATGTCGATATTGATATAATTAATGAATCTATACCGGGTGTAAATTCTAGCATGACATCATTTAATGCTATAACCCTACAAGATCTAAATGAAATAGTGACTAAATAAAGAAAAGAATATAGCACTGATGAAATCGGACGTGATATCATAAAAAATATTTTTCACATAATAGGGTATCCTTTTTTTAGATTTGATTAATTTGAGTCTAGAAAAGGGTGTTATGCCTGAATTTTTTATACCATATGTAGTGGTACCTATACCAAAAATACCCAATATGAATCTGGCCGAACAGTTAAGACCAGTAAATATGTTGCCTTTTTGTGAAAAAATCTTAATAGTTTCTGAACAAGTAATCAAGTACATAAATTCAAATAATATTCAATGCACATATCAATCGAGATTTTGTGGTAAACATTCATGTGAAATGGCTTTGCAATTAGTAATTTCGGATTCGAAGCAGTTGTTGGACAGAGCAGGAGTTGGGATTTGCGTAGTTTTCATTGATTTTAAGCATGCTTTTGAAACAATTGACCGTAATATACTACTATTAAAATTAAAAAGATATGGATTTGAGAACACCGTTATAGACTGAATTACAAGTTATATAACAAAGTACCAAGTAACAAAAATGAATGGAAATTTATCAGAAGCCAAGTTAAACAACTTTGGGGTTCCTCAAGGCAGTGTACTGGGTCCATTATTATTAATTCTTTATATTAATGACCTTGACAATGTGTTGCAAAAATGTAAAATCCATCTTTTTGCTGATGACACTCTTATTTACTATGAGAGTAAAAATTTTGTGGAAATGGTAAGTACTGTTAATTTAGAACTAAAATTATTGACAGAAAAAATTTAAGATCAATAGACTAAAAGTAAATAAATTAAAATCCAAATTTATGTTCGTGGGTAATAATTATCTATATAAACAGTTTGCTAGTCTAAATCTTGGTATCGAGTTAAATAGTAAAATAGTTGAAATTGTTTAGAAAATACAGTATCTAGGCCTAATAATTGATTGTGAACTGAAATTTAACAAACATATAGAATATATATCAAAGATAATCAGCAGAAGATCGGATTTTTTAGCAGTGTGGCTCCATTTATATCAACTACTACTAAACTAACTGTGAATAATAACTTAATACTATCTCATTTTCTCTATTGCTGTTCTGTGTTGTATACAATTGTACAAATTTTAGTAGACTCCAGGTTCTCCAAAATAAGGCAACGCGAATAATACTAAGATACAACCGCTTCACTAGCAGTCAGCTAATGCTTATTACATTAAACAGTTCCTCTTCTTCCAAACTATGACATTTATTTTCAAAATGATTAATAACATTTTACCGGAATATCTCACACGACAATTGTTGTCTGTTACAGACGTACACATGTGTAACACACGAACGGCTAGTGCAAATAACTATTATGTTAAAAGAACTTCTAGGAGTAGTACAGTGAGAAGTCTGTTCCACAGAAGAGTTGTACAATTCAATCTTCTTCCTCACGTAATTAAGACTAGTAATACCGTTAACCAATTTAAGAGTCAACTTTTATGTTTTATGAAAGATAATTCAAATCAGCCAAACTGATGTTGCTTGAGGTTTGTTTTTTTTCTTTTATATTATGTCTATATAATGTAAAGTAGTACTAGTTTGTAACTATTATTTTTATATCTATTATATTTTGTTATGTACATACTATCTATATATGGATAAATAAAGAATATCTTATCTTAATAGAATTAACTCGAATAAAGCTGCAAGTTCTCTATCTAATTGTAAAAACTTTAAGAAGACTTGGTGTGCAAAGGTGCTTAAAAAAAAGAGAAAGAGAAAAGTCTCATCAAATACCGTCCAACTATACCGCACCAAACATTTGTTCCGAAATAATCTTGATTTTGAACTTGATTTGTTTCATGGGGATGTTCGAGGGCCCAGTAATAGGTATTTCTGTATTTTAATATGCCTTTACTTAAAAATCTATTTGCAACAGTCCAAAGAATATGACAAAATTATTTTCATCATCTGTCGAGTAATAAAATGTATGTATGAAAATTTTATATTTTGTGATCATGAAAATTACTCTCATTTAACACTATCTGAATGGTTAATTTTAAAATTCCGAGTATAATGGAAACTTGAGGAATGTAATTTTGTGGATTTTCTTTAAAATAGTTAATTATTTTGGTGACATTGTCATCACTTACTTGTTAATTCGTTTACGTTTTATTTATGAAAAGGCGTACTCATTATTTCGCAAATTTCTTTTCATTGTAAAAATTATTTATGATCTAGTATTACCCTATCCAGATCGCATGCAGCGGAAAGTTGTTTCTTAAGCGTGCATTCTTTTTTTGCTTCCTCAAATATTAGCAACATATCCACTTTTTCATTGTGAGTACATATATTAAGCATTAAGCAATAAACACAGCTTTACAAACAAAAATTGTAACGTCATTTCATTTGATATATTACGCCTTCTGGATTAAAAAAATAGGCCTTTATATTTAAACAGGACTTTTCGTTGCAAACATCAAGCCATAAATATAACTTTACAAACAGAAATTGTAAAATGTCATTTTATTGATATACACCGAGGGATAAACCTGTCGACAAAAATTTATACACCAAACTTCTACTTCCGAAGTACTTCCACGGAATTCCACTATTTTAGGTAGAAATTCCAAGTAATTACAAAGAATTCCACGGAATGCCAAGGAATTCCACGAATTCTAGGGAATTCCAAAGATATATGTATTTTTCTTAGACGAAATGAACAGATATTTTTTATCATTTATTGTAACAAAAACATTTTATAAACATTTGGGCATTATATAAATTTAAAAAATATATTTCAAAAATAAAACAGAATTAAATAAAAACAGTATTTTCAATACGTTATTATCATGGTAGGATGGAAATAGTTATTACAACAAACGACGGGAGAAAAAAGTTTATAAGCAGGTTTATAAAAAATTCAAAAAACAGATTCTAAAAATAAAGCAACAAAATAAAATCATCCTTTGTTATAAATAAAACTGGATCCATAGATGTTTTCAAAGAAAGCCTTAAAAAATTGCTCAAAAAGAAGATAGATCAGGGAGTATTATGCAAGGAAAAATGCAGACTGAAGTGGAGTGAATAGTTTAACCTGAAAGCAAAAAAGGCTATTCTGAACAATTGTTATTATTTGGACATTGACTTCTCTCTTATTTAACAATATTACTTTAACACCAGTTGCACGTTGCGTCGGCGCAATAGAGTTAATGTAAAGACTCCGAAATAATATTCGGTCACATTATCAAGAATTCAGTTACTTACGATAGAAAAACAATTTTGGTATTTTGTTCATTAATTTAATGAGCAGAAAAATGTTGAGGTCATTAAAAAATCTGAAAATTGGACAATCTACTTTACTTGATCAAATACCACATCGTCTAATATACTAAGAACATTTAAAAACATTTCCAGCTGCATTATTCACGAAATAAAAATCACCATAATATGTTTTTAGTATCTCATCTCAATATAACTCAAAGATACAAAATGTACATTAAATAATGAGAGGACAAACATTTTTGCAACAATTTTATGGTGAAACTCTCCTCATATGTTAATATTTTTTCTACGAAGTTAAACTTTTTTTTTGTGCATCCGAAAAATGATACTGGACAAAATTGATGAGCATACAGAAAATTACAAAGCAGGTTTTGAGGCTCAACGACGAAATAGAGAAAAGCCTTTTGTTGATAAAAATAAGTGTTACTTAACTTCGGATTTACAGCAAACAATGCCACTCTCGAAACTCAAGGCTATTTCTTTGAGACAAACTAACGTAACCAACATAATTTCGATGCCACAGTTTAATTTCTGCAGAAAACAGACCTTGATTAGATATATAATGTAGCAAATAGAAGAAGCTGTAAAATAAAATGTTGTTTGTATAGATTTTGCCCTTGCTCCCTTGTAATTTGGTCGGATTCATGTGCCGGCGGAAATAAAAATTGTAAGATTCTTTGTCTTTCTACCAAATTCTAACTTTGAATGGATTGTTTAAGATCACTGATCACAAATTCCCTGAGGTTGGTCATAGTTACCTAAATTACAACAGAGATTTTGGTCGGATTGAAAATTTAATCAAAAAAAGAAGAAAATGTTTACGTACCTAAGCAATACCACGACCTAATAAAATTTGCAAGCCCAAAAAAGAACTCTGTGTGTGTTGATATGAAAAATTATTTTTATAATTACTTACTCACCCCTCAAAGTAAGGGTTATGTATTCGTGAAAAAAATTTTTAAAATTTTTATTGCATTCCTGGACGAATCTCGACGAATTATGACGATACACAAAATTTTAGACAGAAAACAATTTTCTGTTTGTGTGTCTATGTGTGTGTCTGTCTGTGTGGTTCGCGATAGTAGCTACAGTTTTTGAGATAAAGCTTTCAAATTTGGTACACACATTCTAGAGATCAACAAAGAGATTGAGGTCGTTGATGAGCAAAATCGGTCCCAATGTCTAAAAAAAATATTAGTGACATTCCACCAATTTGACTTTTTGAAACGTCAAAATGTGACTTTTTTGAAACGTCAAAAATTACTTTTATTATAAACTCCACCACACGTAGAGTTTTACTACAGTGAGGAAGTTCTGATCTCCAAGTAATTGGCAGCGGTTTTTTAAGGATCTTTCATTAACCTGTTCAATAATAAAAAAAAAGAATAGTTTGGACGAAAAACTAAATTTCAGAGACTATATTAAATGAATTAGGGTTGATAGTATAGACACTATTCATATAAAGAAAGCCTCGAAGAGTATACACCATCTCTGAGGGTAGACTTATTAAAGAAATGAAGCTGGAAAGGTTAGAAGGAAGAAATTACTCCTAACAAATTAAAGAAAAAAGGGGGCTAAGAGCTGAAAAATTGGACAATTTACGTGAACAAATGAAATTCATAAAAAAAAGAATATAAATGAAGAAACCTTTGAACGAAATGAGGAAAATCTAAAGAAAAAAAGGAACATAATATAAATCATAACAAATAACTAATTTTCAATTATAACAATAATTGTAAAACTCCTAAGGAATGTCAGAAACTTCTAAGGAATTCCAAGGGAATTCAAAAGGATTCCAAAGAATTCCAAGGATTTCAACGGAAGTCCATATGCTTGTACACAAAACTCACGGAATTCCATATGCTTGTACACAAAACTTCTAAACAGATTTGCCCCTCGATATACACCTTCTGGATTTAAAAACAATTAGGCTACTATGTTTAAACAGGAGTTTTCGTTACAGCTTTTGTAATATAATTTTTGTTATAACTTCTTAACGGTTATAAATAGAATAAGACTGTATTTGAGTTTTTTTATTCAATTTTTTTTTGAATGCCGTGTAAAAATATACATGTTTCTGAATAAAAAAAAGTATAAATGAGGCCGCGATGCCAAGCGCCGCTCGACATGAAAAAAAACATCACGTAAAAATAAAGTTTAAACACCTACATTTAAAATGGCTTTGTTTTTTCCATTAAACCTAATTTGGAAGGAAAAGTCCGGGGAGGGAACTTTGGGACACTGTAAATTAAATGTCTCGGAATTTAATGTACATTTACTTCTAACTTATGTGCAATATAAAAAGCGTCGGCTTCCTTGATCCATGTACCGCCGTCAAAGAAGCCGACAGTTTTTATGTTGTAAATAAGTTTGAAATAAACTATACCTGATAATTGCTCAACCATTAATTCTGTTCTTAATAGCAAAATATTTTACGACACTGTGAGACCTACATGTTTAATATAATACGGTTATTTAATTATATTCTATTTACATCAATGTGTGTGATTAAATATATTATGCGACGGTACTCTCTCTATGCTTTTATTTGGAAAAATATACACAATATGACGATTATTCTGAATGTTTTTACTAGTGGATAAAGTTGGGCCTAATATGGAAAGGCCTAATCGTATTTCAAAATTTATTTAGATTGTTTTTATATTGAAGATTTGTAAATTGGAGGTCCCTGTATATAATTCAATTCATCTGTAAACGAATATTATACACTGTAGATTTGATTAAAATATTAATACACAAAAACTAATTCTGTTGCTTTCACAACTGCGAAGTTTCGATAACATTTTTTGAGTTCTAATTAATTTTCCTGGAGAATTAATTCATTTATTTATTTAACTTAAGATTCCAAGCAACCTAAGATTGAAGTTTGAAAGAGCATTAGCATTAAAATAGGTTTTGTTGTCGGGTGGTGAACCATGTTAATTCACAACAGAGTGTAGAAGGTATAAATCGTCTCAGTCACTTTCTTGTCTCATTCGACCCGAATTAAAATTATCACAAGTTAAGAACTAAATCTGTCATTTGAAATTTTCTAGAAAATACTGATCCAATTGTTATCATTGTTATTATGTTATCAACGGAAAAACATTTGATAGCCAGTTTATTAATAATAATAATAATAATGTTTATTAATTCAAATACAAATTACATACAAATATAAATTTTCATGTGTATATAAATCTGTTATATAAATACATTGCTATAAATAAAGAGTTTATAAAAGTTATTAAAATAGGTATCAATTAGAAGTAGTTATTAAAATAGTTATTCAGAAGAAGTTATATAAAGAATTTTTTATATAACTGAAACATTATATTAATGCTTAAACAAATTACTAATAGTAATAAATTTAACCCAAGACTCAAGACGACTACAACATATCTCAACAATTCAGATCAAGAATGGAATTGAAATAAAGAAAAATATTATACATTGTACTGATTCTGCGGTTGGCTCCTTGTGAAACATTATTAAATATTTTAAATAAACAAAGAAAATTTGCTATTAAATGTTTCAAAATTGTATTTTCACTCTGCACGTGTTTCGGCTTTTTAGGCCCTTTTCAAGAGTACATATGAGAGGTACTAAATTATAATTTGTGTTCCTTGCTTATATATTGAATGTTACATCTGGCAACTTATACTAATAAAAATGGTTTGAAAGATTTGTAATTTTTTAGAAAAGTTAAATTACTTTATCTAAAATGTGGTGACCTGCGAATATTTGTTTCTCATTTGTAATCGTTTTTTTATTTTTGGAAGCTTTCTTAATTTCTAATATTTCTAGTAAGTCTAATTTTTTGCTTTTCTTTTCGGAATGAAGTAATTCTACATTATCCATATTTATAAAGTGATTGTTTTCTATACAGTGTGTTGACATGCCGGTGCTATATACGTTGTTTACAATAGACTTTGCTATATACGTTGTTTACAATAGACTTTTTATGCTTTTCAAGTCGCTTTTTTATGTTACGTCCAGTCTGGCCAATGTATATAGCGTCGCAGTCACTACATTTTAGTTCATACACTCCTGTCTTTTGTAGTTTTTCTGTTTTATCCTTATTGTTTATTAACATTTTTCCTAGGTTATTTTTATTTACAGATATTGTTTTGAAGCCTAATTAACTTAATTTATTGCTGACTTTATCACTAATTCCAGGTCTATAATTAATACATTTATGGATGATATTGGCGTCTTGTACAGAACCAGCATAAAACTCCTTATACATATTTTTCTTTTGTTTTGTTTTTATTAAATTATCTATGATACTTTCTTTGTATCCATTATTCCTTGCTATTTGTTTTATTGTGTTTTTCAAAATTGTTTGGACTTAAAGGAAAGGTTAGCAGACGGTGAACAAAACTATGAAACGATGACATTTTTATTTGGAAAGTATGGTTAGAACTATTGTGTATTACTGTATCTGTACAGGTAGGTTTACGGTGATATCGAATTCCAAACAACAATTATGATTTTTTATGTTGACGTCTAAAAAAGTTTAAACCGTTTTCATTTTCTTTTTCTAACGTGAACTGAATTTTTTCATTAAAGGAGTTAAGTAAATTTAGAAATTGTTTTAACTCTTTCCGTGCATTTCCAAATGCAAAATACATCATCTACGTAGCGTATCCAAAAGAACACATTTTCTATTAAAATGTTTTTGGTGTTGAATAATTTATTTTCAAAATCTGACATGAAAATTTCGGCTAATAAAGGAGAGATTGGTGAACTCATCGGTAATCCGTCTAACAACTTATAAATTTCTCCGTTGAATTTAAAATAATTTTGGTTAGTGTAATTTTTAATAATGATATTTAACTCTTTTTTCTTTTCTGCGCTTATATCTGAATTATTTATAAGTTGGTCTATTATATTAAATAAAGTTTATAGTGGAATTGAAGCAAAAAGACTTTTCACATCAAAATATACTAATTTCGCATTTCTAGGAATTCTTAGGTTTTTAACTTTTTTGTATGAACTGAAAGGAATTTTTGATTAAATATCTGGATTCAAAATTTAGCAGGTAGTAAATTATTTAGTTCCATGCAAACTTTATTGGGTGGGGCATTTATGTAGGATACAACTGGTCTAAGAGGGTTGTCTTCTTTATGGATTTTGGGTAGTCCGTAGAACAATGGAGGTGAGGGGTTCATTACTTTAAATTTATATGTTTGTTCTGGTGGTATGACTGATGTACACTGCTTTAAAGTTTTTATGATGTCAGCTTGATATTTATTAGTTAGGTCATGGTTTAATTTTATTATTTCATTAGTGTTTAGAATAGAAAATATTTTTCTGTTATAATCATTTTCGGTTAAAATTGTTGTCGTGTTGCCTTTGTCTGCTTTACAAAGAATTAAATTATTTTCTTGAATTATAGTTTTTATAGTTTTTATAGTTGCTATTTCGTTTCTGTTATTTTTACAAATATCTATGTTATTGAATAAGTTAGGGATACTAAATTTGTCTTCAATTTCGGTATTAGTTAATGAGTTTAATGCTAATTCTGTATCGACTGCCAAATAATAGCATGCATTCTTAAGAAATTGACATAATAAGAAATTTCGATGATGAAGGTCTGTTTATTTTGCACCAATTATTGGTTGACTGGGGATTTGTAAATGCAACAAGTATCGATATAAATGAAAAAATTCTCAATTTATGAACATTTTGTCCCATCAGATTGATTATGTAGTTCTTTATTTGAAAAACAAGTTAGCGATAATAAAAAGATCAAAAATAAATTTTTTACACAATCTAAATAATGAGAGAACATTTATATTTATTTATCAGAAATTCATCAAAATTCTCCGGAATCTGTAAATAAATCACATACGCAGCTTTAAAAGCAGATATTATATAAGCTCCTACGCAATTCAAATTCGGCTTTAGAAATCAGCCAATGATGCCATAATATAATTCATTAATTTTCTACCATTTACAAAAAGCTTTGGACTGTGTGTCTTATCAGATACTTCTTGACAATTTAATAACATTAATTGTCAATTAAAATTCAAGTATCAGTTCAAAATACACATTGCCCTAAATTATTCTTTGTTACGTATGGTGCTCCTCAAGGAGCACCATATAAATTTTAAATTATCTCTTTAATAAAAATCATTAGGAAGACTGCAATACAAACTTCATTATTTACATTTAGATTGTTGTCGAACAAATTTCAGTACAAACATTTTACTGATTGCGAAACAATTTATCTTATGTCTCATATACGATGAAAAATATTTGCCTTCTATCTAACTGCGCCTAAGCTTTTAAAAAATATTGAAATAAAAGGTGAATACAAATTAATTAATATCTGGATGTTTATCGTCAAGATATAGACTAGACTAAACTAAAGTTTAAGTTGATGAGTGATGATTTATGTTGCAATAATTAGTTATATATGCAAAATAGAATATTAAACCATGTAATATAAACAAAAGTTGTTAATATTAATATATGTTTCGACTTAAATATTACCCATAATGCGAATATGTATTTGCGTATTGTGGATAATGCAAACTGATTAGAATAATATATTTTCCATTTTCCATCAATAAACAACTCAAAGCTGGGAGCGAGTACATTGGATATTGCCATCAAAGTACACAATAAAACTATAAGTAAACGAGAGAGAATACTTAATTTAAAATTTATTATGGTACATTCTGTAATAATATTTCGACACAAATATACAGCGAGAGTTATTTTAAGTCGAACAATCGTTAAAAAGGAAAGCAAATAATGACGTGTATGAATTATGTCTGCCCCACCTCTCTGTATTGAGAACTGTCATCAATATTCCACATAAGAAAGCTATACGTACATCATTTGTTTTCCTTTAACGCCTGTGTTCGAGTTGCATCAACTCTCGCTTATAAGAGATTTAATTACACCATATTAATAACAATATAGTAATAATATTCATTGTCGAAAAGGATACGCAACTTCCATAAAAAACCAATTTCTGGGATTTCATCAGCGATAACCATATCGAGGGCATCATATCAGAAGAACGTAAACGACAATGTGAGTGCTCTGATTATACGCCTTTCTGATATGATGCCCTCGACATGTTTTCTATTCGTAACAGGTCTTGTTGACTTCTGGGGTGGCCCCTGCTGTTAAGACTTGCCGTCCTTCTTAAGTCAACTTCAATGTATGATATGTTCCTTGTAAAATGCTAGTTGTCACGGTGGAAATGCCGCTGTCACTTTTTCCCGCTGAGGGTGTGCCCTTACGTAACCTGTCCTACCAACACCTCCTAAAGAGTTGTTGGTCCTACTCAAGAAAAATACTTGCATTAAAGGAATGTTGCTGAAAAAAGAATCAGACTGCATATCACACTAGATTTCATGCAATCGTACCATGTATCTCCTACACGAAGGTTGCTTGGTACCGTAGTAATTCCTCAAACCATTTTGGGTGTGGGACTTCCACCTGTCTCTGAGCGCTAACGGGTGGAGTCGAAATGTGTTTATTGGAATAAACCAGTTTCATATATTTATGTACGGCAAGTGATTTACATGTTCTGTAAATCGCAAATACTCATCAAGTATCAATGTTTTAGCGCCACAAACAAAAAAAGCAACTACTACTACTGTTATATTCTCTTTGTACCTGTTTGTCATTTGCAGAGCACATATTAGTACTTGATTTATCAGCATTAAGTCTCAATTTGTGTTAAAGAGATCAATTAAAAGAAGAGTTGATTTCTGTATTGATAATATCAGCTTCCGTTTTATGTAAAACGAGGTCAAAATGAAGATAGAGATTTGCAAAAAATTTGATCTTATTCCTAAATGGCAATTTTTGCAAATCAGAAGTACACAGAAGAAAAAACAGAGGACAAAGAACTAATGGACACCTGAGCTGAACTAAAATGTGAGAAATAAATTAAACAACTTAGTTGCTTTTTTCGTATCCAAAGCTTTTAATAAGTCGAGTGATGAATTTCACAATGTTCTTGTAGTACCATACTTCTTTCCAAAAATCGGCTTGAAATCGATTGTCAAATAATATTACAGTGTAGTAAGTAAATATTAATTTGCAACATGTTAATCAACAATTTTATTCTCTCACAAATATTATAAATAAATTACACTGGAGTATTGATTTCATCTAAATGAAATTCATCTACATTGTTTATGTTTATAAGCAGGAAATGACAAAAACTAAGGGATGATCTAAAAAAAAATCAGCAGTTACTCTACCACTACCTATATATAAGTTTATAACACAACACTAATAAAAATAGGATTTATTAGGATAGATGAATGTGTAGTAATTCTAGCAGGTTCATTCTATATGTTAGGATAATATGTACGAATCAAATCATTTGTATCACCAACAGGTAAACGCGTTATATTATGAAATGTTTCCATTAATTGATGAACAGTGCTAGGGTCAGCGATATACAATGCCAGAAGCTAAACTATACTTGTTTAGGGCGAACACGAGAATGTTCGAAATTTTTTTTTTTTTTTAAGGCAGCCAGAAACACAGACTGGTTTCCTCAGCCAATCATAAGATTTATATGTAAATATTTTATCTTATCATGAGCTGCATTATATAATTTGACCAGAATTACATGAACACAAAGATGGGAGTATAGGAAGAGGGGAAGGATTGCCGAGGGGTCCGTCAACGGTATAGTTTTCACAATTTTTCACTAACATTAATTAGTAATTAGACCAGGGAAAGGATTACAATAGAAAATACATGTTATTTACGTTAATATTTTTCCCTCTTAGAATCTTGCACACGTATTTTTTTATAAATGTTATGACTGGATTATGAAATTTTTCAGATAGTGATAGAATTTCATTCTCATTCACCGGAAATATAACTCCGTTGTCGGTTAGTTCTTTTTTAAAGAACAAACCGACAAAACAATTCTGTTCTGTAAGTTTGATACTTGCTGCTGGTAAATAAATAGTGGTTGACGTCACCAATTGATATGTTATCGCAGTCACAGTAAGAATTGTCTAGTACATCAATTTTATGAAGATGGCTAGGGAAGGTACCATGATTAAATCGTATTCTACATATAGTATTGATGACTTTTTTGTTTTGTTTACATTTATAAAACCAAGGCCTTTTTCTTATAGTAGGTTGTTTGAGCGAATATGAATGGCCTCTTACGGCACTAGTTTCTTCCCAAAGATTTTGCCATTCATCATTAATTTTTGATTTACATAAAGAGAATACATCAAATGGGCAAAGAGATAGGCTGACTGGCTCACCTTCTGTTGTGGCTCCTTTTGCTAGAGAATCGGCAACAATATGTTCGAAGTTAACGTTACTCTCCTCATCTAACGAAATTTGTTAACATATAAAGTAATTTTTTATAAAGCAGGAGAATATGCAGACTTTCTAAGTGAATCCAGATTATGATTGTAGCATTATAAAGTCAAAATGCGTAATTTATTTACTAGTCATACAGATTCTTTAATGCAAATTTTAAGTGAGGTAATTAAAATTATAAATACGGTTTTACTTATGCAAACTTTGCTATTAAATTTAGCTTACCTGAAAGCAATTCATTATCCGAATATACGTTTAAGTTTAAAAAGGAAAATTTCAAAGGCAGAAATTATAATTGGTTAAATAAAACAACAGGGGAAGCATATAACTGTAGTTTTAAAGTACTTCCCATTTCGTAAACGGAGGAAGTTGAGTTATTACTGAATTTTTATTTCCTTAGCAGAGCCGTTTCTAGGCCAATGAATGAGCCATTAATATAAAAAATCTGAAATTTGTTATAATAAATGATTTATTTTTCCTTTATAAAAAACAAGTCGTTTTTATTAAATTTGTTACTTATGTGATAAATAACATGGCTTATTTTCAAAGAAAAAGCCATGGGGTACAGCTCTATTCTTAGTAAAAAAATTAAGTGGTGTGAAACAATAATTTTGTAAATCCCAATGAAATTAGTTCAACATTACTATGCTACATTGAATGATTGCATATATTGCATTTATTTAATAGCAGTTAAATTTTTGTGTTCGCTCGTAGCCGATTCCAAGACTCAATGTCCTTAAATTGAGATGATAAGTCATTAATTCGTTAGGGTCTATTTTTATTAACTAGTTAAATTAATTTTCAATACTAGAAAAGCCCTAAAAGGGATAAGAGGCGATAACCTAAAGATATAGCACCCCCGCGCTTAAAAATCCATATATACCACCTGTTCTTGGACTGACATCCAGCAATTGTGTCATGCTTGTACTACGCAACCACTTACCACCTGCTGCACTGACCGTCTGCCGTAATACCGCCGTAAGTATTAATTGCTATAGAGTCATTAACTGTTTGCTATAGATAATAGGTACTTTCAGTAGCTTCATTTAAAATCACCGATTGCTTGCTTTTGTAAATGCTTGTAGTAAACATTTGAATATTATCTGCTTATAGTAACATAGTAGTAGTAGTTTCCGTAACTTGGCTGTATTTGATATATCTGATCACCGTTCTTGCATTATCATAACTTCTTGCTTGGTTCCTTGGTTGCTTATTTGTAATATAGGTTAATATTTACGTTGCATAATAACATACTTAACTGTTTTGTAATTATTTATTATTATTTTTTAATCTTCTGTGAAGCACTTTTAAATAAAATATACTAAGTGAAGTTGAAATTCTGCCATTTATTTAAAGAAAAGCTATAAGTAATAAATCTGATCATAAACCGAGAATCATTTTCGTCAGGTAAAGTTGTACTTTTCTACGAAACCGACAACCATACATACAGACCCCTGAACATACCGTATCTTCACTGAGTTATCCTAGCTTCTATCTTATTGCTGATGGAATAAAGTGGTGTTCATACACTTTAAAAGAGGAACTAGCGCGCGAGACCATACCGTAATAAAAATGTAATATTAAAAAGTGCCAAAGTGACACTTTCCTTCTTGTACAGGTAGGCAATAGACAAGAGCAAGGAAGTGACGTCAGAATTGAACTCTAAGTAATGATAAACTTGATAATTCAATAGAACAAAAATCTGAGTATTAATATACAACAATAATTCATTATGTACGAAGTTTTTCTGAATAGCCAAGTCATGTTAGTGATCAGTTTCATGTTAGGACAGTGCTTCGAACGAAGAATACTTAAGGTCATTTTAACAAAAACCATAGCGGTAAACTGTGGGCAAAATTAAAAAAAACTGTATTTCTAGTATTTCGTGCGAGTGCATTAAACATTATGCGATAGATTTATCCAGTGTGTAAGGTTAGATGATCACAAAAATTATATTAGAATGGGTGAAATTGAGAAATCGAAAATTTATAAAGACGGACATAAAATAAACACACTTATTCGTCAGAATCGTTGTATGTTCAAACTACTGAATAGTCATCATAGAGTTTCATAGATGAATATAATATATGTACGTTGTTATAATTAATAATAATAATAATAATAATAATAATAATAATAATAATAACACCACATGGCGTGTAGAGGTTCCTGATATCAACTGCAGGACCTGCCATCAGGCGTCGGAATCGCTCATGCACTTACTATCTGCATGCCCCGTATACGCGATTTCGGCCTACATCCACCGACATAACGCGGCTTTACGAGTGCTATACTACCATCTAAGGCACTCGTACGGGGTAGACCAGACACCAGTGCTGCCTTACGTCCCCGGAGATATTGAGTCCGTTGTTGAAAACGAGAAATGCCGGATTTACTGGAACTACTCGTTCCCGACTGTCAGGCTAATCCAAGCCAACAAGCCTGACATAGTCCTCCTCGACCATCAACTCAAGGTGATGTATGTCATCGAGTTCTCGGCACCTGCGGAGAAAAACATCACCTTGAAGGAGGAGGAGAAACGGACCAAATATCGCGATCTCCGGTACGAGCTCCAAGTGCTGTACCCAGGCTACTCGGTCAAAATGGTCGTCCTAATAATCGGTGTACTCGGAGGGATAAAGCCTATGCTGCTCTCGGAACTGAAGATCATACCGGCCTGCCAAAAATCAACCGAGTGGCTGGCAGGCCAAATGCAGAAGGCGGTCATTCTTGGTTCTCTCCGTCTGCTTAGGGTACATGATTCTGGTATCTACAGTCACTAACCCTGCGGGATGTGGGGAGTGGCTGTAGTTGAAGCGCCGGCGCGACTCCCGTGAGGCGTCGGTATCCACGGGAGCACTGACCGGCATCGGGAAACCGAAAAAAAAAAAAAAAATAACACCACATGAAATTACAACCTCCTTTATCCCTGAAGGTCTGGAATGGCCTTCTGTTGGAGAGGGCTACACATTTAGAGACAATGGACACACACCCAATATCCGAGTATACTACGATTAATCTCTCTCATAGAAAAATCCATGTTCCTCGACCGGGAATCGAACCCGGGACCCCGAAGTTTCGAGGCAAGTGTGTTACGTCGACACCACGGAGCCAATTATTTTACATGTTGTGATAATTAATCGACTATCTACCTTATCCTTAAAAGTATGAGCCCTATCATAAATATGTTAATCTCTCCATTACACCATTAAAGAAAAATTTAAATATAATGCCCAGCCCGTATTACCTACTCATTTTCTATATACTTTGTTTCTGTTCTTTAGAGGCTTTTTATATAATCAGAAAATACCAAAAAGACATGCTATTATTTACTTCCGACCCGATTAATGAGACACTTAAGACTTATACAGCTTTTAGAAAGCTTGAAAAATGAGTGTTACCATGGAAGTTGAAATTAGGAATTTAAATATACATACACGGTGTTTCCGTTTTAAATAATAGGGTTTGTACAACTTGTAGAAATACTTTTTCTTTCATCATTTATGTAATATAGACCTATTTAGCTACCAAAGTCAATCGCCTCCATTTGCTTGTGGAATTTGGTCGGGCCCCCACTTTGCCGTGAGGCAAAGACCACAGAGTTTTTTCTTCTAAAGAAGATAAATTGAGAAGATTTGTTCATCCACTATTTCTCATCGTTCGGCCTGGATTTGGAACTTAACCACGATCCGTCATGCTACCACCGCACCGACTGGAAAGTTGTTAATTAAGTATTAATTATAATATAATTATCTCCTGCAATAGCATAGTGTCATCACTCATCAGCTGGTATAACTGACTTCATTTATGGCTAGAATTGTTAAGTAACTGGATGAAACTCAAAATGTACCTATTCTGTTTTTGTATTTGCATTTCAATATTAACAAAAAATCGGTCGTGGCTAGTGCTCCTCGACAGTATTTTCTTATCATCATTTTCAAATTGACATAAAAGAAATAAATTGTTTTGATTAAAAATGCCTTTTCCATATATTTTATTTATATGAAATGATTAATATGAACAAAGTAAATGAGATAAATACGATAATTCGGATGAAGTAAATGAGATACCTACATGAGACAAATAAGATAAATGAGTCAAATGAGACAAATTATACAAATGAAATAAATGAGAAAAATAAGACAAATAAGGCGATTGATGCAAATGAGACAAATGAGAAACGACAGATGATGCGAATGTGGCAGATGAAAAATAATATAAATAAGATAAATGACAAATAAGATAAAATGCATGAGACAAATTAGATAAACGAGTTAAATGAGACAAACTAAACAAATGAGAGAGATGATACAAATGAGATAAATGAGACAAACGAGAAAAATGAGAAACGAGACAAATGAGGCGAATAAGACAAATGAAACAAATGAAAAATGATAAATAATACTCAATCAGTATAGATAGATGAGAATGTAATAAACGAGACAAATTTGAAACGAAGATGAAATAAAACAAACGATTGAGGTAAATTAAACAAATGAGGCAAACGAGATAAATGAGGCAAGTGAGACAAATGAGACAAACGAAGACGAAATAAAACAAAACAAAATAATTTATTTTTCATTCATTTCAAACTGGATATGATAAGTATTGCCGAAACCAACTTTATTTTCTAATTTATTGAAATAAATTTTAACCTTTTTCTCAGTAACAGTAAATCTTACGAGAAATTGTCAATACTTCTTTTTGTCACATTTCCTCATTATGAACAATTTTTATTTGAAACATATTTTGATTTGACGCAAACAAATTTTACCCTGCTTGGTGCACCAATTTCACTGATATTAAATAGGGTTGAGACGTGTTTCAGAAAATGCAGTCAAAACAAATGATCTGCGACATACAGATACACAGACGGCATGCCAATTCGTATAAATTTACTATTTTCTAGTCTCAAAACGTTAGTTTTCATTATAATCTGGAATTTGGGTTTTTTCATCAATCAAATATTAGAACTTTATTTAAATTAACAAATAACAACATATCCACCCAGACACTAAAGCTCAGAGCAGGCCAAACATCCACGCGCCTACGGACGGCGTGGTAGTTGAAGCGTTGGGAGAGATGAAGCTGGAGGACTTTAAACTAATTTATCACTAAATATCAACTCCTTTTCTATGTAGGAAATTTTTTTAAATTATAATATAAAAGAAAATACCTATGTATAAAATATATGAAACATCTTAACATAAATGATTTTAACAAATTAATGTACATACATAATAAAGAGTAAAAAGTATAGTTGTATAAATAAAAATTAGAAAATGATTTGATAATGCTAAATACGGAAAAATCTCAAATAAAACTCGCTTTAAGCAATTCAACTGAAGTGGAGCGGTATGTCTATGTCCGCTAATCTTTAATTTTAAATGTTTTAATTTCTAGTGAATTTTAAATTTTGAATAGATTCGGGAAGAAATTTATAACAAATTCAGAGGCCGAAATAAATCAAACAAAAATACACAAAAAGAAAGGAAGCAACGATTTTAATTTTGAATTTTGATACAGGACTAAATTCTATTCACTTAAACTTTGCAGTATTCGGTTGGACTTAAGTGAGTGAAACGTCCAACTACGACTGATGCTTATGAAATAAAATAAACATGAAAATGAACCGCTATAGGAATTTTGCACTTGTGTACATCTGTACATCATTTTGTGCTCTATCCTGGCTAACGCTGCAAAGTTTAGGTGAACAGAGTATAGTGCCTAGATGGGTTGCCGAAAGATTGGCAACGCCTGGTATGTAATTTGTGTTTTATTCTAAATGGCGCGTTATGTTTTCTAATTTCTATAATATTGACTGTTCACGGGTTACCAAAAAGTTTGAATTCATAGAATTTTTGAGAAATATTTCTGAAGTAGGTTTTTCTCATGTCGCCAATACTCTCTCTATCAGTATAGATATATGAGTATTTTATAAAAAATAATGATTTAGTTTCGAAAAATAAATTGTCTTCGCGACAACTTTTTACTTTCTTATACCTAATAATAATATAAGGAAGTATAATTAACGTGATTTTTTTCGACCTTGTGATTTTGATTTATATATACGTCTTGAACTCTTCTGAATCCATTCTGACTATTTTCCGAATGATCTCTGTCGGTGCGTGTGTGTGGATGTATGAATTCGCGATAACTCAAGAAATACTAATGGGAGACTTCCCAAATCTGGCAGTTAAGATTGTCAACAATATTTTAGGTGACACATTAAATTTGATGAATGTGGTACCACCAGAAGAGACATAATGAATGAAAGATGGAAAAAGGTACAATTTCGGGAAAAAATTAAAAAATTGTTTTTGAATTTCTGGACGAATCTCGATGAATTATAATAACTTTATGAAAAAGAAAACTGTCCGCATGTCTATAGTATCGCGATAGCAGCCACAGTTTTTGAGATTTGTGAAGCTTTCAAATTTGGTACACTTATTCTAAAGGCCAAAGACAATGAAACATTCGATGATGAGCAAAATTGGTCAGCTGTAAAGGGGGTCCACGGGACTCAAACTTTTTTATATTGGACTTTACAAAAAAAATGTATTCTTGAGGAAAGATTATAAATCATGTCTACTATATCAAGCGAATAAAATATATTTTCCAAGTACTTAAATAAAGCTGATGTAAACTGAAATATTTTACCCATTTGACCTCATGAAATGGGGTTAGGATAAATTTAACAGTTTGACATTTGAAAGGTCTAATTTAGTTACAAAAATTTCAATGTCTATAACAAAAAATTATTAAAATATATGACATGAATTATTATTGACAGTATCAAATGACGGTAATAACTAATTATTTAAAAATGTTAATGAAACATTTTAAGGTATACTATTAAAATTTAATTGAGGTAAGTGAGAAATTAAATAGAATAATTTTTTTAGATCAGAATGATATATACTGGTATAAGAAAGTTATGTGCTGGCCAGATATTTATTATTAAAATATCATTATATATTAATCTTCAGTCCCTTCAGTGTAGTCATGAACGCTTCATCTACTGAGAACGTCCATGTTTGACCAGGGCCCGATTCCTCCCGGTGTAATATGGTCCACACGGGTGGTCAGACCGTGGTTCATTTTCGGTTACCGGCATCATCCGGGATATATGCCACACAGACATGAGGTTTGGCAAGGTCCTGCCCCTGCACGAATTTAAGACGCTCTCCTTCTCATGGAAGGAGGTGTTCTATGACACTCTCCATCCACGAGGCGCTCGTCCCATCCGCACAGGTGATGAGAAGCCACCCAGGCCGTAGTGTGCAGCCAAGGAACCTCACCTGAGGACCCTCATCTGGGATTGCCTCTACAGCTTGCATTATTGCCTGCTGTAGTGCTCCAATCTGTGTGCTAGTTAGGGTAGTCGTTGGGTAGTTGGAATGGATTATGCCCACTCTGACCACATCAACAGCTTCCCTAAAAAGAGGTTTTACAGCTCCACCTTCCCGGGGCTTTTTCGCCCGTTGGCATGGTGTGCTGTCGTTGGAAAGCAGACGCTTACCGGTTACAGCTTGCTCAGAGGAGGTTTGCTGCTGTCTTTCTGGCTGCTGTTCGGTTGGCCGTTGCTCCAATACTTTGCTTAAGGCGGTTTCGTATGATATTCCGCTCTTAAGTAAACGACCAAGGTGTCTTCTTGTAGACTAAGTCAGTGTACTAGCGAAACAATTACCAGGGTGGTGCTGGAGACGTTAGAAAAATTTGACCTGTCAAAAAGTCATGCGTTGTAGTTTGTGACTGATGGAGCCGTGACAATGCGTTCGGTAGGCCATTCTCTGCAAGAACAAGGGTGTACGTTTATACATGTTATGTGTAAAGTGCATGCTTTACATCTTGTGGCAGAAACTATTCGAAAAGGTTTTCCAGAGGTGGATGCATTAATAGCAAGTACAAAAAAAGTGTTTCTTAAATCTCCTAAACATCTCCGTCCATTTCATAGCAAGTCTCCCGGTATTCCTGAACCACCACAGCCGATTCTTACACGTTGGGGAACATGGTTGCAGGCCGCTTTTTATTATGCTGAATATTTCCAACAAATAAACGCTGTGATACTGCAATCCAATCTAGATAAGGCTACAGCTATTAAGGAAAGCCAGACAAAATTCGAAGATATTTCCGTTGAAACAGCTTTAAAAAATATTGCGAAGAACTATAAACCATTACATGAAAGCATAAAAAAATTAGAAAACAGTACATTGTTGTTAGCAGAGTCACTGCAAATAGTGAACGAAGTAAATCTACTGCTACACGCTGTAGGTGACGCAACAAATGAGCGCGTTAAAGAAAAGTTCACAAGTGTGTTAAATGAAGACACCGGTTTTAGCAAATTAAGACAAATATGTGATGGTGTTGCCACAGATCCGTTAAGTGCGTTCAAAGACTATTTTACGTATGCGTGCATTACATCAGTAGATGTCGAATGGTCGTTTTCAAAATATAAGAATATATTTTCACCAAAGCGAACATCACTCATGGAGACAACCATAGAAACATACTTGATGCTGCAAAATGGCTACACGTCTTCTCCAGTTTGTGATAAGCAAGCTAGTTCATCAAGCTAGTTAAGAGGGTAAGTTTTACATACATTGTTATAAATTGTAACAGTGTATTGTTTCTCATATTAGGTAATTTCGCGTACGCCACTGTCTCACGGAACATTTTTGACAGCTCTAGTTATGACTCTTAACATTAGCGTTTAATTTATCTTCTACCATTCTTCTCATAAGCTGCCATGTTCGCTGCATTATCTGTTAGAAACGATTTCACGTTACAGTTGTATTTAGATTTACAAGACAAAGTTAAATTGTAAGCAATCTCAGTTAAATATTCGCTTGTGAGGATTTCTAGATAACAATAGACACAATCGTTTCATATAAGAATGCGTGTCCATCTTCAGTGGTTATTGTGGCACAAACTACAGGCTCATTGTGGACATTAGACCAACCATTGATAGATATGTTTACGCTTGGCCCAGAAAGACTTCCAACACATTTTGTTTATTATTCTTCAAAAATTTGTTGTAAAAGAATTGTAGATATTGGGGTCTATAACCAGGTCTTAATAATTCGATCGCCTTTTTCACTTGCGGATTGTCCATACACCTAAAGCTACTATTAGTTGCAAATACAGATTTCATCACAATAAACATTTATTAATTTGTGAATATAAATATACTGAAAATATACATCAGTGTGTTTCACTTGGAAATAACTTTTTTATTTTTAGTTGAATTTCTAAAAAAAAATTTTTCTTTATATGTAGTTTTTAACGCTATTTTAAAGGGTTAAACGACATTTTAACATAATTAAAATAGTAGCTTCTTGTGATCAAAAATAAAGCGAAACAATTGAAATATAAATATGATGACACCAGTATCATAGTGAATGATGATAATTTGACCGATCTTAAAGTTAAAAGTGAAGAGGCAATGAACGGTATCACAAACTGGTTTCATGCTAACAAACTGCTCTTAAATGTCGAAAAAACAATGAATATAACTTTTGAAAAACCCCATGCACCAATCTTAGATATAAATATTCAAACTGACTTAGGACAAATAATATCAGCAACTGATACTAAATTCTTAGGAATACATATTGATAAATCTTTAAATTGGTCGACGCATATTTTTGATTTAAATAAAAGACTTGGGCATGCAATTTATGCAATAAAGAACATCAAAGAAAATATCAGCTTTGCAGCGGCATTATCAGTGTATTTTGCATATTTTCAAAGCATACTACAATATGGTGTGGAATTTTGGGGAAACGCAACTTATTTTCAAAAAATTTTAACTACACAAAAACGCGCTGTGCGAGAAATTTGTGGTATTGGCCCAAAAGAATCCTGTAGAACAGCGTTTAAAAACTTATGTGTACCCACTGTAATCAATCTTTATATATATAAATTAGCTATACAAATTTACAGACAGCGAAACACAATATCGACACCTGCTGATATTCATGATTACGATACCAGATCTAACTTAAAACTAATTGCACCAAATTATAGATATGTCACAAATAGGAAAGGTCCTTTATATTCCGGAATAAAAATTTATAATCACTTACCAAATTCTATTACTTGCATAAACAACGAAAACTTATTCAAAATTAGGCTAAAGAAAGTTTTAAATAATTACGTGTTCTATAATCTAGAAGAATACTTTACTACAACATTTCAACCATAAAAGGTTTTCAAAGGGTTTACTTCCAAAAAATATTTTTTCCATGCATTGTATACTTATAATGTTTGAACTTATTTAAGTACATATGTACCTGTATTGTATATTAATTAGGATTGAACTTATTTAAGTAAATGCTATTTCCCTTATGCTTTGATTAAGGCGCATTATGTTATGTAGATATCTATATAAGCATATTTGTATTATTATTGTTGTGTAACAGTAATTTTTTGGGAAATAAATCCAATCTAATCTAATCTAATCTAATCTAATCTAATATATTAGGGATTTTTTTTCGAAAAAAGTTTATTGGGAAAAGTTGTTCGGGATAACCATAGACCCCTATTCCCAAGTTTGATTAAAAAAAAGTTCACAAAAAAAAGAGTAATTAGCTTTTCTACAGCCATAATTAAATTATTTAAATAATAAATATCACAAATATTTTAATAGTTTGACACAATGACATCAATGACAGATCTCATGATAATTTGGTATTGTTAATAAATTATGGCAATCGTGATAATAACATTGAAATTAATTTTACTGCTGATTTTTTTGGGGTGAACTTCTTTTTTTAACCAAACCTGGAAATTGGGGTTTTAAAGTGATTCCAAACAAGTTTTCTCAATAAACTTTTTCCCTAACACGTTTTTCAATTTTTTCGCCTTATTTTTTATCACAGTAGGTTACTATTTTAATTAAGCTAAAATGTTTATTTGACCCTTTAAAAGAGCGTTAAAAGCTACATATAAAGAAAAAATTTTTTTTGAAATTCAACCAAAAAAAAGTTATTGGGGTGTTACCATTTCAAGTGAAACACACTGTATAGTCTTCTTCATATACTTGTTTATTTGTATTTGTGAAACAAAAATTGATACTGTGGTCTGCGAATATACTGTCCAATAACTGTGGATTTTGACTTCTTTTTTCAGACAGATCGACAAATCCAAAATATGAATGCACAGAGTCTAGCGGAAACCTCATATCAAAGGTTATAACAACTTTTCTCTTGTATCTGCCAATCAAATTAATTGATGTAGGAGGATAATTTTTGATAAATTGATGATTACGTGACCTAATTATTGTGTTTAATGGATTTTTTTTTGGTGAATCTATGGCCATATTATTCGTAGACTTACTGATTTAATTATTTTTCCAGATCACTGCAAGTCACTTTTTTTCCCTTGAATTTACCTTGAAAAAAAAACGAATAATTATGAACATTCTAAAAAGAAATTTTATATCGTATTTTTCTTTGCCAAATAACAAAGTAACTGATTTCAATCTCATTAGAGATACAACCGAGAATAACATTATGCAAAATTTGTAAAACATTTTTAATGAAATATTGGATTACACAAATTCACATTTAGAAATACGAATTTATGAATTTCATTTCAACAAATTTAAGAAACACGAGAAAAAAAGTGGAGAAAACGTAGGTCCCTGTAGTATTTGAATTTAAGAAAATGAGACAATGTATTTCATTCATACATGAAAAACGTGCCTGTTGGTGGAAGCAGGTGAATAATTAAATTTGCATACAGCATTTATAAAACATAAAAGCCCTTAGAGGTAGTAAGATTACGCGTTGAGAGCCACTTTAAACCGCGAGACTTTATGTATTTTATCTTCCTTTTGCATTTCATATTTTAAATACATTGGCATTTTTATAGCTGTTAGACACCAACAGCGCCTTTTTTAGATCTCTACATATCGTTTAATATTTTATAGAAAGAATATATGACATTGCATAAATATATATTTCAGAATGACAACCTCTTCAAAATAAGTCACTTGTACTACAAAGCTTAAAAGAGAGTATATCTCGCTGCGTCTCGGGTATTATAAATATTCTAAAACAGATACCAGGTTGGTAAAAAAACACCGCAGGTTGGAATTGTATGGATATGGCGAGAAATCTGTACTTTTTGAGTGTTCACATAAAACTCTATGCCTGGCAACTTTGAAAACGTTATCCTTAAAAAAACAAAAGAGATACACTACGTCAAACTTAGTAATAAAAAAAAGGAGACGATTTACTGTTATACAATAAATTATCTTCATTAATTAAGTACAACTGACTGTTTCTCTACAAAATTCAAATTTTTTAGTTTGTATAAATTTGATAGTTATTCGAATGAATACCCCAACTAGCTCCGAAGACAAACATAAAATCTTCAGAATTATAGGCAGGTGGAATCAGAATTAAATCTATTTTTTTTATTTGTTTAGTTAAGCGTCACCAGTTTTCATTTGTTTATTCCTAATAATAACGATAATAACTTGAGATTATTTACAACGACGATAAAGAACATACCATGATAAATCTGAAAAAGCGATGGTGTCGGTTTCTAAACTGAAAAAGCATCTTATTTTTAGCTTTCCGCATAATTTTCAATGTACTATAAGTAGGCTGCATACTAATTACTGATGTTAATTTTAAGTTTTACATCAAATTTACCACAAACTTACTAAAAATAAAACATATTCATTCGTAACACTTATTTACGTATATTATATTTCAATAACCGATTACTAGTTTACAACTCTGGTTCTTACAATCGTAAAAAATAAACAGGGCCTATACTAATAGAAATATTTCTAAAACATTAATACAGTAAAGTGGAAATATCTAACCAAAAGTTAAATATACAGAAGGCCGCACTAGTTCTTAAACCAGACGAAAACAGTTAAACGAAACAAAGTAAATTTTTTAGTCTAGAGGTGAAAAACACTGCTACAAACAAATAAAACACACAAAGTAGAAAAATATGCCGCAACAGAAAAAAGTACATAATGCCTTATTGTCTACATTTACGGCAGTGCTAATAACTCATAATAACAATAGCAGCTCACACCCTCGGTCAAACGTGAGGTTAAACATAATTCTCTGCTGTTAAGTCCATTAGAGTCCTTGGCATGGAAATAAAAATGGCTGTACTTATAAATGTTTATGCACCTTAGACCTCTCCTCAGGAGACAAATTTTACATGCGTAGCACCAAAGACTAAAAATCTTTGCAAGCACTTCACTAAGCTTGCCATGTCACACACAATTAAAAATTAAACAATAATCACTTTGCATTAATCAGACATCAGATAGAACGTAAAACAGTTCAGGTAAAAGATAAATCAGCACACTCGTGCTTAAGCCCAGACAACCCACCCTGGGCGCCCCCGGCCGTGTGCTCTCTTAACTCTCGCGATTTTGCTTATTTTCGCGGCTTTTTTCTTCGCGCCGCCTGGGTATAAAGGTTCTTACTCAAACCATCGAGTTATAAACAATCTATGATTTAATTGTGTAAGTCAGAAATTGCCTAACTAACAGGGTCATAGATAAACTTAAATTTTCTGTTATGCCAAATACGGGGCGATCAAAAAGTGTACCATTATATAAATAAGCTTGTGTCAGATTTAATCTAACGTTGAAGTAGTTTCCACAAGCATCAAAATGTTATATTTAGTTAGCTCTAAGGAAATTTATAAGATCTGGGATGACCACAGCAAATCAACGATCAAGAAGTCACCTTCTGTTAGTGCGAAAATTCAAATGTAAATAAATCTCTTGATTTATATTTTAAATTATATTGCATTAAGCTGTTAATTTGGAATGTATTTTTGTTTGCCTAAATAAACAATATTATTATTATTAAAGGTTTTTAAAACATGACAAAATCTGAGGAAACTCATTAATTACCGCAAAATTTAGCAATATTTAATTTTTATGACAATTTTTTTCTTTAAACAAATAATTACGTTAGAAACCTACATTTATTCTTTGTCTTTGTGCTTCTAGTTTTTATCCGCTGTGGAAGTATATAAAGTGTTTAATTTTAAAAACAAACCTTTTTGTCCCGCCCCTGCAATTAGGAGGTTTCTTAATTCTCCATATTTTCGAAATCAGTTTACAGTGATTATTTAAACCTCCAAACATAAATATAAACCTCATGGGAAATCCCTATTTCTAAGTAAACTTTCATATTTATGCTCCAAAGAATATTGTATTAAAAATAACCATTTTATAAAAAACTTCACCTACTCCTAAAACTAAAAATAAATTAGGCTCTACGACAATAATTAATTAATCACCTAGATGTAGTGTGAAAATAATCTAAATCTGGTATCATATCATTAATAATACGTCTTTCATTGAGTTGTGTACGCAGATATTTATTTATAAAATAAATGTTTACATACCTTTATAATCCAATATTAATAATTGCCTCCTTTATTTACATTTTTCAGTTTCTTATAAATATTGTCGAGACGAAAATAAATTATTAGTAATAATAGAACAGATATGAATTGGCTAATGAAATTAAATAGAATAATGTTTTCCGATTGTAAAAATAAATATTTTATTGGATTTTAAGATGACTGACTATTCCTAAGAACCAATCAGGAACAATAATTTTGCAGGAATTTGTTGTAACCACTGTAAATACTTATTTTTTTATCAGTTACCAAAAATGGAACAATAATTAATAAAAAACAGTGATCCTCCAAAGAGATTCTTTTCAATTCGCATCATTATCATTATCACCGGAAGTCTATGGTAATTCAAACAATAGCTGCGCAAAACTAGTTATTTCGGAACTTATAAATAAAGTTCGTATATCGGCGAGTGATTTCAGTGCGGTCTGCAGGAACCTTGATAAGAAATGCAAGTTTACGTCATGTAAATTTATTTAAATTGTATAAATTTTTATATAACCGTATAAAACTAATTCGTTTATGCATTTTCATAAATCACGTAATTTAAAAATCCTTTTTATGTACCTAAAGTAATTAGTTCGACTATACATCAATTATTGTTTAATAATAATATAAAACTGTTTGCGAATTATATGGTCGCATAGACATTCGAATATCCTCTAAGAAATCATATACCTCCGTAATGCAAACCGTGAATTTGTATTTGCATTATTCTCGCAGTTAGAATATTATGTAGTGTTTTTAAAGGCACCAGAAAGCCAACGATTTTTTCACGAACTTCTACCCAATACGCCACTACCTCTACAGCCTATGTTGACAAAATGGTTCACGTGGCTGAACACAGTATCGCATTACAGAAACTTTGACGATATAAAAAGAGTCGAACTACAATTGGATGCTAAAAAAAGCAGTTGCTATTGCAAATGCGCAAGAAGCCATCGTCGATCCGAGTGTCCAAAAAGATTTAGAATTTATATACTAAAGCATATCACGAATCCCTATCGCTATAGTACAACTTGAACGCCGATCTGAAACAGGACAGAAGATATCACTGAATACATAAATAAAAAACTAGAAAGTGTTTTAGACAATCCTGGTTTTGTTACATTTCATTGAATAGTAGACCTACTTCAGGGAAACGAAATGAATTGTTTAGGGTCTGAAATAAATATGATGTCTTAACAATCGTTCCCCTATTTTAAATATGCGCCAATAACATCTCTCGAGATAGAATTTTCGCTTTTAACATATGAATGGATGTTTGCCACTCACTGTATTCCTGAAGGTACCTCAAGGTACTTTGTGCGGGAGAGGGTTACATATTTGGAGACAATGGATACACATTTAATATCCGAGTAAGTTAGGATTAATTTCTGGTTTAGAACAAATTCTAGCTCCTCCACCGGTGAACGAACCCCGGACACTAGGGTGAGAGGCAACCACAAAGCCGTAATATACTTCACTTATAAGTAATAATACCGCAGTAATAACTGTGAATAAGTGTGTAGTGTGGCGAAAAAGAATTGTCGGGTAAAGTATTAGTGCCAATATACCTCAACACTACAAGGAAGCCACTGAAAGATATTAGTTTGCAGTAATAGTTAAAAAAATATTTGGGTTTTAATTTAGTATATAAATTAATAACATAACAAATATTCCCTTACGCTGATCCTGTTTTTGACGTCATAACTCACCGATATCTGAGCTCTACTTATAAAATGTCTATAAAGCCTAGTTTTCATTAATAGAGTTAGTGGTAGAGTACACTAGCATACTTTTTAGTCAAATTCTGGGAGAGTTATTTTTTCACCGTGCAATCTTACTCTACTCTACCATGTACTCTAATCTACCAATCACGTTTAGATTGGTAGAGTTAAAAGTATGTTTAATACTTGCGCTTTACTCAACCGCTAACTCTACTAATGAAAACTAGGCTTAACCTAAAGGTCTTGTAGTGTGATTGGAAAAACGATACACAAAGTGAAATGATTATTAGCTAGAAATTTGTTAGATATGAACTAAGAAGTGGAACACCCTGTGCAGCCATAAGGAAATGAGAAAACTATGTAATCATCTTACTATAAGAGAGTGGTAAAACTATAATCACCTTACTTACCATATTGTTCTCACTGGAATTTCTTTCAAATAAAATACATAATTGGAATGGCTATTATGTGATTTTAAATAACTTTTCCTATTTATTTACTGACAACGTGAGAAATTCTCTTTAACAGAAAAATATTTGAAGCACGTTTTAGATTATCTTATTTCGCGTGATATTTTAAGATAAAATTTGTGTTAATCTGAATTAGAAATATTTTTTAATTTTTCATTGAATATTCTAGAACAATTTGTGCTCTATCAACTATATATACTAAGTTTTATTTAGGGTAATACAAACATTTTTGTTTCAAACATCATGAACAAATTTACGCTTAAAAAGATATCTCATTAAACTGCAATTTAAACTTATATGAGATCAAGCTTGAAATTACTACTTATCTCACAATTATTATAAACATTTGTCTGAAGGAAAAAATTATATTAAATGTTAAGCAAATTTCGATGACTTAAAACAGTAATGTTTTTAAGAAATCATACCTACTATATTAGTTACATTAGAAGTTTCAAATTTAGAATGATACTCTAGATAAGATCTAGAGTGCGAGCTTAGACAATTTTAATTATACTTCAAATAGATGGTATATTAATTATTTTTGTATTAATTCCTTAGGCAATTTAAGGACCTTACAAGAAGAAGCCGATAATAAAACCATTATTTATGCAGCACTCCACGCAACCAAATGAAGGGTTTTGTCTTCAATTTTGAGAGCAGCGTAGGCTTTCTCCCTCCGAGTACACCGATTATTAGAACGACCATCTTGACCGAGGAGTCTGATACTTGGACCTCGTACCGGAGATCGCTATATTTGCTGCGCTTTTCCTTCTCTTTCAAGGTGATGTCTTTCTCGGTAGGGACCGAAAATTCGATGACATACATCAACTTGGTTTGATGGTCGAGGAGGACTATGTCTGGCTTATTGGCTTGGATTAGCATGGCAGTCGCGAACGAGTAGTTCTAATGAGACATCAATATCTACGCGAGCCGTAAGGCAGCAGTGGTGTCTGGTGTACCCCGTACGAGTGTCTTAGGTGGTAATGTAGCACTCGTAACGCAGCGTTATGTCAGTGGATGTAGGCCGAAATCGCATATATGGGGTAAGGCGAAAGTAAGTTTCATGAGCTGATCCGGCGCCTGACGGAGAGTCTGCAGTTGGTATCAAAAACCTTTATACACCACACGCGGCTACGGCAGATTTCGGGCTCTGACTTAAGTCCGGCTGACCTTAAAAAGGCGAATGTCAGCCTGATTGATGGACCCATTGTTTGTTGTATATTCTTATAGAAGACATCATTCTGGCGTGCTGCCGAAACAGCTTTCCTGTTCAGCAGTTCTGACTCGGGCGCTCAGATGATTTGGTTAAAGCTCAGTGACTGACTGTACATCAGCCCCTCGCCGACCTCTTCGCCTGGTGTCAAATGCAAGACCAAGTTCATTTGCCTTGACCAATCCCGCTCCCACTCCTACAGTTTCGTGATGTTTCACAAACCGCAAAAGGTAATTTGAACTCCTGAGAATGGTACATGCCTTACTCAGTACTGTTCTGCCAAATGTACACTCACTCCATGCTTGAGTCCTCAACCCCCTCCCCCCATTGACATGAGATCTAGGATGAACACCTCTGTGAATATTCATCATCTTGCATGTATCTCTGTCTAATTGGCGCAGCTCATATACCGTCCACTTCACTACTACAAAGGAGTAGAGCAGAACTAGAAGACCAAATTTTGCGAAGACAGTGCCTGTACTTGCCGCAAAGCGAGTTATTTATTGATTTTACATCCTGGATGTACCTTTTGCTGCACAGACATACATACATAGGTCTCTCCGGCATCCAGATGTCTTAGGATGCTTACATCTGCGAGCTGCGTATCTTCAGAGAATTGAGGTGGACGACTTCACCTATGTCAAACTACACACCAATTGTCCGCGTGTAATTGATCACACTAAGTACGTTTTTTTAATTCGCGGTCTCCGGAGGCATAACGTTTCAGGTCATTCATATAAAATATATGCTTATGCCTCAGATCTCTGTCTGACCCAATTGATATCCGGGGGTTTAGCGGAACCCAACAGACAACGGCAGCAGTGAGATGTAGGAGAGGAGAGGACTCAGGGAATCGCCATGGAAAACTCATCTCCTAAATACCACCCGCTATGTCGTGACCGGCTGCACCTGAAGTTATGGTGAAGCGAGCTCTGCAGAGCGGCAGCAACCGTTCTGTATATTTCACTACTCATTCTGGTACCGCAAGAGATTCGAGCAAATGTAGCAATAGCTCGTGTGATGCTGTCTCAAATGTCTTGCAGTAATCAATCCAGGCCATCGATAGATCCTGTTTGGATTGCACAGAATCCTGTGTAATACAATGGTCTATCAGCAGCTTGCAATCTGACATGCCCTTCTCGACACCATGTTGTTCATGTATCTGCTGGAAGACTGGATCAACAGACCATAGTGTCCTAGCAGACAAGATACGTGTAAATATCTTATTGCAAGATTTGTGGCAAGTGATCGACCTATAGTTCCTCGGGTTGGAAAGATCTGTCTTTTTGGGGATAAGTACACCCCTCGACAAACTAGTCCGGAATGTGTTGTGTGTGGTATTGGCGTTTTAGTCTGGTTGCTATGCGACGGATTTTTTTATGTAAACATTTTGCTCCTTGTTATATAATCCAGCACACTCTGATTCCGAGAAGCATTTTGTCTGACCGACTGTAACATGTATTCGATCTTTTTTACATGCCCCTTAGCTTTATCGACCCTGTTTGAAGTGTTTGGACTCTCGTGGGGGACGAGTTACTTCGCGGCATTGTAAACGGCGCAGTTAATCTGCTAGATGTCTGCATTTTCTGGGAGTTCCTCATCGATGACCGCGTCCATTCGAGCAAGGTTTTGTGGCTTTAGAGTACTTCTGGTGTTAAGGTTTACCCTCGTCCTTAAGTCAACCTCGGTGTACCTTATGAGATGTTCCCCATCTGTTGCTATTTGCCGCGGTGGAATTGAGACTATTGCGGCTGGCACTTTTTTCTGCCGACGCGTCGGGGTTCCCCGTCGCGACGGGGAACCCGGGCGTAGCCTGTCCTGCGCTTGAAGAGTATTTGATCTCACAGATGTTGTTGAGAGAAGGCGCGATGCTCAGTGTGCCATTCGCACCAAAATGCAATCACGTCATGTATCCACTACGTGCAAGTTCACTGTTCTCGTAGCAGGTCAGCAAGTCATCTCGAAATTTCCTTGTCCACTTGAAGCACTCTTGTTCATTGCATTTCATTATTGTGATCGTCCGATGGGTCTCTCTCACCTATTTCTGACCCCTATCCGATTGGTGTCTGTCGTGATGGGCCCTTCTTCGTAGATTGTATGGAGGCTTAGAATACCAGGGTGGTTAGCCCTGGTATTCACGGTCGACATGTCAGACAAAATTGCCTCTGCCTGTCCAGGGTGCACCATTAGGAAGTTGTTGGTCCTAATTTTGCACTCTCTTGTGGTAATTATTATTATTATTTGATTAAATATTTTTTTCAGAATAATTGTTTATCTGATTATTAGCTAATGTTCTAAAATTTCTTTATATTTCCAAAGATAACTGAACAGACACAATGGGACATATTTGTAAATAAATATGAAGGACTAAAAAATTGAAAAAATTAAAAAGGATATTCCTTTATATCACTACAAAATTTTACAGCTAACTTTCATCTTCTCATCAATTAATAAAAAGGTAAAATCACTTTAACTGCGATTAATAAATCAACCGATAAATAAAATCCAGGGGATATTGAATTAATTGAATAAATTGATAATAAAATGTATTAATAAAGGTCGAACAATCGAAAATGGTTAGTAATACAACGTTGGTAACAGAATTGTTGACGTTTTCATAAATTTAATCTCTTTTAACAATTATTGTTCATAAATAGGCAATTATTACACTCACAAATACTATTCAATTATTTTAAGTAATCAGATTATTGAAGTCGTCTGTATTATATTTATCATACTTATTTCTATAGGACGAGGAAGTGAACTAATAAACTTGAAACTTATAAATTTTAGGAGAATTGTGTTTTTAGTTAAGGCCGATATTAATTGATAATTTTAGTTTAATTGTTCTTGATTTAAAAAATTATAAACACTTTTTTATTACTTGTTTAATTTTCATTTTATTTGTTATTTTTACAACTAATTTCATCCTATTCGGACATTTTTAAGTAAATTAAATTATACGCAGATTTTACTTTAATTTAAATATAAACTGAACTGAATAGAAGGATGGGTCACTTTATGGTCGATCATATAGGTAATTCAAATTTGTACAGATGTTATGTCTTTAAATCTAGGGGTTTTATTTATAATTGAATAAGAGAGTTGACCCGAATATGGTAATGAAATGTATGTTTGACTTTTTTTTCGTTAATAGTGGGGTAAAGTTCAAACACACATTTCATTATCATATTCAGGTCAACTCTCTTATTCAATTAGCAATACTTTTTCCAAATTTAATATTAAATATCATTTAGTTCTAACAAAAATATAGGCAGATATCTTTTCAATGCAAAACAAAAAACTGATATATCTAAAAAATGTGGTGTATATCGGTTTGCTTGCCCAGAATGTCACGCCTCATATGTAGGTCAAACAGGTAGATCGTTCGGGTTAAGATATAGAGAACATATTCACACACAAAAACAACATTCCAACTTTTATAAACACCTAACAGATTCTGGTCATACAATAACTGATGACCATCAACCTAAAATATTACATATTTGTGGGAAAAGTAAAAAACTTAATTTATTAGAAGTGCTAGAAATTAATATATTAAATAGAAATAAAAATTGCAATTTATTAAACCACCAAATAGATTTAAATAATTCTCCGTTATTAAACTTGTTCAGATAATCTAATGCTATTAAAAAAAATCACACCATAATATAATTTACTATCTTGAAAAATACCTACATTTAAAGACATCTGTATAAATTTGAATTATATGATTAACGATAAAGTGACCCATCCTTCTATTCAGTTCAGTTTATATTTAAATGAAAGTAAAATCTGTGTATAATTTAGTTTACTAGAAAATGTCCGAATAGGATGAAACTAGTTGTGAATATAACAAATAAAGTGAAAATTAGACAAGTAATAAAACGTGTTTATAATTTTTTAAATCAAGATAGATTTCCACAAAATAACTTTATCTTCAATCAACTATTTTAATTCTTCGTACCTGCAGCAATGCATAAAATTAACATTCTTAAATATCGCTCATAGCTTTACCAGTCCATAAAAAATATGAGGTGTTCCTTATACAGATCGAGCCAGACCACTAGGAACATGACTAGCGGTATGTGCAGTTTACAGTCACCCGTCTGTGCCAGTAGGATGGAGCGATGAATGTAGGCTGAATGCGAAGTTGGAACAAAAGTTAACGATTGCCCACGACTGCACCATGTGCACTGAGAGGAGCAGACTAGCAGTTTTCAGCATCGCTAAATCTGCGATGGTGATTGTTAATCGCTGTTATCTGGGCGGCATATGACAACCCCTTTTTTTCTTTCGCGGAAGGTTAGATACATGCGGAGACACAAATTTAGGAACTTGGTATTTGTTTATTTATGAAAGCGTGATGTATTCAGTCGCCATTAGAAGTATGCCTGTCAATTTTTACATTTACAAAATATAGAGACCTAAACTGAGTCTGTCCTTTCATCGAGAATACTAAATCCTCTGATGTTTATAACATTAAATCTAATGCGGTTAGCAACGATAAAATTATTATAACACCTATACAGACACCTATAATTGCATACAGGGTGTCCCATAAGTAATTGTACACACAGCAATGGCAGATTCCTTACGTAAAAAATTACGATTTAATCAGACTTACCTTAGTCCAAAAGTTGATAATAACAGAAATACAGGGTGTCAAAGTAAATTTTTTTTTTGGTTTTTTTTTAATAATTTCTTTAAAAAGTTAAATATTTTAACAAAATTTGGTGATTGGGGTTTTTTGAGGCGAGGGATCAAATCTGTTCATAGTTTTGCTGTTGTTTGTAGAGGGCACCACCTACGGTAGTTTGCGTGTCATTTATACGTCATATGTTATTATCAACTTTTGGACTAAGGTAAATTTGATTAAATCGTAATATTTTTACGTAAGGAATCTGCCATTGCTCTATTTACAATTACTTATGGGACACCCTGTATATCATTAATACGTCCAAATCAACAGGAAAATGTACAAGAGCCTAAAATGAAATAGATATTTTTCGATATTAAATAAAGTTAATAAACCTACTGATTACTCAGATCAGAGACATGTGAATATACTACTAGCTGTATCGAACATATTGTAAAGGATAGTATGTAATCAATTATTTGATTATATACAAAATAATTTAATTATACCTACAGCCAATCCGATTTCGAGAGAACCATAATAACGCTTTAAAAATAACTGATATTACATGCAGGTTGGATGACGGCAATTCTACTATAATTGTCTTTTGATTACTGCAAAGCATTTGATACTCAATGTATGAACCACGAATGTTATATACAGAACTCACGTATTGCGGTTTTGATGAAACTGCAACAAATTTATTAAAATCATTTCTCATGATAAAAGGCAGTGTGTGATTGTAAGTGGCAACATATGAAATAATAAAAAATTAATCTCTGGTGTACCTCATGGATCAATTCTAGCTCCTTTGTTGTTTATAATCTATACATCTTATTTTCATCGTTCTAGAATACCGTACGCCTTATTTTTATTCAAACGACACACAGTCAGTGATGGATTTACGCCTAGGCCCGTGAGGCCCGGGCCTAGGGCGGCATAATTTGAGGGGCGGCAAAATTTTTGAAATGCCAAAATTTTAGAGGCGAAAATCCATTTTAAAAATTGGTTCAAATTAGTTTTTATAAAAAATTTTCTATAGAATATATTATAATTAAATTTTTTTAATTTACTTTTCAATCTGTTGGTAAGATGTTAATTTTTTAATAGATCAATTATAGTCTTTATCGAGTAATGTTCTTTACTTTTTTGTATCTTTACTTTTTGTTCCTTTAGTGAGTTTAATCTTACGTGTATAAAGCGTTTTGAAATTTCTAAATCTGAATAACTTCTCAATTTGTTTTCAATGTGAAATAGAAATACGGTAGATTTGCATGTATTAAATATCATTTTGGTATTCATTCAAAAGTCAGAAAATTTTTTGTTTATAAAAATATTCAATTTTTTGAAGAAAATTTTCGCACAAATGTTTATTACCCTATTTTAGACACTCTGAGTGTACAATTGGCCGGACGTAAAAGTGCATATGAAAAGCTTTACGAAAATTTCAATTTTTTCGATAATTTATCTGAAATAGATACGAACGAATTGAAAAATCTTGCAAATAAACTTGTCAATAAGTATCCTGATGATTTGGAAGAGACATTAGGGAATGAATGTATTCATTTACATTCTCAACTCAAAGATGCCTTAGCAAATACGGAAGATGTACGCTCTGCACAAAAAATATGCAATGTATTGCATTCACGGAGTCTTCGAAATGTTTACCCAAATGTGGACATTGCTCTACGTATTTTTTTGAGTATTCCGGCTACAAATTGTTCAGGAGAAAGATCTTTTTCCACTGTGAAAATGGTAAAAACCCATTTACGCGCAAGTATGGGCCAAGATAGACTTAATGCTCTTGCATTACTGTCTATTGAAGCTCAACTAGTCCAAGAAATTGATTATGACGATATAATCGATGTTTTTGCGCGGACAAAAGCCAGGAAAAAGAAATTTTCAAATTGATTAATATTAAAAAAAAAATGTATTTATTGTTTATCTGTCTAAAGTTTATTACTTATTCATCTGTAATGTTTATTAGTTATATTTAAAAATTATATTTCAATAAAATAAAAAGATTTTAAAATAAAAATATTGGATCAAAATTAATGAAATTCATTTCATCAAAAAGGGCGGCGCATCAAACGGGGCCTAGGGCGGCAGCAAGCCTAAATCCGCCACTGCACACAGTTATACTTTACTCCTAACATTTAGCACCTTGAGAATATAGTTAATCTGTCAATGCAGAAATCAGTGCTTTGGCACTTATTTAAAAAAATCACTGCCGTTCTATTAACCCCTAATAAATCGTCAAACATTGTATTTGGTACAATTAAATACCGTCAGAATCTAGCATTTTATTATTGGTAGGTGAACAAAAATTAGAATACAAGGAGGAAACTAAATATTAATGTCAATCTTATGTGTGTTGGACAAGTAAATTCCATAATTAGAAAATCATATTTGTTACAATGAGCAAATATTTGTCTTAAAACTTGATAACATTGTTTGTAAATTGCCTTGGTTAAGTCTTTAAGTCGTTAAGGCTTGCTGAACTTAGCCAAGACAGATATGTAAATAAAGACGATTTATTATTATAATAATTTAATTTCAGCTGTTTTTTTTTTCAAATTGTTTAAGAAATAATACTCTATACCGCTCATTGAAAACATAAATCAGTTCTCATATTTAAGTAGATACTAATTTATATGACGTACGTATGGTGTACTCTAGGGTACTAAATTATTATTTGCTCAACGTAAATCGTTTCGTATATCATCTGATCATGGGACAAGTTTAATTTGCTCCTAATTAATTTTATAATACATGTGTCAAACTTACCACCTGGATTGTATGAAACGCGGTATAAATCATATTAATTTAAAAGCCAATTAAGCAAGACTATACAAAAATAACTATAAATCATTAGGCAAGGGAAACCCCGGTAACTGAAATTTGATGTTGGCCAATTGTTCATTTAATATAAAATGGAATTTAACAATTTAATTAAATTAATTTGCGATGTTTACAATAGCGAACGAGTTATTTACATTTGTAGTAAAATCCAATTAAAACGAGTCTGTCAGACGTTCTTGTGATAACGTTAAGTGTGCACTTGTGTCCAATAACACCACACAATATGGTTAATAAGGACATCATCCTCTTTTAATTACAGCCATGTAAATCAATTAGTTTCTTTTAGTATTATATTAGCAATGTACAAAGCATTCCTGGATATTTTTGTATGTTACAAAACAAGTTAATTGTTTTCTGCTCTTAAAGTTTTCTCTTTTTTATAATATAATAATAATAAACAGTTCTGACAAATATTATATTTTCATATAGAGAATAATTATTTTTACATACATATGTTATTTAGCATATGTGTCACGACCATCCTATTGGTGATCATGACTTGGCGTGTGAGAGGGTATTGAGAGCCCCAAAAATAATATAGAAAATATTGTAAACAAGAATTAACTAAAATATAATTTATTGAACTTAATAAATGGAATATCAGCACCACAGTTAATTACATAAAAACAATAAAATAATAAAAATGAATATCTTACCAAGAATATATGTTCAGGAGATGTGTCTATACCAATCTTCTTTAATTGAAATGATCCCTACCCATCCTTCTTTGGACTTTTTTATATTTTTAATAGATGTTCAATCAGCAATTTCCATATTGAGTTTGACTTCTCTTAAGTTCAACAGTCGACTATGGTGAATGACATTTGAAAGCTTGCATTATTCTTTGTCTTTAATAAATAGGTATTAATGCATACTAGGTGTTATTTAGATTACAAGTTAATTTAGATTTTATGTTAACATAATTATTTGTTTATCAGTATTTGTTAAATTTATTTATAGGGAAATTGTTAATTGCTATTTTGTCTACTTATAAGTACTAAATAACATGTAAAATATTCTCTATATGACAATATTATCGCTACAAATTAAACGATCGGTAATTTACTGGCGTGCACGATATATTTGTTCAGTTCAAAATTGTTGTTGATTATATTTTATTAAATACCTCATAAAATATTTGATTTTAGATAATGCTCGAAAAAAATAATAATTGCCCGATAGAAATAAGAAACGTTTGTTAAAAATGATAAATGGTTAATAAATATCACTCATGATGGACAAATGTAGTGATTGCATGATAAAAAGTGTAAACTAAAGGTAAAAATAAGAAACGCTCGATATGAGCACGGTAAAAATAGTAAACGCTAGATAAAAAAGATTAAACGCATGGTAAAGTCAGTGAATACTCAATAAATATAATAGACGCTTTCTAAAAATAATAAATGGTTAATAAATATAACAAATAACAAATAATGAATGGGCGATAAAAGTAACAAATGCTCAATAAACAAATACCTTTTTATCTAATAAATGTTCAATTCGTATTAATAAAAATATGTATTAAAAAATAATGTATTATTCTAAACAAGTATAAAAAATGTATAAAAAAAACAAGCTATTATTCTGAACAACTAATCAAAAATTTAAAAAAAAAATAATGAGAATCCCTAGGTTGCAGTGGTCGGTGATGAAATTTGTGTCTTAAAATATTGAAATGGCGATTCTTTGAAATGAGTATGAAAGAAATCCCTAACTCTCACATACTGGAAAACCAACTCTTTTGGATTTGGCCTGACATCCCCTACGTTTTTTCATGACAAGAGAGAGCGCTTTGTTTTTTGGTGGTGAAACGACAATTTTTATCGTTATGGCTACTCCAACAATGTGCTTGGAGATTCTTTGCTTAAAATAGGTTCACACGTTCCATCGATCGATTTTTTTTATCGTTTGGCAAAGTGGTAGACCAAATATTAAACATCACTAGTTTATATTCATCGAAAGAGTTAAAGTACGTTTTTTCATGTAATATTCACTAAACTCATCTGGAGTACCTTCAGTTATAATTATTTTATCTTGTTTAACTCAATGATATGCTTTGGTCCACAAATAAGGTCTACTTTTGGTTCAAAATTTACAGTTTTATCTTTGTTATATAATTATTGAACCAAGTTTCTATACATATAACTGCATCAATATAACTGAAAATTGTCCCATTGGAAATCGTTCTCTTAGTAGTCTTTAATAACTCTATTATATTGCACATACGACCAATACAGGAAAATCGTGACAAATGAGCTTGTAAATTGCATCTGTATGATTAAGCTTTACATTAATAGATAACTTTAATAAAGCTTTCGGCGAAACAAAAAAACGAAAATATGACAGCTCATCATATTCTGTTTCGTATGATACAATAAAACCCTTCTCTTCATATTCAGGGACTGCCGAGTTGTCGATTAAAAATTGTTCTAATTCACCTAGACTTACGAAATGTCGCCCAAAGTGTTGTTTTCTAAATGAACTCGAATAAATTTTACGTCTGAGATATTCGGGAGTTCCAATTTTTTCCCAGCCAAAATTTCTATTATTCTTTTGGGCTTTATTTCGTTACAGAATTCAAAGAGATCCTTTATTTCAATTATTACGGATTCGCTAATTTTATTCTTAGATTTTGTGGATATTTTGTCACAGCTAGGGGAAGCTGTGATCGGTATAAAATTATTTCCGTGTTATGGGAGTGATAACTCAAATAAAAGCAAGCTTGACATTGTTCTCCTCTATGTTTAACTCTATTACAACGATAAATATTATTCATATTACCGTCTTTGTCCACATTCTTATGATAGAAGCTCCATACTCTTTAAGACTTCACCGCTTGCTCAGCAGATTCTTCATTTTCGATTACATTTTCCTTCTCCCACTGTTTGTCGGTTTTCTTTCTACGCTTTCGAGTGGATGATGCAATAACCAACTCTTGCAATATCCAAATTTTCCTCGGAATTACTTATACCGGAACATTAAAAAAGATTGCGAATGTTAAAACTACGTTCCCTCCCCTTCAAGTTTTATTGTTAAGCAGTAAAGTAAGATGCAAAATACAGGGTGAGTTTTAAATGTGTAGTTATATTTTAACCCTCAATATATTTCGTCGTGTACAATTGATTGGCACTATCAAAATATTATTTTGAGCAAAAAAAATTTTTAATTTCTGATCATTTTTTTCGTCCTCCAGCCACTGACATTTTGGTAGTCACTGGATAACTTTGTAAACGCCGTTCACAGAAATGACGTAACTGAAGGCAGTGTTGCTACTGCCAGAGTTCGTCATCACAATTATCCTATAATTGCATACATTGCATGATTTGCAAATTTTGAATTTTTAAAAAAAATTATTACCCTTTTGTCACGGGAATTTTGTGAGACGATATTAGACTTATTTAATATCAGTGTAGACGCCGCACCAAAACAAATGTAATAGTTTATAAAACATTGAGCTCTTTTTTAAGAAAGCATGATATCTGTACACACTGGCCGAAAATAAGAAATAAACTTCAAGGCGGCCAAGGCGCGATTGATTAGTCCTTTGTGGTGGAAAGCGACACTTGTCACTTGTAGCTTGCTCTTAAAATAAAAAGGTGTTAAAAGTATCTGTTTATCTATTTTTCCTTGTAAAATTAGGTAATCCTGACACTTTTTTGATAAATAAACAGAACTCGTCCCGTAAGCACCAAATATTAAAAATATGCAGTACTTTTTCTGTGTATTTGAAATTATTGTTATTGTCTCTAATTTATAGTTTGTTTAATATGGTTCATTTCTAAAAATGAATCAGTTGAAAATAGTCATTTTAAAGACGCATTTACTTTAAAAGAACGAAAAAGCAGATTTGTTTACTTCATAATACAACAGTTACTACATGAATATATCATATGGGCTAGAAGTTTGGATAGCATTTCATAGCCGTTTTGCTTGTCTAGCATTTTCATCTACTTGAAATTATGCCTTTAACATATCCAGCATTAAAATAATAAAATTATTCGCTATGGTTAATCACTAATTTTCACAAAATGAACCACCAAAGGAACAAATAATTATAAATAATAAATTTTGGTAACATAGTAACTCAAAACTTCGAATCACAAATTTAATCACAAAAAACTATAATACCTTTATTAAACACATTTTTTGTAAATGCTAATGCAGACAGGTACGCGAACTAAATAAAACTGATTTTTACATGGGGTGTAAATAAATCATGATGCTTTTCAAAAAATTTCTATTGACTTAACTGACCGTTAATTCAGGTAACTGAGCATTGAAAAAACGGGTCTTACCATCGCAACAGAAACAACAGAAAGCAGCAAAAAGGCTATTATTTATGTGGGCTTGCACAACTAGCGCTGTTTACGCGAGGTTCCGATTTATAAAGATCTACGTACACGGTATAAAATTTAATTCAGTTTACTCTATTTTAATGGAAGAACTGACCGAGGTCGGGGCTGACGACCTAAATTTAACTTTTTTATCAACTTTTGCTAATATTGGTGTAAAATGGTAGAAATTTTTAAATAGTTTTATTACTTAAAAAAAGTGCAGGTACACAAGGAAAATAATGGTATAAATACCATGAAAATGGATGTCTGGCAACACTGATTAGGTACGTGTTAGATGTGTGAAGGTCATAGGTTACATATGCGATGCTAATATCGCAGTTCACATTATGGCGTGGTTGATTTTTTATCATGTAATGGCCTATCCCGAATAAAGTGCTGTTTTCTCAAGAAAAAATTGATCTTTTTTATAAAAAATGACGTATACTATCCTCCTAACCGTCCAGAGTATAATGGTGGAATAAAGTGCAAACTGTTTGGTATGACCAGTGTAAAAAAGTGACAGAAGTATGTGAAAATACTGCAAATTATTTTCCATCACCTGATATTGTGTTGCACCTTCAGTGTTTCACTATTAGAGGCCAATTAAAATAGTAGAGAGCTGATTTATTCTTTGAACACCTACACATTTCAAATTATTGTAATAGCAGAGGGTAAGTACCTACTTCTTAAAAATAATAATCCTTTTATAAACTTTGAAAAAATGAGATGGGAACATTAAATTCCTCTCGAGATTCCCTAAAAAGTTTACAGTTCATCGGAAAATTTAGTTTTAGTTGTATATTCCATATGAAACGCTTAAAAAGAAATGTTGATTGGTGCAAGAAAAAGTCAAAATTGTACATTTCTCACATTGAAAGGTATTTCAAAATGTTTAAAAATTATTTCAAATGGAGCAATTAATCTTGTAAGTAGGTAATTATTTCATCCAATGTTATTATAAATTCGGGAATGAACTTAATGCTAGGGCTCGGTTTTTTCAATCGTGGGTTAGCTAAACTCACACTTTTAAAATTCGAACTTTTCTAATTTTACATTTGTTTTGGAAGTGGTTATAGCAACAAATATTTTATGCTAAAGTAACTTTTAGTTGAAGTGGTTTGTATTAGAATCTCATCGATTTTTGTGAAAATATAATGCTAGGTAACCTTCAACTTATGTCAACTCACGATTGTAAAATCGCGCCTAGGTGAGAGAATTGCATAAGATATGCGGCAACGTTGCTTTAGTCCATTACATCATTTTTGCTAAGATATAGAATGTTTCCAGTAACCAGCAGTTCCAAAACAGTGTCATCATATTTTTTTGAGTCGATAACTCAGTTACACGTGGGAATTAAAAAAAAAAATGTGTCAGAGGGTTTCTACAGATGTCAAGAATCGGTGGTTTAAATATAACTACACACTTAAGACTCACTCTGTATAAGTCACAATTCGCTTAAAAGACATGCCGACACAATTTTTATTTCTTTGGCGGAACTTCAGTAAAACTTACCATGCACACGTGAATACAATTCTTATCATTGGTAGCAAATACACGATAATTGGTTAGAGCTTCGGTCTAAAGTCAACATGGACTGGTGCATGGCTTCTCTAAATAATTAGTCTCCATTCAGTTTATTGTAATTGGGCAAATGGATCAGTAAGAGTCACTTTTTAATAGTTGGCGGTGCTCTTAGATAATAAATTAAAGGTATTGAATCCTTCTTATAAAAAAGAATCTTTATTTGCGGTGGTAGATCGGTGAGGATTAAAGTAGGATATTTTCGTAACTGGAATGAACAAAGATAAATTCATTATAATAAAAGGAATTGTTGTTTTCGACACCACAGGCGGGGTAGTAAGAATTACTATTTTCAGCAGTAGGTCAGTGAGGATCAAAGTCGGAAATATTAGTAGCGCACACTCCACCAATGATTTATTACCGGTAACTATTACTTACAGTGGTAGGTTCGGTCGGTGTGGATCAAAGCCAGAATAAAATTACTAGCTGGAAACCCAAAGCCCCTGGATGAGTTTTGATAATAAAAGGAGTGAGGAGTGCTTACGTCACGTCATTTTTGATGTCCCGCTAACGCTTTTAATGTTTGCCGTTTCTCATCATTCACAGAACTTATACTCACCTCTACCGCCTCCATTGTTACTAAAATTACTTTCTTTACACTTTCTACTTTAAAGAATATTTTGCCAACAATAAGTTGAATGTGAAGCAATTGTCAATTACATATTTTGAGCAGAGTCGAATATTTACTACGTGCATACTCCAAATTAATATTATGGTTGTGTATAGTTTTCATGCATTTTTAAACTTATCACGCAGATTGTGGTAATATATCGAGCAAAATTTATTGGACATTTAATATTTTTACCTTGCAAAACTGCCCAAAACTTATCTAACATTTATTTTTGTTAGGCATGTAAAACTTATTTAAATACCGAGTATTATGTTATTGAACCCCATATTATCTTACCGAAGAATACAACATTCCACTCAAATAGATAACATATGCTCAAAACGCGCCAACAATTCAGTACAGCAAACATTACTGTTAGGATCGCAAACGAAAATTTCCATTACAACATAAACCATCTGGCAATCTTAAAGAAAGCTTCTAGAATATTGGACCGAAAATAGACGCCGGATTATAAGGTGGTAAAAAAGGCATTGGCCAGTCAAGTGATGTCCAACAGATACCAAGCCAAGCTCATAAAAAAAGAAAGCTAGCTTCACCCACGCTACCAGCACATTCCAGGTTACAGAATCAAATCACCACATTCAAATTTACAGAATCAAATTCTCGTTCACCGCCAAAATACTATTAACTCGTTCATTTATTATTTCGCAAAATTTTAAGCCACGTGTCAAGTGAACCCCACTGCCCTCGTGCAGTGTTGTTTTTATCGTGTGCTAGTAATGTGTTTTTTTTGTGTTTTGTTCCCTTATTTTAAACCCTGATTCATATTGTATTTTGATAAGATAGATCAAAACTTTGTAGCGGCTTTTCCGTATTTGTTAATTTGCACCAAGGTTTTTCGAGCGTATGCGCTTCAACCATTTTTTGTTGTTGTTTTTGTTTTTATTTTAAGTAAAATCACTGCGTTCAATTTAATTGTTTTAATTCCAGAAATATATTCAGTATTGTTGTTACGCTTATCTAGCCTTTTTTTTCACTCACTTGCAGAGTAGGTTACGAATTGAACAGTTCATCTTATTTAAAGCGAGTCCTCGTAATTATTACATCTCATTCTCAGAATACGTTCTAACGACCTACAGGATGCCTAAAAACCGCAGTGGCCGGTAGGTAGGTACTGTTTAGGTATAGATATTAGGTAGTGAGAAACATGTCGTTCTAATTATTGTAGTAGACAGATAATCACGAGTCGTAATGTATATTACGTACTCTTTAGGTAGCTAGGCCCTTTTTTTCTAATTCTTTTTAGGAAACATTAGGCAAAGACGATTAACGACAGTCAGTTCATAAACATTTAGTGACATCTACCAAATTCTATTTTAATTAAACCCATTATTTATTAGTGTTAGGTTGATAGGGCCACTGCGTAGGAATCATTCCCCCAGTGCTTAAGGACATCTCAATATAAATCAAAAACTATTGCCCTCAGTGAGAAATAAATGCGCGAACAACAATTCACCCCTACATTTATAATTCACTATCCACTCTCAACAAGTTGAGAGAGAGAGAGAGAGAGAGAGAGAGGAAAGACAATTACATACTTGCATTTGGACTATTTTATTGGGCATTCAAATATTATATTTTTCAAACCACTTCAAAATATCGAACATTCTATTCTTACCCTTATATTATTGTACTTGTATTAAACCAATTACAAATCGTAAGAAATGCACTGTGATATTGCTGACTATAAACACCAACTGGTAATATTTTATAATGATATATCAGATTTTGCATTGTAAAAGTTTGTTTGACACTTAGAAGCTCTTGATATATTGAGATCGGGACATCTTCTAGAGATCATGGAGGAAACTCTCAACTTTAGTTTTTCCGGTATTTAAAGTTTGATATTTATTTCAATGATAATATATAGATGGCGCTTCTTGAGTAAAGTCTAGAGTGCATGAGCTGTGTTTAAATTTCAATAAATTTAGTGTAAAATTATACAAAATATTTTTTTTTTCTGTGTTAAAGTAATTGCAACAGTTTAAAATCTTATCTGTGTGAAAATAAGTGATTTGGTGTTGGTAAATTAGTAACTAACCTAAGATGGCTACAAGATCAGGAAAATCGAAAGCAGAAGATATTAACTCAGATCCACAAACTGTCGTAAAAACGTTGATTAACAAAATTTGCACCTTAGATGAATTCTTAAATTCTATTGCAAAAACTATAATATCGAATATATGTGAGGAATTTGATGTAAAAATACAAAAATTGGAAACCGAAAACTGGGGACTGAAGGAACAAATACAAAGGCAGGATAAATGTATAACAAACTTAAATAAAAAATATGATAACCTAGATCAACAACTACGCAATAAAACTATTAGAATATATGGTATTAAAGAACAGAAAAACGAAAGATTATATCAAGTAGTAACAGATTTTGTAAAAAATAATGTGTGTGTAGAAATGACTGGCAAAATTGAAAACTGTTATAGATCCGGAAAAATTAATAACAAGAAAATACGTCCTATTGTTGTACACTTTGCCAATTTAGAAGATAAGAAAACAGTTTATGGTAATAAGAGGAATCTTAAAGGCAAAGGCATGGTGATAAGGGAAGATTTGACACAAGGAAATGTTGAAATTCTGAAATTGGTTATTGAAAAAATAAACAAAAATGGTCAAGTATGGACGAGCGGCGGTCGCATATTTGCTACGTTAAACGGATGCAATACAATTTTCAAAATTAGCACTGTTGAAGAAATAAACCTTTTGGAAATTAAATAAATTATAGTTTATTGTAGTTATAAGATGATCAATATTTTCAGTTTGGATAGTATATAAAAATTTATATTAAAAAATTTGTATGATTTATTTCTCATTTAACTTGATTAAGAAGAACAGTTCATGTATTTTTTGTTTTTAGACTTTTTTTTACATATTCTTTGCAAAGCAAGGAGCAAAGTAAATTATAAATTCAACTCTTTTAAATAGTAGGTATAGGTATTAATAGATTTAGTTTTTTCTGTACTCATTTATTATAAGAGGTAAAATAGGAAAATTAGATTGATAACTTTTATCATATATTATATATATTTGGATATTTCTTCTTTTCGTGCCATTCGGTTCATTTATAAGGCGTAAAAAAAAAGGAAAAAAAAAATAAAAAATGATTAAGAATAATTTAAAAATAGGTAGCTTAAATATAAGGTCACTACTACCATCAATTTTAGATTTAAAAATACTAATAATGAAATATTCCTTTGATATTTTTTTGGTAACGGAAACATGGCTACATGAAGGAATATCAAATGATCTAATTAATCTGGAGGGATTTAAATTGTATCGTTGTGATAGAAATACAAGGGGTGGTGGTGTTTGCATTTATGCCAGTAATAAACTAAATACTAAAATTACTCGGACGAGTAATATCATTGAACAGTTATGGTTAGATGTAAAATTAGACAAAGAAAAAATTGCTGTAGGTGTAGTATACAAACCACCAACCTTTGATAACAAATTATTTATGAATGAGTTAGAGGATACCTTAACTTTAATAACTCCCTTCGTAAAAAATATTCTAGTTACTGGGGATTTTAATATTATTTTGTTAAATATGCAAAATGTTGTTGTCGATAATTTTTATTCTGTTCTAGAGACTTTCAATTTAAAACAAATTATTGATGAGCCAACAAGGGTCGCACAGGGATCTAATACTTTATTAGATTTAATTATTGTATCCATGGAGGAGGATATTTTAGAGAAAGGTGTAATTGAAACTGAGTTGTCCGATCATCAGTTAATATATTGCAAATTACAGGTTGGAGCTGGTGTAAGTAATGGTCCGAGAATTTTCACTTATAGAAATTTTAAAAATTTTAATTATGAAAAATTTGAATTCGATTTATATAAGATTTCTTTTTATGTTATATATGATATAAATAGTTTAGATGAAAAACTAGATTTCTTAATTAATAATTTATTACATCTATTTGATATGCATGCACCTAAAGTAACATCCCCATTCACACGACCTTATTCACCCTGGATAACTGACAATATAAAAATAATGATCTCTTTGCGAGAAAAAGCTCTTAAAAAATTTAAAAGTACAAATAATATTTCTCATCGGAATTTCTATAAAAATATTCGAAATTACACAACTCAAGCTATAAAACGTGAAAAAAAAGCCTATTTTGAATATAAAATAAAAAATGGCACTCCAAAACAAAACTGGAAATTCCTTAAAGAAAATAACTGTGTACCCATCAGAAAAAATAAAGAAGTACCTGAACACCTAAGTGATGTAAATATAATTAACGATTTTTTTGTTAATGGTGTACCTGAAACAAATCTTTCAAACGATGTTTTAGATTTTTATAAGAATAATAGCATTAATGATAATAAATTTAAATTTAAAACTGTCACTGATAATTACGTATATGAAATTTTAAATAAAATAACTACAACTGCTACAGGGTGTGATGGAATCAATATTACTTTGCTGAAAATATGTTGCCCCCCATATAATCCCATATCTAACACATATTATTAATCATTCCTTAACAGAAAATACCTTCCCTACAATATGGAAGAGGGCTGTTGTGACTGTTTTGCCTAAAAAAAATAACCCTGAAGACCTTAAAGATTTAAGGTGTATTAGTATATTGCCAACCTTATCGAAGCTCATGGAAAAAATAATAGAACTACAATTAAGAGAGCATCTAGAACAGAACTCATTGTTACCTATAGTACAGTCGGGGTTTAGACCCGGCCACAGCTGCACTACAGCCCTTTTGCATATTGTTGATGACGTAATTACTGCGACAGATAAAGGACTTTGCACTCTACTGATCTCACTAGATTTCAGTAGAGCTTTTGATACCATAAACCACGAAATACTTCTAGCTGTTTTGCATTATATGGGTCTCTCTGAAGAAGCAGTTCAATTATTTAGCAACTACCTAAAAAACCGAGAACAGTGTGTACTTTTGAATAATAACAAGTCAAACTATATTAATTTAAAAACATGTGTTCCACAGGGGTCTATTCTCGGTCCATTACTATTTACTGTATATACAAGCAATATAATTAATTTAAAATACTGTAAAACTCATTTATATGCTGATGACACTCAACTCTATCGGAGTTTCCCTACTACTGAGGTAAATACAGCATGCTCACATATAAATGAGGATCTCAGTAATTTTTTAAAAGTAGCAAAAGATCATTGCTTAGTAATAAATCCTTCTAAGTCTACTGTTATTATCTTTGGGCCTAAACGACAATGTAACAGCATTATTGATAAAGTAAATATTACAGTTGACAACAGTATATTAGAAGTGAAAGATAAAGTTAAAAGCCTGGGGGTAATAATAGACATGGACTTACGATTTAAGGAAAATACAGACAAATTATTGCAAAAATGTTATGCCTCTCTAAAATTAATATATAGTAACAGACAATTTCTTCCACAAAAAACTAAAATTTTATTGTGTGAAACATTAGTTTTATCGACATTAAATTATGCAGATTGTTTGTATGGCCCTTGTTTGGATTCTAATTATGTCAACAAAATACAGAAATTACAAAATTCCTGCTTAAGATTGATTTATGGAATACGTAGAAACCAGAGAATATCTTATAAATTGAGAGAAATAAAGTGGCTCAATATGGAAAACAGAAGACTTCACCATTCAGCATGTCTCTTTCATAGCATATTAATGAATAAATCTCCAGTTTATCTACATCAGAAAATAAAGTTTCGTACCGATGTTCATACATTAAATCTCAGGTTTAAGGGTCTTCTAACTCCACCATCTCACTGCACTGAATTATTTAAACGATGTTTTAGCTACCAAATTTGTAAAGTTTATAATAATATTGATGGCACCTTTAAGGGCTACAATAAATATCAATTTAAAAGAAAATATAAAATATTTCTGTATGATATTCAGTGTTTAATATAGTTAAATGATATCCTTCTATAATATTTTTTTTTCGTCACAACCTAATTTTGTATCCACTAATTATTTAAATTTTTTTTTCCTTTTTTCTTTTCTTTTAGCTGTTCTCAATAATAAATAAAAATATTAATTCATAATCTAACCTACTATTTATACTAGAGTCTCACTAAACTAAGCGTCAATAATTTATAATTACTTAGTATTAGAGATATGGTTAAGTGGAAGAACAGGTCGGGTAGCTTTTCTGCTGTCTAGCTACTCGAAACTGAACTTCGCCATTTATTTTCTTACAAGCAGTTGTAAACAATTATATTTATTTATTACTTCATTTTAGAAAATAAAAAAGACGTTTATTTTTTTTTTTTTTTTTTTTTCGGAATATCCGATGCCGGTCAGTCCTCCCGTGGCCTCCGACGCCTCACGGGAGTCGCGCCGGCATATCAACTACAGCCACTCCCCACATTCCGCAGGGTTAGTGACTGTAGATACCAGAATCGTGTGCCCTAAGCAGACGGAGAGAACCCAGAATGACCGCCTTCTGCATTTGACCTGCCAGCCACTCGGCTGGTTTTTGGCAGGCCGGTATGATCTTCAGTTCCGAGAGCAGCGTAGGCTTTATCCCTCCGAGTACACCGATAATAAGGACGACCATTTTGACCGAGTAGCCTGGGTACAGCACTTGGAGCTCGTACCGGAGATCGCGATATTTGGTCCGTTTCTCCTCCTCCTTCAAGGTGATGTTTTTCTCCGCAGGTGCCGAGAACTCGATAACATACATCACCTTGAGTTGATGGTCGAGGAGGACTATGTCAGGCTTGTTGGCTTGGATTAGCCTGACAGTCGGGAACGAGTAGTTCCAGTAAATCCGGCATTTCTCGTTCTCGACAACGGACTCAATATCTCCGGGGACGTAAGGCAGCACTGGTGTCTGGTCTACCCCGTACGAGTGCCTTAGATGGTAGTATAGCACTCGTAAAGCCGCGTTATGTCGGTGGATGTAGTCCGAAATCGCATATATGGGGCATGCAGAAAGTAAGTGCATGAGCGATTCCGGCGCCTGATGGCAGGTCCTGCAGTTGATATCAGGGACCTCTACACGCCACACGCGGCTACGGTGGACCAAGGTGTTGATAACACCATCTTGGCAGGCCATAATGAATCCCTCGGTCTCCGACTTAAGCCCTGCTGACCTTAGAAAGGCGAAGGTCAGCCTGGTCGATAAACCCAGTGTTTCTATGTTCTTATAGAAGACACCATGCTGGGGTTTATCGACGTGCTGCCGAAACAGATTTTCCTGTTCGGCAGCTCTTATTCGGGCTTTCAGACGATTTGGCTGAAGTTCGGTGACTGACTCAACATCAGCACCTCGCCGGCCTCCTCGCCTGATGTCAAATGCGAGACCGAGTTCATCTGCGCAAGAGGGGATCTGAGCTCCTGAGTATGTTACATGCCATACTCAGTACTACTTTGCCATGCGTACACTCCAGGCTCAAGAGTCCTCGGCCCCCCGTTGACGTGGGAGGTACACACGAGGAACGGACGATCTAGGATGAATACTTCTGTGAATATTCATCATCTTGCGGGTATCTCTGTCTAATTGGCGCAGCTCATCTACCCTCCACTTTACTACTCCGAAGGAGTAGAGCAGAATCGGAACGGCAAGCATATTAGTTGCAGACACCTTGTTCTTCCCCGAAAGTTCGGAAGACCAAATCTTTCGGAGGCGGTGTCTGTACTTGCCGCGGAGAGAATCCTTTATTTGTGTCACATCTTGGATGTGCCTTTGTTGCACACCCAGGTATGTATAGGTCTCTCCGGCATCCAGATGTCTTAGGATGCTTCCGTCTGCGAGCTGCGCATCATCAGAGAATTCCCCGCATCGTCCTCTCTTGAGGTGGACGACTGCACATTTGTCCAACCCGAACTCCATACCAATTGCCCGCGTATATTCTTCGACCACCCTAAGAGCGTTTTGTAGTTCACGCTCTCCGGAGGCATAAAGTTTAAGGTCATCCATATAAAATAGATGGGTGACCTTATGCCTCCGGTCGCTGGGTGGCCCACATTGATATCCGCGGGTTTGGCGGAGCCCAACAGACAACGGCAGCAGTGAGATGCAAAAGAGGAGAGGACTCAGGGAGTCACCCTGGAAAACTCCTCTCCTAAATGCCACCTGCTCTGTCGTGACCCGCTGTGCACCTGATGTTATGGTGAAGCGGGTCTTCCAGAGCGGCAGCAGCTGTTCTATGCATCTCACTAGTGGTGCTGGTACTGCAAGACATTTGAGCAAGTACAACAATAGCTCATGTGATGTTGTATCAAATGCCTTGCGGTAATCAATCCAGGCCATCGATAGATTCCGCTTGTATTTCACAGAATCCTGTGTAATACAGCGGTCTATCAGCAGGCTGTCCTTGCAACCTGCCATGCCCTTCTTGGCACCACGCTGTTCGTGTATCTGCTGGAAGACCGGATCAACAGACCTCAGCATCCTAGCATACAAGATACGTGTAAATATCTTGTAGCAGGAGTTAAGGCAAGTGATCGGCCTATAATTCCTCGGGTCGGAAAGATCCCCCTTTTTGGGGATAAGCACAGTACGTCCCTCGACAAACCAGTCCGGAATCTGCTGCCCCTCGTTCAACCATGAGTTGAAAACTCGCGCCAGACGGCGGTGAGTGGAAGGAAATTTCTTCCACCACCAGTTGTTAATGCCGTCTGGGCCCGGGGCAGCGAAGTTCTTGGTACCAACAAGTGCTTGTTGGACTTCCTCCGTACTGATTGCCGGGCACACTTCTTCTGGCTCTTCAAGATGTCTGTGACACAGAGCCTCGAAGTGTGCAATTGATGGAGTGTCGCTATTGAATGGACGCGTCGTTTCGTAGATTCCCTTCCAGAGGGTTTCGACATCTTCTACAGTCGGCGGATTCTCGACAACACGCTGTGGCTCTTGAAAGAGGCGGGATGGATTCGTACGGAACAAATTGTTTTATTCCATACTCCTCACCCGCCTCTTCAATGTTTTATTTATCGCCATGAGCGCTCGGATTCTATCTAGACAGTGCTGCTTGATGGTAAGCATCACTGTCAGATTTAGAGTATGGTGTTGACGTCTTAATCCGGCAGCTATGCGCCGGATCCTGGGAGTAAAAACTCTACCAGTCGTCTTATATTCCACCACACTCTGGATCCGAGAAGCGTGTTGTCTGGCCGACTGTATCTTGCCTTCGATTTTTTGTACACGCCGCTTGGCTTTCTCGACCCCGTGATTGGTTGACCTCTCACGGGGGACGAGTTGCTTCGCGGCGTTGTACACGGCACAGTTGATTTGCCAGATGTCTACATCTTCCGGAATTTCCTCATCGATGACCGCGTCCATTCTAGCCAGGTCTTGTGGCTTTAGGTTAGCCCTGGTGTTAAGGCTAACCCTCGTCCTTAAGTCTACATCGGTGAACTGTAAAGGATGTTCCCCATCAGCTGGTAATTGCCGCGGTGGTACTGCGGCTGGCAGTTCTTCCAGCTGACGGGGTGCCCTTACGTAACCTGTCCTGAGCAGAAAGGATACTTGATCTCTCAGATGTTGTTGAGAGAAGGCGCGATGCTCTGGGTGCATTTCGCACCAAAGTGCATGCAATCGCGCCATGTATCCCCTTCGCTCAGGTTCGCTACTCTCGCGGCAGGTCAGCAAGTCATCCCGAAGTTCCCTCGTCCACTTAAAGCGTCCATGTTCGTTGCGTCCGTCATTATTGAGACCGTCCGGTGAGGCCCCTCCCGCCTGTCTCTGACCCCCATCCGCTTGGGGTCGATCGTGAGGAGCCCTTCTTCTAAGGTTGTATGGAACCCGAAGTAGAAGGGGTACCAGGTGGTTAGCCTTGGTACCCCCCGGCCGACATTAGTCAGGCAGAGTTACCTCTGCCTGTCCAGGGTGCACCAACGTGGAGGTTGCCGACCTTGCACCCCTGGTGCGATGGCCGGCAAGCATAATAATAATAATAATAATAATATTATTATTATTATTATTATTATTATTATTATAAAACTTATTTCTTAAGTACCATTTTCTAACTTTATTTTTACACACATGTCTTAATATAGTACAATTATCCTGAGGTAGGTTTGGAACCTTTGATGTGAAGACAACACTGACGTATTTTTTCACAAAACACCAAAACACTATACGCTTCACTCAACGAGCGGTCCCCGTTGATGTGAAAGGTACATATACTTATTTTACTCATCAACCACTCTAAGAGCGCCTTTAGTTTGCGCTTTCTAGAGGCATATTAAGATTATTCATATAAAATAAGTGGGTGACCATAACATGTTTACGATCATTGGGTGCTCCCCATTTATATCGCGGTCCAACAGAGTGGCAACAGTGAAATGCATAAGAGGAGGGGACTTAGGGAATCACCCTGGAACTCATTTCCTAAATACCACTTGCTCTGTTGTGCATCTGATGCTATAGCAGAGCGAGTTCTCGAGAGTGATTGCAGCTGTTCTATGCATCTCACTAGTATTGTGCAAGGCACTGAAACAAGTATAACAAAAGTTCATGAGATATTCTGTCAAATGCTTTAAGGTAATAGATTCAAGCCATTGATAGATTCCGCTTTTATTGCACATAATACTGAATAATACAGTGGTCTATCTGGCTGTCTTTGCAACCTGCCAAGCTCTTAGCACCAAGCTGTGCGTGTATCTGCTGGAAGATCGGCATTTTGGCATATAAGATAAGCTCGAAAATAAGCGTATTTACTCTCAGTTCGGTGAAGCAAGTGAGTGGCCTTATAATTCGTCGTGTCGAAATGATTTGGAGACATACACAGCCCATCCGGCGACAAACCAGTTCGGAATCTTCTGCATCAGGTCAACCGTATGTTTGGAAGTCGCTCTAGACAACGGTAAATGGAAGGACACATCTTCCATCAGTTTATACGGTCTAGGACTAGGGCAGCAAAGTTGTTAGTGCCAAGGAATGTTGGCACTAACAACTTCCTTATTGATTACTAAGCACACTTCTTCTAGTCTTCAAAACGTATGTGGTAAGCTTGCGTAGATTCCCTTCCAGAAGGTTTCGACATCCTCTGCAGTCGGCGAATTATCAACAACATGCTATGACTCTTAAAACAGGCAGCAAGGATTTGTACGGAACAACATATTTGGCCCTGTGCTCCTCACCCGCCTTTTCAGCGATCTTTTGTACCTAACTCGATGTTCCCTATCAACTGCTAATTGCTATGCTGGAAGAGCAGCTAGTACTTCTTACAACTGATGAGATACTTTTATGTAACCTATTCCACTCAGGAAGGACACCTGATCTATGAGATATTGTTCGGGAAAGGCGCGGTGTTCTGGGCGCAAACCATACCAGATACTATGCAACCGTGCAATGAACCTGCTGCGCGTATGTTCGCTGCTCTCATAGCAGGTCCTCAAGTTCCTTTGTTCATTTAAGAGTGTCCCTGTACGTTGCCTGTGTTCATCATGGTATCTGTCTGGGAAAACTCGTTCCACCTGTCGCGGTGTCCCATCCGATTGAGGTTGGTTGTGAGAGACCTGTTCTCTATTCGTTGAAACCAGAAGAAGGTTATTGTTAGGGCCCACGGCCGGCATTTATCAGACATCTTGTCCAGGGTACCCGTCTTGGCATTTGCGGATTCGTTTTCAACAATTATTATTATTATTACATTGTTATGTTTTCAACTTACCCTGAATTTACGTTAATATATAAATAGTTAAATAAATATATTCTCTTCTATTCTGTATAATAAAAAACTATTTTTTTGTGAAATATCAGTATGAAGAAACATCAGTTTTATATCCGCCTGTTTAATGAATTTATTAAATGATTTTTCGCATACAAACAAAAATATGTATTTAAAATTCGACTTAGTTTTACTACAATTGTATTTTTAGTTATAATTACATCTGACCATTAAACATTCCTATAATTTACGTAATGTAGCAAGTCAATTACGAATAGCAGGAAGTGAGGCTCCAAAACGTTCCCTTGGGGGGCATTTCTGAGTTTCATGTCGAAAGAATTAGGCAGTTCTTTTTAGTGTTTTACTACGAATTGTCATGTAACAGGATATTAACTAGTTGTTCACGTGACCCCTGGTACCCGTTTCAAGAAGCAAGGGACTCTAGATTGAACTCTCAATTGCTATCTGGATAAATCCAATCTCTTACAATGGTTTTCAACTTAAACTAGTCATTCTCCGGCAAATTGTATTGCTAATATATTTGCAACATTCAATTGTATCAGATGTAATTTGCCTTAATGACTAATTTTGTCTTCTAAATCTATAACCGTTTGGTGATCTATCAATTGCTAAATGCTAGAACCTGCAATCTTGCCTACCTGCCATCTGTTGATGAAAACATTAGCAATTTTTAAATTCTTTAATTTTCTTTGAATTATTTAGTATAACAAACGTGAATAGTTCTATCGAATTTATTGACAACTAGCTAAATTTAATGGACGAGGCTAACCAATATCTAAAAAGTATTTAAAAACATAAAAAGACCTTCTTTCTATCAATTAAATGAATATTCTAGAAAATAGAAAAAAAATTGGATTGATGAAAAAAAATACTATTATTAAGTTGTTTCAAACAAATAAAAGTTATTTCGAGAATATTAGTTAAATGGAGTACTTCTACTTGTACTTCTTGTACTTCTTAAAAACATGTTTCTAAAATAGAGAAAAAATCTTTTAATAAAATGAATAAAAATTGCAAAAAGTAAAACGAAATGATTAAACCAGTATTATGTCAAAAATCAAAGAAACAGATAAATAAAAGATGCTTCGAGTATTAATTAATGGAGGTACTTCTATTAAGCTCGTGTTTCATTGTAGACAATATTGGCTGTTGTGTCCTCTGGAGCCATTATAACCAATGAAGCTGGTGTACTGACCCTTGGCATGCCATATAAAATTGGCCAAGTGAAAAACAATTTTCGTTTACGTTAAACTAGCTTCTTTTAAACATTGCCCCTGAAATTTATTGTCGTAGCAAAACACACGTTGACAGAGAATTTCAACCTTTTAAATTCGAAAGAGGGTCAGATGGAATAAGTGGTATTCGAGGGATGAAGATAGATTCTCTCTCTCCACAGAATACTCTACGACTTGCGAAAATTCTTTCTGTGGTAGCAATTTCTTTTCTAGTGGCAGGATTAAATTCTGCTAGACCCAGTATATATTTATACAATGTTTACAAAGTGAGATTACCGGGACAAAAAGGAGTATTTGTTGTCATTACTAGGTATTTATTATTTATACAACGTAAGCTTTATAGTGGTTACAAAGTCATCTATTAGCGGCAGGAAAAGCTTTTCTCTGGTTGCAAAGTAGTAATGGTGTAAAAAATACGAGCCTACTAACTGTAACAAAAAAACCTATTGTTAAAATAAGGCTCTGACTTCTGATAGCAAAGTTATTTGGAGTCTATTTAATGCGGATATTTTTTTGGGGCTCGTCAATTTTTATTTATGCTTAATAGAAATTTCTTTCAGTGTAGTTTAAGTAAGTGCTGTTATTGGGATAATTAGTCAAAGATTTAAGGTTGCAAAACCTCATTAGCGAAATAGTTCTTCTTATGCTTAGATGAAGTTAATGTAGTCTTAAGAAAAAAAATACTTATGATAACGTCGATTATCTTAGCAAAATATTTTATTTGGTTGATTTCTCTCAGTGTGGCTTTGGCCGTCTGTTGTGATCTTCTTGACCACCATTACTGTTTTTTGAGGGTTAAGAGATCTCATCCCTGTCACACCAATTACCTACTGTATCCAAGGTCTCTTGAAGGGCATTAGATATTTCTCCTTCTGAGTTTCTTTTGACTAATATGACTAGATCATCTGCATACGCTAGTACCCCAACCTCCCATAGTGTGAGTATAGCCAGTAAGTCGTCAACAAGTGACCACAAAAAGAGGGAAAGAATCCCACCCTGCGGGAAACCTCTTGTGGCCCTTAAGTAAACTGTTTCTCCCTATAGAGACGTTGTTATGGTTCTGTTTGATAGCAGAACACGAATCCACTCGCTTATAGTCGGCTCGATTCCTCTGGCAGCCACTGCTGCATACAAGGTGTCGGGCAGTGCATTGCTAAATGCTCCTTAATGTCGAGAAAAGCTCCCACCGCTATTTCCTTCGTTTGAAGGGATTGGGTGATCTTCTCGATTAGATTGTTGAGTGCTAGTTCTCTTGATTTTCCTGTCTGATAGGCATACCAACGGATATTGAGGGGTGATGGCTCAGAATGTTTCCCCAGATATATCCGTCCAACACCTTATCTAGGCTTTTCAACAGAAAATATGTCAGGCTAATTGATCTAAGCGATTTAGGACTTGATGCTCTCCTACCCATTTTTCGTATATATACTACTTTAACCGCCGACCAACTGGATGGAATATAGTTCCATGTCAGACTAGCTCTGAATAATTTAATGAGGAATGGGAGCAATATTTCCAGTCCGTTTTGCAGTAGAGCTGCAAAAACTCCGTCCTCTCCTGGCGATTTGAATGGTTGGAAGGATTTGATGGCCCACTAAATTGCCGGTAGTGTGATCACCTTTTTAGCTGCCAACCAGTAATTTGTATCAGGTCGTTTTAATCGTCCTTCTGAGGACGACGCTGTTGGTCATCCGGATTTAAGCACACTGAGAAGTGGTTCTGTACTATGAGCGGTTTGATAAAAACAAATTTATAAGAAAAGCTACTTCCAGGTGCATCTAGAAAGAAACTGTTCCCATTATCAATGTTTTTTAAAATTAATACCTTTTTCTGCTCATCTCTAAGATTCATTTTGTTCGAAGTGACATTCAGTGAGCTGATAACAGTTCATGTTACAGAAAATATCTGAGTGGTCAAATGGTTAATATCGTATGTAAAATCGTTCTAAACCCTATACACATCTCGTAATTAGGTCCCGTGACCAAATTACAACTCGAAATGTTATTGGAAAAGTTATAACAAATGTTGTAAATAGTGAATTAATAAATTGTTTAAGTAGTTCTTTGATTGAAAAAAACCAGTAACATGCAACATTACAGCTGGAAGGGTTTGGGAAAAACAATTAACCACCCAATTCACTTCCTTAGAGTTTGAAAAGAATCCTTCTTAGTGAGTGGTTTTGGCACCTATACATCCCTTTACAATTTCAAGGTTCTATCTCTTGCAGTTTGGACTTGCGTTCATGTGAGTTGACTTCATATATTTAAATGAATGAACATTTTTTTGACGCGTATCGTTCCAATATTATTGTCTACCTGGTCTACTAATTTCTTTATTTACTTTTAATATAAATGAAATTACAAACAATTATTTCTGCTTCCAACAGTTTTAGAATGTTTGCAGAACAATAGTTTCTATGGTAATATTTTAGGTTGCTGTTATTCCCACTTGAATAGTGTCCAGACATGGGTTTATTGTAATTTTTAATTGTTTGAATAAGAAGAATTTGTTCTTGAAATAAATACCCCTATTTCGGTTACACACTGTATAATGTATTTTAGTCATTTGGATTGTCCAAATTAAAAAGTGTAACATTATATTTCAATAGCAAACATATATTATTCCTAATCAAATTTAACTAAGGCTTGTCGTAGGTACGCAACGTGACGTCTATAAAAAAAGGACATTTTAGTCCTGACGTGCAAAAAAATGGACATTCAACAGAGTGTCACGCTGGTCAGAAATATTATATAGCAGAAATCGTATATCATAAATATATTGAATTTCTTTTTCTTCCAACATCCTACGTGTAGAACGATGTTTCAGAAATGGTTTTTGTAGGCTTTCCTAAGAAATAAACACAAACTAGAACGAAAAAATATACTGCAAACATAAATATTATTATGAAATAGTATATTTAACTACTAAACCGTTCAAATGTGTCTTAAAAATGGCGGAGCACAGTTTTTTTTAATTTCATATTCATTATGTGTATGTCTATTGTCAATCATTTATTAAAATTTGACTGACTTAGGTCAGCGTTATGGAGATCTTTTAATTAATTTATTTATTTAGGTACACCACCCCACAGTACAAAACCAATTACGAAGTGTGAAGTAACAGTAATTAGAGATGAAATAATAACAATAATATGACGTAACTACACATGACACAGGTATTAAAATTAACATTTACATAGTAATTAATAATTATCGATTAATTCACACAAAGGCTAGTAAAAAATTCACTTAATATTTACAATATTTGAATGAAATATCAAGTCTCTCTTGGCACAGATATCCAGGGTGGGCCAATAGTGCCTGGATGGAAGATAGCTCGTTTATTAGAGGTGATTGAAAAAAACTTTTTATACAAAAACTGTTCAGTTATCAAAACTCCAAATCTCAAAAATATTTTGAGTTATACAAGGTATTCTGTTTAAGTTGGGCAGTAACCAACTTTGTTAAGTTAAATAGGATACGCTATATATTATTGTATATTTTATTAGAGAACATCAAGAGTTTTCCAATGAACTACCATTACATGTATTTCTTTTCATTAGTTTAAGAGATATTTGAAATTTTGTCGAAATTTTAACAGATGAACACCTTTATGATAAACGTTGTATATTTTTAATTTGTAATAATTTTAAACTTTTTATTACGGCAATTGATTAACCTAGGAATGAGCTCTCAAATGATGTATCCAAATTTGTGATTTTGTCTACAGGATGTTCATAATTCTATGACGAACTTGAATATTTAAAAACCTCGATAACTTTGTTATTTCAAATAAAACACCCTGTATATTATTTCCTACTGTAAAAGCCCTTTCCATATGCTTTCCAATGATACTATATTTGATACAGCTGGAAATAGTAGTTATTCAGTAATTTAAGATCAAACTTGAAAATTGTTTTAAATCACGATTTTGCGCCAGACTTTCATATTAATGATAAGAATTTTAATTCAAAATCGTATTTTTCCCAAATGGCACATTAGATATTTTCGGTTAGGGATTTAAAAAAAATCTTTTTTTAAATGTGATCTTTCAGTATCGTTTGTTATTTTAATTCCTAAGAATCATTTGATTTTTCTGTTAAAACAAAGGGTGCCGTGGAAAAGAGAAGAATTAATAGATCTGGTGTATATTTTGTTAGCCAGTAGGGTATATAAAGAGCGATATCCAGAAAGGCGATGCACGAGAGAAGAATCATTCAGAAGCCTTTCTGGAAGATTTGATAATACAGGAAGTGTAGAATATGCAAAACATACGAGACAAAAAACTGCATTAACTGAGGAAAATGAATTTACAGTGATGACTGCGATTGTGGAAAATTCACATTCCACTACGAGGCAATTAAGTACTGAACTTAGCATAAGCAGGATAACTGTAAGAAGAGTCATTAAAAAAAATAGATATCATTCATACCATGTACAGTTGCATCAAGAGCTAGATCAAGCAGATTTTGAAAAACGTGAGCATTTTTGCCACTGGGTAACAGCAAAGATGAATGAAGAGCAAGATTTTCTTAATAAAGTTATGTTCTCAGATGAAGCAACGTTTCACAACAATGGAAGTGTAAATAGGCACAATTTTTATTATTATTCCGACGAAAATCCACATTTTTTGCACACTGTAAATAATCAGCATAGATGGTCCATTAACGTTTGGGGAGGAGTAATTGGTGATTTTGTAATTGGTCCGGATTTTTTTGAAGGCACCCTCACTGGTCCAAAATATGTTTACCCCACCGGACTTTCTTTTATGGGGATACGTTAAAAAAAAAGTATATCAAGAACCTCTCACTACTCCGGAAGATATGAAAAGAAGAATAAGGGAAGCATTTGCGTCTATTACACCTCAAATGATGGCTAACGTTAGAGAGTCTTTTTGCCGCAGAGTCCAGATTTGTATTGAGCAACATGGTCGGCACTTTGAACACTTGCTTTAATTTTAATTTTTTGTTTTCTTTAATTGTTTATTTTGCTTTAATTTAAATACATTTTTTTGAATAATTTTTGTCTAGTTTAGCTATTAAAAATACGTAATGCCGGCTCGATGGCAGAGTGGGCTAGCGCATTAAGTGACAATCGTAGCTAGATTATTGTGTTATTTCGACTCCCGGGTTCGAACTCCGGCATCGACACTGGCAATGTTGAAGGGAATGGTTGTGCGTCTTCGTTTTTTCAATTGTGTAACACCCCCTCCCGTGCAGTTTCGGCTTTGAATGGATTTGGAGATTGTCTAATTTCTGTTATGTCTATTTTATATTTAATGTATTATTTTACAGAAGCATAAACCTAATTACTATTTTTTTTTAATAATAAAAAATATCTAAGGTGTGCCTTTATAGTTTTGAACTAGTTTTTTAAATTAATATGAAATGCTGATGCAAAATCAGAATATAAAAAAAATTTCAAATTATCTCAAATTACTAAATAACTGCTATTTTCAGCTATATCAAATATAGTATCAGTGAAAAGCGTAGCAAAAGGGCTTTCAGAATACGGAATAATATACAGGGTGTTCCATTTGAAATGACAAAGTTATCGAGATTTTTAAATCTTCATGTTCGTCATAAAATTATGAACATCCTGTAGACAAAATCACAAGTTCGTATACATTATTTGAGAACTCTTTCCTAGGTTAATCAATTGCCGTAATAAAAAGTTTAATATTGTTACAAATTAAAAAATATACAACGTGTATCATAAAGGTGTTCATCTGTTAAAATTTCGACAAAATTTCAAATGTCTCTTAAATTAATGAAAAGAAATACACGTTATGGTAGTTCATTGGAAAGCTCTTGATGTTCTCTAATAAAATATACAATAAAATATAGGGTGTCCTATTTAACTTAACAAAGTTGGTTACTGCCCAACTTAAACAGAACACCTTGTATAACTCAAAATATTTTTGAGATTTGGAGTTTTGATAACTGAACAGTTTTTGTATAAAAAAGTTTTTTTCTATCACCTCTACTAAACGAGCTATCTTACGTCCAGACACTATTAGCCCACCCTGTATATCACACACATAAAATACAAAGGTGAAAATTTAAGAATATTAGTTTGTGGGGTAGGAAGATAAAATGTTTGAAAGTGACGTGTTTCAAATGCAGGGGCATGAAAATTTAACATATTTAAAATATTACGGCAGTCGACCAGATTATTAATTTTTCATTTTTTTTATTTTTTTTTATTGGCATTGGGATAAAATCCATACAGCCAGACGCAGGTTACTATATGTATACTATTTAACAAAGTTAAAAAAGATTCTGAAACGGATTACTCCACACTGCATACACTACCAACTATGTACCTAATCCTAACCACAATTTATTACCATTTTTTTTTTTTTGAAAAAAAGAAAAAGAAAAACCAAAGGATGGACATATGCACATTCTTCTCGCCCAGGAGTCTTTCAGGGCCTTTTATTGTAAGACTAACTAGCATAGACTGCGGTAAGTAAGGAATGGGTAACCAAACAAAGGAAAGACATAGCAGGATACGAAACTAATAAAATTTTAAATTTTGAGTCCAGAAATTTTTAAAAAGTTTATAATCACTCCAATCACTCTGTCAGATTATTAATTATTTTGTATAAAAACAGTAGGGAACAAAGTTTCCTGCGGTCTTGCAAACTAAGGAATGAAAATCTATTTAGCAACTACTCATGTGGGAAATCAACTGTAGGGGAAACATTATCAATTTTATATGACACAAATTTTAAATAACAGCGCTGAATATTCTCAATGCTATTACAATATTTATTATACCTAGGATTCCAAATAAGTGAGCCGTATTCTAGCCTGTTTTTTACGAATGCATTATAAAGCAAGTTCAACAACTAAATATGATCAAAACCGAATTTCTGATTACAAAATCCAGACTTCTATACGCCGACAAGGCAATACTCTCAATATGTCTGTTAAAACTCAGTTTTGAATCAAAGAGATTGCCCAAATCAGTAAATTCATCTAGTCTGTTTAAGATGGTATCATTAGTAAGTGATAACTGAATTGTATAGGATTATTCTTTCAACTGAATGATAAGACATTACACTTTGAAATGTTTAAAGACAATTTATTTAAAACACACCAGTCACTAATATAGTTTAAAATTCTATGTAATAGTTCACACTCATAATTGTTATCAACAGTACAAAATAATGTCATGTCATCAGCATATAGCAAACAGTTAACCTTCACAAACGTAACTATATCATTAATAAATAAAATGAATAATAAGGTCCGCAATATCGATCCCTGAGGCACTCTAGATGTAACCAAAAATTGATCAGACTCAAAGCGAAGGTTTTCTATAAATTGATTTGTATTTGTTAAATAAGACGATAACAAAGAAATTAACAAATCCGAGAAACCAAATTAAATTATTACGAAAAATACTGTGGTCAAGTCTGTCAAAGGCTTTAGAGAAATTGGTAATATTACGTCCACTTGTTTACCTGTATCAATATCCTCGGAGATAAGCGTGAGAAAAAAATAAATTTGTAACTATTGACCGACCTTTTACAAAACCATGTTGGTAAATACTGACTTGCCCTAGTATAGACACCATCATGTAGGGAAGGGAAATTTCAAAAACCTTGGCAAAATTGCAAATCATTTAGGTAGGTATACTAAAAAATTTATCCATTTTCAACGGTACTCTCTCACATTCAATTTAAGTGGTTATATTTCGAAAACCACTCTTAGCTTTACGTAATACTGTGTAGTATTATGAAGAAATATCCTTTTTATATGCGGTAATTCTATCAAAAAACATAACAGTAAATGTAGACATTGATAGTCACTTTTTAATTTGCATACTGTATTACTGTAAGTGGTTGCTTCCGAAAGTGCTGCCTTCCGATTTAACGATGGTTCAACATCACCCAGTACATTGAGCACCTTAACATTAATACGAATAAATACTCTTCACATAACTCAACAATTAAATGAGTGGTAAAGCAAACAGAAAAATTCTCATAAAATTCCTTTTATTAATGTGACCGGTTTCGTGAACAAGTAATTACTTCACATCTTCAGACACAGGACTACAATAGAAAATGAGTATGGTGGTTACATACATACATAAATATAAATATTAATAAGTTAATAAAACTTAAAAAACAGGAATACAGAAGAAAATTATTTCATTTTTTACTAGTAAAAACTTATTGGTAAAAAATGTTTGATAAAATATTTGTACAAGAAAGATTGAAATTATTTAAATTAATAAGGATTACGTTAGTTTAAAATTATAATATAGAATAATGTAAATTAATTGAAATGTGTAAAAAAGGAGGTTCATTTTTATATAATACTTACATTTTTATAAATAAAAACCAGGGTAGTCAAATTAAAATTAAAATAGTTTTGCAACATAGTCAAAATTGTAAATAAATGTAAGATATAAATTTTTGTACCTAATTAACTATCTAGTAATTAGATACAAAACTCTTGTATGTTGAAAAAATGTAGTCTCATCACTTTGGATACAGTTTTTGAGAAATCCGGCAGTTTGGTTCAAATGTTGTATTAACTATATACAAAAATTAACCCAAATTTGTCACTATCAGTAATCCATAATATCAATTTTTTGTGGCCTTAATCGTAGTTTATGTCATCTGAGTATCCAAATTAGGGCTAGAAAGTTTTCGAATTTTAGTATTCGAAAAGTCGTTCAAACTTTTATTCAAATATTTGAATTATTCAATATTCAGTTATTTCAAATTTTTCGATTATTTGTCCAATCAAATAATCGAATATTTGAATATTCAAATATTCAACTACTTATTTGAATATTCGACTACTTATGTATTCAACTATTCGAGAGATAATTCGATTGTCCCCTCAAGTTAATAATGCTGTTTTTATCAAATTAATTAGAAACAATGAAATTATTTATATTAGAAGATTTATTGAAATTAGAATCACACAAGCTTAATATTTTGATAACTTATAATAAATGTACATAGGTACCCATTCCCTCTGCTTAAAGCCACCACCGTCTGAGATGCTCTCCTGTCACTATTTGTAGTGGCACGTGCCAGAAAGAGAGCATCTCAGAAGGGGGTGTCTTTAAGCTGATGAGTATTGTACAACAACAAAAATATACACTGCACATAAGTTTGTGTTTTATTATAATAAAGCCAAATTTTGCTTCGTAAACTCATTTCGAATGTTTGTAACGGTCCATTTTTAGATATAATTAACTTGCGTTTTATTTAATGCTAATTGCCTAATTTGGTTTGAGGTCAACCTTAAAAATTCTAGAACCGACTTAACTAAATTATAAATCTTTGATAATTTAAGCGACTACTGGACCTTTAGTGCACCAGCGCGAACACTGCGGTGTGGGGTCAAGGGGGGAACGCTTGTACTAAAGACGGTTAGGTTTTTGAAGGCAGGACTCTCTGCAGAGCCACGGTGGAGTGTGGATGGTATGTTGCCTTACCTTGAGAATACGTTGCGTTAGAGACAAGACTGGGGCTTGAAGTGAGTTAGTTGTGTGCGTTGCTGGCATTACGTTCGAGATTTGGTCTGGCTGAAATTTATGGTTCTGAAGTTACTAAGTATGTAGCCTAAGAAAGATATTCTATGAGATGGTAAGGTGTCTTACTTCTAATTATTGTCACATAGGTACCTATTAAATAGTAAATAGCCAGCTTCCGCTCCGAGTGCGAGCTGGAAATTTGAAAACTAAAATTTGCATCAACAGGCTGCTTTGCCGATCTATCTAGAGGTGGAGAAAGCCCCCTAGAGTTTTAATTTTGCGCTTGAACTGTGCGAGACAATGTTATGAAGAGTAACCATTCTTTCCCCCTTTCAACGGCACTAGTGCGTGTGTCTTTTAGACGTTTAAAATATGTAATTTTTTTAGACTTGTATAATTACAAAAATGAAAAAAAGAAAGCGGGTGGCGCCCTACACAAACTCCTTAAGAGTCTATATCAGATGCAAGTGAAATATAGTCTCGATTTTACCACACCCCGCGCAGACCACGGTGCATATATACAGCCAAACCGAAATTATCGCGGCGAATGTCGAAGGTGGCCGATGTGCTAGTTACAGAACGGCATAGTGGAACATTTCAGATCGGGAGATGTTGAATTATCAGAGGCGGAGTACTAGAGGTTTCGTACGACATAAACCGACGAAAAAGTTGTATTGCGTCAAGCTTATAAGCTAAGCAGTAGCTAACCTTACCCTTCATGCGTCCTTGTCCTGCAATTAATATGTAAAAACAATAAAAAAAACCCGAAATTATTTTATTTACTTTGTTTAAAAATAGCTAAAGAACTAAACAACAAAACAATTAAATCGTTAATCTACAAAAAAATTTCCATTTTACCGTTTCTTATTAATGCATAGTATTATTTAAAAAAATTTTCCTATAAAATGGAAGTATCAATGTGTGTCACATCATTCAACTCAGAATGGAAAAGGCGATGAAACAATATGAAAAATATATTTGTGTTATTTTAAATTTAAACTGCAATATTTTTATCAAGATTATGATGATGTTACATATATTGTTGAATTCAGAAAGAAATTTTTTAAATTGAGCCGAATATACAGGATATATCATTTAGAATAAAAAAAATTAAGGCAATTTCCGGTCAAACCGGAAGTAAAAAGATATGTATGCGACGCGCATATTTAATCAGTATTCGGAATGTCATATGTCCCTTTCCGCAAATTAATGCGGGGTGTAATTTTCTTATTTTTCAGTTTTTCGGCGTTTTTTTTATTTGACATTCAATTGTTTTTAATTTTCGGATTCCTTAGAAAAAAGCACATAAGTATAATTTTTGAAGTTTTTTCCTAGGTTAAAAATACAGCAGAAAAATCGAGTAAGGTGCACTTAAAATGATCACCCTGTACATGAGGTTACTGCGCTTAAAATAAATCAAAAATAAAAATTAACATATTCACCTTTCATTGAGCCTTTCATTCTCCATTGATATGGAGAATGAAAGAGATGACAAAATGGGAAAACTTTCATTTATATTAGTCTACAGAAATTACCGGAAATAAAAGAAAATTATTACTTTTATTAATTTACGAAAAAATTCAATTTTCTTACTTTTTATATTTTCTCTTTTGGGCTAATGTTCGATTTTTCTGTTTTCTCTAGGGTATTTACGCTTATGATATGTTTTTATTTTTTCCATTGTTCTTTCACTGCATTAATAATCACTTTCAATAACACGTCTACTTAGGTGTACACTTGATTTCAAAAAAAACTGGTACAACTCTTGTAATCGAAAACCTTAATAGTTTAGTTGTGTGCATATGTCTGTAAATAGGGCAGGCCAGACATGTCGAGAGGGGGGTGGAGAAGAAGTGACTTACACCGGACCTGGGTTTTTTGGAGGAGATCGGTTTTCTTTGTGTTTTTAAACTTATTAAACCTTTCTCTTTTATTTTATTCAAATGGAATTTTAAAAAATAATTAGAAAATAACTTTTTCAAAACATTTTCAAGCCTGCCATATTATTGTTTAAAAAAATACTACTTGTTACGGTTGTAATTAAAATACTAACTGAATAATGATAATTCTATTTTTAAAATAAGAACACAAAAATACCACTTGAGATTAAAAAAAAGGGAACAATGCAAACTGAACATAAAAATACAATAAAAAAATAAAATAAATGAACTTCAATTACGTAATACAGAATTAACTAATATTTTGTCATTGCTCCATTAGCGTCTAAAACTGCCTGAAGTCTTGCAGGCATGGACAAAATCAGATTTCTTGCAAGGTCAACTTCTTGCGACAAGTTCTCCCAAGCGTCTTCAATTATCCCTTCCAATTCTCGGGCATTATTTGGATGGTTATTAAATTTTCTTATATGTTTCACCATTAGTCCCCATACATTTTCAATTGGATTTAAATCCGGACTTTTAGATGGCCACGGTAACAACTCTATGTTTTTATTAAGAAACCATTGCCTGACACGATGGGCCGTATGTATGGAGCAGTTGTCTTGTTGGAAAATAAAATTATTTTCCGGAAATACCTCTATTACTGACGGCAACATAATGTTGTCTAATATTTCAATATATTTAATGGAATTGAGATGACCACCACTGTTCCAACACACACCTAACCCATTTAGGCTCATCCAAGCCCAGACATTGACTGAAAACCTTCCTAATATTTGTGGATCGAAAGTATATTTTTCGTCGTATCTAGTGGAAGGAGGCCTATATACGCGAACATGTCCATCGTTACAGGATTTAAAAACCTTTTCGTCAGAAAAGACAAATTGTCCCCAGAAGTTTTCATCATTGATTATATAGTTGAGTGCAAAAATAATCCTACCCTGCTTCTTTTCTTCTGAAAGTTTGTATTTTTTTAGCCGCTGAACAACTCTTCAAGTCGCTTTGTAGTTTTATTTTTCTGCAAGCAGTAGATACCGAAGCAGGGAAATTTTTTCTCTGAAATTGCATTTACTGCAGTCTGAAAAGGGTTTTCTATTAGGTAATTTATAAGATTTTCATCTTCTTGATTATTGCTCTTTCTGGGCCTACCGGAACCAACTTTATGGGATACCGTTTGGTTGATTTCCCATGGTTTTTTAACACTCATTATCGTGGTTTTACTCACATTGTATTCAGCAACAAGTCTTCTTATGAACCAACCATCTTCAATTTTACAAAACAGTTCGAAATTTTTGAATATCTGTTAGATGTCGAACCATTTTTAATAATGACACCACTGATTAACGTCAAAGTGACATTTGTAAGATTATTGATATCAATCAAAGAACGAATGATTTACATAGCTAAAAGAAAGTGTATTAGTTTTTATTGAAATCAAGTGTACCCACTTTATAACAAATAAGTAAATATGAGATATATCTAGAATACACACGCCACTGTTGTTTACGCAAATCGCAACGTGGTTCCTAAGTGCCCGATTCCCCCTCCCGCAAACGAGTCCAATGTATGCAAGTGCATCCGTGTTTCCGAAATATCATGCGAGATGGCAGCTATTATCGGAATACAGATATGCAGTTTTTAGTTTTCTAATAAATTTATTTTCAACTAATCCAAGAGTTGGGTCACATGAATATAAACGTTACAAACAGTGACTAATGTCGGAATGTTACAAAATTTGGATACAAACTATTTAAAATGCATGCGAAAATTTTTTTGCGAATCTAAAAAAAAAAAAAAATTACATTCCGACATTTTATACATATTTTTGAAAAATCTTGTAAAAATCGCACTCAAATCGGATAAGTTTTAACTGAGATATTCGAGAATTGTGATTTAATAGGGTATATAAGACTCTTAAGTGAATTTAAAATAGGATTTCTGTGGTTTTAGTTTTAAGTTGTTGAAGGGTTTATTACTTGTTGACCACGCCCTGAATGAGCCCTTTTTTTGTATGATAAATTATGAATATATGTATTTTCTTATCTTGTTGTTTCATTTGAGAACTACAGTAAAGTTAATTAAAATAGCGAGGGCAAAACCCCTCGTTATATGTTACTCACTGCCACTTCACTATTGCTTCTATCAAATAAGGAACATCGAATAGAAAACAAATTACAAATTGAATCTAACAAGCATAGACCTGCAGAATCTGCGCTGTTTCTCTTCTCTCACTATTCTTGCAGCGCAGATGTGCAGAGTGTAGGTCAGAAATAGGACAAAGATAAGGCGATTTACCTAAAACTATTGTATGGAAATATTTAAATTCTTGAATTTTTAAATGTCAAAATATTGGAATATTGAAATCTTCGAATAAATTTGTTGTGAACTATTTCAAGTTCGAATATTTAAATATTCGAATATTCAAATATTCGAATAAATCTGCCACGATGTATCCGATTTTAGAATATTCGAATATTTTAATTATCCGAATACGATTCCTAGCTCTAGTCCAAATTAGCTATCGTTGACAGTTTACGAGTACTTTCACCTGGTTCGTCTCCTACGACATTAAGGATTTATTCTTCTTAAACAACTTTAGTGACACTGGATGTCCCAGAAGTTTTTTAGGTTGATTTAGTTCAGTTGTTTCAAGAAGTTTTTAATCAACACTCCTGATAACTTTTGGATTACGATGACGACGTGCAGGAAAACATTTTGTGTACTATAATTTAAGAGGGTTTAAATTATAATCGTTAAGGGAAAATAGTTAAATTGTGTTGTCGGTGAAGGCAAAAGATAGACAACCCCAATTATAACCCACCACGGCTAGTCAGCTATTCTAGGAGGCAAGAGTCGTGGGTAAGAGTTCAGGCACTGCTAAATTTGAGAATTAGTTGTTAAAATTCGGTGTTGTTATAGCACAATATTATTTAAGAATGGGAACTATTTCAAAGGGCTGTGGGCGCCATAAGTTAAAGAAACTCAAGAAAAAAACCGAATAAAATTGAAACTATTAATTAAAACTACGTGAGGCAAAAATTTACAACATATCACGACACTACTAGCCCTAAAGATAGGCTTAGTAGCAGCAACTAGCCTAAACTAAAGTAGCAGCTCAAGCGCTGACAGCGATAAGATAAAACAAAAAAATATATACAAGGTACAAAATGAGTTAAAAATATTCAAGAATATGACTACTTACTACTTGTACAAAAAAGCAAACATCCAAAGCCCGATAAGCGTAGGTAATAACCTACAAAGTTACATACCCCTACGTGAGGTAAAAAAAAAGGTAAAGCGACTGTACTACAGATTCATGGCAAAAGGCCACCTAAATCAATCGTAGTAAGCACAAAGTACTAGCACACACGCACCAAATTGTAAGCAAAAGGCAATTACAACGGCTGTGCTAGCGATTTTAGACAAAAGGCAACTAAAATCCGACTGTGGTTAACATAACCTAGTAAGTACTAAATATATAGTTTGTAAGCAAAAAAACATAACCTGCAAGCAGTAAATAACAACTATATAAGGTTCTACACCTTATGCATTTAAACAGACACTTAACACTGAACTGAAGGTCATAGAAATACAAAAAAAGGTAAAGACATGTTCGCTTAAATGCACACGGGCACAAAACAACACATCTTAAAATAACATCAACGGTAACAAGCAAACTACAAGCATAAAAAGCAAAAAATCAAAAAAGGCAAAAAAAGGCAAAGTAAGGCCGACTACAGGCCCTAACTGTAAGCAATCTATATCTTGACTGGCAGAAAAAAGTAAAAAGGTACTTATCTTAAGCAATAGGGCTGAACAACAGCTCCTTCGGGATTCCGCATACGTTGGCTAGATGGGCATCAGGCTGTCGGTACCATCTCATAGTTAAAGTGATCTCACAAGCTTAAGAATTCGGTAATACGTCCAAGGCACAGTTAACCACGTGCGTAGTTTCCCAGGTAAACTAGTTAGTGCTCCAAAAAAACTCCTTGGCCGACATCAAGTTAGGAAAATATCGCTATCCCAGTTAAAGGGTAGTAATTACGGTGGTATTCCCATAAAAAAACGTAAAACTCTAGTGCCAAAAAAGGTGCCTCAAGAGGAATGCATAAAATAATGCCTCCAAAAAAAATTACAGTGATCGTAATAAAAAAGATCAAAAATAATAATATAAAAAAATGATATATGAAATAGACATAATCAGATAATAAGATAAAATAAAGTAAAATAATGTAATAATACGTAATAATAATCAATCAGGAAAATCTGAAACAAAATCCCGATATCACTATACGTTCTATAAAATGAATGAGTTAACATACCTGCAACTACCATCCAATAAAGCGATTGAATTATTCGAGCCACGAGGTATTTCAAGAAAGTGTAAAAGCCGACCGCTGCTTGTAGTGGCCTCGTTGGAAATGCCTGTCGGAAATGAGATTAAACTAAATTCCACGCCGCGACCGCGCAAAGGGTACCCGCAATTGTTGAGTAGTTAAATTAAATGAATTGTCACCATGGACGAATATTGTACCGATTGAAAAGGTATGTATATTAAGTTTCAGACTTTACTGATAATCATTTTCAAATTCAACAGCCGGGGCGTATTACGTGAATTAACAGGTGGTTAACAATTTGTCAGTTGACTAGCCTCGTGCCGCCGTAATTCTGGAAACAGGAACATAGAGAGGGTGTTCCGAAATGAAAATAGGTAGTAAACTTAGTTGTGACAGAAATTAAAAATTTACTGTTACAGTACAAAAGTAAACTATTTTTGGAGAAGGATAGATTTGTTTTCAGCTTCATATCTTATTTTTTAAATCTAATATTTTATTTACCATTAGAGAATTCTACTAAAGATAAATAAACTATACTATTTCAGTGTTTTCTTACGTCGTATTATTATTTTTTTTACTTAATCACACTCTATCTTACAACATATTATAAGTATATTTATTATTATTGGTATTCGTTTAATCAAATTGTGAAATAGAACAAACGTAACCTTAAAAAGTATTTTTTTGTTTTTGCTTATTTCCAAAAATGTAAAAAAATTACTGAATTTCAGTTTTTCATGATTGTTTTCTAAAACAGGATATCAAATAATAGATAGTACGATTTTACAAATTCTTATTCTTATTCGAATTTTTGTAAAGACATAAACTTCCTAAATTTATCCCCTATCTATTCAGAAAAGTGAGATATCAGTGGTGAGTCTCAAATTTAACATCCCTGACAACTGTTTGTTCTCTGGGTTAAGGTTTTCTAATATAGTTAAAATTCGTATACAGAACTGTTAAGAACTGTTACTTTTATCTCCCATCCTTACATAAATGTTTACATGCCAGTTTGTATACTATATAGATACAACTTCTAAACTTGAAAACCTCATCCTTCGCCTTTAATTAGATTTAGTAAAGTTTCCAAAGTAGGATAATTATTCATTAATTAATAGCAGTTCACAAAATCTAACATTATGTTGGGTGCAATAACCTTTTACCCCTTTGGGTATATATCTTAAAGAGGATATATCAAGTATGTTCATTAATTATATTTGTGAAAAGTAATAGTCCTTAAAGGATACGGAAATGTGGATGTCATCATTTTATAAAGACAGGGAAACTCAGAAACTTACACTTACTTTCTCATTATACTCGACAAGCTGATGTATTCACGCCTGACCCTTGAGCTTGCCTCTAGTGAAGTTCAAGATAACGCGAGCTCCTAAGTAATTGTAGTAGTTGACAATAAAGTATATATATATATAATATATAATATATAATATATAATATATAATAACTTAACTTTAAAAGTAATAAAATGATTGGATTATTTGTTATATTTTACCATTTTTTTGTCTAGTCCTCCCATTGCAATTCGAAAAATGCCTAGGAATCTAGTTTTATCAAATAATCTGCGATCTATGTAATCGTAGCTAAAAAACCCGACACAGATACACAGTTCTATCTAGGATATAGAGTATTGAGGGTTCTCCGGTTTGACTTGGGCACTAGACAGAAAAATCAGTAATTGTACATTCTCGAGATTTACTTTCAAGAAAAATGTAATTCCCAATAATTCATTTCAGTGTCACTTGTTGGTTTTAGAATATGCCGAAATCTTATTTTTCAAATTTACGAAAACGTTTGTCTCATTTTGTATTAAATAGTAATTTTACTATTTTTCAAAATACACAAAAAAAGAGCTCTACAGTTTTTTTGTGCAGTGGCAAATTAATGATATACAGAAAGGTTTGGAAAATGAAAAAAAAAACAAATTTAGATTTTCACATTTTTAAATATACATAATTATTTTTTTCTCATATACAATGCGTCTCTCTTAAGACTGTAACACACCTATAAGTTTTTCAGTTTTTATCCGATTTAAACCTACTTAGCCTCAAAAGATAGAGGTTATTAAGATCTACTTATGGCCACAAAATCGTTTACCCTCTTCAAATGCGAAGGCACCTACGATGCAAGATTGAATGAAAAAAAAATGCAAAAACGTGTCATTTTCTTATGAAAAAAATGTATTAAGAAAAATTGTTTAGAATCATCCAAAATCCAAAATTTGGTTCAAAACTTAAATTGCAGTTTTATGAAAACAATTAAAAAAAATAAAAAAATTTGTTTTTTTTTCACCAGTTTTAGAAATTGATCTACTGGGACGATTCTCAATAGATTTTTCTTAATAAGATTTTTTAATGTTATCAAAAACAAAAAGTAAATTATTTTTTCAACTGTTTTGGTGCAATGTTTTATTTTTTTGTTTTTAATCAAATTTTGTATTTGGCTTGCGGGACGATCTTTGTTTTTTCAATCTTGCATCGTAGGTAGCTTTGCATTTGAAATGGGTAAATGGTTTTGTAGTCATAAGTAGATCTTAATAACTACTATGTTTTGAGACAAATTTGGTTTAAATCGGATAAAAACTAAAAAAGTTACAGGGGTATTATAGTATTAGGTTAGGCACACTGTATGTAAGAAAAAGTACAAAGATTTTTTTTATATTATTGGTGGTATTACGCTACTGTTCTACAAATTCTTTAAAATAATTGTTAATTATTTATAGTTAGCAAATTTCAGGAGCACCCCTTAAAATAGTTTAGTTAATTGCTTTTTTAATATTTACGTTAATAAGAATTATATTAATACTTAACAAAAATGTAAACGATATTCTATATAATTTTGACGGCTAACGAATTTTGAAGTCCCAAAAGGTAAAATGTAATTTAAAATAGGCTTTAGCCTTTAACCTATAAGTGCAAACAGAAAGTGTTTCTAGAAGATTTTAAAGATGTCGTGGCTACTATTATTCTGAAAATAATTTAGCCGCATTAGAATTTCAATACATCGTACAAAGGGTGGTGAAAATTTAAAAAAATTTAAATTATGTTGAGTAATTGTACATTTTTATTTAAAACAATTAAGTATACGAAAAAGTTATTTCCAATGCCAAGAGAAGTTTACATCTGAACTTTGAACGTTGCAACGCAATGTGATATTTTGCCTTTATTTTCCTATCCTAACTAATTTCCTCACTAAAAAAATAAGAAAAGATAGCATAAATAACAATTATAGAAGTTAGCCATGGAATAACACTTAAACTAAATTGACGTTTTGTTGACATTAGAGGTTTTAATGGATAACATTACAGAAGCACTAACTATCATTAATGAGAATACCATCCATTTAGTTTACAAGGGATTTAGAGAAAGGATTGAAAAATGTGTAGCAGTAGGAAGACAACATGTAGAGTATTTTTCATATGAACTTATTACTGATGTTACTTAAAATTTATATTTTAAATTTTGTATTTATGTCAATGATAAATTGTGTACTTTTGTTAACATTGTACAATTATTTAATCATGAAATGAAGGCAAATATTAACATTGAGATACAATGTTAAAATTTCACATGTGAACTTCTCTTGACATACCTTCTTACCACAACATTTTTAATTTCTAAGAATACGCAAACCTTATGAAGAAAGACTTACGAAAAATGAAAATACAAACATTTACAAGTATAGCATAGTGAATGATAAGTGTATCCCTCTGATGGTCAGTGCCACTACCCGTCAGACATCATTGATGTCTTATGCCCGTATTTATAGTCGATCCTCAAGGCCTCCTTGGCTCCAAGTTACCCTTGAGCAACCATTTACGTTTTATAAACACTACTTGAGTAGAAATACTTCCCTCAAACCGTCCTTGGATGTAAGGCAAGCCCAGACGCTCCTCAAGTCAACCTTACAAAGACGACGCATGCGCATAATTGCGTTTATTTTGACGTGTTGCAAAATAGGTTAAATTCATTTTTCATTAAAACGTGAAAGTGGATATATACATAATGGATGAACACAATTTTTATGATTTTTTTTGATGATGTAGATTTGGAAAATGTAGACGTTTATGAAAATAATGAGAATAATATATTAGGATTAGCATTTCTAAGGCAATTTATAATACAACATTTTTAAAATACTATTTTCTGCATTATGAATCTTGTACTTATCTCCTCAAAATATAAACATTTTGTTTGATGAAAAATATATTATTTTATAAATGTGTAATTACTTATTTATTTTTATACTATTTTCAGGATGGATGTAATTTTAATTTTTGCCAAGAAAAAAAGAAAGTATTAAAATGCTTTTCTAAAACATTTTCAATGAAAGTAAATCATAATTATAATTAATTTTATTTTTATTAATTTAAAGCATATAATGAAATGCACAGTTGCAAAATAATACAATTAAAGGTCCCCTTGACTCTTCAAATACGCCTGTAATTTCAACTGGGCAAGCTCCGCTTCTGCCTGTGCAGTTTCCATACGCTTGCGATGCAGCTCTTCTTGATGCTCCACTGCCCGCTTCGCTTTAAGAACCCTCCAATAAATTTCTGTGTCCTGCATTTCTGTATCGTATTTTGGGGTTCTTGAATAGGGTTTCTCTACCTTTCGCTTCACGGGTGTGGATTTTAAATATAATGCAGGAGACATCACTGTTTCAGAGCTTTGGCTGTACTCTAAAAGTTTACAAGCAGATGGTGCACACTGTGAAGATGTATTACAGGTATTACATTTACACCACCTTCATTTGAAGCCGCATTCTCTATGCTATTCTCAATTTCCATAGAGTTTTTATTCTCTTTATTTTGAGAATCTGAAAGCATAAAAAACAATTTTTATTTAATATTTATAAGCAAACTAATGGCAACAATTTTTATTTAATATTTATAAGCAAACTAATGGCAACAATTTTTATTTAATATTTATAAGCAAACTAATTCACTTTATAACTAGTCTTCTACAAGATATGTAGGCAAATTTTTCTTTACAGAAAGTTTGGCAATTATTTTTTTTAATGTGTTGCATACCTATAGTACAGGAAATACTGGATCATAATTCAAAAATGGTTTTATAATCAATAGATATTTAAAATTAAGAGACGTTAATTTCAATTTTACGTGTTAAAATTATTATCGTAAGCAGTGAATATTACTTTTTACGTGAGTGACATTTCTATATATTTTTCTTAAAACTTACTTTCATACAAAGCGGTGCTGTCCCATAAACAATCTCTAGTAACATCTGAGTATTTAGCAATGTCGGTGACAAGTTCCAATACAGGATCATCTTTCTTTTCAGACGGTGGACCTCCTCTGGTTAAAAGTTGGCTATGTCTCAGGTGTGTTGTTTCCTTGCGTTTCCTAAAAATATATAAAGTAAATTAATATTTATAGACTTGAAACGAGTTTATATTATTTTACCTCTGCTTTAAGTTATCCCACAATTTCTTCAATTGTTTTGAGGTTCTATGGATGTTAATATCTGGCTGTGCATTATAATATGATGCTATATTTTCCCATGCATTTTGTTTTTCTTGTATCGATGTTCCATCTGTTTTTTTATTTTCAATGCATGCTCCGTATTCTTTCACAAGAGATACTAAGACAAGTTTTTCTTTTTCAGTATACGCTTTCTTATCCATCTTCTAAAATGTACAACAATAATTTACAATTTAACTAAAAACTACTACATACAATAACTACATTTTGAACTGTTGACAAATTTAGAAAATTTTATTTGTTATTCCCAGTAGGTAGACACGAATCGCCTCCATTTTAATAAGAAAAATAATTAACTCACCTTGATAACGTTTGTAGAATAAAACAAATACACTGATGTTTTCTTCCGAATTAAGAGTACAAATTATAAAAATTATTACTATAACTATAACCTTAAAAATATAACAAGCATGTGACAAGTATGGGTATCGAAAAACGTAAAATGAACTAATGAACGTTAATTTTTGATACATTTGGTCTAAAATAGCATGAAAACAACATTAACACCCAAAATTCCCCAACTGAACCTTCCTTCACCGTTCCTTGGACGAGGATTGCCGAAGGCATGTTTATAAAACAAGCATACACTACCTGCGTTTGAGGACACTCTGCCAAGGGATTCTCAAGTGATATCTTGAGTGTCGACTATAAATACGGCCATTAGTGACTTTCGCCCACCAGTGCTAGAGGTAGCAGCTCTTGGTACGTGGTTTGCCGGTCGCTATCAGTCACTAAGACATCAGCGATGTCTGACGGCTAGTAAGTAGCACTGACCACCTATTATTATTTGTTTTTTCCATTACTTATGGCATACTGACGAGAACATAACAAGTTCGAAACCGGTCTATGTCTTGTGGGAATTGACAAATGATGTTAGCTACCAAACAATGCTTGCAAGTTTAATTCAACGCAGGTGTTTGTCCGCTGAGTAGTTGTTTCCTGTAAATCTTATTCAATTTAACAAGTATAGTTTGGGGACACACTGTATAGTATATGAATTAGTACATTTGCTTCTACAAATCACAGAGGTTGAAATATTGTGAATTGTCAAAAATTAAAATTAAGGATAATTTTAATTGTTTATTTTTTATACCTGGTTGTAATTTTCTTCTAATTTGAAGAAATGCAATAAAAATTCATTTAAACTTAATATAAATTTAAGCCGGATTAAACATACTTTGCGTATTTACGGTGGAAGTAAAAATAATTTGTTCGAAATTGTTTCCTAATTGAGGCGCAAGGCACTGATGCGGTGGCTGGAAAAACTCCTGGGAAACAGGCTATTCTCAGGCTTACGTTTATTAGACGAATAACCTCATTAAATACTCCATTAAAATATTAAATGCAGCGCACTCAATTGTCACTCCGTTATTATTGGTTCATTTTGTTGTATCATACTTGCTGACATTTTGCACGAAATATGGTGGTATTGTTGTAAGGGAGCGGACATATGGCATTATCGATTTATACTGTTATAGTAGTTTAATTTCTGAATTTTAACTAGAAAATAATTATGAATTTGCAACTGACATGTAGTTAAGTCAATCAGAGACTAACATTATTTTATAACATTATCTTGTGATAACTTTTTATTTGTCTCATCAATCAATCAAATTGTTTTGTATTATAATGTATATAAACCTGCGATATTACTCTTTCTCTGTACTTATATATTCTCCTGGGTCGGGAATCCCAGGTTGCTATAGTTGCCCGCGTGTGCGATGCTTGGTCGACGCTCTCATACAGAGCCATCCAAGTAGACGTCACACAGGTGCGATAGGCGCCCTGTCAGTGGTTTTCTTTTAATGTCTTTTTTGAGCTATGTCCAGCATTTTAACTCAGCTACACTGTGCTAATGAAGACCAATTAGTCAGAAACACTTGTCCACGGTTTGCATCCTCTGCCATTTGCAATTTTTTTGCATTCTTCCACATATATATATATATATATATATATATATATATATATATATATATATATATATATATATATATATATATATATATATATATATATATATATATATATATATATATATATATATATACATATATATATATATATATATATATATATATATATATATATATATATATATATATATATATATATATATATATATATATATAATTAAATATGATTTGAAGGAAACAACTACTCAGCGGGCAAATAACCCGACCTACATTGAATTACACCTTCAAATCATGATAGATGGAAAGCCAATGGCATACTGAAGAGAACAAATAAGTTCGAAATCGATCTATGTCTGGTTGGGAATTGACAAATGATATTGGCTTTCCATCTATCATGAGTTGAAGGTGTAATTCAATGCATGTCGGGGTATTTGCCCGCTGAGTAGTTGTTTCCTTCAAATCATATTTAATAACATTAGTTTAGTCCACCTGGGCTAGGGGTCGCCGCTCTCGGTACTTGCTGTGATGCAAGTCGCTATCCGCCACAGAGACATCTAGGATGTCGGTCGGATAGTAGCATTCAGACCATATGAGAAGTTTCATACCTCTCACCACTATTCATATATATATATATATATATATATATATATATATATATATATATATATATATATATATATATATATATATATATATATGTATATTTATGTGTATATTACATAATATGTAGTATTTTCATGTTTGTCCAACAATTGTCATATTTTTGTCTCTTTTAGGGTCCTGAAGATGCTAAGATGCTAATAAATATATAGGGAAACGTCGACTGAATTGAAAAAATTGTTTTTCTATTTTGATTGACCTATTTCGCACTAAGTGGTAATATAATTATTTCTAGAACAAAAGAGAAATGTGTAATAGCATGTCGTAATATAAACCTCCAGAGATGATCCTTTATTTGTGTAGTAGAAATTGAAAATATCATCAAGGAAATTAGGCAATGCATTACTAAAATATCTAAGAGTTTTTTAAACTAAATGTTTGTTTCATATTGCATTGTAGTACGTAGAAAAAGGAGAACTCGTATTCAAAAAATAACAAGAAGTCAGGTTGTGGATTTTTCATCATGTCTCAATATTACAGGTCAATCTTTTACAGGTGGATTCTAGACACAATATACAATTATGACATTTGAGCTATATACCTATAGACGAAGTGCCATCATTTTCTGTGATGGTAGGAGGATATGCAACTTTTTTCTGAACAAAGCATGTTTCATTTTGCTAACCTATTTTATAACAAATTTGAATAAAAAAATAACAAGTAAAGTGCAACTGATTTTAGAATTTCTTACAATGCTAAATACTGTGGATATCCTGAACTAATGAGATCATTCAGAAACTATAAAAAATGTGTTAATAATATATCTGATACTTATAAGAATAGAAATTAATACAAACACATCTAGAAAAAGAAATGAAATAATTATTTGATATAACCATCCTTTCAAACCTAATATGGTAACAACAATAAATATCTATAGTTTCTTAAATTTTATATTGTCATTCTTACCTGAATGAACCAGTATAAAAGTTTTAGATAGATAATAAATCAAACACGACATCTCAAATATATTTCCTCGCAGAAACTATTAAAATAACTACTTCAGCTAGGAGCAAGATGACATTGGATTAAATAATAGTATTCTTAGTGTTAGGGCGTTTTTCACATTGCACGACATGATATCGTTGTCGCCGGATGACACGTTCTTGGGGGCACGCTAAATAATGAAAATATAGGTGTGTTTTCAGACTGATCGATAACGATAACGATAACGACATATAGTTGGATTAGACCGAGCTATGCTGTCGAACAACATAAGTGGATATGCGTCTGTTTTGGTAGTTTGATATTTGAAATGTCTATAATTTAGTTACAAAAATGTCAATATGTCAATAAGAAGAAATTATTAAAAAATATGACATGAATTATTATTGACAGTATCGAAGGACGCTGATAATTAATTATTTAAAAATTTTAATGAAATATTTCAAGGTTCGTTTTTAATTTGTTTTTATAAACAAAATGCAATATTGTATCATTGATTGAATTAATAAAATCTAAACCCTGTTGATGGGATAAAACCCATGAAGAATATAAAAATAGGCAATTACGAGATAATTATAATAGGATGTATCCAATATCGTCTCGTAATTATTTTCTTTCACCCCATGTAAATAGAAAAAGCCCACCCACTAGATTGATACATTGCGGTATGCGCAATTTACCCGAGGTACGTTCCTTTATGGACCTAGCAGTTTACCCCCCGTCTGTTGTCAGCGTGAATATCAGAAGCAGCTTTTACAGGTTGCCTTTCTCAAGAAGGGAATCTTTTTGAGCATGTAATTCGAATTATTTATTTATTTATTTAGGTATTATTTAATTTTTTTAGAGTTGGTATTATTTTTCTTTATTATTTATGAGAATATTTATTTATGTTTTTAGAATTACTTTCTGTTTAGAAAAAAAATCAATATTTAATTGAATATTTGATTGTGTGCTGTTCTAATATTTTGCATAATTTTAGTGTTTTAGTATCTGTGGCGCTCGGAAGAAACACTGAAATTGTGATTCATTCAGATAATTTTAATAAATACGTCAATTCGCAAAGATTTCTTTAGATGAACAACTAATATTCTCCATCGCAGCTTTAGCGATACTGATTTTACTGTATGTCGTATGCACCTCTCAGTAATCGCCCTGACGAAATCGTTAACTTTCGTTCGGACGGGCAACTGTCGTGTATCGAGTGGATTGGCTCGATCTATAGAAGATAGAGTCAGTAAAGTCATCTGTTATATGCCGCCGTGAAACTGATGAATATCCCCACAATATCGTGTCGTGCAATGTGAAAACGCCCTTAGAAACAAAAAAAATATTGAGGATAAAAAAATACTGAAAATAAAAATATATTAACTCACCAAGAAGATAAATGTTTACATATGAGAAATGATTCCCTTCAGTTTCAACACAAAAACTAAAACTCCTATGCCGCTATATAACGTCTTTCATTCTTTTGAAACTCCTCAGGGGGCTGGTAAGCATGAACATGTTATTTAAAAACATATTTCAATTACAAAATATAAAATATGAACGTTTGTTACATTTATTTTATATTGATAAATTGATTGTAACTATAATAAAATGTTAGATTTTTTATAATACAGACATAACTAAACATTCCTAGAATAAAAATAAAGCTATGTGGCAAAGTGTTAATAATAGATTAGGGCGACAAAAACAGAAAATGAAAACTAGTATAAAAGTAAATGATGATAACTAATTGAAAAAAATAATATGGCGAGATACTTGCTAAAAATTTTTTCCCCTGTTAAAATGAACTGTATAACCATTTTGACACAATATATCACTGGGCAATTAATACGAAATTATCAGTATAGTGGATAACATGAAAAACAAAAAATTCAACAAGTGTTGACGAGACATCTATGCAGCTAATAAAGTTTTGTAAATGTATTTTAGCAGATTTTGCATACCTTGTCAATTGATCAATAAATCAAGGACAATAAATTACAAATCAAAATCATAGACCCATAATCCGACTAAGCTATCTATCTAAAATTCCGGAGAAAGCAGTGCCTGTTAGAACATACTCGTACCTAGAATCAAATAATTTATTTACTTATAGTCAATTTGGTTATAGAGTTAATAGATCTATCACTCTTTTTTATTATTTTTAATTTGTTTTGTTTTTTAAATGTAACCCTTTTATTTTACCATTTTAATGCCGAATGAACGAGTATTGATGAAAATTTTAATGGCAAATGGATCGAATGTCATTGCAAACTTCATTTTACCCTCACCCCGTTTGTAGATTTATATCTGAATATATCTCATTAGAAACGTCAAATGCAAATTTATAAGAAAATAATGGATCTCAAAGTAAAACAAAGGGAAATGCATTTTTTACTGAAGCAAAATAAATGACAAGAACATTTGAGATTTTCGTCAACTCCAGAATGTCAATCAGCTATGTATTAGGTAAATTTATTAACGATAAAAGGTAATATTTTGATAGATGTTGAAAATTAGTATCATATATTTTACTTTCTTAGCTGATAGATATTATCAGAATAACAGGCCACTATTTGTCAAACACTAACGTGGTTTTTCACAAAACACCAAAACTTCATATACGGCACTCGACGCTCATTTCGCCATCCAAGTTGGCATCACCTGGAGATGATAAAACTAACCGTATGCTAACAATTTGTCCTATTTATATCTAAACTATCACGGTTCGATGAACAGTGACTTACTAACTAATAGATCGGGTTATATGAGATTGGCGCCCTGTCATTATTCATACTATTTTTACATTTAGTAAGTTACAAGCTTTCAAATACATCCAGCTGTCTAGTATTTGGTTATATATCTAATTAATATTAAATTGCTACTATATTTTTTATGGTTGTTTTCAAATGCATATTGGGCAAAACTAAAGATCTGTTCTATCATATTTGAGATAAGCTATACGTTCCTTGAATCTAGTTTGAATTGATCGTCTAGTTTGTTTAACATACTTGTGATTACAGCTAATTTCGTAAATCCCGACTTTTCGTTTGTTTCAATTTTGTCCTTTGGATTACGTAAAAATTGTTATAGGTAGTTTATTTCTCGATGATTGAACCACTGTCATACCTATATCTTTAAAAATTTTACCAATATCACGGGTGAATTGAGGATCGTATGAAATCGATACAAATTTCGGATTTTCTATCATTTTGAGAGGTCGAGGAATTTGGAAGTGTTTAATTATACGTTTGCTAATTATTTTATTAATTAAACTTATCCATTACTCGCAGCGCAACTATATTCTTAATCAATGCCTCTTCATTTTGAATCTTCTCTTTATTGATAGAGAAGCGTAAGAGGCGACGAAATAGAAAATTAAAACTCGCCATTTTTTTGGTGAACACAATAATGAAAGTCCTTTGATACATCACAAAGTATTGGTATATTTTCTGTACAGGTTAAATTTTATCTCATATTCACTATTTTTTTAATTATTATAAATACATCTAAAAATGGTAGTTGTTCAGAGTTTTTAATTTCATAATATGTGAATTTAACTGAAGCGAAACGAAGTTGTCAAATCAGCGACTTTTGTATCAAACACTGCAAAAATATCATCCATATACCTAAGTCAAACGCTAGAGAAATACTCGAATTCTTTTTTTGCTTCTGTCTCGAATTTGCTCTTGAAGAGACTGGTAATGAATGATGACAGTTACCCATTGCTGTTCCTTCATGTTCGAAGAAATTATCGTTGAATTGAAAGCAATTTTGTTTCATGCAAAGTATAGTGAGTTGAAGATATTCTTTTATTACATCTTTACTGAGATTGTTTAATTCTAGTAGATCCTTAAAGTAGTCCAAGGTCTGTGGTATCGGAACACTTGGAAACAATGAACAAACGTCAAAGGAGATCAAAATTTCACCTCCTTCCAGCTGAATATTTTTTACCTTATTAATGAAATCATTAGAATTAATGACAGAAAAACTAGGTGGTGCAATAGGTACATTTTCGAACTCCCCTGTAAACTTTTGTACTAAACACTGCAAAAATATCGTCCACGTACCTGGGGAATTTTCTTATTCTTCTTTTGCTTCTGCTTCGAATTTGTTCATGACGAGACTGGCAATAAATGGTGACAAATAGTTACCTACTGCTGTTCATGTTGTTCGAGGAAATTGTCATTGAATCGAAAGCAATGTATTTTTATGCAAAGTTTAATGAGTTGAAGATATTCTTTTACTACATCTTGAATAATTTGATGATAATTTCTTGGAACAACATGAAGGAACTCAAAATTTGTATCGATTCCATAAGATCCTCGGTTCATCCGTGGTATTGGTAAGATTTTTAAAGATATAGGTATGACAGTGGTTTATTCATCGGAAAATAAATACAACAACTTTTAGGCAACCCAAAAGACAATATTCAGATAAACTAAAAATAGGGGATTTAGGAAATTAGTTGTAAGGACTGTAATCAAAAGTAGGTTGCACAAACTAGACGATCAATTTAAACTAGAATCAATGAACATATGGCTCATCTCAAATATGATAGAACAGATAAGTCTAGTGTTGGCCAACGTGCATTTGAGAATAACCATAAAGCAGATAGTAGCAATTGAAGATTAATTAGGCATGTAACAAATGCTATATAATTGGATGCATTTGAAAATTACAAAGTGTAAAAATAGTATCAATAGTGACTGTGGGCCACTTCCATATAGTTCGCAATATTGGTTAGTTAGTAGTAGTTCATTGAAACGTATAAATTGGATACATTGTTAGCATAACATCTCTAGATGTTATCAACTTGGTTGGCGAAACGCACGTTGAGTGCAGTATATGTTATGGTGTTTTGTGGAAAACCACGTTAGTGTTGGCTTCACATCAAAGGTTCCAACTCACTTCAGAATTATTTTTCGAATATTCATATTGATTGTATGTATTCTAATTCAGTTGTATCTAGAAGAGACGTATCATTCTACCAGAGAATACAGAAATTTGTAAAATAATTATGATCAAAGTGACTGAATGTGACGCTGACTCTGACTCACCCTAGCGTCTTATGTGTCAAAATAAGAAAAAGTCAAGTATCCTAAAATTTCGAAAAGGTCTTCCTAAAGTCAACTACTCATTGAAAAACGGATTTGTTTATGGACAGTCACGTATATTAATTGATAACTTAATATTTATTGAAATATGACGGAGTGTATCTTTATTTACTGTGAATGCAGCTTATATTCTAATATTTTTAATAAATATTGATTATGCAAAAGGTTGAATAACAGGACTTATATTTATAGTTACCCGTAATTTGGTATTTAACGAAAATGCATATTATTAATTAATGAAATGGAATAATAGATAATTCCAATTTATTAATATAATATATCTTTTATCACGATATGATAGATCTTATTCTTTATAAGAGAATTAAATTATTAATTAATATTGATTTAGTAAAGTGAATATTGGATACATTAATGATGCACAACGGTATAAATACTAAGTAATTTACTCTTACTAAAATTAAATAAACATATTATTTTAGCTAATAAATACGCTTTCACGGAAACAAAGCATGAGTTGTCAACGAATAATTATTTATTAGTAGTAGATTTATGTTTATTAGTATTAAATATCACTGACGTGGTTTTCCACAAGACACCAAAACACCATATACTACACTCAACGTACGTTTCGTTAACGAAGTTGGCATCAGCTAGAGATGATTAAAACTAGTTTCACTTTTTAAAAACAGTTTTAATCATCTCCAGACGATGCTAACTTGGTTGGCGAAATATGCGCCGAGTGCAGTATATGGTGTTTTAGTGTTTTGTTAAAAGCTACGTCAGTGATATTTGATACCAATAAATATAAATCTACTAATAAACAATTATTCGTTGTAAGCTTTACATTAAAGGTTCTAATCTACTTCAAACATGTATTATTTCTTTGCAATATTCTCATTTTTATTATTTTCTTGGATACAAATTGTAAGAATTTGGAATTTACACAGTTTTTAAGTTTTAATCGCAAATTGATCTCAGAGATCACTTCTTTGAATACTTGAGGGCTATTTATTAGGCATATCAATATTTGGAAGTCTTCTGTCTCGTTCTCTGAAAAAAAGTTGTTTATAAGTAATACTAATAAACATCATTTAAGTAGCGTAGAGATTATAATTTATAATTAAAATGTTATCTTTAAATATATTAAATAGTGGTATTTATTATTGTATGATTATTGTTAATAAACATTTGTTCAGAACTGGAACTGAAACATTTGTTCAGAAGGGGAAAATGGCAAGAGAATGAGTTTCTGTTATAATAATTATTATAATATATAAAACTGCAAAAGTTCCTCAATCTTTAAAATTTATATAAAAAGATGGGTTTTAAAAAAATCTGCAGATATATATTGATATTTGTAATTGTAGCAAGCAGCCTGTGAAATAAAATATTTAATTGTAAGACTTTATAATTACTTACGTTTTAACACTGGATAAATTCTGCCAGACCTTGTTGTTGCTTTAGATAATTGGCGTTATTTCACTATTATTCCTGCGCATATATACATGTTATACTGTTTACGAGAATCACGTGAGATTTTTTGTACGACGCACAGTGGACGGAAACGCCGAAAAGGTGGCCAAAATATAAAGGCATTGAGCTATTTTATTGAAATTGTGCATACAGGGGTTTTTTGTGTCGCTGATCAAGAATCCGAAGTTGAATTTTGAAAAAAAAAAAATGGCGGCCATGAAATCCCCCCAAAACATACCAAAATTCGCCAATTATCGCTGCATTTTTACAAAACTTTGTATACAGTTTTTTTTGGATCGCTGATGAAGAATCCCATATAGAATTTCAAAAAAAATTAAGGTTAAAAATATATACATAGTTCAAAAATTATTATTGAATTGAAGCGATTTCATGTGTTTCATTTGTTTCGGGAAAATTAGGATCTGGGGAATGGAATAAAAATGTGTAATGACTTTGAAAATTAATTTTATTCAATTACTATCTGAATTACATTCATTGTCCTCATGAGAACGCATTCAAAAGGAGCCCACTTTATGGTGCACGAATGTGCATGCATCCGTGCATTCGCGCACAATTTGGTCAATATCTCGCAAAGATGCAAAAAGATGCAGCTAATTTTTTATACACTTTCGAAAAAATGTTCATTGAACACATTCCAATAAGTTTCAAGACTAACCATCACCAACCGCGTAACTTATGGCTTTTTTTGTGGAGTTTATGAATCGTTGCATGTACAAAAATGCACTCCACTTCGATAATTATTTACTAATTACCATATAAATAAACTGATCTGATACTGAGATATTTTAATTGTACTTACTTTCTGATGCAGAATTCTTTTTTATGACACAGAAAACTGCACTTTGAGAATTTTTACGCTGCAGACAAAATTTATCGATTTTTGAAGCGTTGCGAGCTGCCGAAGTGACGCGCTGCACGGTTGCACAATAAGTAATTTCCTCGCTCAGGTAGTGAACCCGGACCGGTATTAACGGTCGTTTCTAATGCTAGGGGTACCACTACAACGATTTAAAACGTTTCCATTTCAAAAAAAAATCTTCATTTTTTTAATTTTGGCCAGCTTTTTGGCGTTTCCGTCCACTGTGCGACGTTTTGTTCACATTATACACCTTTGACCATAAAACTTAGTGTCAAAGTTATATACACGAAATATGACACGCGTAACAACTGACTGAGCGTGGTGAGAGTGTACTGGTAGGCAGCTAAATCTGTTACGTAGTTAGTGGTATCGTTTTTTATTAATAAGTATTTTTTTAATAATTAATAAATATTTCTTTTCATTTGAATTAGTATATTTCTCTTAAAAAGAGAAAATTACTATTAAAAACTATAGCTTACATTACTTGTTAATAAAATAATTAAAAAGAGAAAATTACTATTAAAAACTATTGCTTACATTACTTGTTATTAAAATAATTTACTTATAAACTATAGCATTTATTAATTATAAATATGTTTTGTTTTTATAGTTACTAATTGTCATAATACTTCAGTTTTATAATAAAATACTATTATTTAATAATATGTTGTTTTATTTGTTAATAAATACACCAATATTATATAATTGATTAGTGGTAAACATCATTTTTGAAAAAAAATATTATTTGAAAAAAAAGCATTATTAATAATAATTTAGTATGTTACTGATAAATAAATACAGTCCAAATAAACGCCTTCTTAATTATAAGATGCATTTTTTTTTCAGTGCTTCATGGTCGAAAAATTTTACTAATTTAAACAAAAATATATTTTAAATGTGTTGCTTAAATAACAATAATATCATGAATTTCACATTTATTTAGTCAAATACCCAAAAGTATCGCCATTTTGCTCTCTATGCACTTATGTAATCATCGAATAAAATTATTTTCTATTGAGTTAGACATTTCTTGCAGTTCCATAAAATAATATCATCTTCGTCATTTACGTCTGTAAAATCAATTCTGTTTCTCAGATATTCCTAGAGTGAAAAATCAGTTGGATTAAGTTCAGGTGACTAAGGTAGCTAAGATAATGCTCCACGACGTCTAATTCATCTATTTGGAAATCTTCGATTTAATATCTCTCAAACTTGTAAAGAAAAATTGGCAGATGCTTCGTCCTGTTGGAAAATAGTTTTTGGCGTAGTATTAACGGAACATGATGTAAAGGAATTGGTAGAGTGTTCTCGCAAACGTTTGATTAATTTAATATTTTTTTTGTAGGAAATGTTTTCAATTTCTTTTCTATTTTAAATATTTCATTCTCAAGATTACAATTTGGATTTAGATTATTTAGATATATAACAAAACTTCCATATGAAAGTTTTTTCTTAAATACCTAAATACAATTTCTTTATTTACTGTGTTATGTTCTATATTACTTTGCTACACATAAAAAAAGCTATTTTCTTATCTTAAATTGTGCTTTTCTGTTCCCATAGTCGACTGTTTATTTTAAATTTAAACACAAGAAATGTATACAACCAACATAAACAAAATATTATGAGAAATGGAATATATTTCATAAAATGCTCTAGGTCTTTTTCCATTGGATGTATATCAAAGTTGTGATAAAACTGTGTTTAAAAATATTTGATTTGTATAATTTTGCAGTAAAATAGAATTATTAAGTTCTCACTTTTGTGTAATTCTTATAACAGTAGGATGTTTAGATACAACTTTTTATCACAATGAGTTAATTCCTGGGAGTACGGTTAATAGCTTTACCGACATAAAATTTGCATATGCCACAAATATTTACATTTTATGCTTTTTTTGTGTTTGACATGAAGGAGTACCTGGTATTTTTTATAAAACTAGCGTGAACTCTGCAAGTAAGATATGGAAACCAATAGTTTTATAGACAGATTTAATTTTTTTAAATTAATGGTGAACTGAATTTGTTTGGGCACCGTGTGTACTCAGGAAACACATACACGTTAGAAAGACGTTTATAATGTCCAAACACCATTTGAAATACTTGTCTTTTTTACATACAAAGAACTTAAAAATGTCGCGGTTTTACCCGCTTCAGATAACGAAATTATAAACGTTATATATAGCATGTGAAACAAATATGTCAGATATTTTTAAATGTATTACTAATATACGTAACTCCAAAACCTTTTAAAAACTTTTCTGTTCGACCTCATTGGACTATTCAGTTGTTATGGACGTTTCATTAACGTTTAAGAGAACAGTTTTATTTAAACGCTTTAAATAATGTCAATTTAACGTTTTCAAAAGGACTGCCAACAAGTTTCGTGAAAAAAATCATGTGTTTTTAACGTTATGATAGACCGTTATTTTTCCCACAATAAATGACGGTTGACTTTCTAACGTAACACGAATTATCAACCAACGATACGTTGGGAACACGTTTTACTGGGTAGGGCAGCATGATTACACAAATAAAAAACTGTTTTTAAATCAAAAATAAATACAGATTTAAAAGTTATGTTTTGAATTAAAGCTAGGTACTCTCTATTGAACTATGGATAAAATCCTGCTTTTCTTTAAGAATTGCTTACTTATGATAGTTTTTTTTTTGTGTTGAAATCTAAAAGTACATGTGCTCTACAATTTTTTTCTACAATATATATTACTCATGTTATGGAAGTTAAGCTGATTATATTTTAAACATAATGTTTTTTTGGGTTATTTTATATTTCTCAGAACAATTAGAACAAATAAACAATTTGCTGTCAACGTCTGGTTAAAAATAATATTTTCTAGAGTACGGAATCATTAGTCTATACCTCCATTCGTTTTGTCCAATGTAGAAGAAGTTATTAGCATTTCAGTGGTGCATTTCGTTACAATGATAAAAAATTCAAATAGCCATAATTAGGTAATGGTAGACTTTTTTGGTTACCATTACCTTTTCCCTGCTCTAGAAGTGTGTATAGTCACTTAAATACCCAGTATAAAATAAAAATTAAATAGAAAAGATTTCCGAATCTTTGAAAGTATTAAAAATAAACTCCGTTTGTACGGATCCATTCTTGATGGAGGTCCTGAAAGTAAATCCTTCACTGCACCTGGATCACCGTGATAAATTAATTTACACTACACAAACTCAAACCTTTGCTTTTACCCACATCATATTTTAATTAAGCGAATCTGTTTCTATATATTGTAGTTAAGGAAGTTTGGTAAATATCAAGTTCAAATAAACATATCCCGTGTCAATTAAGTGTCAAAACTTTGCTTCAATTTATGTTATTGTATCCTACTTTTTATTCATTAACAAAATGTACGTATTACATTTACAGTGCAAATATTAACTATTAAAATGAGTATACAAGGGTAAGTTAACTTGCTCCCAGCTCAGTTACTTTTTCACCCCAGATTTGCTGGCACACAAATTTTACATCGAGCGCAGCCTAGCACCTAGTTTTATGGCTAGCAACACCTTTACGTAATAAATAAATAAGGGTCGTATTTGCGGAACCAGATTGACAAGGGTGATCATAATAAAGGAAAAACAGTTTCTTCCCAGCTGGCGCCAACCTGCCCCCCACCTGCCCCCACCCCTAAATGTCGCAATTAAGCGATTTCAAAAATGAAAAGACTCATTAAATAATTATATAACAATTAATACAAACAGGTGTATTAACGATTATCGAAAATTAAATTCGTTCGATTTATGAGAAACAAAATATGTTGCTTGGAAACTGTTGGAATAAGAACCTTGCATCAACATACATATGACTGCTATTTTGTTTTGAGTATCTATGTATTTAATATGTAATATATTGTTTCATGTGTTGTTCAATAAATGTATTCATTTTATTTGGGTAATCTATGAGCTTCCATATGAACTTTCAAAAGGTTATGGGCCCAGAACCATGCCAGTGAATATTGTTAATGAAATCTGAGGAATAAATCGTACATAAAAGAAAGTATCATAAGCTGAATAAGTCAAATAATTTACCGTCAATTGAAAAGTTGAAAGTCCATGACAGTTTGCAATGCTTGCATATTTGGAACATGAGAATTTGTGGTCACGTATAGATGGTACAGATACGTCTACATTAAAAGAAGCAAAAACCACAGATGAGATGAGAAGACAAAATTCAATATTATATTATGCACTAAAACATTAACTTTATTCATGTTCAGAATGCCATAAATGCGAAAGAAGTTTGGGAAAACTGAAAGCGACATTTCATGATTGTGGGTTATGCCGGAAAGTTAGCTTAATTAAAAATTTAATAAACACTAGACTGGAAAATTGTGAAACCATTGAGGAGTATGTAGTTCAAATTATGACTACAGTACAAAAGTAAAATGAAATCAATTTCGAAATCACAGACGAATGGTTAGGAACATTCCTATTAGCCGGTTGGTCCGAAGAATATAAACCAATGATTATGGCAATAGAGAACTCAGGCTCATCATTATCTGCTGACAGTATAAAAACGAAGTTATTGCAAGAAGTAAAACAGAAACCGTCTTCCTCAACCGTTGCTTTATTTAGTAAATACAGGGTGAGTCTTAAGTGCGTAGTTATATTTAAACCACCGATTTTTGACATCTGTAGAAACTCACTGACACATTTTTCTCTCTCAATTCCCACGTAAAATTAAGTTATTGACTTTCAAAAAAATAAGATGAAATTCTTTTGGAACTGCTGATTACTAGAAACATTCCTCATTTTATCTGAAATGGTACAGTGGCTTGATGCAGCGTTGCCGCATTTCTTATGCAATTTATCATCTAGCAGTAAGTTCGTTCTCGGACATAATAATTTTGAATGAAATAATTACCTACTTAAGCGATTAATTGGTCCATTTGAAATAATTTTTAAACATTTTAAAATAAAACTGAAAATAATACAAATGCAAAAATAAACACTTCGAACGAAATGCGAAAAGGACATTTGTGACGTCATTGACGTGTCCCCCCACCATAATTTTATTAAATGCGGCAACTGTTTTATTTATGAACTGTGAGGTTCGTCTTCCTCGATTTTATTGCCGGTAGACCAATAGGTAAACGAAGAGTTCCGCAGTCCGGTCTGATCACGTGTACATCACGCTCAGTTTTATGTTTTCATCCAGTCTATTAGTGCTGTCAGTAATTTCTAATACAATTGTACTAGATTCAGTACAGTTTAATAATTTAGTACATCGGCACCTGTTTCAAAAATCTAGTACATTATCATAATTTGTTCCTCTGTGCGGTATTTCAATAAACAAATGAACAACTAATGCTCGTCTTAAAAGTAACATGATTCACTTGTCATTGCCTTGTCACTTTTTCGTGCTCCGAATGTAAGCAAACAGTTTAATTTAACCAATCACGGAAGAACAGGAAATTTGTATTCAATCAATCAGCAATCAGCATTAATTTTTAGTAAACATGTTTCAAGACGTTCGTAACGCAGAAATACTCGTTTTTATTACAAAATTATTTTAGAAAAAGATAGACTACTCTTAAAATATTTCTTACTGCTGTGTCTTTTTTTGGATGTCCTGCGGGCCTTTGTCCCTTCTGTAATATAATTGTATTTTGCTTGTCACCTGAATAATTAAGGTCAACTGTTAAAAATATTTTACAGGAAAATAACACGTTTTCTTCCAAGTGAGTCTCGGTTGATACTGTCTTTTATTATTTCATAAAAGAACGCTTCCAAAAAAGCATTCTAGTACAATTTTCTGATTTATAGCAGAATTTTGTATCAAAAGTTGATACGACTTATTCAATCCGGTTCTGCACTCAAGATAATACAACTCTGAATAACAGACCTACATTCCGTAGTTCAGCACTACCAAACCGCCGCCGACGGCAAACAACTAAACTTAACAATCTTAATATATGTTTAAATGCATTTATACGCGCATCGTATGTCATCGTTCGAAATTACATGTTTGAAATTTGATGAATCAAAGTTTTTCAAAGTTATTGTGTTACCGTTATTTATTATTTATAATTTGTTCGTTTTATGAAAAGTAGTGATAACAATGGCGAATAGTTAGTCTAATGCTGAGTGAGTGAATATGTTAAAGGCATATTTTCATGCCAGTGAAAATGCTAGACAAGGAAAACGGCCTTACGTGGAACGCTATATTTTTATTAGTGATTATTGTAATTCTTTGAAACTAATATTATTTAATGATTATTAGTGTGTTTTTAATTTCTGATTATTATTAGTGATTTATTTTTGCTGTGAGCCAGGGTATGCGGTTTATTTAGATGTAGAAGAGATTTTTTTTCAATTAGGTACGTACAGAATGCCAATTTTTTATTATTTGTTTCAGTATTACAATTTTTTATGGCTTAATTTATTTATAAAGGAGTGTAAGTTTTTGTTATCAAAATTTATTGTTGATTTTACTAACATTTTACTAAATTGGGACACAAATAATTCTATTGTAGATGAGATAGCAATTAATAATTTAAGACTTAGACTTCCATCGATTCACGGAATTGAAGTGAATCGACCTTGCGGCCAGCTGATGTTCTATGCTATCCACGTATTAAGTAAACAAATCTTCTCTTCCGTTCGTTAAAGTAGACGCTTCTTTATAAAATGAATATTTTCAGTTTTGTTTCATTTTTAGAATTTAATTTAAACCGCATATTACCAGTTGTGCACTAATTTAAAATAGAATTGTGACGAACTGGCAACACTGCCTTCAGTTACGTCATTTCTGTGGACGGCGTTTAGAGAGATATCCAGTGGCCATCAAAATATTAGCTACTGGAGGACGAAGAAATTATCAGAAATTCAAAATTATTATTTGTTAAAAAAAAATTTTTGACAGTGCCAATCGATTGTGTACGAAATATATTGAGGGTTAAAATATAATTACGCATTTAAAACTCACCCTGTATAAGAAAAGTAGTAACTTTAAGAAGTTCAATCTGAGGTACTGCAATTGTAATAAATATGGAGATTTATCTAAGGACTGTCCTATAAAAGAGAAATTTTAAGCATACCAAAATTCAGATCAGAAAAAGAAAACTCAAGATACGTCGTTATTTTCAACTTTTGGAACATTTGACAACGCAGAAAATTCTATAAATGAATGTTATATAGATTCTAGAGCATCTCCACATATGACACCAAACATAAATTGTCTGTCAAATTTGAAAACTTCTTCACAGAAACATATAACAGTTGCGAATAATCATCACATCAGTTAGGTTAGGTTTGTTGTTAGTGGGTCTCAATAGACCCTCACCTGCGGCCATCAGCAGGCTATTGTGGCTCCATCACATCAGTAGACGGAGCTGATATTTTAAAAAAGTGGAATAATAAAAAGGGACAAAACTAAATCTACGTTAATATGTAGCGTGGGATACACAGAAATTAAATAGTCGGACATCTGTTTATCAGTTTAAATTTTACAAGCGACGTTTATTTGAATTTTCTGCAATAGCAAGTCGAAGAATACTTAGGGCATTTGTCACTTTTATCAAGAGTCAGAACAATCTAGCAGCAAGACGAAACTTCTCTCCCTAATATATGACACGTCATGGATTATTTAAATGAAAATTATTATGCCTCGATCGAAAAATACCATTTCATTTACCGCAAAGGTCCTTGGTTTATTTCACATAGAATTTTAACTTTGAGGTACTTCTAAAAATAAAATTTACCATGAGGAATTATAGGGAATATGGAACAAGAAGAACAGTTTATAAGAGAGTAAAGTGATTTGTAGGCAGCAGTATTTAAACAAGTCAGAATCAATTTTTTGAGGTATTTTTTATGGATTGAAAATGATGACTATTTTGAAAATACATAAAGTTCATTTCAAAACATCGGCACCTTTGACGTTATTAAAGATATCAAAGTAGCCGACGTTCTTTATGTTGCAAATAAGTGTGAACTAAACTTTAAATATAGCAATCAATTAACATCACCTGTTATATAGGGTGGGGCAATAGTGCGTCCGACTTCGATATGTCGAGTTCTATGATAGCTAGAAACTTGATTTAAAAGCATAAATAAACTAGACCAAAAATTATATAGCCGGAAATTATTTTCGAATATACAGGGTGAGCCAAGACGATTCTACAGGATCAACTAATATTTTTTTAACTGAAACCTCTTTATGGCCTCCTTCCACTCCTATATTATTATTGACTCTCTCCCAACCATTTTGTAACAAAATCATCTTCATCGACAAAATCATTTTCCACCTCTTGGCATATTTGGGGACGTAAACATACTCAGGTGGCCGAAGAACAACCAATACATTAGCGTTGCGTTACCGTGTGGTGGGCTGTAGGCGTTATTGGGTAGTTCTTTTTTGAAAACGAGAATGGGGAACGATATCGCAACATGCTGATAAAATTTTTATGGTTCCAATTGGAGGATATGGATCTCGAGAATATGATGTCCTTTGAGCAAAACGACGGAACATGCCACTCGGCAAGTGAAACAATAGCTTATTGAGGAAAATTTTTATTGAACGTGTCATTTCTCAACAGGTGACATAAGTGACTGGCAAGATCGTGAGATCTAAGACCTCTAAAGTTTTTTCTTTGGGACTATGTAAAGAACAAAGTCTACATGAACAATCCGCAGTCGATCTACGAACTCAAGGAATCTATTCGTCGAGTTATTGATGACATTGAGACTCAATTGTGCGAAATGTAATTAAAATTTTCTCTAAAAAAGTAGACATCGACAGGAACATCCGGGGGATATTACGCTGAAATTAATAAACTGGCAAATTTCTAAAAGTTATAATTTATCTTAAGTGAATTACATTAGTTACAAAATAAAATGCTCTCATATTATGTATTAAAGTGATTACACGATACGGTGCTTTTAATTATAAACTATCTCATCTTGTCTAATTTTATGGCCACTGAATTTATATTAGCTCAGAGTGCCTTCCTAGCAGAATGTTTCCGTCATACATAACTATGAAATTGAAGTACACAAACCAGAAACATGTTTCCTTGTTAGAAACTGAGAAACGCAATTCATTAACTAATTTACACATAGTTATATTGTTTGCAGAAGTAATGATGCATACTCGTACGTGTATTCGAAGTTTATGTAACAGCGTTTACAGTAACTTAGTATATGTCTTCTGGATTAAATGCTAAATTTGACGTTCATTACCGACCCCTTTGGATGTTCAGCTTTAACTATGTCCATGGCTGATCAATGATTTCTAACCATTCCATCCATTTTAATACAGTTATTAATTATTTTCAAAGGACATTGTATGCCTTAACCTAGGTATATCTCATTTATGTGATTTATTTCATTTGTTATATTATATAGAGTCAGCGTTACAAGTCGCGATACGCGGGAAACGCAGACCCAGGCCGCTGGCATGACCTAAGAACCTAGAGGATCATAGCTTTTAATTTTATTTGCTTTTTCCCAAAAACACAAAGCGATTGCTGTAATATGCAGAATGCTTAACAAACATTTTTGAGACTCATGTTTTTGTTAAAGTGGTGTTTTGTTATGTACAGGAAAAATTATAAAGCAAAAAACCCGTTTTATTTTTATTTGTGAATTTTAGATTTTTGAGTTATGGAGTTATGGTGTAGGTTTGGGTGTGGTGTGGTGTGGAAGGAGGGTGAGGTGGAGGGTGAGGAATTTTTTATGTCTTGTAGGTTGTCCGTCTATTAGTTTAGTTATCTCTGTTCGTTTTACAGTGGTAATCTTTCATGAATGTATTTGTGTGTATATTGTATATCGTATCTTTTTACGTACGTTAAGTCTCTAGTTAATCGTGACGTTTGCGTGTTAGGTTTTAAAAATTTGGTAGGTGTCTCATAGTTGTATGGTTGTATGTAATCTATATTAGCGAGTCTGTGTAGGTCTTCTATTCATATGTATCTGTTTGAGCTAGTCAGTGGTCTTAGTAATTTATTTTGAGTTTTCTGTAGTCGTTTGTACTGCGTGTCCGAAATATTACTCCACGCAGCACAGGCATATATCAGTGTCAGTCTTAGTATCGTTTTATATATTAAAAGAAGCATGCATGTTGACTGTTTTCTGTTAAATCCTTCTGTTATGCCTTGCACGACTCTGCACAGTGCGAAGGACGTGCTGTGCCCACCTCTAAAACCGAATTGATTATCTGGTATCAGATTTTCTTATTTATTATTTTGTTTAACCTTCGTAAAATTATTTTCTCGGCGATTTTACTCATCGAATTGAGTAGAGAGATAGGTTGGTAATTGTTAACGTTTTGTGCATTTTTATTCGGTTTTAGAAATAGAACCACCACGGCAATCTTCCACTGTGGCGGAAAATATTGCAATTTGATTATGTTGTTGATTATCAGGGTAAGGGCAACTAAGGCTTTTTTAGGATGATGTTTGGTATGTCGTCCGGTCCTGGTGCTTTGTTGTTTGGTAGTCGTCTTATTATGTCTTTCAGTTATTGTGGAGAGGTTATGTTTCGTCAGTTTTCTGGTGGGTATCTCGTAGCAGTCTTGTGGGTTGTTTATGTCGTTGTTTATTAGTGTATGTCGTTCAGTGGAGTCAGGTTGTGTATTATGCCTCGGCAATTATCTCTAAGGCTGGGAATTTTTCAGATTTTAGTATTCGAATATTCGTTCGAAAAAACATTCGAATATTCGAATAATTCGAATATTCGAATACTCGAATAATCCGAATTATTCGAATAGATATCCGAATAATTCGGATCCTTGAATATTCATTATTAATAGGTATAGCACTGAATACTAGTGAATAGTGAATACTCTATTTGAGTATTTGGTTGGATAGACCACAATAATAGTCGTGACGTAATCCACTAAGCAGGCAATTTAATTTGCTTTCCATACCCACAATAGGGTATTTCTCCTGTACATGTGCTTTAAGGGTCAGAATTATTTAGTTAGTATTTTATTTTAGGACTGAGGCGCTATTGTTCACATTTAACTATTGAAGCTTAAATAAAACGAAAACAGTGCTAGTTAATTATACTTCTGTGTCTATTTTTTTCTTTTCGAAAAAAATAAAAGTGCTCTAAAATTAGAATGTTTGTAAAAAAGACGCAGATTGTGAAGGTAAAACAAATACATGAAAAGTCAATAGTTAAATATTTACAGGTTTTCTAAAATTTAAAATTTAATTTTATCCTCTGCCTTAGTACAGTAAGAATAAGGTCGAGGCGAGAAAGAGATGGAATAGTTTGACTGGGAGTAAAACGTGCCACTAATGTGGTCTATTTATATATTTGGATTTTAGAATAGGTACCTACCTATACCTACTATCTACCTACTTTGCTTGGATGCATACTGCACTCAAATATAATCAAATATTCGATTACTCGAATATATTCGAGTATTCGAATATTCGAGTATTCGAATATTTCGAATATTCGAATAATTTCCCATTAGAATAATTCGTATTCGAATACTCGAATATTCGAATACTCGAATATTCGAATACTCGAATTATTCGTATTCGATTCCCAGCCCTAATTATCTCCGCCTTTTCGGGGTCGTGTAGGTACGATTGCCCGTTTTTGACTAAGGTCGGAATGGCATTATAAGGTTTTCGTAACAGTCTAGTCATTTTCCATAAAGTATTATCTCGTCGTGAAAGTTCTTGTATTTTATTAGTCCATGACGTATTTTTGTGTTCTGTCAGTCTGTTATTTATTGTCCTTTGTCGTCTGCGTTATGGAGTCTGCGTTTGTCCAATGTTCTCCGATTTCTTTGCCACTGTTTGCATAGTTTATTCTTAAATTTAATTAAGCTGAGCAGATCGTCTGGCAAGCGTTCTTCTTGCGGCTTAACATTATTTTTTTGGTGGTTTTGTCTCTAGCTGTTTGGAGAATATTGGTCAATTTGGGGTAGTGTTGTTGGCGGGATAATGGACAGGGTTATCTGGGGATAAAATTGCAATATTTTCCGGCAGTGCAAAGTCCCGCAGGGCGGTACCGCTTCTGTTGGACCTATTATTATGCCAAGACGTGTGCTTGGAATTCAGGTCCCCTACTACAAGTACTTAATTAGCTTGTGTTATAGTGAAAATGTCATTTTGGGTTATTCTGTTTGTTGACTTGTTGTAAACGGCAACGATTATAGTGTCGTCACTCCATTTTACCGCAGTATTTTCAAAAATGCAGTCATAACTTCTTCTAGCCCTTAAGAATGAAAACTCAGTTGATCCTAAAAAGTCGCCAGGTGCTGCTGTGGTTGGGTGATTTTTGTTCTTTCCCAACTGACTGTCTACTACACCCATCTTGACCCTAAACTCTAGTTAAAAATAAAATAAAATTGGAACTAAAGAAATAAAAATTAATTTCATAAAGAACTTGAGTCCTTATGAGATTAACCCGTTTAAATTGGAAGGTTTATATTTTTAAAACTACTAATTTTTCGTTTACAACGCGATATATAAAATGAAACGGAGTTGTGCCATATACCACAAAAAGAATCACGACGCAGATACGGATACTGGTGTTTCGCAATTATTGTTCCTCATCAGCACAGAGTAACTCAACGATATGAATATAGAATGAAGTATATCAGAAACACCAAAGGAAACAATTTGTTAAATTCGGTAGTATTATAAATGAACCAGACATTTTAACATACGGTGTACAGCAGGAAATATTGCTGAGACCCATACTATTTTCAGTTTATTTCAGTTTATAAATGATATACTTGCGCTTGATACTTCCGGCTCTATTATTTCTTTTCCGACTGATATAGTTATATACTATGACTCCTGAAAATTCTCAAAGCAACAGTTGAACATGACCTTAAATAAACAATATATGTGTTTGGAATATTCAAATTAACCATAAACTATAATAAAACGTTTACTTATCACTAACTGCTTACAGTTGTAATCTGTTAAATTATAATAAACTGGAAGTAATCGCAGAAAACATAATCATTCAAATAAATTCTGCAGAAAATGTAAAGTATTTGGAAATCTATATAGACCTAAGATAGTCAAACCAAATACAAAATGTTTTACAAAAAACCAGGGGTTGGCAGCATAAAATCAAACAACCCACAAAATGTATTCAATTCCACAATTAATTACAATTTACAAAGTACTAGTAGAGTCGTATTTAAAATATGGAATAATAAGTTGGGGAGGAGTAATTTACTTTACACCACACAAAACATACAAAAATGATACATGATATTTTACAAGTTGTTGGCTGTTAAAGTATAAAGTATTTCTTCAATAAAAAACAGGAAAAACTTTATTTCCTATTTTTATTTTTAGAGGACTTCCAGCCAGGTACAAAAACAATGTATCCTACGTTTCGTTCGAGTTTTCGGACTTTTTCAAGGTTAAAAGCTAAAAATAATGGTTTTACATAAGTCGTAAATTAGATTAGTGACAGAATACATATCTAAAAAAAGTGTTTTCTTACCTAATATAAATGTCCTATTTTAATTTCATTGTATGGGCTGGTTTTATTTTGTTTTTCATCATTTTTTATTTGGTAGGTATGTGATGTACGTGTAGTTCGACGAGTTAGGCAGAGAATGTCAGTATTTGGTGTCGTCGTTGATGTGTTTCTTTTTAAGAGTAGGTAATTAACAGCTGATAGTATACTTATATTGATGGTCCGAATGACAGAGTTATTGTAAACAGTCTCATGATACTGGATAGCCGTTGAGAAGAGGTTTTGCGGTTAGCACATATACAGGATGTATAAAAATTTTTAACTATTGAATAAGATTGCGATATATGCTACTTAAATTTTCTATATCTGTTTGATAATTTACTGTTGTTTTGTATTTCGGCCATTTCCAAAAACATGCGTTTTTTGGTATTTCTTTCTTTATGCAGTATGGTTGTATCCGGAAAGTTAAAATTGTGTGAATTATTTATGGCGTGTTCAGTTAATGCTATGCTTTCTTTGTGAAACAGTTTATCTGATAGTAAAATCAAAAACATTCTTTTAAATAACTTTTACCCGCCACCTTTTATGAATAAGTATATTCAAAAGAGAATACATATAATAAATAACAAAAGCAATAAAAATCAAGTTGACATAGATTTACAACCTAACTGCTTTGGACCCATATTTAACAACACAAACCAGGACAAAAATCAAAACAAACCAAATATAGACAAAATATACATATCGGCACCATACATACCACAAGTATCAGAAAAAGTTCAGAAAGAATTAGGTAAATATAACATACAATTAGCATAACAGAAATGATAATAGCATAAAAAATAAATTATATTCAAAAGTAAAAGATCCAATAGAGAAACTAAATCAAACTCATGTTATCTATAAAATTGATTGCTCAGATTGCGATAGGTGTTACATTGGACAAACCCAACAATATTTAAATAAACGTATAAATCAACATAAATTATCAATTAGAAATTCCATAGCAACTCCTAATTCATGTAGCACAGCATTAACTGAACACGCCATAAATAATTCACACAATTTTAACTTTCCGGATACAACCATACTGCATAAAGAAAGAAATACCAAAAAACGCATATTTTTGGAAATGGCCGAAATACAAAACAACAACAAAAAAACAGTAAATTATCAAACAGATATAGAAAATCTAAGTAGCATATATCGCAATCGTATTCAATAGTAAAAAATTTTTATACATCCTGTATATGTGCTAACTGCAAAACCACTTCTCAACGGCTATCCAATATCATGAGAATGTTTACAATAACTCTGTCACTCGGACCATCAATATAAGTATACTATCAGCTGTTATAATTACCTACTTTTAAAAAGAAACACATCAACGACGACAGCAAATACTGATCATTCTCTGCCTAACTCATCGAACTACACGTACATCACATACCTACCAAATAAAAAATGATGAAAAACAAAATAAAACCAGCCCATACAATGAAATTAAAATAGGAAATTTATATTAGGTAAGAAAACACTTTTTTAGATATGTATTCTGTCACTAATCTAATTTACGACTTATGTAAAACCATTATTTTTAGCTTTTAACCTTGAAAAAGTCCGAAAACTCGGACGAAACGTAGGATAAATTGTTTATGTACCTGGTTGGAAGTCCTCTAAAAATAAAAATAGGAAATAAAGTTTTTCCTGTTTTTTATTGAAGAAATAATTTATACAAAAATGATTTCTTAAAATTATCTATTACAAAAATACTCTTTATTCAAACTCTTATCTCTTTAATATAAGACAACTCTACTGCTATATTCCTCTTATTTATCGATATAACAACAAATATAACCATGAACATTTTAAACATGAATATAACACTAAAAGAACAGATTGAGATAACAAAAATTAAAAAAATGATAAAAAGTATAGGACAAAGACATAAGTATACGTAGCCTAAATATTGTTTAATATGTTACATAGATACATGTACAAAAGCGGTTTCAAATATTCAAAAAAAAAGATAAAATTGCAAGGACTATAACTAAATTCTACACCATTTGTATGATAAACAAGTTAAGAAAAATTATTAAAAAATTTTGTAAGGTTTTTTTTTCTCTTACGTAGTAACAGCTAATCATGACTGAAAATTTATTCTCAACAACGACATTTTAAATTATTATACTCAGCATTAGTTAAATAGATAAAGGGAATTTCATCTAATTAGGACAGTAAAATGACATAAATGACACTAACCAGCAAACCGAACCAATCCAAACCAAATTTATGAGTTTTTTTTATTATAAATAACAACTTTTTCTATGCATGAGTAAATATAAGAACATGAAAATAAATAAAACGTGATATTAGATTTTCTGTAGAGATTTTCTTATTAATGTGGATTCGTATTTGCTCTGCAAATTAGGGCCAATGTCTTTAGAATTAATTCCCAAGAGATAGCAATCTTACGTATTGAGAGAATAATTTTAAATCTGAATTATCTGAATCTAAATTATACATACTAAATAAATATGGTTTATTTTATTTCTTAACTTTGTAGGGTCTTATGCAAAGAAATACGGTTCAGTTATTTATACTATTTATATATCATGTGCTTGAAAACATTTTCATTAGAATTAAAATTATTGTAAAATCTATACAGGGTGATTACAGACCTAATGTAGAACATTCGTCAATGCCTATGAACAAAGATCTCAAAATCCCTGTTCCCAAGGTATTGAGGGTTATTATTGTTTTTAGCCCATATTATCATATGAAATGAATGAAAAATAAATTATTTTGTTTTCATTTGTCATTTGTCACCACACCACATGAAATTACAACACCACATGAAATTACAACCCCCTTTATCCCTGAAGGTCTAGAATGACCTTGTGTGGGAGAGGGCTACACATTTAGAGACAATGGACACACACCCAATATCCGAGTATACTATGATTAATCTCTCTCACAGAAAAATCCCAGTTCCTCGACCGGGAATCGAACCCGGGACCTCGAGGTTTCGAGGCAAGTACGTTACCTCTAGACCACGGAGCCATATAAGTGTCACCTTTATATAATTTCTCATTTGTATCATTTATCTCTTTAGTCTCATTTATCTCACATCTCATTTGTCTTATTTGACTCAGTTATCTCATTTGTCTCATTTGCCTCAATCATTTGATTTATTTCGTCTCCGCTTGTCTCATTTATCTCGTTTATATCATTTTTCTAATTTGCCTCATTTGCCTCATTTGTCGCGGTTTACTCATATGTCTCATTTATTCCACTCCTCTCATTGATCTCATTTGTTTCATTTATCTCATTTACCCCATTTACCTCATTTGTCTCATTTGTCTTATTGGTCTCATTTGACTCATTTATCCCATTTGACTCATTTATCTCATCTTATTTGTATCATTTGTCATTTGCCTCATTTGTCTCGTTTCTCATTTGTCTCATTTGTCTAATTTATCTTATTTATCTAATTTATTTTGTTTATTTTCATATTATTTTACATAAATAAATAAAATAAATGAAAATGGCATTTTCAATTAAAGCAGTTTTTTTCTTTTATGTCAAATTGAAAATGATTATGAGAGATTACTGTCGAAGAGCACCTAACCGTTACAGATTTATTTAGTTTACTCATAATAAATTTCCAAATTTCTTCGAGTGAGACTGACTGTGATGGATGATTATTTCTGTCTATATATGTTTTACTTAATTCTGCAAAAATATATATATTTTACCAGATACTCATAAAAAATGCACATTTAACCTCTAGTGAATGTTCGAAATTTTAACGTTTTTCATATATGTAAATATTTTTTAGCTCTGGAAGGGTGCTGTTTATCTTTATCCATTTATGTCTGTTAAGACCACAGTACATTTATTTATTTTTAATCAAACGCTTAAAGGGTTTCCCGGCTTATTACTTTTCTTTGAAGTGTTTGTATTGTACCTCATGGAAAATACGGTTTCTAAAAAAATATTTATGTTTTATTATAAAATTTATGAGGAAAGGAGTTTGTTTCTCTGTAAAACTGTTTATATTAAAGAATTTTTTATCACAGACGCTAAAAAGTTTGTAAAATACGAATTTGTTCATCTGTTCACTTTTTATTCCCCATTATTAATATGGCTAGTTATTAGGGACGAATAAGTAAAAAAAGAAAATATTTTTTTGTGTAATCAGCAGTTTTCCCGCAACTTCGAGTGGAAATCGTTTGAGGTTGTAATCCATTCTTGGCACACACATTTTTATTTTCTAGTGACTTAATGATGGATAAGAGGCATTATTGTAAATAGTCATGGCAAAATATTCAAATATAAAGCTTGGCATACTACGATCAAAAAATAACTTCTACAATTCAGAAAATCGTATTAAGTATTATTTCACCAAGGAATTTTATTAAAAAAAAGTTAATTAGGTTCATTCCAAAAAGCTAAACTTGAAATTTGGGTAAATATTTATTTTTTATTAAAAATTCAACGCAAAATAACCTTTATTTGAGATTAAAAGTTACGTATGACAAATGACGTTTTATTAGAAAGTTATTGTCGCTATTATTAGCAACTAATGATAATTTTGTGCTAGCCGCTCTAGACAAATTATCTTATGAATGGTTTTTGAGATTGGTATTTCCCCTTCCTTCATAACCAAAATTTATCAGTGAAACATATTCTTAGGGCAAGTTTATCAATGCTTGGTTAGATAAATTATTCTCCAGTTATTGTCTTCTCAGCCAATAGAATTCACCCATTTCACACTAACCGACAAATAATTGCATTGTTGAAAAACCTTGCCTTAATCATATCTTTTAACCATTTCTATCAATCATTTTTAATGCTATTTTGTTATTTTTAATTTAGGTATAAGTTTTTAATGACATCCTTTTTAATTTAGGATAGGTGTTAGTATTTTAAGTTTAATTCTTAGACATCAAATCAACGACTTCAGAAATAGTTCAGAAATAGGATCGACAAAGTATCCTCTTGATTTGTTGTAGTTTGATGTAAATAACTCAGTACTCAGTTGTTAGGGACATGCGTTTGTGCGCGCGCAGTCCCTGTTCGATTTTCGGGTGTTCATCACTGTTTACGTTTTTTGGTCGCCATTAGTTGCTTGTGTGTATCTTAAGTTTAACGCTGTGTTTACTGTGATTGTTAGTTTTTTCAAGACGCATTTTCTGTTTTTGTGAATAAACAATGGGAAAATATTGTGTTATATGCAAATCTCCCTTTAAAAGTGGAGTTAATCGATCTTCCCACAGGTAAGTGACATTACCATAGGCGTAACGGGAAAATGGTAAATAAAAGCATAATCTAAAATTAAAAATGTCCAGTGCAGTAATATTGTAAACATAAAAATATATAATAGATATTTTTTAACGTAGATAGGTTGATCCCATATGAGTAATTATTCATGATAAAGGAAACAGAAAAATTCTCATAAAATTCCTTTATTAATGTGACCGGTTTCGTGAACAAATTAATTACTTCACATCATCACCGGTCACATTAATAAAGGAATTTTTATGAGAATTTTTCTGTTTCCTTTATCATGAGATATTTTTTATTTCAAAAATAGTAGTAGTAAATATAATGTATTGTTTGTTTTTAGGATTCCTTCGAATATTGAACGTAGATCTATATGGATCTCTCGAATTTTGAAATATCTGGGGAAGGAAAATAATCCTAAAGATAGTGTTGTGTGCTCAGATCACTTCACATCATATGACTTCTTAAGAAAACCCAGTGGGATAGTATATCTTAAGGACTCGGCGGTTCCAGAATTACCAAGTTGTTCTAAGGACAATACACAAGTTTGGTAAGATATCATTTTGTTATAAGAAAAATAATACCTACTCAATTAACAGGTGTACGATTGTAAATACTTCTGATCACAGTTTTTTTTTCTTATTTTATGAAACAATAATTCTTCCTGAAAATTTTAACATATTTAGCCAAAAGTTGATGTGTTTATTTTACTTTTCACTTTTCCTTTATCAATTTACAATAATTGTTGGTTCATTTTAGCACCATAACGAATCCATTGAAGTCTCAGAATATCAGAAAACATATTCTTGATGATGTTCACAAAGAGTTAGATTCGCCAATAAAAAAGTAAATATCTAGAGATATTCTTTCACATTTTTGTAATTATGAAAGTTATTTCTGTTAGTAGTTAACATGATTACAACAAAATTAAGTTTATATAAGTTCTATTGATTGATAATACGAATGAGAGCATCTTGAAATAATTAGTTAAATTGATAAATAATTATATTCTTATTTGCATAGACATGAGTTATATAAAAAAATTATTTACTTTTTTTAATCAAAATATTATAGCACATAATATTAAAAAGTGAAATAAAGTATCACATTTTGAAATACCTACCGAAAAATATTTTAATTATCGAATTCACCATGAAATGTCAAAATTGAAAGATGCAGCTGCCAAACAGAGAGTTAGAAGCATATTGACAAAAACTATATTATTTAAAAATCAATAAAGAATTTTAATTTAATGTTTTATTTTATTTCGTAGTCTAATTTTCTTGTTTTTTTTATAAATACATATTGTACATACCCCCCTACCATATATTATGCTATAAATGTAGTAAAAAAAGTTGTAATGTAGGTACTTTATTAATTAATATTATTTTATATATTCACGCATGTTGTTATTGAGAAAATAAAGATTATTGTAACTATTTCTTGTTTTTTTTTTTGTTTTTGTGTGTAAATGTATGCAGTAGAAAACACAGCAGTGGACTGGTAAAATTTTGGGTTGGCTATATCTTATATTTTGTAAAAGAAAATCAATCAAAATTTGTGAAACATTTTTGCATGTAAATACATCACCTATCATAGTTTTTATGAAACTATTTCTAAAGTATTTGTAAAATAATTTTTTTTTCTTAGAATTTGTAAGAGAATTTAAATTTCATTAAGAAATTTTGATTAATACAAACCTTTTGAAATATTGTTTTTAGACTGATTTTTAATTTATCACATTATGTAGGTATATATCAATGACTTATTCTGTAGTCGTTGGTATATATCATATAGCCATCCAAAGTTTCACCAGCCACTGCTGGTAGAGCATTTTTATTCATATCAAAAAACAATTTTATTTTAAAGCCAAATCAGGAGATGAATCAATGTGCATGTATATTGGACAAAAATTTAAATTTTGCACCCTCTCTAACACGCCACTGCCACCGAGTATGGTAATAAACAATGAACTATCTTCATCCTTTTAAAATAATAGTATGTCTCAAGATGATGCATAACACAACAGTTCCTGTGTATTAAGATAGGGAATTATTTGTCTATCTATTCTGAAGTCATTGCATCAAATCGACTACACCTCCATCCAGCCCTTCAGTTGCCACGGCGCGCGGCACTTTGCACCGATGCACACAGGCGAATTTACAAGAAATTGTGACCAAAATCCAAATATACAAAGTTCGGGTTTTCTGGGAATTATTATGTGTAATTACTTTATTTGTTACCTAGGTACAATAACCGACCCCTTTCACAAATCAGGTAGCATCCCTTTTGATATTTTATCAGTTTAAACTTTATGTTTGTGGAAGGTGGATGTTAGTAATTGTAGTGTGCCTTATTAATAATTGTTTTGTGCAATTTATTTTGGAACTTTTGTGGTGAATTATCTAACTAAATTGATATGGAGCCTGTTGCTAGAGGTAATTAGAATATTTTCATGTTATATATACAGATCTTTTTCAATTCATAGTAGCTGTTAAAGACGTTGGAAATAGGTGCTTTTTAAATTATAAAAAATAAATTTCCCATCTGTTTTTCTAAGCAAAAGGTTATATATAAAGCTAGATAAAGCGGCGAATTTCTACTTAAAAAATACTTTAGGGTTTATGGAATCAGTTTCTGAAAAAAATAGTTGCGATAATTTGCGATGTTGCCAGATTTTCTTTATTATACTATAAAGTGTACATCCAAGTAACCTTTTTTCTTTTGTTGCAGGTTCGCAGTTTAGTAACATTTCATTTACGAGAAATGAACTAGTTGAATTCCTAAGAAATTGTCCATCGACTAATTTCCAAGAAAAATGTAATTACCTGCATGAAGAAATCAGAAGAGCTACTGGAAGTACTGATTTATCAGCGGAAGTAAAACAAATATTGGCAAATTTTTGTTAGCAATACAAAAGCAAATGGAATGCGTCATCTAGAAATTACCAGGCCTTTCAGAATAAAAATCAGTCGTGGCTAGAAATCAGTATTGAATTTCCCTGTAATCCAGAACCGTTTGCGATTCGCAAAGGAAGTGGAAGACCACCAGCTGATTTTTCTGGAATTAGTGAAAGATGAAAAAGAAGAAAAACTGAGGTCCTGCAAGCACAATTCAGGCCTCAAGAATTGAGGTACGTGGCTCAAATGCAACTTCGAGCAGAAGGAAAACTAGATTCTGCAGTTGTTATGAAAGACATAGTATTTTCTACGCCCAAACGTGCAACAAAATACAAAGAAGCCTACGCCAAAATTAGCTAAAGCATTATTCCATACTGATAAAGCCTTATCAATAGTTGTTGAAGCAAAGTTAATAAAATTCCAGTATAATATCATTAGAAATGCAGTCAAAGATAACAACAGTAATATTTATCCCAACTACAGAACTATTACAGCAGTTAAAAAGAAGTGTTATCCTGACAATTTGGTTATTACTGAATCAATCACTAAGCACCTTTGCAAAATTTCCTGGATCACACAGTTTCCGTCTATTTTAGGCTCTAAAAGAGGTAGAAGCATTAACCCCTAATGAATTATACAATCTGCATCTAATTACCAAATGGGGTTGTGAAGGAAGTTCTGGCATGAGCGAATATAAACAAAAATTTTCTGACCCCAGCGTTTCTGATGCAAGCATTTTCCTGGCTATGCTTCTTCCTCTGCAGCTAGTGTCAGGTGAACCAAATTCCAAGAAAAAAATTATCGTGTGGCAGAACCCTCGCTCATCGTCTCCAAGGTTCTGCAGGCCCATACGAATTCAATTGGTTCACGAGACTACAGATATATCAGTGAAAGAAATGGAATACATTGAAAATCAAATATCATCCTTAATTGCGACTACAGTTAATGTTGAAAATACCAATATTTTTGTCAAACATACCTTATTATTTACCAGGATGGATGGAAAAGTTTGCAATGCTGTCTCTGAAAATACATCAACACAGATGCTACCTGTTTGGACTTACTTCCAAGGATTTCAACAAAATTGATCTGGTTATTAACAAATAAGTCCAGGACAAATCAAAACTATGGTTTGGGTTGTCATCTTTACATGCGTGGATACGCTTTTTTGAGTGTTTACTCCACCTCTCATATAAGGTAATTGGTCAGTGGCAGGTTCGTGGAGACGAAAATAAAAGAAAAGTGGCAGAACAGAAGAAAAACATAGAAGAAATGTTCAGATGCAAAATGGGTTTATTGGTGGACAAACCAAAACCGGGATACGGCAGCACCAATGATGGCAATACCGCTCGCCGATTTTGTAACGATACAGCAACTTCGGCACAAATTACCAAATAAAGAAGAAATAATTAAACGTTTTCGCATTGTTTTGTTAACAACTTTCAGTGGCTACTCTATAAAAACGGAGTCTTTCAAAAATTATTGCCTTGATACTGCCAAGAAGTTTGTCGAGTTGTACCCATGGTATAATATGTCAACCACAGTGCATAAAATATTAATTCATAGTGTGGAAATACTGGATTACGTACTTCTTTCAATTGGCCAACTCGGCGAAAAAGCCCAAGAAGCCCGCAATAAAGACATTAAAAGATACAGGGAAACAACAGAATATGGAGGACATTTTTTCATAATCTTTTGGTGTTTTCAGATCCCTACATTAGTAGTATGAAAAAAATACAGTCTAAAAAGTTAAAACAATACCCTACTCAAATACTTCAATTTTTAGAAGAGCCTGAGGTAGATTAAAGTGTATTGAAATCATCTGACGAAGAATTAAGTGATTCCGATAAAAAAAAATGTTTTACTTTGGTAATATTTGTACATTTTACAATTTATATAAACTGAAAATAAATAATTTTATTTCTTGTTTGCAATGATTTTCTCGTGCCATTTCAAAAATTTATTTTGAAACAACACGAAATGTTGACAAATATTTTATTATATTTTTGGATTATAACGTGAAGAGAGTACTAAAAATGAAACATATATAGACTTATATACAAGTTCCACCTTGTACCACCTTTTCACTAAGAAAAATGTGAAAATTTCCTTTAGAATAGAATAAAGTATATTTTGTCCACACTTTCTTGAAAATTCGCCTGTGTGCGATGTATGGCTGGCTCTAGGCGTGGACGTCGAAATGATTAATTTGCACATAATATTTAAATATATCGTTTTCATTGATTGATTGATGGAAATTTCGGGCAAATAAAATCTGAATTTTTTTTTAGCTTGAGATTTTCTTGAACCATTTTTTTTTGTTTTTAGCTAAATTTTGAAGTGATTCTAAACAACTTTTCTTAATAAAATTTGTTTAACAAAAATGGCTAAAAATATTCTTTAGTGAAGAATAAGGTCTTAATTTCACCATTGTTGACAATTTTATGCGATAGTGCCATTTTGATCAACAATTAATTATTAATTCAATTAATTTTGATCTAAGCGTTCTCCTATTTATTACCCATAGTCGTTTAACAGACTATATCTTGTGTAGACGAAATATATGATTTCATTACTTAAAAAGGGAGATGTTCTGTCATCTCAAATATAGTTATGTGTAACTTAGACCCTATCATGTGAGACCTACTTCTTAGGTTAACTTAATGACACAGGGTCTGAGTTCCGGCCCGGGTACTTCGAGATTGTTGAGATGTTTAAAGAGATTGAGATTTTGTTACAAGCTCAAGAGCTTGGCATTCATTGAAGATAATTTAATGGATTCCATGCCCCCACACTGATTTGGATCTGTAATGTACATTTAGGGCCCAGATAAAGCACCACGCATAGAAATTATGAGATTAGGTATTATGAGATGTTAAATTCATATCTATGAAACTTGTAAATTCTGTGCAAATTGTTTTACAACTTTAGTAATAAGCGTATTTATAATTGAAGCCACGGATTTACCATACATTTTTTCCTAAAGTTCACCCTTAAATATTCAAAACCCTTATATTAAAATTACAGTTAAAAGAAGACAGATAACTTTTAAGGAATGTTTCAGAAGGACCATAATTTACCAATCGTTTAACTTTTCTAGATCTAAAATGGGGTGATATTCATCAAAAAATCATTAGTGCAATTTTGTCAATATGGTAGCCTTCTTTACTGTTGTTTCAAAATTATTTTAATGGCCGATGTGAGTATTTATTCTTCTATATCTCCTGAATATATTTTTCCGGGTCAAGATATCCTCACTTGTGATTTTCATCTGTAGTTCTTTACTACTAACAATATTAACTGTAAAAATCAATACTGCAGGTGAATTATATGTCATTTAAACTATTAGGTAACTGGACATTCAGATAAGTAAATAGAAGAATAACCCTCAAACACGAGCGGAAAGGAAAATATTGTTACGCCAATAGACTACGTAGGCTGGTTCCGGGGTGTGCCCATAGATGTGTTACTACTATTAAAACTTGAATTAAATAGCCAAGTTAGTCTAGATTTATAAACACGGAACTAGAATTGTACGAGAAGGGCGCCAGGAATAATCAAGAAAGTTTTAGATCATAGATGGATGAATATACTGTGTTTTCATATTTGACCACTACATAGGAACGCAGCTTCGTTCAAACTCTGTTTCTGATCTCTGTGGACTACATGGCTGGCGATGCGCAGTGGCAAACTGACGATCACTTTTGTATCTAGGGGACTAAATCAGCTTGATCGAACGCTTCCCTAATTAGTAGTGCCAGGCATAACCAAATGATTTCAATAATCGAATAACGGCTATTCGAATACCTTTAATAATAGAATAATTATTAGAATTATGGTTAGAGCTCGATAAGTTGGGAAATCGACATCGATGGCTTGGCTCGGCAACATTCGGGAACTCAAATCATAAATAACCGATTTGGCTGGCAGTTGGCTATTATTTCTAAACAATTCACAATTATAAATTATAAATTTCAACGTAACTCAGTCCGGTTCTGTATTTAAGACAATCCAACTCCGAATAGTAACAGCCAATATAGCCAGCTACATTCCGCAGATCAGCACAATCAGAACGCTGCCGACGGGAAACAACTAAACTTAACAATCTTAACATGCGTTCAAGTGCACTAGTATCACATCGTATCTCATCACTCGAATCATGTATTTGAAATTGAATGATGAGCTGCTGAAACGAATGATGATTATTCGATCGGCTGTCGGCGGCACTAGTTTTTGAGAACTAAATCATTCGAATTCTCATGACGAGGATTTTCGAGATATCTCGAGATATTTCAACAATCGAATGATCGATTATTTTTCATTCGAATTATCCCAGCACTATTATGTAATATTTTGAAATGAAAGCACGGTACAAGGTGTGTACAGTGGGTCGAGGAGTTCAGTCTTAATTTGGAATTGTGCGAGTAAAAAATAAGGTAGACTAAATTAGCTATTTTTAAGTGTTTAACTGTGATTATATTTATGTACTTTACTGCCATTACTGTTAGTGAATAAAGGAGTGAGTAAGTGTTACCAGAACTTTCAATCAACGATTTTTGAAGTTTGTTTGGATAGCAAACACGTAAAATATACTTATTGTATTAATCCAACAATTTACTTTGCCGCAAATATTATTGAAAATGAAGAAAAATCTAGGCTCATGGCGAGTGTTTACTGTAAATTAACATAATTCCCATGTAAAAAGCATTTTCTTTATGTCTTGTTCGACAATAGTTTTTATATAATAGTTGCTGGTGACCTTTCTCCTCCGCCTAGCCTTTTTTACATTATTTTTAGACGTTAAGCTTTTGTGAATGTAAAAAATTTAGCATCCAGAATTATAAACTGGTTACGCTCACGTTAAGCGATGTATGGGTATGTAGTGTCATGAATGATAGCCATAAAGTATTATAATTTCATGGACAGTTATTCTCTTTTGTCTGTAACATTTTCAGTTGAATTAAATATTAGTGTTCATTTTGCAAATAAATTATTAAGCATACAATTTATTAACAGTTAGCAGAAACTATGTTTCTTTTTTTGTATTAATCTTGATTTTAAAGAAAATAATAAAGAGGGCTAAACAAAATAGAAAAAAAAACGAAAAGGGAACAATACGACAATAGTAAATAATATTGCCGTTTAGTGCTTTTCAATGTATTTTTAGATCAAATAGATCCACTAGCGCGTTCTATTTAAGTACAAAAAGTCCTCTTTAATATGCAAACACTGATTGAACGTTTTTGGTTCATACATAAATTAGAATAATAATACTACATCATATTGCACTTTGCATTTATAACGTCTGTTACCCTATCATTAAAATAATTCTATTTAAATTTTATCTCATAGCAAAATACATTTATTCAAAATGAGCAATATATACGACTCTCTTCTCCGGGCGGGGAAGTGAAGTAGTTAACCAGAAAAAAACGAATAAATATTACAACTAAATAAATTAAAAACAAAGACACACACGGCAATCGCCAATTTAAATAATACAAAATATCAACGCAAATCAATTAGTTGTTATTGCGCGCCCCCATCTTTTTTAAGATCAAAACATACAATGTTTTTCTTAACTTAACAACCACACGCTACCATTGAAAGATGAAAAAAATGCGTAGCTATTTCAGTCAATAATATAAGCAAACGCAAGTCAAAGTAAAATATTTACACTGCTTTGGTTTAAAGGCTCGAGGTGGATTTGCAAATCTTATCGAAATGTATGTTAATAATTTACTGTTCATTTGCGACGCACTTAATTCTGACAGAAGTTAATATATGGTGCCTAAAGATCTAGGGATTTGGAAGTTAAATTTTCATGAAATGACGTATCTTTCTGGTCGCAGAGACGTCAATAAAAGTAAACATTCTTACTCCTTTATCAAGTGTGAGACCTGGGCCTAATAATACATCCAGCAGCTTAGCTCCTTCCTCAAAGCGGCAACGACTGGCCAACGTTTTATACTCACAAAATTTATAATTCAAAACACCGTCTCAGGATATTACCATTTTACCCACCAACAACTTTAATACGCCTCTCTCGATGATCTGCCTTGTTCTAAAGTTCTCCCGCTAAAACACACACCCAATTGTCCCTCCGTGCGCGCGACGGAGCCTAGCCGTACACTGTTCTGTCCGTCCGCACAGTAGCGGCCCACTAACTAGCTAGTACAATAACATTTGGTAAAATTATAGAATAGAATAGAATAGAAGTTTTATTTGACTCTTTATAATGCGTACATTTATAGCAGGTCATTACAAATTATTAAATCGAGATAAAATATAAATGTATAAAGTGTGTAAGATATGTATAGATAAAAAATAATAAAATAAAATGTTAAATAAAATATAAAATGTATAAAAATCTATTTACACGTACAATGTACGCGCGTAGTAACTTATTATTAAATAACATGTAGTAACACATAGTATTGAAGTGAGTGTGGTCACATTCAGCAGTTTTGTCTAACTGTTAACAGAGTGTTTATGAGTCAAATATTCGTTGACTGTATAAAAACAGTGTTGCAACATGTGCTGTTTAAGTCGATTTTTCAATTGATAAAAGTTTAGAGATTTAATATGAGAGGGTAAAACATTATAAAGGTTTAAATTTAATGAGTTCTTTTGAGACTTATCAACCTGAAATAGAGATTTCTTAAAAGATTTGCGTTTCTTGTATTATAGTTGTGAAAATCAGTGTGTAGAATAAATATTAACGTTTTTGTGTATTTCTAATAGGACAAAAAATATATAAAGAGATAGTAGAGGCACAATTCCAAGCATAATAAACAGAGGTAGAAAGTGATCTCTGTAACCAGTATTGGCTAATATTCTAACGGTTTTCTTTTGTTGACTGATAATTTTGGTACCAAAACTAGAATTTCCCCATAAAAGAATACCATAACTTATTTAAGAATGGAATAGAGAAAAAATATGTTGATTTTGGTGTATCAATATGTATCAATGTGAATAATATCTTTTAATCTCTTTTAATAAATATTTCGCTAATATAGCTGAGCATTTTATAAAGTTATTACCTACAGTGAATGTTTCTGCAACGAAGTTTTTAAAAAATTTACCTACTACCCACTCATTCTTTTTCCTTGAACCAGTAACTACATTTGAAGTTGATGAGGCCGTAAAGAATTTAAGGGATTCTAACTGCTCTGATATTTACGGCTTAAACAGTCGAATTCTGAAAGATGCCATAGATATAATTCTAGTCCCACTTACACTGCTTATTAATTGCTACTTTAGTGAAGGCGTTTTTCCGGATGTGCTAAAGGTTACCAAAATCATACCGATTTTTTAAAAGGTGATATCAGTGTTAAAGATAACTATCGCCCCATATCTATCATTCCAATGTTCTCAAAGATTATAGAAATTATCTTGAAAAATAGACTTATTACCTATCCTAATACTCACAATGTTTTAAACTGTTGTCAGTTTGGTTTTAGGAAGAAATGCTCAACCACAAATGCTGTTTTTGAAATAGTGAGTAACGTAGTCGAGGGTCTGGAGAGTGGTAATAATGTGGCTATCAGCTTATGCGATCTCTCCAAGGCTTTCGACTGTGTCTCTCATGAGATTCTTTTAGATAAGTTAAACTTTTACGGTATCAGAGGTATCTGCCTACATCTCTTCATTCCTATCTCAACAACAGACAACAATGTGTATCAATAAATGGTATAAATTCGGAATTTCTAAAAATTAACCATGGAGTGCCTCAAGGTTTTGTACTGGGACCCCTACTTTTTATTTTATATGCTAATAATTTCTTTCACTTTATGTCTCCGGTAAAATGTATTGCATATGCAGACGATACATCTATTTTGAATCACAATCCTAATATTAGCAATTTAAACAATGACTGTGCTAGATCCCTCCAGCAAGTTTGCGAATGATTCTCTTCAAATAAGTTAAAGCTAGATGAAGACTCAAAAGCTCGTCTTTTCTACTAGTAGTTATTTAATACAAGAAGACAGCATCAAAATTGTAGGTGTAGTTCTTGATGACAATTTAAGTTGGGTCAACTACATTGAAGAACTATCAAACAAACTATCTAGTTTAATCTTTTTGTTCCGTAGGCTTAAAAATTTACTTTGCCCTAGCACTCTAAGAACATGTTATTTCTCCATGTTTCATTCTTACATTAGTTATGCAATACTTTTGTGCGGTGGATCATCTCACGCAGTTAAAATCTTTCGTTTGCAAAAGAGAGTGGTCAGACTGATTAGTGATGCTGGCTGCTTAGATCACTGTCAACCAATATTTAAGAGATTTAGTATAATGCCAGTTCATTCACTCTACATGTATACTATGTTATTAGATATTCACAAAAATAAAGCCAAATTAGCTACAAATTTAAATTTCCATAATTATAGCACCAGATCTGCTTCCCTACTCAGACAGCCTCATCTTAGATTAACAAAATCGAAAAGAAAACAGATTAAACCTCCAATTATATAATCATGTTCCTACTGAAATAAAAGATCTTAATTTTAATGGCTCTAAGGCCAAGATTAAAAGGCACTTTTTAAATTATTGTTTTTATACAATAGAAGAATTTTTTAACACGCAATTTTATTAATAAATAATTCTCACAGATTATTCTTTTATAATCCTTCCTGCATACTTGTGATGCTCTGATTTGCACATCATTAATAAATCCACCGTTTTTTTTATACTTTTTTATACTTTTGTAATGTTATTATTAGTCTATTATGTGTGCATCTAACTTTTATATGTTTATACATGTTTGTCTATATGTGTATATTGTAATGATAACAAAATGGAATTTTATTTTGGGCGCCACCAAGCGGAGACTGCTTGGATTACGATACTTACTTTTATGATTTATATATGAGCTGAGACTCGTCAACAAAGGGAGCCGGTTCTAGGAGCCAAAGCACTATTAAATTTTAAGGTATCTCTTTTTTTTATAATAAGGCAAAGGTATCAAATTAACACATATAATGATTCTGCTTTTTCAAAAGTTTACATAAATAAATACTATATTACAAATAAAACCCACCACTAATAATAACAAAACAATTTGATACACAAAAAAAAACTTCACGTTGTAATTTTGAATTATTTAACTAAAACTATGTCTGAGCTCAGATAAATGAAGTTGAAATTACCAGAGTTCTCAATATCAACGAAATGTCTGCCTTATGACACAAACAATACAGAATATTAACTAAAAGATACTACCGTTGGGACCCCTTTTTTCTAGTACTTCGTACACTTGGATAGTTTCCAACACCCAGGCAAAACCATAAATTCCTGTCCTCAATTTTGCTTTCTCCAATCAAATAGCTTTCTCCTTCTCTGTAAATTGTATTTTGTATTTATACTCAACAGCTCGACGTTAAACTTCTTTCAAAAAAACTCTTTACTTCCTCTCTTATTCTGTCATATATTTTTTTCTGACTTTTCTTTTTTTCAAAATTCGCCAACTAGTTTTCTTTTTTTAAAATTCCATCTTTATTCTAAATATAACGTTCAGACATCATTGCCTAGCAACTAACAACTATATAAGAAGTTTTGGCACTTTCACCCTCACTATGGTCCTTTCACGTGTGTCTTGGTCCTTTTTACTCTTCATATACCTAATACCTATTACTTAAATCTAAAACTCTTGTATTATTACTACTACAAATTTGATTTACCTACTTAAAATATGTGTCAATTTGATATTTCTCATTCTGCCTTATCGTTATATCTTAAATATGCCCTTACTGGCTGCATAATGTTTGTTAACTAAGATCGAAACCCCATTTTATTCCATATCTATGTAGTTAGTACCATTCATTAACATTAAAACACAAATTCAGGCCACCAAATATTAATAACTCGCAAGAGTCCTTAGTTTAATGATTGAAACCTTTATTAATTACCTTGGGGGTCGCAGATATCATGTCATATTCTCCCCTGGATTAATATAGTTTTTATCCTTGGATAAAGACTTATTCATCCTTACGATGACATGCCATTTGTGTTACATATTCATGGTCATTGCTCTCTGTTAAGTACGGGTAAATTAGACTTATGTGGAACTTTCCCCGTATCCTATCATTATCTAAATGCATGAGTTCATAATTATTCTCATTTAAAACCCTGCTTATCTCATATGGTCCCTCGTATGGATATAACAATTTACCATATGTGTTTTTCTTCCAATTTGAAACTTTTAACCGTTTAACTATTACCAGGTCTCCCTTTTTAAATTTTACCCTCTTTTTTATTCGGAGGTTTTGCCTTCGTAAATATCAGTCCGAGTTTGATTTTAACCTTTTCGCTACCCGATTTCTTATAGTTTGTAAATTTTCAGAGTCTAACTTACTATAAATTGTATTCTTACCTATTCTACTCAGCATAGCATCAATATTTTGAGGCGCATCAAATTGTGCTTTTGTAATTTGGTTTAATAAACGAGCATCTAAACAAAGACGTATTGTGTCGGCCTTTTTCTTAACAACTACCAAAGGATTTATGTAATTTGTTTTGGCTGGTTCAATAATATTATTAGTTAACATGTTTTGAATCTCTTCATTAACCTTTGATCTTTGACTGTAAGACATCGGGTAAGTTTTGCATTTGAAATGCTTAGTTTCATCTACCAACAACTTGTGTACATATTTCGTAGCAATTCTAGGAACATAATCTGTAAGCGCTTTATACTTCATAACTAGTCTTTGAACTTTACTTAAATGTTGAACAGGACATTTCATGACAAAGTTTTCCCCCAAACTACCACAATTATCTCTACGCGAGGCGCTTTCCTCCGTAATAATATTAATATCACCTTTTTTTACCACTTTGCTATTTATTTTATCATCAAATAACCTTCCATTATTTACCATCGGGACCACACTGTCCTCTACCTCCAGGGTCTGATTACCCATGTCGATTATCACCTCAAACTTTGTCAAAATATCGTCGCCCACGATCAAGTCATAATTCATCCCTGCTATGACTATAAATTCTGCCTCAATTTGTACCCCTTGTACATCTAATATTAAACTCACCACTTGATTACCTTCAGCGAACTTTTTTCCGTTAGCATTAACTAGCTTAACCTTTGATATCTTCAAAACATTTAAATTCTCCACGTTTATCAACTTTCTCATAACTGCCTCATTTATTAAACTAAGTTCCGCTCCTGTATCTACTAAAGCATGTATTTCTACATTACTAATTTTCACATTTACTAAAGGTAAGTTACATTTATAATTTTCCTCATTTTCCTCTGTACCGTTTTCATTATCAATAAACTCTCGCATGTGTCGATATGTTGTCAAAGTAGCCACCTTCGACCTAAGCCCTACCGAAAATCCTGCCTCTCATTTCCCCTAGCATCTACTTGAGCTACCGTCTCGATTTTGTTCACGTCCTCCCGTCTGACCACATTCACCTGCGTCCGTCTGTCCTCTCTTTCTCCTTTACAATTCGCATTCTCTCTCCTATCAAAATTCCTATTGTCTTGTCTATCATTCGTTCTCTCCCCCCTGTTGCTATCGTTGTACATCCTGTTATAATTCCTATAATTCTGTCTGTCCCTCTGTCTGTACATATCCCGTTCATCATAACGCCTTCCTTGGTTATTGTTCTGGTACTGTCTGTCCCTATAGTACCTGTCATTTTCATACCCCCTGTACTCCCTATTTCTGTCCTGTTTATTATCGTCCTCTCGTCTGTCTGTCCTCCGGTGCGCATGTTTCTCCCACCCGGTCCTGTCATCATCAATGTCTCGTAAATATTCCAGAAGTTCCCCGATCTTACTCATTCGCTGCGTGACGATGACCTTTCTGATATCGTCTTCGAAATGCCGTGCCAAATGCCCCACAATCTCAGATTCGGCAGGCTCAGGGTTCAGGTGCCGCGACTGATTGTACTTGCGAGTAGCGTACTGCTCCCGTGAGCACCCGAGACTCTCTAAGTACCTTCCGTTACCCAGGTTCTGCCTCACCTTTGACTGGTGGTATTGACCCCAATACTGCTGAATGAATAGCTCCCTGAACTCCTGGAATGTCTCGTATCTATCTTCGACGAGACTGTACCATGCCTCCGCGTTTCCTCTCATGCATGTCTGTATGTATGTCTTAATGTCTGTCCTATTTCCCCTACTTTCTAAACAATTCTGTAACCTTTTCAAAAATACACAGGGGTGGATCCTGTAGTCCCCAAAAAATCTTATTTCATTGAAACCTATGGGATTCTCTCCCCTGACTACGTATACAGGAGCCCCCCTAGTGCTCCCCCCATCTACATGAATCTCTGGCTCCCTGTTCTCCAGAGTTGTTAACCTATTGTCTACCTCTTCTACCTTGTCTTGTACCCCGAGTAAATTGCCCTCTATTTGATTAATTTTTCGATCGTTGTTCCCCAATTTTGTCCTATATTTTTCGAATCTATTATTGTATATCTCGTCCCTTCGGTCGATCATGTTTGTTATCCCCTCTACTTCCTTATCTAACTTTTCCGTTACCTCCTGTATAATATTATCTTTGGTATTGTTTACCAATTCCAACGTTTCCCTCTGAATTTCCGTGGTTATTGTGATAAGCTTTACGTTAATCTTGGCTAATTCCCCCCGACATCTCGTTTCTCAACTCCCCCATCTCTCCTGCTATTTTTGTCATTTGTCTGTCTGTCTTTTCCCCTTGTTCTTTTATTTCCCCTGTTATTTTTGTCATCTGTTTATCTATACCTGTAATTTCCCCTGTTATTTTCGTCAGCATGGCCATCATTTGCTGCATCGCATCTTTGGACGGTGCAACAGGAACATCTCCTGTTCCTTCCCCCCCCCTTGCTTGTACCTACACCAGTTTCTTTGTTGTCTATCATTTTACCTTAACCTTTCCTACCAGATCGCAATTCCATGCAATGTTCCACCTTACTTGATTTTATTTTACTTTGCCTGTTTTGTATTCAAAAATTTATGATTATGGTATCTGTTTGATTTTATAAAAATTTTGCCTCAGAGTTAACTTATGTGCTTGGTCTAAAATCTCGCCCCACTTTGGGCACGCCATTATTTGTAATGATAACAAAATGGAATTTTATTTTGGGCGCCACCAAGCGGAGACTGCTTGGATTACGATACTTACTTTTATGATTTATATATGAGCTGAGACTCGTCAACAAAGGGAGCCGGTTCTAGGAGCCAAAGCACTATTAAATTTTAAGGTATCTCTTTTTTTATAATAAGGCAAAGGTATCAAATTAACACATAATGATTCTGCTTTTTCAAAAGTTTACATAAATAAATACTATATTACAAATAAAACCCACCACTAATAATAACAAAACAATTTGATACACAAAAAAAAACTTCACGTTGTAATTTTGAATTATTTAACTAAAACTATGTCTGAGCTCAGATAAATGAAGTTGAAATTACCAGAGTTCTCAATATCAACGAAATGTCTGCCTTATGACACAAACAATACAGAATATTAACTAAAAAATACTACCGTTGGGACCCCTTTTTTTCTAGTACTTCGTAAACTTGGATAGTTTCCAACACCCAGGCAAAACCATAAATTCCTGTCCTCAATTTTGCTTTCTTCAATCAAATAGCTTTCTCCTTCTCTGTAAATTGTATTTTGTATTTATACTCAACAGCTCGACGTTAAACTTCTTTCAAAAAAACTCTTTACTTCCTCTCTTATTCTGTCATATATTTTTTTCTGACTTTTCTTTTTTTCAAAATTCGCCAACTAGTTTTCTTTTTTAAAATTCCATCTTTATTCTAAATATAACGTTCAGACATCATTGCCTAGCAACTAACAACTATATAAGAAGTTTTGGCACTTTCACCCTCACTATGGTCCTTTCACGTGTGTCTTGGTCCTTTTTACTCTTCATATACCTAATACCTATTACTTAAATCTAAAACTCTTGTATTATTACTACTACAAATTTGATTTACCTATTCCTTGACACTTTCACCCTCACTATGGTCCTTTCACGTGTGTCTTGGTCCTTTTTACTCTTCATATACCTAATACCTATTACTTAAATCTAAAACTCTTGTATTATTACTACTACAAATTTGATTTACCTACTTAAAATATGTGTCAATTTGATATTTCTCATTCTGCCTTATCGTTATATCTTAAATATGCCCTTACTGGCTGCATAATGTTTGTTAACTAAGATCGAAACCCCATTTTATTCCATATCTATGTAGTTAGTACCATTCATTAACATTAAAACACAAATTCAGGCCACCAAATATTAATTACTCGCAAGAGTCCTTAGTTTAATGATTGAAACCTTTATTAATTACCTTGGGGGTCGCAGATATCATGTCAATATATATTTTTTTATTTATACTTCCTTGTAGTCTACAAAGCAATTACTTTGTTTTTTTAATTTCATTTTTTATTATATATATATATATATATATATATATATATATATATATATATATATATATATATATATATTCATATTTTTTTTATTTGTTTCGAATATTTTGTAACCTGTACATTTTTTATAATTTTGACCTGCCATAAATGTATCCCTATATGTAAAGTGGTTAAATAAATCTATCTATCTCTAATATTTCTGTCTTAGCTTATTTATATGACAGCTCCAGTTTAATTTGTCATCAATGACCATTTCAGGTAAATTAACACTATCACCACTAACAAATTTATTGTTCGAAGGGAGCAATAACATTTAAGATTTACCCTTATTTAACTTAAGTCTGCTTGTAAACCATTGGGGGGATAATTTTTTAGGATTTTCGATGAGTCCCTTAAATTATTAAATTTCATTTCCGAGGATATCAATGTTATATTATCAGCGAATAAAACACATTTAATAGGATGAAGATAGTTACATATATCGTTAATGTAGATGATAAACAGTTGTGGTCCCGGGATAGAGCCCTGTGGCACTCCCTGCTTACCAACTTCCAAGTCTGAGGAAATAATGTTTATACTGACACATTGTTGCCTATTTGTTAAATACGATTTGAAAACGGAGAGAGCTAACCCCTTTATGTCATAATGGTTTAACTTTTCTAGAAGAATTTCACGAGAGACACATTCGAATGTCTTAGAGAAGTCGCACAGCGTTAGGACAGTATACACACGCTGTTCAAGGCCTTCGATTATCTCACTCACAACTTTTAGGGCAGCTTGTGTAGTCGAGTGTTTTCCCGAACTCCGAATTGTGAGTCATTTAATATCTTATTTGTTACAATATATCTAGTGAGTCTATCTTTTAAAATGATTTCAACAATGTTCGCAAATATAGAAATTATAGATATTGGACGATAGTTATCCATACTCGAAGGGTCCCCTTTCTGAATATAGGTATGACCATTAAAAACTTAAAAATATCTGGAAAAACTTCAGTTACAAAAAAATTGTTAGTAAGGTTAGTGTCGTATCAAGTCACGTGTCCCTTTGATCATTTTACTATTAAGGTTATTATATTATTATTATCATTATTACATAATTATAATGTTAGATTATTATATTATTATGTTATTATATTAATGTTTCTTTCAATCAAAATTGTAAAGTGTAAAACTCTCTAGTATGATTACAACTATAGTTTGTTAAATTGATTATTCAGAATTATAACAAAAATGCAAACAATTTAAAAGGTGCTCCTCAATTCCATTAAAAAATAAAATATAGCAACTGTGACCATTAGCAGATTTACTGTGTAAACAAATTTTTTGTCTGTTTTTCAATTCCATCCTTTATTATTTACTCAAAGAAATGATGTTCTGGAATTCATTGTTATTAAAATTTCAATATGATATTAATTTAGATTTCTTCAATGAAAGTATACTTATTTATTTGAAGGTTTCGAAGTCTTAATAAAGCTTTGTTTACCAAAATTCAAATTTATTTCAGTAAAGCCTTATGCTTTATTCAAATTAACATTGTCAAGGAATGGAATGATAAATATGGATATTGAGGGTTGCAATTTCAATGATTATATTTAGTGTATTTACTCATTGTTTGAAATTGAGTTACAGAAGAAACTTAAATTACATCATGCTGTTTGCCATAAATTACTGAAAATATTCATTATTCTTTTGAGAAAACAGATTGTTATGATGTATCTATGAAAGTAAATCAAGATTTGCAGGCTTTAATTTCTATATAAGAACAATTTTGTTTGATTCTAAACGCCTCCGTCAATAGTTATATTATTTGGGAGGAAAGCTTCGTGTATGGCTAGTGTTGATGGGATAAAGGTTCGTATAAAGGTCGAGTTAAAGCTAAGCGACGTAGCGTCTGGAATCATATATTGATACGTCTTTTAAATTTTCTGAACACGTTACACACATTGTAAAAAATGCTTTTACTAAACTAAAATTAATATATAATAGCAGAAATTTGTTAAACGTGAAAAATAAAACTATGTTATGCGAATCATTACTCTCATCTGTATCACATTTGAAATAGGCTGATGCAATATATTGTCATTTTCTAATTGTTTTTGAAGGCACACGTCTTCAACGTATTCAACTTGGGCTGAAAGGAAAACTCTCCAGTATTGGCAAGAGTTAAAAGTATTAGTTCATTCAAAGGCGTTTATAAAATACCCTTTAAAATCAAGAGCTAAGAAACTTTTAGAGTTAAACTGCGTAAACCTGAAAACTCTATATACCGGGCACAGCCGACTAAATTCCATCTGTATAAACTCAGAGGATCTGGACACATTCTCACCCAATAAAGTTATCAGTTTTGTTAAGAGACTGAACTTATTGGATGAAATTTAACTAGGTGTGAGCCACAATAGGCCTGGTGAATGCCGCAGTGGAGGGTCCACAGGGACCCACTCACAATAAACCTACTTACCTTAAACGTATTCAAATCACCTATATGTATTTTATTTTGGGCCCAACAAGTACGATCATATTTCCTCAAAATTCAAGGAATTAAACTTGCTGACATACAGCAAAGAAGAAATTTACATATCTGTTGTCCAATTCACAAAATTTGCAGTTAAATCATATTTTTACCTGGTAAACAAAATTACGTTTAGGACAGGTGTACACAATATTCGTGCATAAAGTTTTATATAATACCTCTTCATAATTCGTTCTCATATTATGCTCCTAAATACTATAGTAAAATTCCTCCTGAATTATAAGCATAAAAATACCAGAGAAATTTGCTTTCTCGTAATGATTTTTAAAAGAAGATTTTATTTTATTAATAAAATATGTTTTTTAGATTCAGAAGATAGTCTGGAGCTGAGGAAAGAGATGGTGCAACTGGAAGAAACCATATTTTTCTCTCCGATCAATTCATTCTTGAGGAGGGAGTTACTTTCCGATTCACTGATGAAGTTCAAGGTATGTTCTGAGTAAGTAGTAATGAGTAGCATCCATTGTTGGTGAAAGATTAACTAGATCAAAGTGAGCGGTAACTTTTTGTCGAGCTAATCTATTTAACATATAGTGCCGCAGCTCTTGTCACCTTGTAAGCAGGTATAAAGAATGTTCTTCCCTCTGTTAACACAATTTGACAGTTTGCAACAAGTTGATTGAAAACCATTACAGTACACCAGCGACTGTTATTTTCAGCAGTTATCCTCCAAAATCTTCATTTTCTTTCTTGTACAAGTACGCATTACATCCCGGCATAGAGGAAAAGAGCATGTTGGTAACAAATTAGGTCAAAGACAATGTCTGTTATTCATGTTTTCCCACTTCTCCTGTTTCCTTCTTGTGACGTTGTGGGTAATGCATTGTACCCATTAACGACAAAGCTGTAACCGTAATAGGTCTCCACATAACTCTTGTAAGCAGAACATTTTTGCTATCTTTGATGACTGCTTCATTTCTATATGTAACGGAGATAATTGCGGATGCTCTGGAATGTTGAAAATTGTTTGCGCAGAGAACAACGTTTTTGAATCTTTATTCATGATTTCCAATGTGTCCGAAAATAACTAGTATTTTGGTCATTTTTTATTATACAAAAATATTTAAAGTACCTCTTTAACCAGAAAAGATCATCACGCAACATTCGTCCGAAGAAATTGTTTCTGTTTTCTCAAATGCAATTTTTCTAACTATGCGCGACAAACGATACTTATTTAATCCTTTAAGATACTGTGAGCTATTTTTGATGAGGAAATCGATAAAATTATGCCGTTTTTGCATTATTTTCCGAAAGAGGCAAGCGGTCTAGTCATGGAGATATGTTGCATGGCAAGAAAACCAGCGTTACACCTCTAATGCCGTGGTTCTAATTAAAAATTGCCTTAAATGACTGATAATTTCAATTTTATAACTAAAATTTAAATTTTCAGCATCAGTGATCGGAATATTCTCGTTATAATAATTGCCAAATAAAACAAATTCTAAAAATACCCATAGTACTTTTTGTTTCCCTTTAATAACATCATTTTAGGCTTTACTTTATTTCACGTTGATATCGCAAGAATATAAGAAATCGCAAATTATTTCAATGTAAAAGCAAGAATTGTGTAAATGCCGCCTCTTCGTGAAGCTTGTCGTTTAAGGGAGTTTACATTAGACTTGCGTACATTACCGATGGTGAATATTAAATTCGTGCATCTGGGTTCTTCTAATCTACATAGTCAACAACATTGAGAAAGGAGGTTATTTGCATATAAAGTTGACGAAATTCCGTTTGTTTTAGTTTCTATTCAATGACGCAAATCTAGGTACACCACAATATTCAAGAGTTCTAAAATTAAATGCCACAATCAAGAGAAATATTCCAAAAAACTACTGGTTTCAGAAAACCTATTCAATACTTAATATAATTCTTGGCAATGCCATGATGAATATATTTTCAAGACATTAGTTCTTTTAAATTATCATTATTATTAATATGGTTAAGAACAATTTTACCACATGAATACCGTGAATGCAGAAAGATGGAAGAAGCTTTCTCTACTAACACTAATCTCAAAGTCCTAAGGAGAATCATACAGTAAATATCATTGGGCAATGAATTTTATAACTTTGATGTTCGTGGTAAAAACAATATTAAAGAAACGTATGATGATTATTTAGCTTTGGCGCTACATTATGTCTAGTAATATGAGTATAAGCAAAGCAAATTCATCATAGCAACCTTCGTAGAAGTAACAATAAAAAATATCATCAATTACACAGCTGGGTTTGGGTGCAGATAAAAGAACCGAGGCATCGGGTATAGAGAATAATTAATTTTAACATGTCAGCAATAATTACTACTTCACATAACATCGTATTTATTCGAAAATAATACAGAAGTACAATACTCAAGAGTACTTTTACATCTTAATGTACCTACTTCGTAGTTGAAATAGCAAATATATTAATCATGTGGTTGGCAAGAGTTGTATACAGTGTTGCCAACTCTTTTTCGTAATAGAAATTTGAAAAAATGGTAATAGATTGGGCAGTTTGGGTAGCAGATTAATAGTAACAATAATTAATTGTATAATAATAGGAATTTTGCTCAATTTCGTCTAAATCATTAGTTTTTAGGTTGGCCTTGAGTTTTGAACACTTGTCCATTTTAAATTTCCACATTGACAAACGTTAACTACAAACCCTCAAGACTAATTTTGTAATTATACCTATTTAGCGAAAGTATCAATCAAAGTAGCCGGCCTGGTTCGGGATCGAAAACACTAAAGAGCAGCTAAAGATAGGAATGAGCTCCATGAACCCCGCATGTGCTACATGCGCACAGGCGCACGTGCTAATAATATAATCTCTATTTTCCATCACAGAGTTTGTCTATTGTTTATATTCTGTGATTTATTTGTTTCGATTTTTTTTTGTTCTTGTTCGTTAGTTCAGTTTGTCAAAGTTTATCTCCTTTTCAATAAAATGTGTTTATTACCCTTTTAAGTTCTTCTTGTTTATTGTTTAAATACATTTACATAGTTGGTAGGTCTATGGTTTTCTTTTATAGTTTGTGTTCATTTTGCATAATCAGTGAAATAAATTATGAATAAAATATGCTCAATTTATGGTCCGCGTATGTTTTCCAATTTTTTTTTCGATAATCCGCATATTTATTAGGTTTCTTTTTGGGATTTTTACCCCATTTGATGTCTTCAAAAGCCTTATAGAGGGGGCTACACATTCTGAGACAAGGGATACATCCATATTCGTATATACGTAGATTATTTCCTTTTTCCCAAAAAATCCCGATGCCACGACCGGAATAGATAAGACCCACCACGGGCGACCCCCATCCACAATTTATTCACAAATATCCAAAATTATCCACACTTTTATCTACAATTATCCTCTTTATCCTCATTTATCCATATATCTGTTGTCCCTCTCACCTGATGACGGTTCACCCTTAGATCATTCACATGGACTTAAAAGTAAAGTGGAGGGGGTCGCCCGGGGTGGGCCTTATCTACTGATCGGAACTCGAACTCGAGACACCCGGGTAAGAGTTATCTCGTAACCAAGCATAAATCTTTAAAATAATTGAATAATCCAGCATATTAGTGGGAAGAAACTTGTATGATTGTGACTTTACATCAAGGAAACAGTAATAGAAGGTATTTTTTGGAATATAATAAAAAATAACACTTTCTGACGTTTTGGAAACTAAATCCGTTTCCTTTTTCAAAGTTTTCGTTTTAAATCTTTTTTTAGTGCATGCGTAGATCATGGCACCTATTCCTATCTTTAGCCCTTCCTAAACACTAGAACACAGCACTAAGGGGAAACACAGACACATGTCAACCTGGACAGAGCCAGCGTGAAGCACATAGTACACTAGTCAGCTGATAGAGAGAGAAGGCATGATATGACGATGTGTATTTTTATAAAACCGTTGTAGGTTCAAGGTTGCGGAACAATTATAGTGCAAATTAAAAATGTTGAAATAACTACAACTACCCAATTTAGTTGAAAAATATTTATATTTATCACTAAATCGATGAAATATGCATTTTATTTATTTTTCTCTGAAACGTAATAGAAAAGAAATTGAAAAGCGTAATAGATTTTGCTTCAAAAATAATAACGTAATAGACAGAGGCTTAAAGTAATAGATCTGTTACTACAGTAATAGCACTGGTAACACTGATAGTATATCTAAGGTATCACAGAAAATTACTGATATCTTAAACTTCCAAATCCCGCACAGTATACAGAACACAGTTCAGTAGAATTTCAGCAACTCTATTAGTAGATTCTGGTGGAGAATTTTAACTCTAAACAGCACGGTGGGTGGAAATAGACAAATATCGCACAAGGCTGAATTTATATAGAAGAGTCTCGCAAAAAAAGGGAAAGATTGATAACCAAATTATAGGAAATGATATAAAACTTGTTGACGAGAATCAACCAAGCACTTTTAGAGGTCATTTTTAGAGCATTCTTATAATATTAATGTAGTTAGAGAATACATATTCAGCTGACGCTGCAATTGCTTCACTTTCTTCTTCCCATAGTGTCCACATAAATGCTTAAAACTGCACGTTAAACATTAATATAATAAAAAATTCTAAAATCTAATGAAAAATAATGTATTTAACGTATATTTAAGGATTTGTTAAATTACTCAATAAAACTAGTTATCAATAAAATCAAGTAATGGATCTGTTTACATATGTACTTGTAAATTTAGAATAGAGGTAGGACAAAAAATGTATTACATGGGATCAAAGTGTCTCTTCCACCCTTGAGTAAACTTCACCCACAGGAGGCAAAGTGGCATTTTGCCATTTCGACCAGATGGATATCCAGACTTTATGTTGTGGATAGTAAGGGCGAAGCTCTAGACAGTGAGAGAAATATAAATAATTACCTCACCAAATTAGTTGATTTTGTACACGAACATCACATTGGAGACGATATAATATTTTTGCCCGACTTGGCATCCTACCCTTATGCCAGGCAAACATAAAATTAGTTTCATCAAAACAACATACCATTTATACTAAAAAAGAAATAATCCCCTAATTTACCTCAGGGCCGTCCAATTGAAGATTCTTGAGCATATGCTAACAAAGTGGATGATGGAGGGTGGCCAGCAGAATACGAAGAACAACTAAGGCGTAGAAATTTCAGAAAGTTACTCGAAATTGTTGTATAAACCGTCCAGAACCTGATGATTGCTGTTCGCAGATATTTGCACCTCGTTGAGCAGCGGGTCCCTTTATGTATTTAGTGTAAGTTAATAATTTTGTTAGTTACTACTGTTAATGATGGCAAATAATAGAAGTTTAAATAAAGTTATTTATTACAAATAAAAAAAATGGTTAATTAATTTATGACAAAACTTTTGAGACACACGTTATTTTAAGCTTGGTGAGAGACAGGGTTATGTATATGATAGTGACGTATAAAAATAACTACTCGTTACAAAGTAACAAATATTTGCCGAGTACCCAAAGTAACGACTACTTATTGTTTAAAATACTCGTTACTTATATTCATTCGTTACTATACCTATTGTATGTATAGTACTTAGTAACTATAATAGTACCTATTCTAGCAGTCTCACTTATGGTTTGGGTTAACTAACTAACCTCAACATAGTGTTGCCAACATCAGCATCTGGAGAGTCTCCAAAAGAATATCGAAAAATCCTTAAAATTCCTTAAATCTCAACATCTCTAAAAAAATGCGGGAAATTTAAATTTTGTATTTTTTTTTTGTAGAAATTAAACTAAAGCTGGAATAAATAAATAAATATATTTTCATACAAAATATACAATACAAAAAAAAAACAAAATACAGAGATTAATTGTTAGTTTGTTATTGGTAAAGAAATATTACTGCTATTAATTTCAATTTGTTAAACTTAACTATCAAGTAAGAGATTTAGGGGTACCAACCTCACCGCTAGGCTAGGGCTAGGGCTACAAGAATAAGGTTACATATTCTTGTGCTAAGACGCAAAATTTCATGTATTATGCAACGGAACATAGTTGCCGATGTATGCTGTGTTACAGAATTTTATGACAAAATGAAGTTTCCCTAAAATGAATTTAAATTTTTAACTGAAAAATAATTCATAACGCCATGTTCCAGGTACAGCTGAAATCCCTTAGATTTCGGGTACTTTACAAAAATCCTAAATTTTTATTTGCGTGTAGAAATCCTTAGACCTAAGGAATAAATCTTGACCTGGCATCACTGCCACAACAATAGTTACCGATCGAGTCGACACCGAGGATCGACTAGGGTATTCCAAATTCCAATCCAGTGTAGTGTGCCGGGCGGGGTGGCGACCGGAGCAGATATTCAGACGAATCAGACAGGTTGCTACTTGCTAACTTGTTATGCGGCATATTTCATATTATAGAAAAGTGTTGTTTAAAAAAAATTCTTTATATTAATGTGTTGGCTCATTCATTGCAATATAATAATCAAAATACAAATATACAATTTTAAAATCAACACTATAATACGTCAGTAACCGCGTAATTTCTTAATAAAAAAAAAACAGAAAATGTACTGAGTAATGAGCACAAAGTATAGGATCAAAAAATAATTAACCTTGAAAGTACTCAAAAGGAACTAAAGTTTACATCACTAGTATATGATTAAAGCAACTATATCGCTTAAAAAGCATTGTGCTAATTGCGCACATAACCTGTCTACCTACATCATGTCATTCGCCGTGTAGCAGAAAATATTCGAAGTAGTTATTAGGATGTCGACAAATTAATAGCAAATACGAAAATGGTTTTTTAAAATCTCTACAACGCATTAAGAAGTTTCACAAATCGTACCCAGGAAATCCTGAACCTCTACTGCTTTTTTACGGATCTGTTATCTTTTTTACAGGTCTGTACTTTTATTGGTACAGATTTTTACAGGTCTGTACTTTACTGGTACAGTTTTTACAGGTCGGTACTTTTACTGGTACAGCTTTTTACAGGTCTGTAGTTTTACTGGTACAGCATTTTTATTGATTTGTACTTAAGTTGTCTGTCTGGCTGAGAGGTAGTGGTGAGGGAGTGGCGGGGGCTTCAAGTGGTGAGGACCAACTTATGAGGAAGTGTGTCGCTGTCTGGCTGTGACGTCACAATCGGGCTCAAGTGACGCCATGCCTATTGAAATAATTGATAACGTAAATATGGCAGTACAAAATTTAAGGGATGCCAATAATATTCAAGCTGCAACGAAATTTATTGTCTTAAATAAAAATCCGGATTTTGCGCAACTATGCCACATTAACCAGTGCCTAAGTGAGGGAAATTCTGCAAGTGATCTCCAGCAGTATTGTGCGTATGCCAATATGCAATACTTTTGCTCATGAGCATATTTAAAAGAAAACCTGATCTACTTTCAAAACTGTTTTGTCTCTTATTATATTTTTGTACACCCAACCGAATTAAATTAAAAATATAAAATACAATACCATGCACAGAAATTTTTACCAATGTTTGTTTATAAATGCGTAGTTGGTACAATTGTTGTATTTCGATAGGGACCACTGATTTCGAAAATGACAAAAATCAGTTTAACAAAAAAGATTTCAGAATATTTCTTTACTTGCCGATATATATCAGCCACTCTATCGTACATTACGTATATTAGATTGCCTTTGGTAGTCATATATTTAGTATTAAAGCTAGATATTTCTGACATAGTCGACTTAAAGCAGGCCCATTTTAATGCAGTCTAGCGAGTGGAGATAGAAGGGGAATGTAAGACATGTGCCAAGAACTACGCATATCAACAGGTTTCCAGTGACCAATAGGTTATCTCGGCATGTCGCTTGGTACAGTAATCGATGGCCTCTAAGCCCTGCTAACCTGAAATTCTACCCCGAAGCAGTCAGTGATGTAACGGCAATCCCGGGAAGTGTAAGCTTTTCTGTGATTTTGTTTCGTACGTTTCCTGCATTCCAGGTTTTAAATACTTATTTGTTTTACTGTGCTATTAGTACGTATTTGTATACTTTATTTAAAATAAATAATTTTTCAACGATTTTTTTTTTGCTTTTAATCTATTTTACTTCCACACCACGTCTTGTGAGTAGAAGCGCTGTATCAGCAATTTTTCTCAAATATCGAGAAAAAATGCTTTAGGAGAAAAAAACGAATATTTTACACTTAAATTTATTAACATTTATTAAATTGGCAAAATTATTAATTTGGAGACTTCAATAAAGTATTTGTTTTCATGGACATGATATAAGGGGTAGGTCTTTGTAAATTACACCATGTGTCACCGACGCCACTCAATTTCTTAAAACCGGCCGGCTTATGATAATGTTCTAAAACAATAGGTGCATATAATCAGGAGTCATGCTTATGCCAATATTTTAATACAACAAATTATTTCACTGATGTTTCAAAATGTAAACTCACCGAATGATAAATTGCTTGTCACTGAAACACTACATGGTCATCAAAATTATCATTTAAAGACAGTACGTTCTATAATTTTTTTTAACTTTTAAGATTTTTTTATTAGCCGCAGAATTATGAAACTCTAATATATTATGAAGAATTAAATTTATTTATATTTTATGTACACGAAGAAGAATTTAACAAAATATTGCCTCAAGAATGTGTTTATGACCCTTGAAAATAAATCAGTTGCTTTAATATCTCAGAATTCAGAACAAACAAATATTAAACTATATTTAATGGTCCTATACATTTTACGCTCCATTAAAGGAGATCTTAAGTGATCAAATGTTCCACATATTGAGAAAATCTATAAGGCGTTGCTGTTGCTATCCAAAAGCAAGTAAAAGATTGAGATTTCGCTGAGTGAGAGGAAGTCTTTTTTTGTTTTTTATCAATATTTAAAAAATCGAACATAGTAAGATAATAAATGATATCTGGATTTTGCTATTGTTCTAACGACCTTAATAAATATTAAAAATTTTTGGTTGGTAATTTTTGTTGTAATTAAAATTTGCGATCTAATATTCTGACAATGGAGATGCCTCGTTATCGATTTTAGATCACAAGTTTTAATTATAACTAAGATGAACAACTAAAATTTGAAATTAATATACTCGTGAGAACAGAAGCAAAATCCTAAAACTATTTTGAATATTACGCCATGTTTGGTTCCTTAATAGTTACTAACGATACACGTTTGAATCTGGCATCTTTAGCAAAACGAGTTTCATTGCCAGAACGAGGCGACACACAATGGGGATTTTGTTACAAAACCGAAAATTCGAAAAAAATAAAACAGTTATACTACCGCTGTTACGGTCCCTCCTTAGTAAGAAAACATGAGTGAGCACGATGTTGCTTATTCTCGTATCAGGGTCAGGTGGTATGCTGATCAAATTATACCCCTATGATAACAGTTTGTTGTTTATTTTGCAGTGATTATAGGAGTTGTTTTCATGAAACATTGTTGTTTTAAAAATAACACTAATATGGATGAAGTACCTACAGGTGTGTATATCTCAGGTTTGATACATATTCTACGCTAGGAACCACCGTGCAAAGTAAGTGCTCCTAATATCTCATAGTGACGTCACATCCTCGAGACCGTACCGTAATAAAAGTGCAACGTACCGCGTCGCATTCTAGAATGCTAAAGTGGCATGAATTGCCACTTTTACCAAAATGATTTTGGAAAGTACATAATATAACTTGATACAATATTGATACACTATTTTCCAATTTTGTATTAAGAGTAAAATTAAGGGAGAATTAAGAGATTTAATATGCATGTGATACCATATTTACTTTTTTAGATATATGACAATAGTGCACATAATTTTGTAATGAAACTGAGTGAAACAGACATAGCAGAATGCAATAGTATGTTGATCCTTAATATCATAGAAGAAGAAGAACTATAACTTCTTTATTTTGTTTACTACTAATTGGTTTATGTGAAGGGTGTAGTGTTGACGTGATTTATATAAATTTGTGGTTATAATGGAACCGGAATATAAAAAAAGTTAAATCAAATGACCTACCATCTGTCGATTGCGATATGATTTGAAATTTTTATTCGACAAATAAAAATTAACAGTCATTAAAAATGTCACCATTGTAGTCCTTGTGAAAAGACTATTCAAGTCACAAACAAGTTCTCAAATTAGCAATTTTAAATTTTGCATTTTTTAAAATATTTACCAATAATTTATGTATGATTTTCAGTTGCCAATAATTTTGAAATTAGAGTTGATGGATTTTTTCACAACATAGTACAAAAACATTTTCTATACTCAGTTTGATTTTAGCTTAAACACGAAATAATAAAAAAGAGCGTCACACTAAACACTGACAGAATGGTTGGTTACTTTTTGTTTACTTCTTCTTTATTTCAGAATTAATGGACTGGGCTTTTGTCAAGTGCAATAAAGATACATGTGACGTCACATTATTTAAAAAGATAATTAGTCTTTTAATAAAGTGTTTATAGCATAATCCTGATATACGTGTCCATTCATTTTTTTTGGCCTGTCGTAAAAAGCCAAATTAAGTAGTATTTCCCTTTTTCTTCTTGTATTATTATTACATTTGAACGAGCAAGCGAAACAAATTTGCCTTAACACTTACAATAATCTTTTTTACAATAATCTTTTGAGTTGCAAATTTTTTTTAAAGCAACATAATCTCTATTATGAGGAAAATTATAATAAAACACAACTGTTGGAAGTCCTGCAAACGAAAAATTAAGAGAAGTATATTATAGAAAATGTAGCGGAGAGATATGGCCACAAAGTGTTGAGATTACAGCTATATTTCTGTATTTTCAACCCGATTGAATTAATTTGGAGTAAACTGAAGAAATTGGATAAAAAAGTCGTAGAATTAATTCAAAATGAAGTGTTGAAAATTAACAAGGAAGATTGGGAAAAAAGAATTAGGAAAGTAATTACAATTGAGGATGATTACTTAAAAATTGCCAAATAAATAGTGGAAATAAAGTTATCATCAATTTGAACGAGGATAGTAGTTCATCTGAAAATTAAGAAGAGGATGAGAAGAGCGAGGATTCAGAGGAAAAAGCAATGTAACGTGAGGTAAAGTGAAGTGAAGAAGTGACTCAACTGCATTATTTAATTCCATTTTTTTTGCTTTCGTAGTTTAGTGCTTGAGAAACATTCTTTTTCAGGATATTATCTATTAATGTTATTATTATTTTTTTTTCATTTTAACAAAAATATGTCTATGTTTTTATTGTAGTAAAGACTTTACTATTAGAATTTATTTTTAGTTGTTCTATTCAGAAAAATATTTGTTTCTGTTACTATTTTGAGAATATATTTTTTTTATTTTGCTTTTAAAGGTTTCTTGTTACTTTTTAAATAATCTCTATATTCTACACTAATATTCCATACCCATCCTTTCCTGGCAAGAAATGCTCCTACCTCCTCGTCGTTCTTGCTGGGTAGTAACTATTTATATTAAGCGAACTTGAATACTGTAACTGCTGTATGTGTAGTCAATACGTTAATTTCAATACCTTTATTTCAAGTTAATACTTTTTTGAACAATTGTTAAATTGTTGCTAGCTAAACTGATCACAACAACCTACATTAAAAAAAGTAAACGAACGAACAATACAGTTAAATCCTGCTCTGCGTTCCTTAGCGTCTTACCCCGGACGTCCCGTCACAATATAGGTTTCCTCAACTATACTTAATATTTTCCAAAACTTGGCTAATAATTTCCTCTTTGAAAAATTATTGACAAGTCACATGCTGCTTTTAAAAAACTGTATTCACCAATATGGGGACTTATATTTTTAAACAGTATTATTGATATGTCTCCAGTTTCGTTCCAAACACTCCTGCTATTTGAATATCAAATTGTAGAAAACTCTTAAGATGGATTCATAGTACACGTACCATATGCTGTATGATATGACTGTATGCCGTGTTACTTAAATTATAGAAAGCGCATTCTTAGTGTGAAAATGTAAGTTGTGCGCATGCGCAACATATTGTAGAAATCTATCATGTGACAAAGCCCTTTAGACATATTTTAATTTAAGAATTTTATTTTATTACGACATAGGTATTTAAACAAAATTATAAATAATAATTTTTTAATTAAATTAAACACCACCACAGGTAATACAACCCCTGTATTCCCGAAGGTACCTTAAAAATTTTAGCTCCTCGACTAGGGATCGAACTCGGGACTCCACGGTGAGAAGCAAGTGTTCTTACCACTCGACCACAAAGCCACCCACACACAATAGTAACAAAAATGATATTTTTTAAATAAAAAAAGTACAACTTTAAAAAATAAGTGTTATTACTCCATAGAACAAGACTATTCTGTTCTGCAAATGTTGTATCTGTAGTGAAACTGAATTTGCAAATTTATCCAACCACGTACGATTTTAACCAATTCCGTGGCGATAACCGTAAAAAAGAAAAATGAACCATTTCATAAAGTATACGGCATAAGTTACGACGACTATGAATACCCACATGAATTTACATATCTTTTTTTCTGATATGTCCTACGGTTACAGCATATGGTACGTGTACTATGAAATCCACCATTAATCTCGGATGCCTATTTATAAAGTCATTTTTGTTGGGTACTTGGACTAACTAAATCTTGTAGGAGTGAAACTGCACATCACTTTTCAAAATTCCGTGATTTGTCTTGGATTGTCTGTCGAGGAGATAAATTGTTTATCGATGGTTCGAATCCATGTGGGAGCAAGTTGGAAATTTATTTGTAATTTGTTTCGGATTAAGATGGGAGAGATGTCGATACCCTAGATGTGGTTCGGACTCCACAATAAATTGTAGGGCCTCGTCTCTCTTTACTTAACACAAAATCCCAGGATTTTCTGGGATTTACTTCAGTGACTTGAGGCGGTTAAGAAAACATTTAAAACATGAAAACATTTAAAACATCTTATCTTTTAGAATAAATTCCAAATGAAAACAAATTTATTGCTTCCTAAGTAAATAGGCTTTTCATCATAAAAATTACAATTAGATGTGCAACAGGGTGTCAAAAAAAAACAGAAACTGTTAAAATAGTAAAGAAGAAAGTTTTTTTTGTTTCATATTTTCAAGTAAAATGCCAAATAGAAAAGCTTGGAATGAAAAAATAATCTTAAATACAAAATTTTGTGGCAATATCCCCATTTTCCGACTACTGAAAATTTCATTTATTTTTGAGATTGTTTTGCCCTCATACTGAATTACATCCAACTTCCTAATTAATAAGTAAAACTGCAAATCGTTTCTGTGTATCATGGTCGTAGAGTATAGATGTGCTTACTGTCGCCGGCATTCACCTTGACCGCGAAACTCTTTCTTCATTCCAGTCTATTATTTGCTTTCGAGTTGTGTACACGTTAGGTCACTTGGGCGTATTGCATATTGTTTTTGTGTTTTTATTTTATTTGTTGTACTGTATTGTTGATATTAATTTAATAATAAAGCATGGCAGACGTACGTAGGGGTAGAAAACGACCATTTGCTGACAAAGTGAATAAATTCATAGGTGAATTCCTGGATTTATTCTATGATGGTGCTAAAATAATTTGTAAAGTGTGCGAGAAAGATTTGATGTGCTGGGATAAGCGTGATTGTGAACTTCACGTAAATAGTGTACACCATAAAGATAAAAAAAATGGCGTGCCTTCGACAACACAGTTTATGTCTGATTTACTATTAATGCTGATTGCCTGTGATGTTCCGCTGCACATACTCGATAAACAACCATTTCGAGAGTTCTGAAATAAATACAATGCCCAGGTGAAGTTACCACGTCGCATAACGTTATGTAACTATCTACCAACTGTACACGTAGACATAGTAAATAAGATGAAATGTGAATTAAAAAATACACGGCTGTGGTTATCTGTTGATGAGACAACAGATTGTAAAAAAAAATCTATTTTAAATGTTATAGTACGAGTACTGGACCCTCTTAAACCGACAGTTCCACTGTTACTAGCTAGCAAAAGACTAAGTCAGTGTACTAGCGAAACAATTACCAGGGTGATGCTGGAGACGTTAGAAAAATTTGAACTGTTAAAAAGTCAAGTGTTGATGTTTGTAACTGATGGTGCCGTGACAATGCGTTCGGTAGGCCGTTCTTTGCAAGAACAAGGTTGTACGTTTATACATGTTACGTGTAAAGTGCATGCTTTACATCTTGTGGCAGAAACTATTCGAAAAGGTTTTCCAGAGGTGGATATATTAATAGCAAGTACAAAAAAAGTGTTTTTTAAATCTCCTAAACGTCTCCGTGCATTTCATAGCAAGTGTCCCGGTATTCCTGAACCACCACAGCCGATTCTTACACGTTGGGGAACATGGTTGCAGGCAGCTTTTTATTATGCTGAATATTTCCAACAAATAAAAGCTGTGATACTACAATTCAATCCAGATGTGGCTGCAGCTATTAAGGAAAGCCAGACAAAATTCGAAGATATTTCCGTTGAAACAGTTTTAAAGAATATTGCGAAGAACTATAAACCATTGCATGAAAGCATAAAAAAATTAGAAAACAGTGCGTTGTTGTTAGCGGAGTCACTGCAAATAGTGGACGAAGTAAATCGACTGCTACACGTTATAGGTGACGAAACAAATGAGCGCGTTAAAGAAAAGTTCGCAAGTGTGTTAAATAAAGACACCGGTTTTACCAAATTAAGGCAAATATGTGATGGTGCATCTGCAGATCCATTAAGTGCGTTCAAATACTATTTTACGTATGCGTGTATTACATCAGTAGATGTCGAACGATCGTTTTCAAAATATATTTTCACCAAAGCGAACATCACTCATGGAGACAACCATAGAAACATACCTGATGTTGCAAAATGGCTACACATCTTCTCCAGTTTGTGATAAGCAAGCTAGTTCATCAAGCTACTTAAGAGGGTAAGTTTTACATACATTGTTATAAATTGTAATAGTTTATTGTTTCTCGTATTAGTTAATTACGCGTACGCCACTGTCCCACGGAACATTTTTGACAGCCCTACTTATTAGGAAAATTGATACAATTCAGTATGAAGGCATAATACTAAAAAATTAAAGTATTCTATAATTGGAAAATCGAGATGTTGCCAGAAAATTTTGTATTTAGGACTATTTTGTCATTTTATGAAACGTTTCTATTTGACATTTTGATATAAAATAACAAACAAAGCAAGTTTCCTCATTAGCAATTCTAATGTTTTGTTTTCCTGGACACCTTGTAATTTTGAAGAGATAATTCTGTTTATTTGGGAATCAAAATTTCTTTTTTTCTTTCAAGTTTTTTTCTAAAATGTATGATAGATAAAAAAATTCCCTATGTAAAATATGTAATTTTTGGAAAGTTGTTGGATTGAAATATATGTTATTTTGTTTACATTTTGAAAACACATTTATTGCGTAATTTATTATAACAACTCATAATGCAACTAACTGTGATCAGATAACAATTGAAAAGCTACTTCTTCAAGTTAAAGTACATTTTTCTCTATTTATGCTCTTAATGAATAATGTTAAGCTTTCATTCATTATTGAATAGAAACTCAAACTCCACTAATTCCATAAATAAAAGATCTAAAACTCGAAATTCTAGTGTACACTCCAGGATAGTTGTGTTTTCCACAGCCCTCACCAAACGATACGAGTCCATACAGTTTTCCACTTATAACAAAAGGACCACCAGAATCTCCCTGACAAGAGTCCATATTTTTTTCGCCTGCGCAGAACATATGACTTGTCAACAGTCTACCATAAGCCTAAAATAATAATAAATTCATTATCTCACTAATTGATTTTTTTTTAATAATTTTGTCAGTACAAATTAAAGTATCTGAAAATTATTACTGGCTTCATGAGTAGGTTATTTGCAAATTATTTAATTACGAGTATTAATTCTACTGCATTGATTAAATGGCGAAAATTGTTTAAAATTTCTTTAAAATAGGTTTAGATTTACCAGAATTACTTCACCAAGATACAGCGAACACGTAAAAGTTGGAATAAATTCCTTAAAATAGTTACGAAACAAGTACCAAAAATTCACTCAGACATGTCGATTTTTAAATACATTTCTCATTTTTTTTTTATATCAAAACATTTTTTTCAAACATTTTTAAAAAAGTTATGACATCTTCGACAATTTTCTCAAACGACAATCCCCATTTTGAAAAATGTCATTTGATAGAGCACATTTCTCTGCATATAGTACGTTAAATTCTATGGCATGTCACATGACGAAATTATTAAGAAAAAAATATTTTATTATTAATAGCACACACTTGCATTACTTATGATCCGACCCTGGTAGAGGAACTTTTTTAAGACAACATTTTTTTTCGTGTTTACGCTTTTTTTCATTTACTTAATAACGTGGATCTGACTGTAAGACGTCAGTCTTTGCTTGTCACATTGTAAGTTTTTAAAGTTCTGATAATGGTACGTTTAAGTGAGACACAACGAATTGAAATTTTGATATGATTGCCTATGGAGGCAGGTCGCGAACACAACATCTGATTTGTGAATTATTTAATGATAAGTACTCTGATCGACCTATTACATAATCAAATGTTAGCAAAGTAGAGAAGAAGTTCCGATATTTTCGTCATGTAAGAGATAATTTCACGAGACGTCGCGTCGTCCTGTAATTCCAGTAAATGAACAGTTAGATGTTTTAGTGACAACATGACAATCCTCACAAATCAAGTGGTGAAGTCGCAGCAGAGCAGTCAATTAGTCAGTCGACTGTTAAAATATTTTTTGGGAAAAGAATAAATGGCACCCATATAAAGTGAATTTAGTTCAAGAGCTTAACGAAGATGATTTCGATCGCAAAGTAGAATTTTGCGAAACCATGATGAAACAATGTAATACTAATCCACATTTTTTTCCGAATACTTTTCTCCAATGAGGCCATCTTCTGTTTAAGTGGCACTGTAAATAGGTAAAATTGTTGATATTGGTCACGTGAAAATCCACACTGAATGATGGAGGAACATATCCAGTTTCCACAGAAAGTTAACATGTTGGTTGGAATTGTAAGGACTACAATTTTAGGTCCATTTTTTATTGAAGGTTCATTAACTGGTGAAAAATATTAAAGCTGCTCTAACAAAACATAATTACAGGACTTGCCGCACTGTATCAAAATGGCGAAAACCCTAATGTACCGGACAACTCCATATGGTTTCAACAGGATGGCGCACCACCATGAAATTTTCCCACACATGGATTGGTAGGCGCGGATCAATAGAATGGCCAGCTATATCTCCGGACCTAACTCCATTGAATTATTTTTTATGGGGTTATCTTAGATACAAAGTTTATTTTAATAGACCAAACAATGTTAAGGACTTAAAAGACAGAATTAGGTACGAAATTGAAAAAATTGGACCCGAAACAATTATTAACGTTTTGCGAGAATTTCAGTTTCGGCTTGAAGCTTCAAGCAAATAGTATGCAATTTGAACATTTAATTTAATTATTCTTTGTTGTATTTATTAATTCTTGTATTTTTGTTTTATTACATTGTTATTAGTAGTTACGATATTTTTTCTCATAATTTCGTCATGTAACATGCCATAGAATTTAACATACTATATGCAGAAAAATGTGCTCTTTCAAATGATATTTTTCAAAATGGAGGTTGCTATTTAAAAAAATAGTCAATGATCTCATAACTTTTTTAAAAATGTTTGAAAAAAATTGTTTTTGACATAAGAAAAAATGAGAAATGTATTTAAAAATCGACGTGTCTGAACGAATTCTTGTCAGTTGCTTTGCAACGATTTTAAGGAATTTATTCCAACCTTTACGTGCTCCCTGTATGTGATTTGGCAAACGCCTCACAACATTTAAATCAAATATTTCCAAATAGTAACGTAAATCGATAGAGGACGTGATGCTCCGGTAAATACCACGTTCTCCTGACATAACTCCGTATTTTTATTCCCCTCTTTTTATAAGCCGGTTGTCAGTTCTTTTTTTAGTATCCTTAATTACTTTATTTAAAGCAACAAAACTAAAAGAAGTTAGTTCTTTCATTCGATTCATTTCGGTTTTTTTGTATGAGATCACTCTAACGATTAGGTAAAAAACTTGTGAAAAGAGAAGAATAAAAAGAAAAATCCATGTGTTTTTCTACCCTACCTGAAGTGATTTTATAAAAAAAATTCAAGAAGTACATTTGCAATTAACAACAATTTTTAAACTTTAATACAAAGGCGCAGTTAGGATTTTGGTTTGGTATACTCAAGTGTTTCTCATATGAAAATGTGAAAAAGTAAAAGTAATTATTAGGTTTATTCATTCAGTACGTAATTTTAGAAAATGAAGAATTTTAAAGTAAAGTAAAAAAGTTGAACAAAGGCATGTTATTATTTAAAAAAAAGTTAACATTTTAATGAAATTCATTTAAAAAATTATAAACACTTTTTATTACTTGTCTAATTTTCACTTTATTTGTTATTTTGCAACTAGTTTCATCCTATTTGGACATTTTCAAGTAAACTAAATTATACACAGATTTTACTATCATTTAAAATATAAACTGAACTGAATAGAAGGATGGGTCACTTTATGATTGATAATATAATTCAAATTTGTACAGATGTTATGTCTTTAAATGTAGGGGTTTTCTCAAGATAGTAAATTATATTATGGTGAGATTTTTATTAGCAGCAGGTTATCTAAATAAGTTTAATAACGGAGAATTATTTAAATCTATTTGGTCGTTTAATATGTTGTAATTTTTATTCCTATTTAATTTATTACTTCTAATAAATTAAGTTTTTTTCTTTTCTTTATAATGTAGTTTACTTGAAAATGTCCGAATAGGATGAAACTAGTTGTAAAATAACAAATAAAATGAAAATTAGACAAGTAATAAAAAATGTTTATAATTTTTTAAATCAAAATGGATTTTCACAGAGTAACTTCATCTTCAATCAACCGTTTTTTTAATAAAATTCAATAAAATAAAGTGGGTACATATATTTAGTCAAAATAAATAAAAAAATAAATATGATTTTTAATATAGGTGCTGTAAACTAAAAAAAATGTTTATCTAATAGTAGAATGTATGTAAGTACCATCGCGTGCAAAATTAATGCGTTTAAAAATAATAAATAAAACAGCTTTTTCTCCTATGTAAAAAGAAACTAATATGTGCACTTTTTTATTTATTAACTTTATGAACTGCTGTCTAGTCAGGGGTAGTTTACCTTAAACTATATATTTTTATTATTACTTATACTAATTTTGAAGAACGCGCCCCTGTCTAAAGTTGTCACATTTTCCATTTTTTATCTTTGTTTTGGGAGGGGGGGGCTGGGACCCGATAGCCCCTGGGTGCGCCAGTGCTTTAATACAGTAGGCATAGTGTAAGAAACAAAAATGTCCACATTAACTATAAGTCATCAATCACCTGAACTGTATAAATAATGCCCAAACAACACAATATGGTATAATTAATAGGCACATGTACCAATATATTTTTATTGTATATTCCAAAAGTTTGCACTGTCTTTAGCAAGTATGCAAACAATTTTATTTATCAGACCTCGCTTTTATATGTATAAAAATTGTTAGTCAACGAGCTGAATAACGCTCCGTTGTCGAACGTAAAGTCATCAGGTCCAGTGTACTCTACAGCTGCTAGCTGATGTCGATTGAAAGACGGAAGACAGTTGAGATGTTTATCAACGTTTAATATAGTGTTTAGCGGCTGACTGTTTTCGTATTTTTATTTATAGTGCACCGTAAAACGGGGAAAAAGTAGCTTCCTTCTTGAAAAAAATTTTTTTTAAGGTACAACCACTTGGGAACTTCACAGCATGATAGCCTAGGTCCTTGGCCATCTGTAATGGCCAATTACAACATTTTTTTGGAGGTCAAACTTTTTTTATTACGAAGAATGTCATAAATTTGTCAAAATTAATTTTTCTTACTTTTTCACACATCCCTCATGATATCTCCGGAACCAATCGAGATAATTATAGGTATTTTTTTTTAATTGATAAAGGAAATGTGGGCGAAGGTCACTGCTTTAATTTCGTTTTTATGGAAAATTTAATTTTTTTTGTAAAACTAGGTGAAACTGGAACGTTTACCTTCCTTGCTGCATTTTTTTCGTTAAGCGAAAAACTTTTTTATTTTAAGGAATTTTGTCATACCATATGCGTATGAAATAAAGCTTACACTTCAAGGAAGTTTTTAAAAAAAAGTCAGTTCTCTACGACTTATAGTTTTCGAGATTTTGTTTTTTAAAGTTACGAGTTTTTCGATCCTAGATGCGTCTCACTGCGGCACCACTCAAGTGTGTAGAGTGTAGACTATTGAATACAAGTAATCTTATATTATACATACATATATTGTCATTTAGAAACAAACTTTTCTTTGTGTAATGTGAATGCGAATGAGTATTATTTTTATTGAGTTTTTACATATTATTTAATGCTTAACAATGGAATATTTATTTTATGTTATCAGAATTAAAATCAGGTAATACAATTCTGGTAAAATCTGTTGATACTGATGTCCTGATTTTGCTTTTACATTATTACTGTGAAACACCAGATATGTCCCAAAGGAATATATTTATACAATTAGGACATAGTAAGAATATACATTTTTTGTCAATTAACAATATTGTGGCAAATTTAGGAGAGGAAATTTGCAAGAAAGTATTAATGATTCATTGCCTAACTGGTTGTGACACAACTAATGCCATGTATAAAATAGGGAAGAAAACGGCATTCTATGTTTTATATAAAAATTTAAATAATTTAAAAGATTTAGAAAACCTTTCTTTTCTGTCAGAGGACAAAGCGATGAAATTAGGGGTAAAATGTACGCTTTATTTATATAAGAATAAAAACAAAAATATAAAATCCCTGAATGAGATGCGACTTAACAACAAGTACAAATCGGCCAGCTTCTGAGCTGCCTCTTACTGACCATGCTTTTAGACAACATTTAAAAAGGTAATAATTATTGGGTGTTATTTTATTGGTCACCAATTTAATGTGATTTTAATTATCAAATAATTAGATTTGTTCTCAGAATGATAGGTCTGTCACCAACTTGTTAACACCAAACTATTTCAAAACGATTATCTATAAATTTATGGCAAATCACCCGAAACCGTAATTAGTCACCAAATAATCAGATTTATTCTCAGAATGATAGATTTGTTACCAACTTGTTAACACCAAACTATTTCAAAACGATTGTCTATAAATGTATGGCAATCGGATGATGATCTGTAATTGTTGTGATAAACAGGTATGTCTGTCCTAATTGGAAGTTAAATAAATATACAAATTTCTTAAAGACTCTTGTATTTATTAAAAATTTAAATATGAAAACTATGTACGTTATGTATGGACATAACTAATAGTAAACTAACGGTAAACCTAAAAATAATAATTGAACAAAAAATTTAGTTATGCGAAAGAACTCACTGAATAATAAGAGCTGGTTTTGATTTTATGGGCGCCCTCTTTTCCTTTTTTGGCCAATAGGCACATTTTTTGCCTCAAGCGGGCAAAAAAGAATAAAACATACATCGTAATAAGGTTCTGAAACATTTTATTTGGTGATAGGTCTATTATTTTGAGAACATAGTTATTATTCCTAACGTAAAACAGATTCATTGGACATAAGTTACGAAGATTATTCGTTTATTTTGGATACAAACTGTTATAAATTTGGATAGACATGTTTGGAGACGCTTATGTTAATGTGAGATAAAAAATAATTTCTGTGATTGAATTTCATAATCAGAGGATTTCGTTTGATGACAAAAATTTATTATGGTGACAAATAAATTTATTCTCATAATTATTTTTCTAGATCGCCCATACCTATTAAAAAAAGAAACAAAACACCTACATGTAATTATTTTCTTTTTAGGTATAATAATATAATAATAACACCACATGAAATTACAATCCTCTTTATCCCTGAAGGTCTGGAATGACCTTGTGTGGGAGAGGGCTACAGATTTAGAGACAATGGACACACACCCAATGTCCGAGTATACTACGATTAATCTCTCTCACAGAAAAATCCCAGTTCCTCGACCGGGAATCGAACCCGGGACCCCGAAGTTTTGAGGCACGATTGGCTAATTACACTTTGTGTATTTGTAAATATTTATATTTATTTGTAACACCAAGTGTGGTGACCTATTTAAGTTTTATGTGATGTATCTTAATATGAAATAAATCTTTTAAATTGGAATTGGAAGCAAGTACATTACCTCTAGACCACGGAGCCAGGTGTCTGTATCAATTAAAAATTTAGTACAATAGCCATATACAATACATGCAGATGGAAGATCCAACTCGATACGGTTGGACATTTGAAGAAAATGTTGGAAGGCAACTTTTTCTAGTCAAAAATCTGTGCCTAATATTGTAAGGCAAAGTTTGTCAATAAGATGTTCCGACAGGGTCTGTAACAACAGATGTACCTGTTTTGCTCAAGGTTTGAAATGCTGCAGTGAGTGCAAATATGCAAACTGCTGCAACCAAGGAACTGTCTAGATATTTTTAGATTCCGACGTTGACGATTTTTAAAATATTTTTATAACAAGTTTTAAATTTATGTTTTAAAATAAATAATTATTTCGTATTTTTTTTAATTCAATTTTAGGTTTTAATGTATAAATATAATGGATTTTAAATAATGTGCAATGTAAATAATGATAAGTAAAACCTAAGTGATTATGAAAATAAAATTTATGTTAAAGATATGTCAAAAATAATACTTAATAGTATGCACCCACAACACGCATAGCACACTGATTAAAGCACAGTAGAACCGGGGGAGATATCCTGCCCGCAGAAACTTAATTTCAAATAACAATAACTTGAAACGTACAAGTCGTAGAGTATTGCGTTTTTTTTCAAAAACTTCCTTGATGTGTTAATTTTATTCCGTATGCATATACTGTGGCAAAATTCCTTAAAACAAAAAAAGTTTTTCGCTTACTGAAAAAAAGTACTGCAAGAAAAATAAATGTTAAAGTATTACCTAATTTTATAAAAAACTAGGTTTTCCATAAAGACTAAATTAATTCAGTCACCTCCGCTCACGTTTCCTTTATCGACTAAAAAAAAAAAACTTGATTATCTCAATTGGTTCCGGAGATATCGTGAGGGATGTGTGAAAAAGTACGAAAAATTAATTTTGACAGATTTATGACATTTTTCATAATAAAAAAAAGTTGGACCTCCCAAAAAATGTTGTAATTTGCCATTTTAGATGGCCAAGGGCCTAATCTATTATTCTGTGAAGGTCCCATGTGGTTGTACCTTAAAAAAATTTTTTGAAACGTTTTTGTCGGTTTTTCAGTGTACTATTACTATTTTGTTAGTGGTAATACTTACTGTAAAATGGACAATAAAAGAAAAACCTTTTCTGAAAGATGTATCTAAAGATCGCAATTTGTCTCTTCTTTGTCACTACATGCTTAACTCGTTTTTAACTTTAGTGTCCTTTCGCACATGATAATTTTTGACTTCCCTGGGGTTTTGAAACATCAGTATATAAGCATTCATTTTATATAAAATTCAGTTTGTAACGACGAAACCCCGACAGAAGTCAGTGAAAGCATGTTGATTCACTATACTATTACTCTGTTCTAATTACTCTGATAATAAAATAAAAATTAGGCCCATTAATTAGAAATTACCCAAATGTTTTACTCTGTTAATAAAATGTAGTTCAAGAAATCTAATTGCACTCTATGTGGCAACACTGCTATAAACCAATAGATCATTAATATGTACGTCAGGGATTATTTTAAGCAACAAGCAGTTCCAAAATATTTTCGTCGTATTTTGTTTAAAACCGAAAACAAAATTATACATGGTGTAATATATTTGCTTTTTATCAATAATGCTTTCAATATTCATAATATATTTTTTTATAGTTCTCTTGTATCACGCTTGCTAGATACATAATGAAACACTCTATTTACAAGCCTAAAATTTTAGTCTTTTTTTTAGAGTAGCGTGCGCAGGAAGGTTCTATTTAAAAGATTGCCCTTAAAACTAACATTTGTAAAGATTTGTATTATGTTGGGTTAAATAGTTATATCTAAATTTATTATTTGCTGCATGCCAGTAATATACGTTTTCGTGTGAACATATTGTATATTGAGATTATAAAAATTATTTTAACCTGTTTCTTATCCCACAAGCATGGGATACTGTGGTTCATTCCAAGCTTTGTCATCAGTAGCACAAGTAATTCTTGGTTTATTTCGGTACAACATTTTACACACTATTTCGATAATAATTTTGCTCGGTCACCGAAAGCAGACATCGATATCAGCACACTTCATTTACATGCCATTACTTTTTGATTCAACGATATGTTTTTTGAGATGAGAGATTTAATTGAATTGCAAGTAATAATACCAAGTCAAATAAAACGACCGTTTAAATAACATTTTAAGCAAGGCATTTTAAATTTAAGTATAATACAATAAATTTATTTTATCTTCGAAATTCTCATAACAGTCGTTGTTTTAGTGCATCATAAAAATTTCATGAAATAAATGAAAGCCTTAAGCAACATATAGAAAACAAGGGACATAAAACTCATTTTATTTTATTTGAAAAGTCACTTAGTTGAGAAAAGCTGCAGATATGACATTGCTAGTTTCAGTTTTGTAAAAATAAGAAATGTGTTCAGAAACTATATATAAATCTTTATAGTTTAATTTGTTTCGAACAAAGACAATTGATTGCCATATTAAATTAATTGTACATTACTTATTGTATGAATAAAACTCTGTCTGGAAAGTTTTTTAAGACCCTTGAGGGCAATATGATACACCGAGAAAAAAAATGTTGGTAATATCTGACAAAACTGCTTGTGTAAATTTATTTTGCAAAATTTACTCAACTTATTCAGTTTAAACCAGTTTGTTTTGGATTTGAGATCCTTATTTAAAAAAATTTTAATTTTATTACCATCCTTAAGGCAATCTATGATATAAAATTATGATAAAAGTATACATATACATATATTTTATTTAACACTAAATACGCTTATTTGAAAATAAAGAGTGAATATAATAAAAAATAATATAGAATGAAACGAAATATAATAACGCTAAAAATTGTTTTCTAATTATTATTTACTAACTTTTACAAAACTTATCACAGATAAGTATAACATATCTTTTTAAACAATTATTTTCCCGGCTATTTGCCAAAACGCTGAAACTTGGATTATAAAAAAGATAATGTGCACATTATGTTCAGTACGACTGACTCAATAAATAAATAAATTTAATAACGTTGGAATGAGATAGCCCATTAAAAATTAAAGATATGTCGGTCTGTTTACAGTTCCATCGAAAAAATAGGGTTCAATGATTCTATTTCTGTCAATTCCCTTTGTTTTAATTTAATATAACTTTACGGGGAATTTCCAATATATAATTTAAATTATTCTGTTCTCTGAAGCCATTAATATTTATTACATTAGGATTTACCAAGATTCATAGTTACTATCGAGGTTTTCTAAGGGCCATCTTGACAATACAAAATGCAGAAAGCCAAAAACCGGTCTGCGACGGCCTCAAGAGGGATTACCATTTATTTGGTAAAAATTCATTTTATTAGTCGGCAATAATTACCATTAAAGCTTAATCACTCCTTTTAGTATGATACAAATTTATAAATCATTAAGAAGTCTGTGTTGGCAAATTTATTTAATTTTCAATTCAATAAATTAAGATGATTTCGACTTTGGTCCTAGTTAGGTATTATTTCTAGTATGTTTTACTATCTTGTGGAATTTCTCTTATGTAAGAGGACTTCCTCTTAAACTATTTCATTTCTGTCTATGTAAGACACAATAATGCGTTAGCTTAAATATGGAGTGACCCAAGGCTCTCTCCTGGGGCAACTCCTATTTATTATACAGTGTGGAAATTAAGTAACGCATAAATTCAGTAATTCCGTTGATATTAATTTTCTGGAAAAAAATTTCGAAGGGGTATAGCGATTTTAACTTCAGCAAATATTTTCTGTCTATTTTCAGTTTCTTATGTCATCTATTTTTTTAAGTTATGACTTTTTTTTAATGACAACCTATATTTTTTATTATTGATTTTGATAGTAGTTTCTATTCCGGTTCCGACCATATAAAATTTTCAATATGTTATTATTTGAAAAAAAATCGAAAAAAACAGTCTTAAAGTTCAAATAATAAAAATTCATTAAATTGGGAAAATTTATCTAGTTGCCTAAGTTTGACGGAAAGTTATCGACGGCACATTCGTTTTTATTTTGAAATTATACAAATAGTTGAAAAATCGAACTAATGCGATACACCGGCAACTAGATAAATTTACCTAACTTAATGAATTTTTATTATTTGAACTTTAAGACTGTTTTTCTCGATTTCTTTCAGATAATAACATATTGAAAATTTTATACGGTCGGAACCGGAATAAAAACTACTACCAAAATCAATAATAAAAAATATAGGCTGTCATTTAAAAAAAAAGTCGATGACGTCATAACTTAAAAAATAAATGACATAAGAAACTGAAAATAGACTGAAAATATTTGCTGAAGTTAAAATCGCTATACCCCTTCGAGATTTTTTCCAAAAAAAGTAAACCTTGATGTCTTATTTCAATAAACTACACAAACTTTCAATCATGTATAAATATATAATTCACCACTAACAGATTAAAAACCTATTAAATTTTTGAATGAGGAATTCTCACCAGTGCACATGAATAATAATTCACAACGGGCACAGTTACTGCTCGAAGTTGCCACACTAACGCACCATCTTCCTTGGTTGTTCCCCATCCAGTCGCTGTACCACTTAGCCATGGGAACAAGAAATTATACCATGAAGCCATCGGAATCTTTGCCGCATTTTTTGTTGTTATAGGTGTAATGAGTTCAAGAACAGCGATATCACTGTTCTGAGTTTTTGGATTGTAAGATGGGTGTTCATGTATTCTTTTTACCCCTATTACTTCACCTTCATATCCTCTAAATGAAGTTCCAGCACGTATTGTGAAGTTTGTGGATGGAATTCTAAACAAATTAATGAAACAGAGTCAATGCAAAAAATTAGCAGAAAACTCAGAGAAATAGGAGAAAATGATGAATGAATTAGACAATAAACATAATATTAAAATTGCATATAAAATAAATAATACTCTAGAGACATTTATTAAAAATGACAAGGGAAAAAAAATAAAATATGAATGAGTCTATAAGCCTACAAGTGGTACCTACCCCCAAAGTATATATTGGACAGACTGGGAGAATCTTTGAAAACAGGATTACAGACATAAAAGTCGTTATGACAATATACAACAAGAATGAACATGTGCTAATCATTTAAATGAAGAAAAAAATTCATTTGATGATAATTTTAAAATATGGACATGCTGAAAATGAAATAATAGTCTTTACAAGAATCGTTAGAATCGTTAGAAATTACCGAATTAAAAAATACTAATAATGTTTTGAATGATCAGCATGAGACTAATTATTTACCTTTGTAAATATCTAAATTACTATGTTGTCACATTGCAAATTTTTGAAATTGTGTTAGCCTACAAATTTAATAGCTTTGTTCGTAGAGATTTGTGATAGTTCCATGCATGACTATACAGATGCGATTATTACGAGAGTTTTGCATTAAAAAAGTTTTGACTGAATAAGCACATATCTGCAACAATGCGCTAATGCTTCTGACAGTTTCAAACTTAGAACTGCTTTACAAACAAACCTTATATACCTACCTACTTTGATTCAGTTAACACTAATCGGATGGTAATATTCAAGAAAACTATTGTTGTAACAATGAGAGAGAATTATCATCCGATTATTGTTAACCGAGGCTTAAAGTACCGGCCCTCAGTTGTTTAAATACAAACGTTCTGTTCTGTATTAAGTGATTTGGGCTGTGTTAAGTGAATGGTCTGGCTAGTGAAAATCGTTCAGTATACAGTCGGACATGTGCTGAGGAATAAATAAAAGTGATTGGTCAAATTTAAAAAAGCGGCTATGTGTGCGATCTGATCAGACCGTTCCATAGTCTTGTGATCAACATCTGTGTGGCCAAACAATTTTATGTAAAAACAAAAATTTGTGAAAATTAAAGCAATAAATTTATTTTTGTGATCAGTCTCTGTTTCATACTTACTGGTATGTACAATGTGCAGCAGTTAACGCCCATTTATCACCGATAATGGCAGCTCCACAAATATGGTATCTGTTAAATTGAAGAGAGAGTTGGTAAGGATAATCTTCAATTTGGACCTTTTTACCACCAACGATTTTCCCATTTATTACACTAATTTCATATTTTCCTATGTCACTTTCACTAACTACACCTGAGAAAAGAGCTTAAGAAATGATGTTTAAAAAATCTTAAAAATAGGGTACCTACATATTCCGTTTGTTATAAATACAATTAAAGATATTAATAAAAAGTTCATTATAATAAATAGGTATAATAATCTAGAATCTAGTTTAGGTACTATGTTACAGCAGTGCCAACACGTTACACAAACTCTTAATTTTATCTCTGTATTGTCAACAAAGTGATTTATTGTTATTTATTAGTAACATTCCCTGTTGTAAGCAAAAAATCACAGTTTACAAATATTTGTTTAATATAATTATAAAAATACAATATGCAGTTTATTTTATACCTTTCCAAAAGATTGTTTATTTAGGTAGATTTCAATAATTATAATTTTCCCAAATTTTTTATTAAAATATAGATGAAATGCAAAGAATATTATAAATCTCACTTACCTTTTCTTAACAAACCACACCACTGTGGTGGTGAAAAGGTACCAAGTCCTATATAATCATTAATTATTAGTAGAGTCTGGAGGTAGCGATAAATGATGTCAATTCCAGGGTTGCCTCCAGGTGATATGTTAAAACGTAAAAAGTTCATGTATATATGATATAATTATCTTACCTTGTGGTTGTTTTGGCGTATTCGGTAACATCAAAAGTTAATACGAAGAGGGCTGCAAGTATTGGTGAATGTAACACTAACACACATGTATGTTTAACAAGCGATAAGAAGTGTAAGTGTGGTGTTATTTTATCGGTCACCAATTTAATGTGATTTTAATTATCAAATAATTAGATTTGTTCTCAGAATGATAGATCTGTTACCAACTTGTTAACACCAAACTATTTCAAAACGATTATCTATAAATTTATGGCAAATCACCCGAAAACGTAATTAGTCACCAAATAATTAGATTTATTCTCAGAATGATAGATCTGTCACCAACTTTTTGTATCGCTTTGGCTGCATCACAAACCAAAACCTGTGGTTGTAAACAATGTGAATACAAAGTTTCAATATATCTTTAATTGCACCAAATAACAATTTGAAGTCATTTTTTTCCTCATTAGTTGCAACCTCTAAGCCAAACGGATGAAACATTTTATTTTTATCTATACTTCCAACGACAAAAACTGGAAATCCTTGCCACACCAATTTATATGTGGCATCAGCATGAATGTTTTTCACATCGCGAGCTAATTGCAACAAAAATTTTGTAGACAACGCAAATCTAAATTTAGGTGAATCATTTTCTTCATCTTTTTCGATAATCTCATATCCAGTGACATAAACTTCATGCATACCTTCAGAAATTGTTGAATGAGATGATAACCAAGATTCCAATTCGCCAAAACTAATTGTTGGATCCCCATATTTAACACGACGTCGGTCATTTAAATACGTTCTTGTGACATTTTTGGCATCGTAATGGCTTCAAATGTGGCTAGATTACTCATTATTGCTTTCGGTTTGAGATGTAAGTCATATAGTTTATTTATTTCCTCCTTAGCCCTGTCGCTCAACTCATAATTAGAGAGCAATTTTGATTCGTGATCATGATCTGATTCTGTACGATAGATTATAACTGCATCCGATGCCGCATCGAATAATAAATAAAGCTGAGCAGCACATTGAGGTCCGTTCCGTTTGACTTTATTGCATCTATAGTATTTCTTCACACCTTCTTCAACTACATGCTTTCGAAAAAGAGACCAAGTGATTTCTGTTGTAATAAAATTCTCGGCATTTTTTACACTTTCAAACTTTTAAGAAACGTCCAAATCTTATTTTCTGTCCGGTTTTTCTTTTGTTCCATAATTTCTTCGACCTCTGAGTATTCCTCTTCTGACTCTAGTAAAGGTACTTCTTTCTGTACAGATGTTGAACTTGTTGATGGAATTACACTGTTTTTACAACTATGTGATTCCATATTTACATACACAACCAGTCAGATACCAAAAAACCAAGAAAGACTAGCACGAAACAATGAAATTTTGCAACACAACACAGTAAACGTGACAAGTGAATAACTAAAGTAAACAAGAACATTGACCAAATGCCGCGCGCCTATGATTCGAGCGCTGATTAATCATTCATCGCATCACGCCACTTTGGCCCCGCCTTATATTGGATACTGTTCCATTAATTTTGAAAAGAAAACTATAAAATTATTAACGAATCCTATTATTTTGATAACTAAACGAATTAATTGTTGCTACTATGTTGGCGGTAAAAAAAGAATAAAACATACATACATCGTAATAAGGTTCTGAAACATATAATTTGGTGACAGATCTATTATTTTGAGAACATTGTTATTATTCCGAACGTAAAACAGATTCATTAGACATAGGTAAGTTACGATGATTATTCGTTTATTTTGGATACAAATTGTTATAAATTTGAATAGACATGTTTGGAGATGCTTATGTTAATCTGAGATAAAAAATAATTTCTGGGATTGAATTTCATAATCAGAGGATTTCGTTTGATGACAAATATATATTATGGTGACAAATAAATTTATTCTCTATAATAACTAGAGCTGTCCGATGTGCCTGGAGTACAGCCACGGTCTTGCGCTGTCGTCACACGTGCCGATTTAGAAGTGATTTACGCTGCAGTTTTATTTGAAAGGTTAATGCGTGAGGTTGTACCTATAAATTATACATAATGTCAAACGCGCCAAAGGGTAAAAAACGACCGTACGCGGACACAGTGAATAAATTTATGCAAAATAATTTGTAAAGTTTGCAATCAAGACTTAATGTGCTGGCACAAAACAGATTGTCGTCGTCATATCAATACCGTGCAACATCAAAATAAAAAAATGGCAAAATGACAACTCAGTTTATGTTTGATTTATTGTTAATGTTAATAGCCTGTAATATTCCGCTACACATACTGGATAAACAACCATTTCGGGAGTTTTGGAATAAATACAATCCCCAGGTGAACTTACCAAGACGTACATCGTTATGTAGATATATTCCAGCTGTTCGTGAAGACATTGTAAATAGGATTAAATGTGGATTAAAAAATACACGGCTCTGGTTATGTATTGACGAGACGACAGATTGTAAAAAAATTTCTATTTTAAATATTATAGTACGTGTACTGGACCCTCTTAAACCACCATTTCCACGGCTTTTTATTATGCTGAATATTTTCAACAAATAAAAGCTGTGATACTACAGTTCAACCCTAACGAGGCTGCAGCTATTAGGGAAAGCCAGACAAGCTTTCAAGGCGTTTCCCTTGAAACAGGACTACACGACGCAATAGAAAAATTGCAAAATAGTTCGTTGTTGTTAGTGGAATCGCTGCAAATAGTGGACGACGTAAAAACACAGCTACAGGCTATAAATGACGCAAAAAATAATCGCGTTAGTGAAAAATTCGAGAGTGTATTACAGAAAGATCCTGATTTTAGCAAATTAAGACAAATTTGTGATGGTGCATCTACAACTTCGTTAAGTGAGTTCACAGATTGTTTTACTTATGCCTGTATTACATCCGTAGATGTCGAACGGTCATTTTCAAAATACAAACATATTTTTTCACCAAAGCGAACATCGCTGACAGAGACAGCTGTAGAAACATACCTGATGCTATTATACTATAGATCTTCCCCACTTTGTGATGACGACAACCAAACTACTTCATAAATCTGTTTAAAAGGGTGAGTTTTATAAAAAATTTTATAAAATGTAACATTATTGTTAAAATTTATTTCCATTTAATATACTTATTCAAGTATTATGATATGATGTAAACTTATGAGTCATATGACGGCTCTGGCGGCCAGGTGACCTCGGACAGCTCTAATAATAACTCTATCGCTCACAAATAATAATAACTTGTCTCTCTTTTCTGCGTATTTGTCGCCGCATAATTCTTACGGCTAAACAAATTCTCTGCGTTATCTAATATAAACAAATGTTTATTCTGAGGATGTGAATCGCTTTCTCATAATTTAAAACTACGTATCCAAAAAGAAAATAATCAAAACCTTAAACTAAATATCCTTTCCTCTTACTTGGCATACATAAACATAATAATAAAACAACTAATATTACCCTGGAAAAAAAAAGAAAGAAACCGGATTGAAACAATTATTGTAAAAACTAATTGTTCTTCCGGGTATTTGACATCAACTAAATGAATCCTTTGTTCAAAGAGTTTTCTGAAATACACATTAATACAAGTTACAGGATACAGGGTGTACAAAAGTGAAAGAGCGACCCAATTAGGTCTTATTATCATAGAAAATAATCTACGGAAAAATCACTTCGTTACAATCCTTGAGGTTACTTGATAAAGAGTTCAATACTCAAGTTTATATGTGAAATATCAGAATTATTTGTAATTTTAAGTTACAAAACCCTTAAGAAAAAGTTACTTCATAGAAACAGAGAAAAAATAACTAATTTCAAGCCACTGTACTTAATACCTTTGTACATAATACAATAAAATAGTCCTTAAAGAAATAATAGAATTTCATTTGAAACATACATTTCAAATTTTTATAAGCCTACTGCGTTTTTTGCATTTAATAATATATGTCGGAAAGGGCGAAGATACGGGAGTAGTTTCAGGATCAAACTCCATGATAAAATTTACAAGTTTATTTTTTTTTGATAAATGTCACAATGGTAAATCAACGATTAATTATAAAATGAGAACAGAAACAATTCTGCAGAAAAGAACTAACGGTCCGCCACCGTCAGTCCTTGCAATTACTACCACTTTAAACACTAACTTTACCCGAGTTTACAAGCTCTGAATCACTAATATAATCTAATCTCAATAAAAGCGTGGGCTTCGGTTCGCAAGGACGGACCCAAGCGCGCACCTCTCCACAGTCCCTAAATTTAAGACAACCATATATGTTTTTTTTTTTTTTTTAGTGAGGGGAAAACCGCATGGCGTTGGTTGCGCTACTCAGACTAAATACGCCTCTTTTTCTCACGGTGCTCCCGCATTTGTCTCGTTTGTGACATATCGTCAGAAGCATCGCAGTGTTCTATTTTCGTATTCATTCTTGTCGTTCCCACGGCACCACTCCAGTTTCGTTCCATACTCTTTCCACTTTCTTCTTTTGTTGCATAACCTTTCCCACAAATTTCCTAATCTTTTCCCAGTATTCTTTGCTGCGTTGCATAATCTCTATCACACTGTCTCTGTCCACCTTTTCGCTCACTTCCGTCTCCAGCTCTTTCCTCCACATTTCCCATCTGTCACATGTCAATATTGTATGTTCAGCGGTGTCTTGCATCCCGCAATAGATACACTAGTTTTGCTGGGTTAATCCCATTTTTTTTCAGGTACGCCCTGAAAGCTCCGTGGCCCGATAGAAATTGTGTCAAAAAGAAATCCAGATTCCTATGCTCACATTTTATCCACTTGCGGAGATCTTCTATCAGTGTTCTTGTCCAAGCTGCGTTTTCCGTGTTCCTTTCCCAGCATTGTTGCCATTTCGTCAAGGTTTCTTCTCGTTTGCCCTGTTTTATTGCTTGCAAGTGCGAATTCTCTTTTCTAAAGAGGCGATGTCTCTCCTCTGCCAGCAGCGCGATTGGGGGAATACCTGTGATCACCTGCAGTGAATTTGTGGAAATAATCCTATAACCACTCGCAATTCTCAGCAGTGCCTTTCTTTGGACCCCTGATAGCATGTTTCTATATGTTTTTTTTTTCCAATATTTCGTACCATACCGGTGCTCCATATAGGATTATGGAGTGTATGACCCCACATAGTACTGCTCTTTTTAGACTACTTGGTCCTCCTATATTCTTGTAGTTTCCTTATAATTATGCTCCAGGTTGCCGAATTGAACACGTTTTCCACATCTACTGCTATTAATGCCAGCCATTTTTTCTCACACCTCCTAGCGTCTCCCACAATCTTATCAATTGCCTGAATCGTGGAGTGATCCTTCCTGAAGCCGAATTGCCTGTCAGAAAGCCCACCCTTCTCTTCTAACTTCTGTTCTATTCTCTCTTTTATCACTATTTCCATTAGTTTGCCCACCGTACTCAGCATACATATGGGTCTAAAGGCGGATGGGGATTCCGGCGGATTTCCTTTCCAAATGAGGGTGACTGAGGCCATCTTCCATACTTTTGGGAACTCTTGTCTTGTTATTATGCTGTTCAATACCTGCAAGAAAACATCTGGCGCAGCTGTTGCTGCCAGTTTGACTGCTTCGGGGGGTATTTTATCGGGCCCTGGCGCTTTTCTTAGTTTTATTTGCTCTACAGCATGTTTTAGTTCTTGTAGTGTAACGGGGGGGAATGTTTCGACGGACTTTGTCACCTTCTATCCATGAGTCATCTTTATAGGGGAACAGATGTTCTGCGATTTCTACCTTTCTCGTATCGCTCAGGTTAAATGGGAGTGTATATCCTATACGTTTCATTGTTATCTTATGATATAAATATATGGTAATGTTATCAAAATGTAAACAGTGACGTCCAACAACAATCTGAGCTGAATGCTGATTCTGCTAATGTTGCAAATACCACAATTTAGTTATTTTGATTACCAGTGGCGTCGACATATATTGCTAATAATAACGAAAAACAAAAGCCAAACACTCAAGTACATTGCCGAATTCAGAATTCAATACTCTGTTCAAACTGTAAAAATATACAGAGGGTCATGATAAAAATTAGAAAGTTGTTATCACATCCGTTGAAACCGGAAGTAATAAATCCTTTTTTTTTATGTCAAATAATGCCTTTTTATTTTTGTATTGACTATATATAACAACATTTTTATAAGTTAAAAATTACACAAAAAAAAGAGGGTGAACCATATCTCAGTGACACCCGGTATATTATGTACTAAGAAATAGATTAGTTTACAAATTCTGCAAACTTAGAATATAAACCATGTATACGATTAGTTAATTAATTAACATTGACGGGAAAGTCATTATACTAGGATAGGATCACCCTTGTAGTTTGTGGTATGTAATGGCAAAGTTGTTAACGTACGCAATTTGAGCACTATCAGCTATTTTGTCATATCAGCATGTATGTACAGAATATACATGTTCGGTTCGTTGACTATCTATTTTCTAATTTGTCAATCATCTCAAACTTGATTGTCGCATCTACTCGTAGCACCCTTCTTTTAAGATATGGCACATAAACTGTTGTATTATATTATATTCAGCTTCTATGTTACGATATCCGGTATTGAGAAGTGAAGACAACTTTACTTGATGTGCAAATTAAAATATTCATATTTGTGAAATCTGGAGGCCCTTTTTATTGTAACAGAAACACACGCGACTATTGAAAACAAACGTATATTGTCTAAATATTCAAAACTGCACAAATGGATTTATTTTATAACGAACAAAACCTCTATTTAACAACTACTAAACTAACAGAGCACTTAAACATTCTAAAGTAGGCATCAGACTGAATATATTTTATTATCTTATTCTAACTTATCATGTTTTTCACCATCATCAGCAAAAACATAAGAATTGTAACATTCAACAGTAAGCCTATAGTCCGGGCGCTTACATTCGGCCTTCCTGACTGGATGATGGTCGGCAGTGCATCTGAAACAAACCAAAAACAGGAATAAGTGCACCGCCCTATTTTTAAGCTTAGCTGCTTTCTCTTTTTTCTTTTTTTGATCTATATAACCCAGGGATAAATCCCGACGGTTTTTTTTTAACTCAAAGTTACATGGTAGACTTAGCACTTAGCTCAGGGACACCCAGGATCAGCATCATCCTCGACAGTCAAAACCCAGAGGATGATGATTATCCGATGGCGTTCAACAACACCCAGGGACTGCTAGCCCCGATGGCACCCAACAAGACCCAGGGACTGCTAGTCCCGAAGGCACTGGGCAAAACCCCAGCAGAGGCCCAGGGATTCTAGCATCCCGACGGGAAACTACGAGCACAGGAATATAACCATTCCGACGGCAGTTTACAGGCACAGAAATAAAAATATTTCGATGGCATTACTCTACCTTACTGGGCGTTGTCAAAGGTGATCCATCTTTTGATTTGCTCAGTAGCATACACTCCAGTATAACGATTCCTCGTTCTGTTCGACCCAGGAATATCAGTGACTTCATACCGGTCATTCTCCAGCGCCTTGGATATTCTAAATGGCCCTTTCCACTTCCGACTTTTACCAGCGCTGACAATAGATGAGATCTAAACGAGTACTAATTCACCTTCGACAAAAGATTTTGGATTTGCTCGATGTGAATCGAAACTGACCTTTTGACGGTGCTGATTGGATTCTATTTTCTCGCTGATTAATTTACGGAGGTTGAGAACATCTACACAATCTTCCGATTCCACGAATCCAACGTTCTGGGGACCTGCCCGATAGCCAACTAGCGCTTCGGCAGGGGTTGTTGGAATGGCCTTGTTCAAGGTGTTATTCAGGCCCAGTTGCATATTAGTTACATTTTCATCCCATTCGTCATCATCTTTGCTGGCCCCCATTGTCACTAGGGAGTCTAAAATGGTCCAGTTATACCGCTCTACCTGGCCATTACCACGTGGAATTCCGACAGCATTGAGATGTCGCTGTATTTGTTTTTCATCACAGAACTTCCTGAACGCCTTGGAAGTGAAAGCTTTGCCCCTATCAGCAATTATACGTTTTGGTACGCCAAACACCTTTATGATGTTATCTAATTCCTCCACCACATACTTGGCCTTGGTATTTTTGACAGCTTTGATGAAACTAAACTTAGTGAATGCGTTCACGGTAACAATGACATAGCTGTTTCCTTGCCTACTCTTACAGAAGGGTCCCAGGTGGTCTATATGTATTGTGTGAAATGGGTGCGGGATTTTAGGTATGGGATGTAAGTAGCCAGGTCGCTTTCCTGACGGTATCTTATGATACATGCAGCTCATGCAGGCACCGACTTATTTCTGAATAAATTTTCGCATTTTTGGGAACCAAAAATTACCGGAGATTCGTTCATAGGTCTTATCGAAGGCAAAATGCCCAATATCGTCATGATTGTATCTGCCACCTACACGCCTTAGGGAGCACCACTCGGTTACCACATTCAGTTCGACGATATACTAGTCCCCTGCGTAGGTCATAATCATGAAATGTAGATTTATTCGAGTGACGTTCGCCCGACTGCAGTATACTCTTGATGCTGTTTATATTTTGATCTATCTCTTGTGATGCCAACAACCAGTCATTTTCGGAGACAACAGTGGCATATGCACCTTTACGGCAGTCAATCACCGGGTTTCTACTCAGTGCGTCCACGTGACATACGCGTCCCTGGTCTGTGCAAAATCTCGAAGTCGTATTCCTGCAGATCCAAAACCCATCTTCCTATTCTGCGACTTAAGTCCTTTTTCGTCATAGCACTTCTCACAGCAGAACAGTCCGTATAGATTTGAAGGTCACCCCTACTAAGTAATGCCTGAATCTCTTCACCGAGGCCATAATAGCGAGTGTCTCTAGCTCGAAAGAGTGGTACCGTTGTTCGGTCGGGGAGGTGGTTCTACTGTAGTAGCCAACGACCTTTTTATTCCCCTCCTCTACATGCACCAACATCCCGGCCAATCCTACTCGACTGGCATCTGTGTACAAGATTATTTCCTTTCGACTATCGAAAAGGGTTAGAAGAGGGGATGACGTCATATATCCCTTGAGGCATTCGTATGATTTTTGTTGCTCATCCGCCCATACCCACTGCTTACATTTCTTTAATAGGCTGGTGAGGGGCTTGGCCGTTTGCGCAAAGTGTGGCACAAATTTTCTAAAATGACCAACCAGACCCAGAAATTGTCGGGTCTGATGTACGTCTCTCGGTACGGGAAATTTATCGATTGCCGTTATTTTCGCTGAACTTGGTTTCACTTGGCCATTTTTCACAATGTAACCCAGGTATTCAATTTCTTCGGTAAGAAAGTGACACTTCTCCAAATTTAAACTAACTCCATGCTCTTCCAGACGAGTTAAAATCAATTCTAAGGTCGCCAAGCCTTCGTCAATGGTCATTGAACGAACCAAAATATCGTCCAAATATACTAACACCTTATTATATCTCAAGTCACCTAAGATCATATCCATAGCACGTTGGAAGACATATGGAGCGTTCGTCAAACCAAATGGTACCTTCAGGTACTCATATTTTCCATCTGGAGTAATAAAAGCAGTGACAGGTATCGATTCTTCGGAAAGTCTAATTTGATAGTAACCTGAACGACAATTTAAGCTTGACCAACCTGTAATCTACGCACAGCCTTGATCGTCCGGTTTTTTCTTCACCATGATGATTGGACTGGCAAAAGGTGACTGTGATGGTCTTATAGTTTCGTCTTGCATAAGCTCGTCAATAAGTTCACGCAGAGCAACTTTCTCGGCTTCAGCTAACCTATAGGGTCGTTGAACGATAGGAGTATCTGATTTTAAATTAATAGTCATTTTCACACCGGAAATACATCCCAACCTAGAGTTTTTACTCGGAAAGCATGTTTGAAAACCCTCAACGATAATTTTGATTCGAGACTGGACCTCCGGTTGGTCAATGCCGACCCTGATAACTTGACGGTCGTGTACTTCTTACACGGATCCTATAACGTTGATGTTTAATGAAGCGTTAGTGAACAACAGCTCGTGACCTATACGGGAGTATTTAATTTGGTAATCTTCCGTAAAATTTTGACCTATGACCACCTCGATGCCTGGAATACATCTCTCGACGACGAGTAACTCGATCGGCAGACAAACAGAATCAACTGAAAGTTTACATGATGTCATAGAGAAATCCTCGATCTCAGATCCTCCAAAAACGGACAAAACCACAGGTTTCGGGAGAATAACAATTTCTAAATTCAGTTGTTTTACCAATCCTGCGGTAATTAGCGAACATTCACTGCCAAAATCAATAAAACACTGGATTTCGATTGTCTCATTAATTCGAGCCAGTTTATAAAAGTTATTTCTGTCACCGTCCCTTGATATCAAGAGTACCTGCTTATCACTTCTAGTGTTGCGGCTCACTACCTTGGCCCCTCCTGAGTTTCTTGTAGCAATTGTCTATTGTGTGTCCCTTGTTGCGGCAATAATTACAATGTAACTTACTACGTAAAATTTTGCGGACAATTATATTGTTTATGTCCAGGCTGTTTACATTTATAACACGGGCCAATCTTTTTACCTTCGTACCTGCTATTGACCTCTAAAGATTGACTAACACCCTTTTTAAACGGCAATACTTGATTATTGTATTTTTGGGGTATCACAGAAACCGTTCCCGTATCAAATGATTTCAAATAAACAGCTAATTTAGAAGGATCAGTTATACAGGCTGCTTTAACTGCAAATTTTACATTTTGATTATCTAAACTGCCTACGATAAGATTAACCGCATCACTACCGCTTAAATTTAAGTTCATTCTACGAATTAACGACAGTTTTTCAAAGCAGTATTCATAGAGACTTTGATTAGCTTTAGGTTTAAATAGCAGCATTTCTGTCATTAAGCTATGTAAATCACGCGTGGAAGGAAATGTTGTCGCCAATAGCGACTTCCACTCGCGCCAGGATTTCGGAATAGTTTGTAAACTTTTATACCAAGTTTCCGCGGGCCCTTTTAATTTATTAATTGCTAAATGACAGATATTAATATCGCCCCAATTATAAATAACAGCATGCTCATCAATTTTTGAAATCCACTCATTTATATCGTGAAACATCGGGTTAAAGTCAGTGATATCGATATCTCTAACGGACATGCCTATGTTGGGCCGTTGCTCGTTTTTTAGCATATTAACTATATCTAGCAAACCTGAGTTCAAACTTGGTGTATCTACACTTGGAGGTGGTAATTCTGGAGTAAAAGAATGCTCGCTAGCAACACGGTCCTTTGCTCTTTTAGGGCTGTCCGTGTCGCGTGAAGAACTAGAACTGCTGCGACGGCGGCGATGATGCCTATGCTTCCTCTTTCCCATGATGTCACGCACAATGATTGCACTTTGCAGTTCAAAAGGTCAGAATATCCCACTTTCTGATGAAATCTGGAGGCCCTTTTATTGTAACAGAAACACACGCGACTATTGAAAACAAACGTATATTGTCTAAATATTCAAAACTGCACAAATGGATTTATTTTATAACGAACAAAACCTCTATTTAACAACTATTAAACTAACAGAGCCCTTAAACATTCTAAAATAGGCGTCAGACTGAATATATTTTATTATCTTATTCTAACTTATCATGTTTTTTTTACCATCATCAGCAAAAAACATAAGAACTGTAACATTCAACAGTAAGCCTATAGTCCGGGCGCTTACATTTGTTACGTAAAAAATTACGAAATTAGTTACAATAACAAACAATCAATTACATATAAATCTATTTTATCTCTTTGAGATGCAAAGAATTTCTTTATTTCATTGCTTACAAAGAAAAAGATCATGAGTGAATTTAATTTTACCTTAAAAGTGTTGCAAATTTTACAGTAAGGGGTTTTTGGGAGTTTACCAGTTTTTATATAAATTCATGGAAAAGTCTTTGAAGAAGTGAATGTTTGTGAAAAGACAAAAAATTTTGCCGACCAAAGATACTTATTTAAAAAATTCATTTTAACCAAATAATACGGAATAAAAGTTTGAAACTCGCTGAGCATAATTATGAAGATTCATTCCAGAAGACATGTATGAATTTTACCTCGAATTTTACCGATTGATATCATAGTTCAGGAGCTAATCACGTTCAAATTTCACTTATATTTACAATATAAATTTTCCCTACATAAAGTGAGAATTAATTAAAATAGATATACATGTACCCTCTAGTACACTTTCAACTACTGATCCTCCAAATTTGGTGTAATTTGACCAAACCGTATGGAAGAAATAAATTTTGAAAAATTACCTTACAAACACTGGTTCGATTAGCCCTCTTAAGTAGATACTACAATTTTCTTCTTCTAAATCCAGATTTTCGGGACTCCAGCCCTGTAGCGTCAATCGCCATATTAAATTAAAGGTGAATTTGTTTTTATTAATACCTCGCTTATTTTCAACTTTTGACTAAAAATGGTTATAATCAAACCTATCGGAAATGCTAATGACCAAAGTTGTAGAGAATTAAACAAACGGAAACTGGTACAAAACAATGTTTTCATCATAATCTGTAGTTAAATTTTTTTCGATGCTAAGACTTTATCGATAGATAGACGAAAAGTTAAACCTTTAGTTCTTCTAACATGCACAAATAAATAAATTATTCTAAACCTAAATCATGGCAAATAAGGCATTATTTTTAAGCAATTTTCATTTTCTGTAAATAACAGGTAAATGAACTGAATTATACTTACGAAATAAAATTACCTCACTTTAATCAGCACATTCAAAATTTACTTTGACGTTCATTAGATACGCTGAATTCAACGACCAAAACAGATTCTCATTACCTCTGCGGCTTATAATAACTGTAATTTGGTTGTATCAATACAAGCGGATGAGTTTTATTCGAATATTTAATTAATTAGTGGAATAAAGTTAATTTCGTATCATATATCAGGATGCGCTTTAATAGATTTTTCAGCATATTTGACTAACGTCAGATTATAATAAAAATAATGTAATTTCTTCCTTCGGCTTGCCTATATTGATACCAATTTTCTATTGAACATGATAGTTCGAAAAATAGCAATCTCTGTTTCATCGCTCGTAACTAGGCAAACATTAAAGAGAATGATCAAGTATTCGGTTGGGCTGTCGCGACGGGCTTAATTTTCATCATATAAAAAAAACCGCTGCCAATTACTTGAGGATCAGAACTTCCTCACCGTAGTAAAACTCGACGTGTGGTGGAGTTTATAATAAAAGTAATTTTTGACGTTTCAAAAAAGTCACATTTTGATGATTCAAAAAAGTCACTTTGACGTTTCAAAAAAGTCACATTTTGACGTTTCTAAAAAGTCACATTGGTGGAATGTCACTAATATTTTTTATGCAATAAAAATTTTCAAAATTTTTTTCACAAATACATAACCTCCTCACTTTGAGGGGTGAGGAAGTAATAACTTTGTTTCTATTTGTGATACCATTCCTTTGCATGTGAGACTCGGTTTTATATTTTTATCCTTATTATATTGTTAACGGTCGGCTCGCCGTATCGTTGGGGGTTAGGTTTAGGAGGTTGAATACTGCTGTTTTATTGACACACCGGGTCATAGTTTAGCCAAGTGTGGAACTCGGGTAAAGGCTTCCAAGTTCGAGTTTTACTTGTGTGTGAGGACGCGTCGTCGATGGGTAGATATTGCTGAGTTTATAAAAGATTCCATATTTTAAACTTGTAGCTTGTAATAATGGGCATTTCCCACATATTTTTTTATTTGCCTATTTTATAGTATTTATAAATATTATGAGCTCACAGATTTTTTTTTCGTTTTTTTTTTAGCCTCGGAAAGGGTTTAAAAACCGCTGCTAATTAGTTGGGGATCAGCTTCCTCATCATTGTAAGTGTGGTGGAATTTATAATAAAAGTAACTTATGACGTTTCAAAAAAGTCACATTTTTTGACGTTTCAAAAAAGTCACATTTTGACGTTTCAAGAAAGTCACATTGGTGGCATGTCACTAATATTTTTTTTTTAGACATTGCGACCGATTTTGCCCATCAACGAACTCAATCTCTTCCTTGACCTCTAGAATGTGTGTACCAAATTTGAAAGCTTTATCTCAAAAACTGTAGCTGTTATCCCGAACCACACAGACAGAACAATTTTTCTGTCTTAAATTTTGTGTATCGTCATAAATCGAGATTCGTCCAGAAATGCAATAAAAATTTTCAAAATTTTTTTCACGAGTACATAACTTCCTCACTTTGAGGGGTGAGGATGTAAAATACCAAAGTTTTGAATTTTAGACTTATGACGTCATCCGACTAGATTTGGCGCCAAACACAAGCAGCCAGTGAACGCGAAGATGATACCGCAGTATTGTACGCTTACTTATTTCCAAAATATAAAATTTTTTATCTAAAAAACAATATAAAGCAGTAAAATTTTTGATACTCAAACAAATAGGAAACATCCTAATCATAACATGAATAATTTGGAAGTGAAAATAAAGTCAAGTAACAGATAGTAGTCCAATTTTTAGGTTGGTAGGATTCGGGACTCCTCGAAATTCGGAAATCCATATTGCGACAAAGAAATGGTCGAGGAAATTCACAAAATTTTAAAAATAATTGCCAAGAAAAAAGTTTTTTTTATAATATATCAGAGTTGGTACCTCCTAAGGTAAGAATAATTCTATTCAGAAATGAAGAGGACTAAATTTGCTACAAAGCGAATTTAGTTCATTTTGCACCGCTTCATGACTCCCTATGAACTAGGTTTGCTGGAACCTTTAGTATCTCACATTTTATTGTTATTGTCTTCATACAGCATCAGTTCGTTGTCGTCATCCAGCTCTTGGAGATATTTTTTCTTCACTGTAGGATATAGGGGTGGGTCCTTTACATCGCTGTCATAAGGAGGCTGTTACATATTTTCGTAGAAAGTATCGCCGACCTAATTGCAAATGACGGAACATTTCATGCTTTTCTACACCTTCACACAAGTTCGCAGCTATTACTACATTTGAAGAAAATGCATACCAAAGGCCTCTTTGGAACGGAATTCTTCAAAATTGTGACTAGAACAAGTAGTCTACTCCAGATTCTCCATTTTGTGCAATTTTTCCAGCGCCAAACCAGCATTGAACCCAACTGATGTATTGCAAGTAATACTTGCTGTTGTTTAGGCCAGTGGTAACTAGACAATGCTCTAAAACTTCGTACTTCAAATAGTGGCAGAAGGATGTACAAACGAATAATTTCGTTGTAAATGTCACACTAATAAGAATGTTAGTAAGGAGAAATTATGAAGATTTGCCCTTATAATAGTCATTTGGGGTCTATTAGTAGCGTGAGTGGTGAATTTTTAGGCGGTTGCGAGAGCTAAAGTACTTACTTTTATTGCGTTGCCATGCTTTAACTGTTAACACTAGGAAAAAAATAAAAGAATGAAATGTACTTGTCCTAGAACCGCCACACCCGAGATATGAAAAAACGTTCTTTTTTGGATACCATTTTGAAAATTCTAAAAATTTACTCGCCTGTTTCAATGCGTTTGGTTTGGTTTCTTTGAATTATATGTAAAGTAAAACTACCTCACAACTGTATTACAATGCGTAGAAGTGATGATAAAACAGTAATTACGTTAATTACATAGGTTTATAAATTAGTTTCATCTGTCATTTTATTTTCAGACTTTTAGACCTCTTTTGCTTTTGTCAAAATAACAAAATTTGAACTATTTCCAACAGAAGGTGAAAAAATGTCCTAAAATCTAAACTGCGCTTCTACTAAAATTGTGACAATTACAGGTATTTTATAAAACGAACTTTCAATAATTAATTATGATAAAGAAATATTGTTTTATTATATTGAGCCAACAAATGTCACTTTTGGCAATGCAAATATATATCAAATGGCCCTCACATCGTAAATAAATCGCATTCTAGTTAGAGAAATGGTATTATATTATTTTCGTATATTATTTCTAACCTAAAAAGTTTTAAAGTTTACAGTATTAATTAATTTGATAACATCCTGTCCTTTTGGGCACAGCAAATGAATATTTCATTTTTGATAAATCCATTTTTCATGAATATTTAATTTTGTAGCAAATCCTAATGCGTTTTCTATGTTACTCTATTTAGCATATTAAGGGAAGGTTAATTCCAATTAAGTTTAAGCTTGTTGATACTATTGATTAATATTACTTTAATATCTAGCTAAATTGAAACTAAATAAAAACCTTTTAGATGAGAACAACATGAAAATATTATTTTAAATTAATCAATCATATTAATCAAATTAATATTTTGCCAGACCAGTTTCTTTTATTTTTTTAAGTAAAAATGTATGCTGAAATTTCATATCACCTTGAACTCAAATATCCAAAAATAATGTTAATTTTTGTGATGTTTGTATGCGTGTTTGTTATATTTCATGTTAACTCGATAACTTTTGTCAGGCTTAAAAAGTTTATAAATATCCTTTTTACAGTGTGATCGCAAGATCTGTGAAAGTGTGAAGTCTTTCAGTATTCACACTTGTGAGTGCTTACTCAGCTAATAATAAATTATTTGTACGAAATTGTCACATGCATAACAATAATTTTTATATCAAATAATGGTGAAATATCTCCGTATTTACGCTAATGAGTTATTTTTTTATTATTTTAGGCTTTGATGGAGTGTAATTCTTAAAGACCGATGTGCACAATTCTAAAAGGATACCTCTTTTTTCCGTCTTTAAATATTAAATAAAAACTTTTTTTAATAGTGGTAATTGAAAGCCCTGTATCTTAAAATTGGTCCACTATTCGAATAAAATTTAAAAGGAAAATTTCATTTCTTTTTACTTTTTTCTACTGACTCCCGAAGTTTTGGTCCTGAAATTTGACTCACCCTGTATATTTACAAATACGCTACTCATCATTTAAATTCATATGTAAATGTCGTAATAATAGTGAACTTTCTTCATGTAATTGGTTTAGTGACAATTGTTTAGATCTCTATACAAAGTTAATTTGCCTCTGTATAAACGTTATTATCATCTAAAATGCGGTGAATATTTACTTGGGGTTAAAGGAATGGAACCAAAGGGCCTAGCAAGGCAATTAATGCCCAATTTCGTTTTGTCACTATGTAGTTTAGACACACCAGTTGCAACTCATTCACAAAATTAACTTTTCGAAGGGCACTGAACTAAAACTCATTCTAAAATGGCCACAGACGTTTAATGACAGGGCAATTGTAAGTTCATAATGTAGGTACTCGAATTATATTAATGATCACGTAGTATTACGACACCATGTTTACCTTGTGCAATTATATAAAACACTGTTTTTAATATACAGGGTGTCCCGCAATAAATAGGATACAACTTAACTGCGGATTGCTGTCATAAAAATATGAGGATTTTCTTGATAAAATGTCAATCTCCACTGCCTCATTTTTGAGTTACGGTTCACCAAAAATAGGGTTCTAAAAATTTTGTCTTTGCAACAATTAAGGATTATTAGACAAACCGACTTGATATTTGATAGGTAAGGTTGTGTTTCGAGACATGAAAAATACAACGGTTTTACTTATTTTGTTGTTGTTTATAGAGGACGCTAATTATGCAAGTATTGATGATTTTGACTGTAAAAAATTCTTGTCAGTGATATTTAGAATTTTAATAATTAATTCGAATGGGGAATTAAATGCCACGTAAAAATAAACTCTTTTTTTCGTGTTGATAGAATGCATCGATTTCGAAAGACAAAATATGAAAATGTGAATTTAGGTACCAACAGAAAAATAACATATTTAGGGGCAGTCTTCTCACTTGCTGATAAAGTACTGATGATATCTAACTTTCTGGTACTGCAAATAAGTATCTTTTCATTTCCACATATTTTTTTACAGTGAGATAAAACAGACTTATTTTGAGGTTATGTGAACAAGTTACTTTTCACAGATTTATATAATCATGTTCTTGAAATTAGTCACGTCAAAAAATATTCGATTTGTATAAAATCCTCAAGAGAAGGTGGAATCAGCTGTTTAAAATTTGATGAAGACAGATCCTCATTATCAGACCGTGTATCTATCAGTTGGATTTATTATACATATAGGTGTCAGGAATTTTGTCAGGATATGAAAAGACCAGTCCTTAACCAAACCCTTTTTTTCCGATATGTAATTTGAGGCCTGTAAACTTTCTTTGCTCTTTATTGTTTTTTATCTATTTCTACTAGCCTACTATGTTTTTAATCATCTTCAGATGATGTCAGTTTGATTGACTAAATGCTAATCTAGTATAGTCTGCAACGTATTGGTGTTTGTAGAAACTACTTTGACGCCAGCTTTACACAAAGGTGTTCGATCATTTCAGAGATAATATAATGATGAAAAAAATGCAAATAGTCTTAAAAAATCATGTTTGAGATAAGACAAAATACACAGTAACATTTTAAAATAACATAGAACAATATAAAACATATAAAATAGACGTTTAAAACATATAATACTGTAAATACGAAATGTTTGATTATTCACTAATTTATCTTGAAAATCCTTAGCTTTTTTTCCTAATTCTGTTCCGTTTAAACTTTCTCAAGGAATTTCCTCATTTAAATATTCATCATCGCTTAAATTGAATGCTTTTCCTGCGACAGATTTATTATTGGCACAGTATTCGATAAAACGAAGCCAGTATCTATCAGTTTTTAAAGCATGTGCATTACCAACAACAATTAACAAAGCCTGGGCTCGAGTGACAGCTACATTAAAACGCTGAAATAGAAAAATATTTAATATTAATATCAGTCTACCCAAAATAGATTGTAATTAGATATTTTTACCAATTAAGTTTAAAATATTTTGTAGTGCATGTTTATTTATTTAATTCTTGTGGACAAAATTTTTTTCTTATTAATAACTTATTTGCAGTTATCAAAATGCAAATCCAAACCTCGGCAAATTAGCTTTTGACATATGTAGTCATTTTTATGTCTTTGGACTAAGTCTGCCTCCACAGTGTCTACTCGACTACCAACTATTTAACTATTTGACTAACTTAACTAACAGATTAATTTAATTTCAACTAATTAATTCTTTTTTATTTTGAAACTAATCGATTCTATTCTTTTGAAATTGGCGCCGAAACATATAACCGATTAATACTGGTTTAATTCTGACATGATTGGACTTAAGACCGAGCTCGGAGTATATACAGGGTGTCTCACTTTTCATTAGCAGGACTTCAACAGTCGTTAGAAGGCATCATTTTAAGAATAAAAGTTCCTATAAATATGGGTCGTAGAACGTGAGATATAGAAAGTTATATAAATTTTAAAATAGAAAATATTTTTTTCTTTAGTTACAAAATATATAGGGATATACTGGTCACCCCCTTCTACTTTTCCTCTCATAGCCCCTTCATGCCCCCTTTATGACCCTTCAAGACCTATTGCGCTTTATGACCCTCTTATGATGGCCCCCATTATGACCCATCATGACCTATTTATGGACAACAATGGGTCATGAAGTGTTATAAAGGGGTCACGAAGGGGTTATGAAAGAAAAAGTGGAGGGGTGTGGCCAAGGTATCCCCTATATACTCAAAATAAGCGCTCTCGATAGATTTATGATATTGCGGTAAAAGACTGGGTATTTGAGAGCAAATGATTCGATACTAAACACCATCCTCTAGAATTTCCAGTGAATATTTTAAAAAATATATGAAGTAGCATTCAACTTTTCCAGACAAGGCCCTCCAGTTAGGATACATCGTTTAAAAAAAAACGGTAATACCAATTAAAAATTCGAATTCGAATTCCGAAATGTGAATGGTGAAGTTATGTTGTGCTTATAGCTTCGTGAAAAACTGTGTTTATAAATGGACAAAGTGTAAAAAAATCAGAGGCATTTACACTGGAGAACTGAGAAAATTATGGTGAAAAATTCTGACTAAGTCATGAAAATTAACAACTATTACAAAGTAAGTTTTTAACAAATCAGTGTTAATAAATGTAAATCTACGACTACATATTTACTAGGTTTCATAAAAAAAAGCATAAAAACTTATCAACATATAAAAATAATGTTTGAGTAAAAAGCCCAACAAATACCGTACAGTATATACAGTGAGCAAACAAATACTAAGGAAGGCAAATTTTTATTACAACTACTATTAAAAAACTATGAAACATGGAGGATGGAAAATCGTTAACTGATATATATAATCTTATAAAAAGTGTTAATGAAAATCTATGTGAAAAAATTGAGGAAGTTAGTAAAGATCTTACAAATCTTACGGAAAAGGTGAATAGAGAAGCTAAAGACATCAAACAAAAAGTTTCGGACTTAGAAACTGAAAATAGAATACTAAAAACACATCTCTGGATGGCTGAGAGAATATTAAAAAAATATATTGTTATCTACAGCTTTGATCAAGTTGAAAACAAAACAGAGGAATATTTGATATATGAAATTCAAAAACTGTTGAAGGAAAAGCTGGAAATCGAACTACCTAAAATAGAATTTACTAACATCTTTCGGCTAGGGAAACCATCAAATAAAAAAAAGACCAGTTTTAATCGAACTTCTTTTCACATTTAACAAAAGTAAACTTATTAAAAAACAAAATAAAGTTAAAAGGAACAGGAATATTCATCAGTGAAGACTTGATCAAAGAAGACAGGAAAGAAAGAAAAATATTAGTAGAAAATCTAAAAGAAGCAAGAAGTAAAAATAAAGTAGCTAGTATAAGAGGAAATAAATTAATAATAGAAGGAACAGCTTACACAAGTAAAGAATTGAAAAATCAAGAATATAGTTTAGTGCCAAACGAGAACAGATCACCATTGGTGGTGGTTAGGGAAACTGCTTGTCAGCCAGCAACACTGGTAACTTCCAAATTTCAGGAACAAAACATTGAAGGAAACATAGAAGAAGAAGAAGAATAAATAAATTCTAAATTCACAGAGGAACAGGAAGATGATGTAGAGACAGGTCAAAAAAGAAAATTCGGAAATAGTCCTGGAAAGATTGGTAAAGAACGAAAGAAAAAATTAACCCAAATATATCAAGAAGACCCGTTAGAAATAACAATAAATAATAACATTAATAATTGTTTAAATATAGTATTTATATATATATATATATATATATATATATATATATATATATATATATATATATATATATATATATATATATATATATATATATATATATATATATATATATATATATATATATATATATATATATATATATGTTAAATTCGTTTTCCGGGTATACTCCCGCGTAGGTGATAGGCCCCGAGAGGGGCCTATCGGAAAACGAATTTAACATTCACCACCCGCGAAAACCTGAAAAACAACATATATATATATATATATATATATATATATATATATATATATATATATATATATATATATATATATATATATATATATATATATATATATATATATATATATATAGTGTATATGTCTATGGTAGGTATATACTATGTCTATATTTTTTGAATACATATTTAAGAAAAAGTAAGGGCTTGGGTATATCAAAATTTGGAAGATATACTAAATGTAATAGATTAATGACAGTTGTTGTTATTAATATTATAGTTAAATTAAATATAAAAATTAGAGAGTTTTTTTTTTATTACATTTATATCGTTTTAAAATTTGCAAGCAAAAAGTTGCATTTTGTTTTAGTTGTATTTTAGTTTAGCTGAAACTATATGCACTTATTATGTTAAAATTTTAGTTAAAATGTATTATTTATAGGAACAGACCACCAATAATAGACCGCTGGGGGTTACGGCCTTAGGTTTATTATTGAAGGATAATCTTCCCTCAAGAAACAAAACTTCTGTTTGTTTCTTTCGAAGATTCCAGTAGGTATCATAGTTGTATATTATAATTACAAGGAAATGTAATAAATTAAACTTATAATTTTGTAACCATTATGTAGCACAAATAAAAACCTATTCTATTCTATTCTATGTTCTAAAGTAGATCATGATTTTACATTGTGTGGTACTATAAATATCCGATTGATCCAAAAATTCATTCAAAATCGTTGTAATTCTTTAATTATTGGAAAAAAAATACAATAAAAAAAATGAGTGCGAAATCAATGACGACAATTTAATTCGCATGAGACGTTCCATTGAACGAAGCTGACTAATCAGATAAAAAAATATATCCAGTTAATTGATTAACTTTTTTGGTTTTGACACGCTTTACTTTGGACTACCACGTGGAGTTTTTAAGAATAAGTCTAAAATTCAATGGAAATACGAAAATTGTAACTTATTTTGAAAACTAAATAGTAAAGGATTTAAATATAAGGTATATTCATGATTTAGATCAATCAAACAACTTTTGGATAATCTTCAGAAAAATATTTACTTTACTCGAAATCAACACCAGAATATACAACTTAATAGATCAATAATAACTGTCAATATTATATATAGAATAGTATATTTCTAAATATGCATATCTAACTAGACGTGGAAAAAGGAATGACGTCTTTGGGCAACATTGTCTCAATATTCTAAATATTTAATGAAAACATTGTATGATGTACGTTATAAATTTGATAAGGGTAAAATAACATTTTAGGTCTTTCTCCCTTCTTTACATGATTTCATCATTTCATAGACAACAAACAAATTGATTATTCAGTAACCATGAAGTTTCTATTTTATTGTCATTTCAATCTTTTGCAAATTGAAAGGAATATATAACAATCACTAATTAATGGATAAAACAGAGGGGAACATTCCTAATAAATAGCTACTCCTTGTCTATCACTATTTTTTATTATGTGACTTAATTTTTCCCTTATTACTATCTTAGAAAAACACACCATAAAAAGATAATATTGCCACACATGCCCAAAAAAAGTCAATTAAATGGGTATACTTATTCTTCCACTAACAAACGCATTTAAACTCGTAAAATATAACTATTTGATGTTCTAATACCATAATTTGTTTTACCTTTATGACACTGATTATCATTTACAGAAAAAATCTGCAATAGTATGCAAAGCTTTGTTGTCACTTTAATAAATGGAAGTCGAAAAATTAATAAAATATTATTTATTTTAGTTGTTATCCATACCTAGAATATCATTTCCTAAATAATGTTTCATGCAAAACTTCATTACTACCAGATATACCTGTATATATAGTTGATGATATATAAATTAAGATAAAACACATACACAGAAATTATTTCATTGTCGGTATTTCTAAATAATATTATAGATAACGCATTGTAATATTTTTCAGGCTAAATTCATCGGTTTATTACTTTTTTGACAAACACAATTAAAATATCTGTGTCATTTTATTTTTATTGAAGTTGATGAAAGTACATTTTACATATAAACGCAATAATTTTTAAATATATAATACATAGTATATATATATATATATATATATATATATATATATATATATATATATATATATATATATATATATATATATATATATATATATATATATATATATATATATATATATATATATATATATATATATATCAGGGGCGTGCGGTGAGTTCTGATACAGGGGAAGCAGTTTGTGATATAGGGTGATGGGTAGTGCGAAGCCCCGAGCGAAGCGAGGCAACATTTTTAAGAAAAGGGGCGTGGCTTCGGTATAATCATTTTTAAAGCAAATGTCGAAAGCCGCAGTTATGATATCTAGAAAAAAAGTACACTTGTAGCACCGCCACTCCTCAATAAATATAAAACATAAAAACACCACAAAAATTAGTCAACCCCCGATTCCAAAACTGCACGGGCGAGGGTTACACTTATGAAAAAAACGCAGACACACAAACATACCCACCGACATTGCCAGTGCCCGTGGCGGGGATCGAACCCGCAGCGAAATAGAGAGTTTGTTCAGTCACACTTGCCATCGTGCACTCCCTAGCCAACTATAAATCGAGCCGGCTAGTTAAGTAGTTAACATGCACATATCTACCTATTTATAATGTAGTTTAATCCGCATCTCCTTTTTTGGGAAGTCGGAAATAACTTTGTCGTAAAAGTTTGAATTTTGGGACATCTCCTTCACAAAGTCCCTTTCTATTGTCAACAGGGACAATTTTTAAAGCCGCTCTTCACTGGTTGAATTTCTTGAAAAAGTTTTTATTCTTTTTAAGGTCGAAAAACTGCGTTCAACCGAAGCACTAGTTGCAGGTATCATCAACACAAACTTACACAATTTCAACACTTCAGAGTAGGCCTGATCCAAACTATTTTCTTTTATAAATATAATCAGTTCGTTGGCGTTATGTTTCTGGCTAATATCTTCTGTAGCATAATTATTTTTAAATTCATTAAAATTACACAATGGGCCTCTTCACAGATTTTTTTTATTGCTTTATGTGATAGTGTTTTATAAAAAAACTTGCCGAATTTTTTATTTTTTTTTTTTGAGCACGATTTCTATCGAAAAAAAAATAACAAAAGTGCGGAAATAAAGCGCGCGCTTTTACGTGACGTCACGCAACTCACCTTAGTAACGTCAAACGGACTACGACCTTGAACATCACACATCGGTGTATTGCAAAGTTGGTTCTCTGCTTTTTGACAGTTGACCTCGAAATTGACTTTGACAGTCGTTTCTTCTTAGTTTGGATTGTTCTGTGTGGAATATATTTAAAAAGTGCTTTGTACCAACATGTACAAATAACAACATGAATTGTCCAATCAAAATTTTCGTTTACGTTCCACCAGATGAAAATAGACGAAAAGTATGGTTTAAAATAGCCAAAGTTGAGAAGCAGTTGACTAAAACCAGAACCATTTACTGTTGTGAAGATCATTTTGATGTAAGAAAAGTATTTGTATTTAGAAATTGATGCTAAATTATTGAAATTTTACAGTTAAAAGAAGAATCAGAAAACTGGAAAAATATTGTAACAATTGCATGTTAAAATAATGGTAGTTCCATTATATTTATAAATAAATTACACGAAAATAAGATTACTAATGATTTACCGTTTTGTTTTAATATTCCTGACTTCTGCTGATAAATAATCCAAATTTGACATGTAAAACTCGTCCACCATAATAAAGTCAACTTTTCGGCAGATTTTCTGCATTTTCTTTAGAAAATCCTGGCTCCATTTTCTTCCAATAATGTGCAGAAACAAAGCAAAACACAATTCGTAAATGAACACGCAGAACATAACCACAAAACTAACCGTAAACACTGTAAAATGTGGCAGTTGTGGTATGATGTTAGTAGTATTAGGGGTTCTGACAAATGCTACCAACATGATTCCGGTTTGTGTGACGTCACTCAGTTTCATGGTCAAATGAGTGTTCAAATTGCCATAATAAATGTTTATTTTTTTATTAAACAATGGGAGACTTATATTTCAAACAGAGTTGCGCAAGGTGAATATCTATCAGTTAGCTTTCAAATAAACATATTTGTTTTGAGATTTAAGTAGTAGTGAAAAGTCCCATTGTAAAAATTGTATATCACTAAAATTTTTAAATATGTTATTTAGTTACCCTGTGATATTGTCCAAAATTTCGATAAAAAGTCTTCGATATGAAGTTCTACGATCCACTATAAATTCAGTTCGTATTCTTTTTCTTTGCGGCTCTAAACTGTCATTACTAGTTTTTTCCCAGAACTTTTCAAATTCATTTCTTTTGTTACAAATCAAATTTTTAAATTCTCAATTTTCTTTACACAAAATCTAACGTCATTTGATTTAGTTTGCAAAATATTGGATAAATGGGAATATTTCGGAGAAAATATTTAACAAAAAATTTAAATCAAAATCTCTTCAATGAATCTAAGTAACCTCTGGATCCATTCAAAGTCTCAGTGTCCCAATCATCTTTGCTTTGTAAAATATTTTCAAATAAATCAATTAGAGGCTGTCGATATTCAGATACAGTTTGTACTAGCCTCCCATTGTAATTCCATCGTGTTGGAGCAACTCTGGATAGTCTCTTCTGTACTTCCGAATCTAAAGCTCGTGTCCGTTTTGATGATTTTGAAAAATAGGCAGCCATTCCACTAATACTTGAAAAAAATACTTTGCACTCTTTAAGACACGCTGCAGATTGAGCAAGAACTAAATTTAATCGATGCGCAAAACAATGTACAAATATTGCATTCTGAAAAGTCTCTTTTACTTTGGCCTGCAGGCCCCCCAATTCACCAGCCATTACAGCGGCCCCAACATAACTTTGGGCGATAAGTTTAGCACCACGCTGTAGATCATCGACTATCTGACAAACTATAGCATATAAAGCTGCAGCCGTTCTCTGCGTTGTTCCGTCTAAAAATCCTAAAAAACGCTCTTGGACTTTCCCATTTGGATTTATGTATCGTACTACGATTGACAACTGATTAATATTCGTGATATCGGTTGTTTCATCTAACATAATTGCAACAAAAGGAGCTTTTTTATTTCTTGCTTGATCTTTTTTAAAACAATATTGCTTATCGACTGAATCAAATCATTTTGAATATGATTTGATGTACCGCGAAATACCGTGGAGTGTTCCAGATGGTTACTTAAAATTGTATCGTATTTTGCTAATAAATCAACTAAATTGATAAAATTGCCCCTATTAGCAACGCTCCGAGATTCAGTATGACCTCTAAAACTAAGTTCATTTTCGCTGTGAAAACAAACAATGTCAATAAGACTTTTTAACATCTCGATTTTTTTTACAAGTTCATTATGCTTACGGTCACTTTCTTTCAACTGTTGATCTAGTGAATGCTTAATTCGTGATTTTCCAAATGTTTTTTTTTTAGAACCGCTCGCAAATGAGTTTCACACTTACCATGCCTCTTTGTCACTTTGTGAATGTTGCTTAAATCTGAAAAGCCATTTTTATTCCAAACACCTTTTTCATTTGTGAAAAACAATTTACACAAATTTTCACAACCCGTTAACCACTGATTAGCACTGTACATTTCAATATTAAAGTACCTATAGCATAATTTAACTTTCGTTTTTAAAAGTTTTAAATCAGGTGTTGGTCTCCCGTTTCTAATAATATCCAGTTTATCTTGAAACGAATATGTTGAAAATCCCTTTTTCAACAAATTGCACACCATACAAACACAAATAATATTTTCCACAGTGCTAGGACCAGCTTCCATATTAAATAAGCAATTCTAAAACTGTTTATACGCGCACTAATGTTCAACGTTTTCAAAATCACTTGTCGCCATACCACAGGTTTAGAAACACCAAAAAAGTTTTTACAAATATAGCACAAAAGCTGAGAATAATACCACGAAGACTAATATTAAATATAATATTAAAATCTATAAAAGAAGACGCATTACTATGCTATACAGCTCAGATATCAAGATTATGAAGTGGGGATGGGATGCATTTCAAGAAGTTGCTTATCAGTTATATCGAAGTCGCGCGAGTTCGTGTTGGCTCGATTAATCGAGTGCGTCATCGTTACGGTTTTAGCGTGCAACATCTCAGCTGTTAAAATGCAGGGCCGTGTCTATTGAAATTGGGTAAAAGTAAATTTTAATGATTAATATATGTGACAAATAATAATTAGGTTCTAATTATGTGTTTGTTTTTTAATAATCCCAAGGGAAGCACTGCTTCCCTTGCTTCCATGGACCGACCGCCCCTGATATATATATATATATATATATTTATATATATATATATATATATATATATATATATATATATATATATATATATATATATATATATATATATATATATATATATATATATATATATATATAAATGTGCGCCATAATGCACTCCCGATTATTCCTCCGTGCAAATAAATGCATGTTCCATAAACTTAGAACTACACTTGTCATTTAATATCTGTGAGTCGCCTCTGTCTTTGATACATTGGTCCTCGATAATTCTCATTTTCGTTGCTATCATCTATGATTTTTTGTCACAATGTCTCTAGATTATTTTTCATAATTAAGACGGCTATTTTGCAAGATTATTTGGTTCATTTTCTTGAAATACGATGATTTATGTTCATGTTATTTCCATGGTTGCAGCAACTGTTTCTTATTTGGTATTTTATGTACCTGTCTACTTTGTCTTCGTCTGATATCCTTTTATGTTACAGCTTTTCTATGTTTCTATGATGTTAGGTTTATAATAGTAATAATTGCTAAAGACATCAATGTATAGAAAGATATATGCCGGAATAAATTAGATAGAAGTATTAACACAAACAATGATTTTTGATAGAGGCATGTCAATGTAAGAATTACACTTAGCTCCATTTGGTTTGCAATATTTACAGTTGTTTCATTTCTGGGAGACCCACTTCTAGATAAATACTGGACCATCACTTCTTTGACATGTTATGCATTAATGACCTAAATTCGATAACTTTAACATTCAACTTTTTATTGATTTTTTTAACTATTCCAGTTCTAAAATATTTGTATTTAGGCTGTGTCACCGATTTTGCGTATGGTTAGAGGCGAACTAAATAATTGAAAAGTATTATATGACCAAAAACAAAAAATGATTAAATATACAAATAGCATAGAGATTATTACCTTTGGGTTTCTGAGAAAGCCTAACTGACATCTCCTATCAACTTCTTCAAATTTGTTAGTATTTCTTGATCTTACTGTAGAAATAATTATAACCAGTTTTTCCTTTCCCTGAAATTGTTCAACAGATCCAACTAAAATGCTATTCCACTGTTTCCTCTCGCAAACTTTATGTACCATTTCTACCTAAAATAAAGTAATTTTAATTAATAAGTGTTAATTTTTCAAAATAAAACTAACTATCTCAAGGAAAACTCTACAAGAGTATGATGTACCCTTTATTAAAATGATTTAGGAAACGAGAGCATAAAACAACATGGTCGAATTAATGTTTATATACAATATACATACGTTAATATATTCTTCATAACGTGTTGACATAGTAACTAAAAGGTAGTAATTTTTAATGGCGTCGCTTTAAAAAATGAAACACGCCCGATGTTTTTTTTCTAATCCTAATTTTTTGCATTTTCTTTCCTACGACGAATAGTGTGACAATATGGTTCGAAAAATTATCAATCTATAATACAGTTTATTTTGACTGTCATTTAGATCAAAGGAGAAAAATTTAATTACTCATGCAACTGCATACAAGGTATATACAAATTATGAAATAAATTCCATGAATATAGTAACAATAGTTTATTTGGAAAATTACTCGAACCATTATAGTATGTTATATAAAAACACACCGTTGAGTCCATTTACATAATTTTTCAGCCATTCCGCCAAAATCGCCATCGATTTTTTGTTTTTTAATGAAAAACTGTCCTTCTCACTTTTCAATAGAGCCAAAACTTTATTTCTGGCAACATACAATTTTTTATACTGTCCCATAATTAAGTACCTTCTTTCAAGGAGCGATAGAACTAGAAAAAATAAGTTGATCATTTATTAATTTCATAATGTTACGTATTTTGTCAAATTTTTTCTAAATTTCATGATTTGTACCTTTACAAAAATAATTTCATAATATTTTCAATTATTGTTTTGTAGAGCAATTTAAAATATCGCGTTACGCAATGGAGCATGTAATTTAAGGACAACAAAAATTTACAATAATTTTCTAATTAGTATTATTTTAAGTTTGTGTCTAAAGTTCAGAGGATGATCATGAATAAAAAAATAAATTGGTTGTTTATAAACATTTGTTAAATTACATGAAAATATTGTGGAATTATTTTTGTAGAGGTATGTAGTATAACTTCAAAACGATGGCTCCTTTCGAAATTTAGTAAGAGCACCTTTTTATGCAGTGTTTAACACAGGTGCCTTTTTTTTGTTTTAAATGTTTAAAAATAATAAGACAAACAAATTATAGCGAAATTTCACCCTCACCCCCCTCCAACTACCCCAACAAATCATGATATTTAGATAAAAATTTGACAAAATATGTACATGAAATTAATAAATGGTTCAAAATGTAATTTCCGCAACTTAAGACATTTTGAACCTATTGGCAAATGACTATGTTGTATTTACCCCTCTTGAGGGGTTGTAGCTTTATGAATTTACTTAAGGCAAATGTTTATATACAAAACCCAACTTATTTTTTTCTAGTTTTTTTTTTAAATAATAATAACACCACATGAAATTACAACCCCCTTTATCCCTGAAGGTCTGGAATGACCTTGTGTGGGAGAGGGCTACACATTTAGAGACAATGGACACACACCCAATATCCGAGTATACTACGATTAATCTCTCTCACAGAAAAATCCCAGTTCCTCGACCGGGAATCGAACCCGGGACCGGGAAGTACGTTACCTCTAGACCACTGAGCCACGTAGTTCTATCAACCCTTGAAGAAAGCTACTTAATTATGGGACACCTTGTATATATTATGTATATCCAACAATACTTTTGTAATGAAGGTCTATATGGAAATGTTTTTCTGGGCTATAATTACATAATCATGTGCCCTAAGCAGAAGGACCACGCGCCATCTGCTAATGACCTGCCAGCCACTCGGCTGAATTTTGGCAGACTGGTAAGGTCTCCAATATGACAAATCTGCCACTTTTTTTATCACGCGATAAATGAAAGATAAATATACAAACCTGCTTCCTGTATGGAGTAATAACACCAATATGCTCTTGAGTAATTTGCATGCCCTTTACTCGATTTCCAACCAATTTTGAGATATACGAAATCACTTCTTCAATCTCCTGTATGTTGAAGAAACTATAAGAAGTAAAAATAAAAATAAAATTTGTAAAAATAGTGTTAATGGCAATAATTACACTGGCCGACACAATAATTGTAACATAGTTCACAGTACTGTTTTTATATTGTTAATACCTAGAGCAGTGGATGAACGAAAAAAGAAAAAGCATGCCTTTTGCGATTCCAATGATATGGCGAGAACACACAAATCATATCGATGACTGCTATTTATGTGTAACAAGAACTGAGAGATATTCCAAAAAAGAAAAACAAAAAATCAAATATCCGAATTTGCAATCAACCCTAAGATCTGTTCTTCACAATGCATACTTACCAGTGCCAACTGTGTCTTTAGATCAGCAAAATATTGTTTTGGGAGGTAATGGATATAGTAACGACTCTTCAGACAGCCCAGACCAGTGTGCCGACACTTTGTATATTCCAGAAAGTTTTAGTGACCTTCACTTAATTGCTCAAAATGAATTGAATGATTTGATACGTGACTTGGAGCTATCAACAACAAGCAGAACATCTTGGTTCCCAACTTAAGGAGTGGAACTTACTGGCTAAAGAAACAAAGATTACGACTTTTAGAAAAAGATGTGCAACATTTTCCGTATTTTATAATATGGAAAATTCAGTATGCGCGTGTATTGATATTCATGTTTTAATGCAGGAAGTTAATATCGAGCATTCTCCTTCTGAGTGACGCTTATTCATAGATTCCTCCAAATACCGTTTAAAAGCTGTATTACTACATAATGGAAATTTAAAACCATCTATACCAATTGCTCGTTCAGTAACATTGAAAGAGGATAATGACAGTATGAGCACCATAAATAAAATTAATTACAACATATTTAAATAGTAAAATGTGGGGATTTTTAAAGTAACAGCCATTTTAGTATGGCTTCAAGGAGGTTTTACAAAATATTACTGTTTTCTTTGTTTGAAGGATAGTCGTGCAGTAAAAGAACATTTGGCCGGAAAGGAAAAGAATTTGAACCAGAAACTAGTAATGTTAAATATGTGCCCCTTGTAGACCCTAAAAATGTTCTTCTGGCACCTCTCCATATTAAACTTGGGCTAATGAAAAATTTTGTGAAGGCTATAAATAAAGACGGTGAAGGATTTAAATACTTAAGAGAACTTCTTTCCCAATTGAGTGACGCCAGACTTAATGAAGGCATTTTTATTAGTCCTTAAATTAGAAAATTGCATGACGAAGCAGATTTGAAAGGAACACTCAACAGAGAGGAACTCAGAGCTTGGAACTCATTTGTAAGCGAAATCAGGGGATTTTTATGGAACAAGAAGGATGAGAACTACAAGCAACTAGTAAGCGAACTTTCAGATTCTTACCAAATGCTTGATTGCCGTATGCCTTTAAAAATTCACTTTCTGCATTATCATTTAAATTTTGTCCTGAAAATTTGGGTGCGGTAAGCGACAAGCAAGGAGAAAGATTTCATCAAGATATTAGAACAATGGAAACTCGTTATCAAAGAATGATGGGATCTAGCCGTGATGGGTGATTACTGTTGGTTCTTAAGGCGAGACGATTTGATCCCCCATAAAAGAATAAAATTAACTGAGCATGTTTTCAGAACCACGCCATCCCTACCCTAAACCTCACCGCGGACGTAAAGCCAATTTTTATTTTTCAAAATAAAAAAATCATTACTTTCACCAGGTTTTTTGGAATTTTTCCTGTGTACATACAATCCCCCACATGTACTCTGTAAACTGATATTTTTAATTATTAAAATTTTTTTTTATGAATTAGAATGCATTGTACAAACAATGTGCAGAAAAATGCCTTAATGCACAATGATAAAAGGTGAAAAATTACATGAGCTACCGGCAACCAGGAGGGGCTCAGCCGTATCTGGACGGTATTGTCGTCCTCACTGGATACCATTGTTTGCCAACTTTGTCCCTCGTGTTTTATTGTTTGTTTGTTTTTATATGTTTTTACATGAAATATATGAAATAAAAAGTAGCCTTAATTAAATTATCAACAATACAACGGAGAGGAATAAATTATGTTCTACACACCACGTGGCATAACAATAGGCAAAAATCAAATGTTAGTCTTTGCTAAAATAGTAAACAAGTCTCGCTTACCTATTTGGGTATTTCTCTACCTGGTACCGATATGCCAACCTACTAATGAGCCCATCTTTTGACACCGGTGATTGTCCTTGATAGCGGGAATAGACCGATTTTAAAAAACACATATAATAAGGCTCTCTTCACGTTATACGTGCAGTCACGTTCCCCTCACGCTCAGATCATGGTCCGGTCACAATCCCAGTGTATACACACTTGTTTTATCTCGAGTCGCTACCAGAGTTTCTACCAGACCAAAATAGAAAATGTCTAAAATTAAACTAAAGAAATATGGTGAGTAAATTTTCTAATATGGATCTAGCTATGATAGCAATAGCACTAGATGAAGAGGAAGAAGAGAATAAAGAAGAAAATAAACTTAAAGAAAGAAAATTTTGGATTCACCCAAGTTTAATTGAAAAGGGAAGTGAAAGAGAATTGTATACACTACTTTCTCATTTGATCGACGCGACGAGGAAAGTAAATGTTTTAAAGTATTTCCGTATGGGTATTTGAACTTGATTCTATTACTTTAGAGGAAGTGATAATCGTTTTGCAAAACAAAATTAGAATAACCACCACTGTCCATACGAACCCAAACCGGCAGAGTATTACTATTGCGTTTTGAATGTTGGTAGTATGTAGTAAATTTAAATATACACTGGCGATTCGCCCAAGGGACGTGATGATCACCTTTCAGGCAAATAATATTTTAAATAGTCGCCCGCTGAAATAGAATATATCATAACTCTAACGTGATCGAAATTATACCGTATGTTCATATTTGCACACTACATATTTCAATAATAATTTATGAAATACATTTTATATTCGAAATCATCGATTTGTATGTTTTTTTAATTATTTATTTAACGCCAACTTTTTTCCGCTAACAAGGTCAATCATCGGAAGTGAGCTCATTGCTTCATTAGCGCTTGTCTAAGCACTGGCATATCACTAACCTGAAAATTTTGCGAAACCCCCGACTTTGCCTGGGGCGTAATAGTCTAAGCAATAGCGTGCAAATTCGACGATGAAAGAGACCATATGAGTACTATACTTATTTCTCTTTTGAGGTTTTTGGTATGGCGGCCGGGAACGGACGGGGAACATTTTTTTTTTAGTCGAATGGTTACCGATATCTGTCCGCATAGGTAGTTAGTATATATACTCCACATACTCCAATTACGCCGGTACACAAAATTTCCGGTCGGTGCGCTGTAACCGGAAATTGAAAAAAATGGTTAGTTATCGGACCAAACCTAGCGCAAAATATACGGTTTGGTGTGTACAGTACTGTACTATAATGGCAGATAATTCTATCAGTCGGTTTTTGAGCAATTTGCCATCAAAGTGGCGAAAAATGAATCAGAATTTGAAATGTGGAAAAAAATTGTTAAAATTAAAAAAACGTCTGCCTAGCGAGCTTATGGTTCACAAGGCACTAAAAAACCCTAACCTTGGCTGACAGATATTTTTGCAAAATTTAAGCCCCCTGAAAAGGTTAAAAAGTTCAAATTACTTGTATTTTCTACTGTAATAATATTTCCAAAGGACGTTTTTTAATATTTATAAAAAATGTACAGACACGAAAAACTGAAATTTTTTTAACCTTTTAAGGGAATTTATAATATGCTCACATAGTAAGTATCTACTCGAAACACCGCATGCCTACTGTCCTTCTCATCACCGAGACCGATGATTTGTATGATGAGAATAACATTAATAAGAAAAAATGATTTAAATTAAATTAAATTAATTTAAAAACAACAGAGTATTGATGCTACATATACATTAAAATAGAGGAAATTGTAGAATCTCAAACAGATTTCTGGCACTGTTATCCAATTGCAGCAAAAACAACGAGAACAAAATACATAAAATTTTATAATGAGTTAATGTTAGGCTGCCATAATTACATGTTTATTAAAGAATCAGATAAGGCAAGCATGTTTTTGAATTTACAAAAAATGTGTTTGACAATGCGGGCATAACGAATATTATTAAATTGAGTACGGGTACGGTCCTTTTGAATGTGTATTCAGCTGTAATATTGTAGATAACACACCAGCATTATTAAAGCCGCATTTTTTTCTACCAAAGAGGTAAAGTTAAGTGTTCGATTATTTTAACATGATTTCATAAAAAATGAGTAAACGAAAATTGTTAAGTATCGCAGGACAAATGATTTGACTCTCTTGCATAATAATGTTTTATTGGAATTTGCTAGAGTAAAGAACGAAATGTAGTTCTTGTGAAATTTAATTTTAACAAGTCTGAAAATAATTTCAGGAAATTTATTAATTTAAAAATATACCTATATACAGGGTGCTACGAAAGTATATGGCAATAATATTTTTAGGTTGAGAGAAGATTCCAAGAAACTATCTAATATTATTTGATAAGAGAAAAGAAAAAGTATTGTATATATGCATTGTATATATGTATATATATATATATATACACATATATACATATATAATATATATATATATATATATATATATATATATATATATATATATATATATATATATATATATATATATATATATATATACATATATACATATATATATATATATATATATATATATATATATATATATATATATATATATATATATATATATATATATATATATATATATATATATATATATATATATATATATATATATATATATATATATATATATATATATATATATATATATATATATATATATATATATATATATATATATATATATATATATATATATATATATATATATATATATATATATATATATATATATACAATGAACATTTAATATTGAGATCTCTCAAAAGAATTGAATTAAATCAATTTATTTTTTCAAAAAAAAATGAATTTTAATTGAAAATGGCAATTTTTACATACGAATAAAATCTTTATCGAAATAATATAGTAAAAATTGCAGTAAAACATATTGAATAATATAGAAGACCTTTTAAAAACATAATCCTAGTTTGGATACATGAGAATTTGATGGATATTCTAATACTCAAAAATATAGGTCGGGTACTATATAAATAAATCAAAAGTTTAGATCAATTCCGGTTAAATTGGAAGCGAGCTTTTGCGCAAGATTAACAAAATATAGCCTTAAATGACTTAAATGATATTTTATAATTTATAAATACTTGTCTAGAAGCTAAAAAATTTACCCGGGACTAGTTTCATGGTCATCGGGTGTATAAAAAAAATAATGTAAAAAATTCAAAATCCAAAATTACAGTACTGAGGATTAAAATCATATTTTCATACAACAAAATATGGTTGAATAGGTATCATTGTGCATTCAATAACATATTTTTAAATATTCTTCTTTTGTGACAATAAGAATAATTATTAACAAAAAATAAATCATTGTTATGTAAATAGTAGTTTATGTAAGTCTGGAGAGAACGCGTAGGCAAACTTCATGGCGATACCGAAGGGAAGACCTGAAGACCTACGTGTGCTATAAAGGCCGTTTTCGGATGAGTTACGTACAACATTTTGAGGGCACCCATGCTTCTTTAGCATAATTTTATCTACTTATTGAAACATTATAATAATCAGGCATTACGGGGCAATTTTTAGTCCGGAAAGTACTTCTTTACATGAATAGTCCTGTAAAGAAAAATATTCGGGAGTAGTCCTGTAAAGATATACTTTCCGGCCCATAAAATGTTCAATAAACCATGATTTTCAAGACGGATGCCTAAAATTAGTAGTTATTTTTATCAACAATCTGCTCTTAACATACTTTAAAACATTTGTCAATTTTAAATCCAGTTTTCGGTGAGGACAAATACATGGATGTAAATTTTGCATTGGAATCAAAAGCAGATCTTATTCACAGATTGTGACTACCAAAAATGGCTGAAAATGACAAACACGTTAGTATTTCGCTACTTTGCTATGAATCCTAAAACTAGATGGGGAATAGGGTTATCTTCCAAAATATTTAAAATATATGTAAAAAGCCATCTTAAGTGGGACACAATTAATTATAATTGTATAAAATCCCTTGCTTAATGGAACATTCTAGAAAAAGGGAATTTAGGTGTCATCCCAGAGGCGGATTTAAACCTAATATTAAATTCTAAAACATGCGTGATATAATAGTAATAAATTAAATTGTAATTTTTGAGAGTGTACTTGCTCATTAATTAATTAATCTTTTGCATGTCACTTCGGCACCGATGAGTGGTCGTCAACCTCCTAGAATTATATTGGCACCGATGAGCGGTAGAGAATTATATTATTTACATATGTATTGTCGAAGGGCGTCCCTAAATATAGCACATTGTTATGCTTACCTGCTGTGTAGACTTTCCACTTAGTACAAGCCCCAAAAGACATTCATTTCAATAATTTGCTACAATTCTATGCATCTATAATAAAGTAACTGATATATAATCTGTCTGTCGTTGAAATGTATATAGATTGATGATGTGAACGATAACATTCGTATTATGAACTCTAGTTAGGAATCTGTTATGTGTACGGAGAGCATAAAGATATTTTTTTATTTATTCGATATTTTCTGTTTAGTGTATTGCGTAGAAGGACGTAAAAAATGATGAGGAAGTCCTCGTCTTCAGAATTTTGTATTATGTAAAGTGTGCGACGTTAAACTATCATATACGTAAATTCGCTGTGACGAAACATGTGTCGCCGAAAAAATACCAAATGTTGATTGGCGAAGACAAAGGCGGTGAAACAGGGAGCAGCTGTTACGTAAAGATGTTTACAAGATAAAATGCTGTTTACTGTACTGCCTGCCCCTGTTAGAAATAGTGGGAGAATAGTCGTATGACTAAACTTCGCCCTTTAAGAATTTTTCATAATAAAGACTATTATTATTATTATTATTATTATTTAGAGACTTGGAATTATTTTTCAAATTATTTTTTTGCGAGGCTAAGCTTTTTAAGAAAATTCTCGAACCTCATTTTATATAAAAAAATTTAATTTTTTTTTTTAAATCAAAGTTTCACTCGACTTAAAATTCATTTATTCAAAAAAAGTTGGTTAGTTCTAAGTTTTCCGGGTGTTTACTAGGCTGCCATGAAGGGTAGGATTTATTGAAATTTTTTGAGTTTTAAGAATCGACAGCCAACATTTTTACAAAAAAATAAATTTCATCAAAACAGGATATAGAAAAATTAATTTTTAAATTTTTAATAACTGTCGACTTAGTCCTTTGAGAATAAATTTTCAAATTTATTTTTATTTTAATAAACTCACATTAAGCATAAAAAGGTACACTGCTCAAACTTTTTTTTTTGAATCAGACTAAAAAAATTTTTAATAAAAATTTTTAATAAATATTTTTTTTATTTTTACAAATCGATCATTATTAAGAAAAGTTATGTAGTCTTGCGCGACCTTTTGGGCAGGCTGGTAGTGTTCGAGTTGTAGGTCAACTTGCTGTAGAGTCTGTTGAATTTCAAGAATTTTTTAAAAGTGTTTTGTGATTGTGAATTTTACGTTCATCTAAAGGACTCCCAATTTTATTTTTGGTCCTAAAGGCAAAAAATTTGACACTCACAAATCACCTGATTTCACGAGTAAAATTCAATTTTATAATTATTTTTGGCCTACAGCGAAGAAATAAATTTCATAATTCAAAAAACACTCATAGGGAACCAAAAAGATATTTTTGCATCAAAGCTGATTGAAAAAATATTTTCAGGGACCCCCTGTGCAATTTTTTTTGGCCCTAATAAATAAATAAAAAGCATACGCCGCTTGACTAAATCCTTCAGCTACAAAATCTGAAGTAGAAACAGGTTTCTCAAGCCAGGACCGCCGAAGAGAAGTTGCTGAAGTCTTGCTCAGCTCTGCTAGCATAGCCAAAGGCACACAGAAATATTCAACGAGGATAAGAACAGGCTACCTTACCTCTCAATATCATAAAAAAATCGACCTTGGGAAAGTTCCATTCCTACGATCAAATTCCAAGGCAATAAAATTAAGATTATTTTTCGTGGCAGAAAGTCACGTGGCGCCCAACTTAATAAAAGAATACTAACCCAGCTAGGGAAAAATAAAAACACAAGTCTTTAAAACCACAAACAAAAATACCTTGGTGTATTTGTGACATGGTGCCCCGAACATGCATCGTTATAAAAAGAAAATAATAAGAAGATTTAAATAAATACGGCCACGTCGCTGGATCCAAAATACTTTGTATTTGTGACAGATCAGCGAAATACAACAATTCCTCGGAATGGGAAATATCATCTTGTCTCGCAACTTCAAGAGATCTGGTTTTTAAAAGATGTCATTCTACCTTTCATTTTCTAGGGGATAATAGTTGTTAAGTTATTCTCAAGAAAGTGCAAAATCCAATATCCCTAAATGTCTACAATACAAATAAGTTTTGTATGTAAATATTGCATCATTTTACAAAATTGAGGTACTATAAAGCATCTATATGATAAATAGTTAATTCATGACAAAGAAATCTAAAACTATTAAACATGTCTGAATAATTGTCTAATTTGTTACTTATTTGTTTATTGCAGTTTTCTTACCTTGGGGAGTTATTCTGCCTCTTATCTTCTCCTAAAACATGGTGAAATATCACTGGGAATCCAGGTGCTTTTAAATGTTCCCACTCGGTAAACGTGTTAGATAAGTCGCTACCTTCTGGGATTAATTCATTGTAGTAAAATAATTCATTTGGAATTTTCAAAATGCATTTGTGCGATCTATAATTTTTTACCAATTTTGTTACATATTTTTGATCATAAGGTATTGCTTTATTTTCATTTCTGGCATAAATCTTACATGTATCAATTAATCTTTCCAGCATGGATTTACCTGAAATGTACAGAGGAAATATGTTACTTTTTTTAGATAATTTTCAAAAGCAGTACAAACATGTGTTTGTACAAGATGATCATTTTATTTGCCTAACTCGACTTTATTGCTTCAAGAAGAAAAAACAATTGAACGTCAAATAAAGTTATGGCCGATAAACTGAAAAATGCGAAGTGACTTACGCATATGAATGTATGAATGGACATTAATTTTATAAATGTATATTACATACATATTTTTCACTTCCTACTTAACCGGAAATTACATGCATTTTTTATTGTAATTGATACAAGATACACCCCGTATATTTAGCTCAGTTTAAAGAAAATTTCTTTCTGAATTGTTTGGAGATGATTAAAACTAAACTTATGCTAACAATCTACCCTATTTATACCTAAACTATTAGCATGGGTCACCGAACCGTGACCTTCACCGTTCGGTGAACCGTGACCCACTAACCAATAAAGTGGGCTATTTGGGATAGGCCCTCTGTCACTATTCATACTATTTTTACACTTTGTGATTTTCAAACTTTCAACTGCATCTAGCTGTCTAGTATTTGTTACGTTCCTAATTAATCTTAAATTGCTAATATCAATTTTATGGTTGTTCTCAAACACATGTTGGGTAACACTGGACTTATCTGTTCTAGCATATTTGAGTTGGGCCTTATGCTCTTTGAATCTAGTTTGAATTGATCGTCTAGCCTGTCAACATATTTTTGATTACAGTCCTTACAGCTAATTTCGTAAATCCTCGACTTTTCTTTTGTTTCAATTTTGTCTTTTATAACCATTGTAGTGCCGCGCCCTTAATAATGGTATTGTCAGCTGATCATTAATAACAGTTTAATTGTTAATTATAGATAGGTAGTATTGATATGTTTTTATGAACATTCCACATATGCCGAGTGGCCGGCAGTACGCGAATCGCGAAACGCGAAGCGCGCATTGTGTCCCCGGCACCGCGCTACCGTGAAGGAGCCCGAGACCCGAGACTGAAAACAATCAAGTTAGTTCCCGTCCGATCGCCAACCGAAGAACCACGCCGATCAGCACAGTAAGTAAACTCGTGAGTATAAGGATATATTGGTATTTAAATTTCATGCGGAATTATTCTAAGTCAATAAACGGGTGACGTAGTTGTAATATACCGCGCATGACTACCGTATCTCATCCTACTTCTGCTTTTGGCAGTGTTTAGTAGCATGAGGATTTTACAATCAAGTTAGTCTCCGTCTGACCGCCACCCGAAGCACCACGCCGACTTGGACAGTAAGTAAACTTGTGAGTATAGAGGTACATAGGTATACAAAAGTCGGTAAAAGGTGACGTAGTTGCAATATTCCGCGCATGACTACCGCATCTCATCCTACTTCTGCCTTTGGCATAGTTTAGTAGCTTGAGGATTTTTCAAATCAGTCAGTTGCCGTTTAGCTGCTGACTGAAGAACCACGCCGACCAGCATAGTAAGTAATCTTGTTGTGAGTATAAAGGTATAGGTTTGTTTAAATTGAATTCGGGTAACGTATTGCTATGTTCCGCGCATGACTACCGCGTCCCATTCTACTTCTGCTTTTAGCAGAGTTTAGTAGCTTGAGGATTTTTCAGAGCATCCGAGAACAGTCCGTTGCTGCCGCCCGTACCGACCAGACGTGCCGACATCGACCGCTCCAGAGAGGAAGCACCCCAGGACTCGGAAGTAGGTAGCAAGGTTTGATAAAGGTTTGGTAAATAATTGGTATTACTTGGCTGGTGAGTACTTTCCGGGCCTTATTTAAAGTTTGTAAATCGCGAGCGCTAAGACGTATCCGCCCCATACCCTTCCTTAGAACGGGAGAGCGGCCGAAGGTTGGAATTAGAACCGCGTTACACCGCGTGTTCTCAAGGCCACCCGAGCACGTAAAAAATTCTGCAGGGTGACTTGGAGATACTAGCATTTGCCACCGCGTGTCCTCTAGGCCACCTGAGCACGTAAAAATTCTGCAGAGTGACTTAGAGGTACTTCCGTAACCGCGTGCCGGCCAGGCCACCTGAGCACGTAAAAAATTCTGCAGTGTGACTTGGAGGTATCGTCCGTAATCACGGGTCCGCCGGGCTACCTGAGCACGTAAAAATTCTGCAGGGTAGCTTGGAGTTTGACCTTACCATCGTCAACATGAATTTGCCACTGTTAGGCTTGTCACTCTTCTCCCCCCCCTCAAACCAGAACCGCGTTATATCGCGTGCCCCCCAGGTCACCTGAGCACGTACAAATTCTGCAGGGTGATTTGGAGGTACTGTCAGTTGCAACCGCGTGTCCTCTAGGCCACCTGAGCACGTAAAAATTCTGCAGGGTGACTTAGAGGTATTTCCGTAACCGCGTGCCTGCCAGGCCACCTGAGCACGTAAAAATTCTGCAGGGTGACTTGGAGATATCGTCCGTACCCGCGGGTCCCCCGGGCTACCTGAGCACGTACAAATTCTGCAGGGTAGCTTGGAGTTTGACCTTACCGTCGTCATCATCAATTTGCCACTGTTAGGCTTGTCACTCCTTCCCCCCCCCCAACCGTAACCGCATTAAACCGCGTGTCCTCCAGGCCGCCTGAGCACGTCATATTCGGCAGGGCGCCTTGGAGGTACTAGCTTTGGCATATGATAAGTCCGGAACCATCCATCAGCCAAGCGATAGTAATTAACCGCTATAGATAGGATAATGTGCTTGTATTGGCGCTTGCTTCCCCTCGTGGTATCCGTCCGCCGTCTGCTTATGACTGATTAATTTATTGCCGTTTACCGTTTCACCGCTTCTTTCACCGGATTACCGCATCGCACCGCTTGACCGCCCGCTTACTGCCCCCCCGCTCGCCCGTAGTTAAGACCGTTGTAGTATAAGTTTGTAGTATAAGACCGCTGGTAGTATAAGACCGCTTGGAGTATAAGACCGCTTGTATTATAAGACCGCTTGTAGGATAAGTTGTAGTTACTAAGGTGTATATAAAGTGTAAATAATAATTAGTGTGAAGAATAAATGTACATATATTGAATGAGAGTCTATTCCGTAACTGTAGTATGTAAGTTCCCTTTTTCCCGACCCCTGGCTTAGCCGTATCTTCACTGTAGTTGCCCGGCCTCTATCGTCCTGCCAATAGAGTAAAGTGGTGTTTCTGCACTCTAAACAGAAACTGGCGCCCGAGATATCCGTATCGTGTGCACCGCCGTAGTGTTGGGCGTCAAAGTGACACTTCTGCTCTTGCGTAGAGTAGCGAAGTACCTCACAGACTCTTTAAACTTTTGTTTCCTAATTATTTTATTAGTTAAACTTACAGAATATCCATTACTCGCAGCCATATCCTTAATCAATGCCTTTTCTTTTTCAAACCTCTCCTTATTGAGGAGAAGCTTTAATAGACGATGGACTAGAAAATTAAAACTCGCCATTTTGTGTTGAGCACAATGGTGAGAATCCAGTACTCTAAGATATAGAGTACTGATTTCTTTTCTGTATATGTCTAACTTATTTTCACTATTTCTAATTATTAATACATCTAAAAATGGTAGTTGTTCTGTGTTTCCATTTCATATGTGAATTTAACTGACGCGAAACGACTGTGTAGTTTAGATACAAAGTTATCAATATCAGCGGCTTTAGTATCGAACACTGCAAAAATATCATCCACATACCTAAGCCAAACCCTAGGGAAATACTTGAATTCTTCTTTTGCTTCCGTCTCGAATCTGTTCATGAAGAGACCGGCAATGAATGGTGACGAAAAGTTACCCATTGCTGTTCCTTCATGTTGTTCGAAGAAAGTATCGTTGAATCGAAAACAATTTTGCAAAGTTTAGTGAGTGAGATATTCTACATCTTGACTGAGATTGTTTAATTCGAGTAGATCCTTAAGGTAGTCCAAGGTCTGTGGTATCGGAACACTTGGAAATAATGAACAAACGTCAAAGGAGATAAAAATTTTACCTTCTTGCAACTGAATATTGTTCACCTTATTGATGAAATCGTTGGAATTAATCACAGAGAAACTAGTTGGTGCAATAGGTAAATTTTCGAACTCTTGTGTTAACCATTTTGATATGTGGTAAGTCGGCTATCCGATTGCTGAAACAATAGGACGTACCAACTTTCCTGGTTTATGTATCTTAGGCAAGCAGTACAATCTAGGTACACTTACGTTAGATACATGTAACTTTCTATTTAAAGCTGAAGTAATAAGGCTATTGCAGGATTTAAGTACATTTCTTACTTCAGTAACCATTTTTGGTAATGGATTTCTAGAAAGTTTCTTATAAAGACCATTACTAATCAGATTGTCTACCCTTTCATAAGAATCCTCTTTATCTAACATAACAACCTTATTGCCCTTATCAGCTTTTAAATAAAAACAAGCTTTTTCACGCAACCGTTTGATAATTTTTCTATCTTTTGTAGATTTTGACTTTTTATTTATTAACTTTAGTGACAATATTTGTCGAGATTTGATTTCTGCAAGCTTCTCTGACAAATCCTTTAGAGGAATCAGGAAGGTATTGAATTGAATTTTCAACACTTGCAACAATCATCTAAAATGCCTTCAGAGGCAGGTAAAGCAAAATTTAATCCCTTGTTGAGGAGATCAATTTCTTCTCTATCAAATGACTGTGAGGAATGATTTTCTACAATGTTGAGAACTTTTTTAGGAACACTTTGTTTTGACGTACTACCGATTAATATTTTGAGTTTTTTATTTTGTGACAACATTTTCTTAATAAATTTCGCGTTGCAGTATAGTGTTTTGGTGTTTTGTGGAAAACTACGTCAGTGTTGACACAAATGTATCTTTTTAAACGAAGTTATCCATGTATGGAAACAAATAATAATGTTTAAATAATTTATTTATTTCATAAATTAAAGTAATTTATTATAAAGTATTGTAAAATACTATAAAGTATAACATAGTAAATAAGTATAATTAAAGTAATTATAAAATATTATAAACCAAAGTATTTTATTTACAACAAATGATCAAAAAGATAACCATTTTCATGCAAATAGAGGCAAATGCTTTGATCAAATTATCTCTGCATCTGCTTGAAATAATGGAGTTGTTGTTAATTAAACTTATTGTTAAATTTTTTATTTATATCGACACCGATCTCGGTGGTCAATTGATCTGACCGAAACAACCTTGTTACACTTGAAAATTTCATGAGGCCTGAAATAAAATAAAATAAAATACCACTGTTATTTTCCTAAATATGAGCTTGTTTATTGGATTTTAATTACAATTTAAATTCAATATTTTATTATTTTAAATTAGTAATCCATCAGGTAGTCATGAAACTGGTTTCCTTGTATTTTCCGCGCGTCCTTCGATATTGCTAATTTCGCTCTGATTGTTACTTCAAGAGATCTAAAACAAAACAAATTTTATAGAAGACCATCATCCAGTGGTTTGTTTTAGTAAATAATAAGTGTCACAGGGCAAATGTATAGATGTCTTTATTTTGTCTATATCGCTAATATAATATTAATAGTAACTTACCAATATTATTAGTCCAATCCAGCCTCTTCTCGTGTAAGAAATTATTTCTGTCCTCGTTGCCTGCCACGTACTTCGGCTTAGGGTTGAATTAATTGATATGCATTTTCAATTTTAATTGTTTTTCGAGTAATGACCGTACCTACAATGTAATAAATTGTATTTAATAAAATATAACCTATGAAAGAAAACAAACAAAAACGATATCGTTTCTTTCTTATTGTGAAATAAAGAAAATAATTGAGGACTTACCTTGATAGGGCTTGTTATCCAGTAATGGTTACTTGTGTTAGTAATATACCATAAACCTTTTACTTTACAATTCTCAGCTTAGGTTATTATGTTGTCTGTCAGTGTTGCGCTCGTGTTAATAAATTTGGTAATAGATGGCGTCCGAAAATAGTAACAAATTTCTAATAGTAATAAATTTTATTTTTATGAAAAAAACTCGCTCATTGGTGGTTCATTTAGTTACACACACTAACACTTTAATAAAATAAAAAACTTAGGTTAAAATTAAGGACATTTAATATCCTAACGTGTATTAGGCAACAGTGCCATCTACAAACTCATAGCAATATCAAACAATAGGTGTATAGGCATATTTATCAAAATCTACTTAGTTAACCAATGACCGATTGAGTTGCCATCTATCTTTCTTGATGTATTTTCTCTCTCCTCTTCACCTGAATCACATGACTGATCCTCAACCTCATCTTCACCAAAACTATAAACTGTCTCTTCTAGCTCATCATTTTCGTTTTCTTTGTTCTTAACTACTTCCCTAATAATGTTTTCTACTAATTCTTCACTACCACTAGTGCTGGTTTCAGTAGTTTATTCGTCTCGTCTATTTACAGTATTTTCTGTTTTTTTTCTGACGGATGATAAATCTATATATAATAATATATTAGATAAGAGGACACTTAATAATAAAATACATTATAATATTATTATACATACCTATCCATGGCTGGTAAATGTGCTAGACTTGACCGGTTTATTTGGGTCTAGGAACCAGGAACTTCCTGAATAAAACACTTGAAACTTGAACTTGAGACTTGACAATAGACAATGGATCTGCAATAACCACAAAGCACAGAAGGGAACACGGTACAAATGGAACGTCAATATTCGGTCGATAAGCCGGTAAGGTAGGTTGGTTATAGGTTTTCGGCGTTTCTGTATATTACACAGAGTTCAGAAAATTTAAGGTGCCATCTACCATTGGATAGGCGAAGTATTAGCTTAAAATAATATTTTCTGTGCAAACTAAATTAAGTTCCTGTTTTCTAGAAACTATAATATGTTAGTGTTAGATTAAAGATGTCTGTACTGTAAACACAGATGTAAAATTTAAATAGCATTGATTGAAAAGTTAACCACTTTTTCAGTCAACGGTAATAGTAATAGATTTAGGACAGAAAGTAATGAAGTAATAAATTAACTTAAATAGTAATAGATCTATTACTAAAGTAATGACAAGAGCAACACTGTTGTCTGTCAAAACTCAAATTAAACTTTACGCACGCACTACGTAGGCAAAAGTAGCTTTCGTTACGGTTGCAACGTTCTAGCGTAAGAGCGCAAGACGGTACGTCCAATATTACAGGACCGCCTTAGGTTACGGCTTTATTACTAGGCGCTAATTTTGTTATATTTGCTATTCAGCGGTACACCCAACATAGTAACATACTGCATAAGCATCCTAGCTGTTCAACTGTTGTAATATGGTAGTAAACAGTAACCATTTCATTGTTTAAATTTGTAGGCTTGTGGCGATTGAGACCTCCGGTCCTGTGTCTCTCAGGTCATGACCTTGATACCATCTGAAGGTCGTGAACTATGTAAGATGTTAACATGACTTACGTGGTATGGGTAATTTTCCTTTGTAATTTAAATTTGTCTTCTCTAAATAATATTTTGTTTATTAGGTCTTCTAGTCTAAGAGAAAATAGTATGTGTCTCACTTTGTGGTATTATTTTAAACAGTAGGGCTTCTGTAATTTATGTTCTTCTTGACTTGGATCGTCAACAATTAACGCGGTACACCGTTCATTTCCTGCATTTGAATGGTTTTTCTGAAATGCTGGTTTTTATGATTTTTTTTTCTCTTCCTTCTTTTTCCGGGAGAGCCATGTTTTGGGGATTATTAACGGGGTAGGCTTTGCGTTCACACGCTCTTTATTTTGAGTTACCAATTTTTTGAGTATTGGGATCAATAGTGAGTGCACTGCCGTGTTCGTGATTAGATTATCATCTTATGTGATTTAGTTAATTTTCACGAAATTACATTTTGGGATTAACTCGTTAAGCCGTGTCGAGGTGCCAGTCGAGAAACTTCCAGTGGTTTTAAGGTTTGGAGGCTACAGTCAAACCGGAATTTTTTTTTTGTTTTGGTCCTATTTTTTTTCCTTCCACCCTGAGGAAATATTTAAATAGTGCAATTTTGGTTCACCGTTTTGAGGTGTCACCTTTTGATTCACCACCGTTTTGTGGGACCGATTCCCGGCCATCGCATCAGAGAACATCTCCTAGCTGTGTAGCGCTCACCCAATTTGCTACAACCCCTAGACACTATTGACAACGCCCGCCGCTCACCATCAGTTACAAGATAAGTGCCCTAGTACACACATTTTTGTTTACTTTTGTTTTACACAGATTTATGCCATTTGTTGGATATTTGTAGCATATATATCTTCTTTATTTTATTTTTATATGCATATATATCCTATGAGTATTAAGTGTATATGGGAACAACCCTCCCATCAGTGCGAGTATTTCTCTGTTATATTTACCAATATATGTACATATCTATCCGTAAATGTCATTGCATATTATAATATACCTATATAATTTTGTAATATATCCTTTGATTTCAAACATCCGGTTTTTTTTCGTTGTTTGTGTGTTTACCACCTAGCTGTCTTACCTGCTCCCCCCCGATGAGCTAGCAAGTGTGTGGTTCCTACTTGATTTTCGAACGGCACACTATAATAAACATTTGCTGCGAGTACCGGAGAGGTATCCATCGAAGATTACTCACCTTTCACCTTTTTTTTTGTTATTATTAAATAACGATAAATAATTTTTTTTTATTACGATTTGTACGTAGCAACCTATTCACCTGTCTTCGAATATTTGATTCAGGAACTGCGTAACAGTAATGTGAAATGTGATGGAGGATTAGGATATATTTGCGCATAAATTGCTGGGTTAACAATCAATTTTGTTCGTCCGACCCTATCATAAAAATCATGAAAACAAGTTCGTTTCTTTCGAAATTCATATCGAGTTGAAAACACTTATATGGAAGAGGTATGTAAAAAACTGCGTCTTCACTAATTGATGAAAAAATGACAAAAATAAGAATAATATTCAGAAAATTGTAGCAAATTTTCAATACAAAAACAAGAAATGAAGTATACATTTATCAGTTCCTGGCAATCGACTACACTTGTTTTAATTGTTTTATGTATTTTTTTTTCTACGTTTTGCTACTCTTGTTCTGTACATTGTAGTACTATTATGTATATAGCCTACCCTGTAATTGGAACATATTTTGTTGGGTAGTGTATCTCAAAATAAATAAATAAATAAATAAATTGTTGCACATATTTTTGAAAGAATAAGTTATGTAAGCTATAAGCTCAAATATGTATAAAAATACTTAATTATTTAACTTTTAAAAAATAAAATATAATCGATAGTCTCAGGTACAGTTATAACTAGAGCTGTCCGAAGTGGCTGGAGTACAGCCACAGTCTTGCGATGGCGTCACACGTGCCGATTTAGAAGTGATTTACGCTGCAGTCTTATTTGAAAGGTTAATGCGTGAGGTTGTACCTATAAATTATACATAATGTCAAACGCGCCAAAGGGTAAAAAACGACCGTACGCGGACACAGTGAATAAATTTATCGGTGAATTTCCGGATTTATTCTATGACGGATGTAAAATAATTTGTAAAGTTTGTAATCAAGACTTAATGTGCTGGCACAAAACAGATTGTCGTCGTCATATCAACACAGTGCAACATCAAAATAAAAAAAATGGCATGCCTTTGACAACTCAGTTTATGTTTGATTTATTGTTAATGTTAATAGCCTGTAATATTCCGCTACACATACTGGATAAACAACCATTTCGGAAGTTTTGGAATAAATACAATCCCCAGGTGAACTTACCAAGTCGTACATCGTTACGTAGATATATTCCAGCTGTTCGTGAAGACATTGGAAATAGGATTAAATGTGGATTAAAAAATACACGGCTCTGGTTATGTATTGACGAGACGACAGATTGTAAAAAAAATTCTATTTTAAATATTAGTACGTGTACTGGGCCCTCTTAAACTAACATTTCCACTTTTACTAGCTAGTAAAAGACTAACTGCGTGTACTGGCGAAATAATTACGGGGTGTTGGAGACATTCGAAAAATTTGAACTTTCAACCAGTCAAGTATTGATGTTTGTGTCTGATGGTGCTGCGACAATGCGCATGGTAGGCCGTTCTTTTCAAAGAGACAATTGTAGGTTTTTACATGTTACGTGTAAAGTGCATGCGTTACATCTTGTGGCAGAAACGATTCGAATATGTTTTCCAGAGGTAGATGCATTAATAGCAAATACAAAAAAAATTTTTCTCAAATCTCCTAAACGGCTTCGAGCATTTTCACAGACAGTGTCCTGGTATCCCTGAACCACCAGAGCCGATTCTTACACGTTGGGGAACGAGGTTGAAAGCGCTTTTTATTATGCTGAATATTTTCAACAAATAAAAGCTGTGATACTACAGTTCAACCCTAACCAGGCTGCAGCTATTAGGGAAAGCCAGACAAGCTTTCAAGACGTTTCCCTTGAAACAGATTTAAAAACTATTAATAACAATTATAGAGGACTACACGACGCAATAGAAAAATTGCAAAATAGTTCGTTGTCGTTAGTGGAATCGCTGCAAATAGTGGACGACGTAAATACACAGCTACAGGCTATAAATGACGCAAAAAATAATCGCGTTAGTGAAAAATTCGAGAGTGTATTACAGAAAGATCCTGATTTTAGCAAATTAAGACAAATTTGTGATGGTGCATCTACAACTTCGTTAAGTGAGTTCACAGATTGTTTTACTTATGCCTGTATTACATCCGTCATTTTCAAAATACAAACATATTTGTTCACCAAAGCGAACATCGCTGACGGAGACAGATGTAGAAACATACCTGATGCTATTATACTATAGATCTTCCCCACTTTGTGATGACGACAACCAAACTACTTCATAAATCTGCTTAAAAGGGTGAGTTTTATACAAATTTTTATAAAATGTAACATTATTGTTAAAATTTATTTCCATTTACTGTACTTATTCAAGTATTATGATATGATGTAAACATATGAGTCATATGACGGCTCTGTCGGCCAGGTGACCTCGGACAGCTCTAGTTATAACATTTAAAATTCCATATTTGCAGTATTACTCGTTTTTGATAAAAAATTAAATATCGTTAAAAGCAGCCGATATCAAGACATATTGATTGATTTTATTAGGAATGCCTATTTCGTTTCTTACTTGATAATAGTTATAGTAATTTACAACATATTTATGTAGGAAAAAACTGGAGTAATTCTAAAAACGAATACATTATTGATTGATAGATGTCTGTTTACTTGACATTAAATGCTCATTTGCTTTTTTCGCATTCTTCGCTATAGAATTTCCAGTAAATTTAGTTATTCAATATAAAAAGATAACAACTATTAAATTCTCATTTATTAGAAGGGACAAATAAGGCCTAATACTAAAAAAATATTGTGTTTTATAATATGTTCTATTTGATCTTGAGTGAATTTTATCTACATCGTTAGGTACTTTTTTATTTAAGCAATAGTCGGCGGATTATAGACAATACGCTGTCTCTTGAAATAGGCGGGAAGGATTCGTACTGAACAATGCGTTCTGTTTAATACTCCTCACCCGCCCTTTCAACGATTTCTTGACGGCCATAAGTGCTCCAATCCTATCTAGAGAGTGTTGTTTGATGTTTGATGGTATACATCACTGTCAAATTTAGATGGTGGTGTCTTAATCCGGCTGTTATCTGCCGGATTTTTTTATGTAAATGCCTTAACTAACGTCTATATTCCACACTCTGAATTCAAGATTCGTGTTGTCTGGCCGATTGTATTTTGCCTTCAATCTTTTGTACACGCCGTGCTCCGGCGCCTCTATCCTATTTCAAATTGATCTCTAATTGGGAATGAGTTGTTTCGCGGCGGTACACGCACAGTTGACATCCAGATGTTTGTATCTTCCTGTCGAGTCTTGTGGCTTTAGAGTAGCCCTGGTATTAAGGCTTACCCCCATCCTTAAGTTTAAATGTTCCCCATGAGCTGCTAATTACCGCGATGGTACTACGACCTGCACTTCTTCTAGCTGAAGAGGTGTTGTGTCGTGCTCAAGAAAGATACTTGATTTCTCAGATGTTGCAGACAGAAGACGTGATGTTCTGGATGCATTTCGCACAAAAATGCATGCAATCGCCCTATGTATCTCTTACGTGCGTAGGTTAAAAGTACCATGGTGGTTAGCTCAGGGACCCACAGTCGACATTTGGTAGGCAGAGTTGCTTCTGCCTGTCTACAGTGTACCACGATGAGGTTGCTGGTCCGAGTTTTACACCCATCAGAATAATTATTATTAGGTATTATTTATAAATACTGGATTTTTCAAAGGAACAATATTTACGACTGTTTCAAAAAAAAAAAAAACTGGATTTTCCTTTTCAAATTTGTCATACATCTCATGAAATTTTACGTCTAATAAAAGTTTAAAGACACATTGAATACAAGAGATTCTGTTTTGTAACATGGCCACTTACTAGAACTACATATTTAAAGGCATGTTAATATTTTTCTCAGCTTATCTGTATTTTATGTGAGAAGTTGATTTGTACAAACTATCACATAATATAATTTTTCTCCCTTTGGAAATATTATGCTTTAAACAGGAGAGCTCGAGCACTTCTTCCTCACTCGCTGCCGAAATATTTTTTTTTTCCGGTTTCCCGATGCCGGTAAGTCCTCCCGTGGCCTCCGACGCCTGACGGGAGTCGCGCCGGCGCATCAACTATAGCCACTCCCCACATCCCTCAGGGTTAGTGACTGTAGATACCAGAATCGTGTGCCCTAAGCAGACGGAGAGAACCCAGAATGACCGCCTTCTGCATTTGGCCTGCCAGCCACTCGGCTGATTTTTGGCAGGCCGGTATGATCTTCAGAGAGCAGCGTAGGCTTTATCCCTCCGAGTACACCGATTATAAGGGCGACCATTTTTACCGAGTAGCCTGGGTACAGCACTTGGAGCTCGTACCGGAGATCGCGATATTTGGTCCGTTTCTCCACCTCCTTCAAGGTGATGTTTTTCTCCGCAGGTGCCGAGAACTCGATGACATACATCACCTTGAGTTGATGGTCGAGGAGGACTATGTCAGGCTTGTTGGCTTGGATTAGCCTGACAGTCGGGAACGAGTAGTTCCAGTAAATCCGGCATTTCTCGTTCTCGACAACGGACTCAATATCTCCGGGGACGTAAGGCAGCACTGGTGTCTGATCTACCCCGTACGAGTGCCTTAGATGGTAGTATAGCACTCGTAAAGCCTCGTTGTGTCGGTGGATGTAGGCCGAAATCGCATATATGGGGCATGCAGAAAGTAAGTGCATGAGCGATTCCGGCGCCTGATGGCAGGTCCTGCAGTTGATATCAGGAACCTCTACACGCCACACGCGGCTACGGTAGACCAAGGTGTTGATAACACCATCCTGGCAGGCCATAATGAATCCCTCGGTCTCTGACTTAAGCCCGGCTGACCTTAGAAAGGCGAATGTCAGCCTGGTCGATAAACCCAGTGTTTCTATGTTCTTATAGAAGACGCCATGCTGGGGTTTATCGACATGCTGCCGAAACAGATTTTCCGTTTCGGCAGCTCTGATTCGGGCTTTCAGACGATTTGGCTGAAGTTCGGTGACTGACTCAACATCAGCACCTCGCCGGCCTCCTCGCCCGATATCAAATGCGAGACCGAGTTCATCTGCGGCTCTTTTTTGCTGCCTTGAACAATCCTGCTCCCACTCCTACAGTTTCGTGATGTTTTGCGAACCGCAAGAGGGGATCTGAGCTCCTGAGGATGTTACATGCCATACTCAGTACTACTCTGCCATGCGTACACTCCAGGCTCAAGAGTCCTCGGCCCCCCCGTTGACGTGGGAGGTACACACGAGGAACGGACGATATAGGATGAATACTTCTGTGAATATTCATCATCTTGCGGGTATCTCTGTCTAATTGACGCAGCTCATCTACCCTCCACTTTACTACTCCGAAGGAGTAGAGCAAAATCGGAACGGCAAGCATATTAGTTGCAGACACCTTGTTCTTCCCCGAAAGTTCGGAAGACCAAATCTTTCGGAGGCGGTGTCTGTACTTACCGCGGAGAGAATCTTTTATTTGTGATACATCCTGGATGTGCCTTTGTTGCACACCCAGATATGTATAGGTCTCTCCGGCATCCAGATGTCTTAGGATGCTTCCGTCTGCGAGCTGCGCATCTTCAGGGAATTCCCCGCATCGTCCTCTCTTGAGGTGGACGACTGCACATTTGTCTAACCCGAACTCCATACCAATTGCCCGCGTATATTCTTCGACCACCGTAAGAGCGTTTTGTAGTTCGCGCTCTCCGGAGGCATAAAGTTTAAGGTCATCCATATAAAATAGATGGGTGACCTTATGCCTCCGGTCGCTGGGTGGCCCACAATGATATCCGCGGGTTTGGCGGAGCCCAACAGACAACGGCAGCAGTGAGATGCAGAAGAGGAGAGGACTCAGGGAGTCACCCTGGAAAACTCCTCTCCTAAATGCCACCTGCTCTGTCGTGACCCGCTGTGCACCTGATGTTATGGTGGAGCGGGTCTTCCAGAGCGGCAGCAGCTGTTCTATGCATCTCACTAGTGGTGCTTATTATTATTATTATTATTATTGTTATTATTATTATTATTTGATACGACCACATTTTTTCTTTCTTTTCCTCATTATTCTTGTAAAATTACTCTAATTTAATTTGGGCTGATAAAAAAGTGTCAACGAATACCGTATTGATTTTGTGAATTTAGGTATTTATTTAATTAAGAGTTGGCCCTCAGACAAGTTTTTTCTTTATTTATACAAAAAAGTTAAAATAAGAGTGTAAATAATAAAAACTCACCATATCCACAATATTTAACGAAACTAGAGTGAACGACTGGTCCTAATTGCTTCGGATCTCCAGCCAAAACAATCTGGCCTACTACCTTTCCCATGTTTGTGCTATTTGACAAAATGCCAGCGATTGGAATTAAGCTTTCCGCTTCTGTGGCGTATCCACTTTCATCGATAAAAACGTAACTGTAATGGCCGTCAGGGACTCCTCCATTGACAATCCTATAATGTTTTAAGAATTATATATCATTATCTAGGCTCAAATATGAAGATCTTGAATTAAAATATTTAGTTGAAGAAAAAATTTTACCAATTAAAAAGTAGAACAGAATGTATTTTTAATAGAATTGCATTAAATTGAAAAGAACAAAAAAATTACAAAAGAAGAGTACAATGAAATTTTTTGTTTAAAGGCTAATAAACAGCTGCTGTATAACGTTAAATAACATTTTTTTTGTCAAAACTTTTACCATTATAAAAAAGTTACTTGGCATTCAATAATATATGTAATAGATACATGAGAACTTAATTAAATTGCAAATAAGATTAAGAAAAAGTGAAAAAAAATGGAAATTATCAAATTGAAATAATAATTATTATTAAGACAAATTATTTTTTTTTTCATTTATTTGGTGGCGAAATATATTTCATCTAATACCAATTAAGTCAACCTCATCAACCTCATCATAAAAATTGTTACAACTTCTATTGAATTGGTATCATGTTTCTTCCACCTTATTAAATAATTTAATAGATTGAAGAATCAAGTAATGTGTCTACTATCCAAACGGTCCCCATGTAACAAAACAAAAAAAAAAAAAATTCGGTCTAGGATGGGTGTTCGTCGACAGTACTTTCCCATCATCATATTCAATTTTACATGAAAGAAATAAATTATTTTAATTAAAAATATAATTTTCGTTCCTTTTATTTTACATAAAATAAATAAAAAGTACAAAAACAAAATAAATAAGATAAATATGATGAATTAGATAGAAAATGAGACAAAGAAACGAGTGAGACAAATGAGACGTGAGATAAGCAAGACGAATGATACAAATAAGATAAATATCTATGATAAAGAAAATAAATAAGATAAACAAGATAAAAAAAATATATAATTTTCCACAAAACACCAAAACACCATACACACGACGCGCGTTTCGCCAGCCAAGCAGGCATCATCTGGAGATGATTAAAACTAGTAGTAGTAAAAAGTTCTAATCATCTTCAGATAATTCCAACTTAGCTGGCGAAACGCGCGTCGAGTGCAGTATATGGTGTTTTATAGAAAACTACATAAGTGTTATCATCACATTACAAAGGTTTGAACGCACTTCATGAAGGTAAACAAAACAAATAAGACAAACAAGATAAAGAAGCTAAATATGATACAAGAGATAAATGAGTTAAATGGGATAAATGGGAAAATAAGATAAACGAAATAAATGAGACCTGAAATGATATTTAAAATTTTGTTTAAAAACGTTACTCTTTTTGAAACATTAAAAGGTTAATCCTATGTGAATTATTTACAATGAATTGAAAAAACAGTTTTTACCTTGCTGCAGTAACTAAAGTTGTCAGTAGAATTCTGTGCTTAAGAATGTCTTCCATAGAGGGCATATAAAATGAACCATCTTTCTCAATGTTAACAACATTTTCTAGTTTACCAAGTTTTGTGGCTTGTCCATACATATTGCCAATGAGACGGAAGATATCGGTTGAGGGGAATATTATCCAATAATCTTAGAGTTATTTCATTAGTCGCTGCATTGGACGGTGCACATACTAATATCTTGGTTTCTGGTTTATCTCTCCAAATCTATGAAAATATGTTATAGTAGCATTGAGAATAATCCTATACAGAGTCATTCAGATCTTACACGTAAAGTTTTTAGGGGATGTACAACGAATCCATACATATAGGATAACGCAAATATAAATAAAAAACTTTCAAAACCATTTAAAACTATACAGGGTGAGCCACGGTGGGTGGAGTATTAGAAGTATATGGAGAACGGATCAACCGATTGCTTTGAAATTTTGGTTACCAAGATAATCGAGTATGATCTCTCCAACTAAAATATTTTCGAAAGTGCGGTGTTGCCACTTATACGTAAAACTGGCAACATCTTCGTTATTTTAAATGGAATACCCTGTATATTTTTTTCATTTTTTGTATCGTCGTCTCTTTCTGAGTAACTTTTATTAATATTTCCCTATACCTATCTCAAGCCGTTTTCGAGATAATAATTATTTTCTGAATTTATTGCCAAAAATTTGACTTTCAGTAAATCGTGTTTCATCCTACCTACGCAGCAATCAAAAGATAATTTTTTTAGTTGCGGCTAGGCAAGGCCTGGGGGCATCTCCTCCATTAATCAATTGTTTCGAATATCATACAGGGTGAGTTAGAGAACGCTTTCTACAAGTGACTTAGAAAAATGCACGAAAGTCAATTTTTTTTAAATGGAATGCCCTGTATATTATTACTGATTCGTAAGGACGATACATTTACCTATTTAAAAAAGTAATATACTCTATATCTAATGCACACAGTTTTCGATTTATGGGCACTTTTCTGTAACCTTACCAAGAATATTAGTCTTTTGGTATATCATAACGGGTGGGCCATGAAATTTTTGTTTTGTCATTTTGCAATGACAACAGATGTTATTTTTCTAAATAAATTTGACGTTAGTGATATTTGCACCTAATTTGAATAGCTATGCAGCACAAATATGGCAGAAGATAATTATACAAACACGGTTTTAATTGACTTGTTTATTATCCATGGACAGTGCAATAAGATTATCAGCAGAACTTGTAGAAGATTTAATGAGAATTATCCGAATTTGCCGCAGATCAGAGGAATTTTATAAATTTTGGTTCATCATTAAGAGAATAATAACAGTGTCAGTATTAGGAAAAAATAATAACTAAGCAGCAACAACAGTAACAAAGTCTAAGTAGCAATAACAAATAATACCAATAACAGTAATAAATATAAAAATCTTAAAAATATTGTTATAATTGTTCGAAATGTAGACAGATACTTTTGTATGCGACGATGGACGACGTTTGTTGTAGCAGCTCTTATTTCAGCGGTATCCAAGTTTTCAATCTCTTGAATCACTCGACGTTCTAATTCTTCCCTGTTGTGGACTGGAGTTTTATAAACTCTATCTTTAAGAGTACCCCAAAGATAAAAATCTAACAGGGTAAGGTCAGGGGACCTCGGAGGCCAATTCCACGGTCCCAACCGTCTAATCTAACGATCATCGAAAAAGCGGTCCAACTCCATACTAATTTCGTGTGGACAATGTGCAGGAGCCCCGTCGAGTTGATACCAACAAGTTATATATTTTTCAATTGACATAATATCAAGGAAGTCTTCCACAATTGTTCTAATTATATCTAAATATTTTCTGGAATTCAATTTTTCGTCGTATATGTAATATTTTATTTTGTCATCCATTAACATACAAAACACATTGAAACTAAATTTGACTTGAAAGCCAGTCTCTCTAGTAATGTGGGGTTGTATGTGGCCCAATGGTGACGATTTCGTGTGTTACAAATTCCTTCCCTAGAAAATTTTGATTCATCAGTCCATATAATTTTCTTTAAAAAATTGGAGTCCTCTTGCATACGTACAAGGAACATTTCATAAAATTCTATTCTCTGTAGATAATCCTGAGGTATGAGAAATTGGACTCTTGTAAATTTGTAATTATGCATTTTATGGTTTGCTAGTATTCTTCGAATGGATGAATATGGCAATGCTAAATCCCGCTCAGCACAACGTATGGAATACTGGGGATTTGCATGAAAATATGCTAGCACATTGATTTCATTTACCTCGTCAGATGTCACAGGTTTAGGTAAATTTCTTGCTTCTCTTAATGACGAACCAAAATTTATAAAATTCCTCTGAATTCGTAAAAACTTTCTGTTGTTCATCTGCGGCAAATTCGGATATTTCTCATTAAATCTTCTGCTGATAATCTTATTGCACTCTCCATGGATAATAAACAAATCAATTAAAACTGTGTTTGTATAATTATTTTCTGCCATATTTGTACTACATAGCTATTCAAATTAGGTGCAAATATCACTAACGTCAAATTTATTTAGAAAAATAACATCTGTTGTCATTACAAAATGACAAAACAAAAATTTCATGGCCCACCCGTTATGATATACCAAAAGACTAATATTCTTTGTAAGGTTACAGAAAAGTGCCCATAAATCGAAAACGGTGTGCATTAGATATAGAGTATATTACCTTTTCAAATAGGTAAATGTATCGCCTTTCCGAATCAGTAATAATATACAGGGCATTCTATTTAAAAAAATTGACTTTCGTGAATTTTTCTAAGTCACTTGTAGAAAGCGTTCTCTAACTCACCCTGTATGATATTCGAAACATTTGATTAATGGAGGAGATGCCCCCAGGCCTTGCCTAGCCGCAGCAAGCAAATTATCTTTTAATTGCTGCGTAGGTAGGAGAAAACACGATTTACTGAAAGTCAAATTTTTGGCAATAAATTTAGAAAAGGATTATTATCTCGAAAACGGCTCGAGATAGGTATAGGGAAATATTAATAAAAGTTACTCAGAAAGAGACGGCGATCCAAAAAACGCGAAAATATATAGGGTATTCCAGTTAAAATAACGAAGATGTTGCCAGTTTTACGTATAAGTGGCAACACCCCACTTTCGAAAATATTTTAGTTGGAGAGATCATACTCGATTATCTTGGTAACCAAAATTTCAAAGCAATCGGTTGATCCGTTCTCCATATACTTCTAATACTCCACCCACCGTGGCTCACCCTGTATACTCCCGCACCACTGGCATTCTGGTCGACTGAATTAAAACTGTAATATATTGAAGAAATGGGGAAGTTCCATGATATGTAATTCCCACGAGATCTAATTTCCACGACGTCTATTTCCCACGACATCCAATTCTAATAGCTACTCTATATATCTGTTCGGGTTTCCGAATGGGTTATATATACGATAAAAAAAAGATGCATGAGATCTAATTCACATGGCTTCTAATTCCCACGATACCTAAAACCTCGATGCCATTTTTCCCATGAAATCTAACGTATCACCCTATATATCTCTTTGGCTTTCCGAATGCGTTATGACATTGGAATATACTTGAAAATATCAATTTGAAAATCCCACGAGATCCAAAAATATAACGTAGGAATAACTGTAATACTATACCACAAAAACGATTTCGTTTTGAAATCCATAATATGTAATTTATCTTATAGTAAATATGAATTTTGGAAACCTTGGTAAATATATCTACCATTTTTTTATCATGGTTGTATATTTTTTTATACAAACTTAAATTGATTTATCAGTAGAAGCATTTTATTTACATTAAATAATTTTAGGTGTTAACGTAATATTTTAGCTTTATATTTTATCAAATATACATATAATATTGCAGGAATATGTAAAATTATATCAATACATTCATTATTCTTTAGATCTCATGGGATTTTGAAATCGGTGTTTTTAAGTATACGTCAATGATGAAACACATTCGGAAAACCGAACAGATTACATTGTGATGCGTTAGATCTCGTGGGAAAATAATGTCGGGGTATTTAAATCTCGTGGAAATTAGACCTCATGGGATGTATTCGAAGAAATGAGTCATCACTGTGAACATCCAGTGTCACGTCAATTGTGTGGAGTTTCTCTATAGTCGTCCAAATAAATAGTCGTCAATAATATAATAACAATATTTTACGCCCGTTCTATTAGAATTATATTATCATTTTTTTTTGGTGGTGTAATCTCCAATGTTAAGGGTGGATATCTCCTGATCATTTTAAGAATAAAATCTAGATCTAAATATTAAACATATAAAAAATAAATTTCAGTATTAATGGTGTATAAAAAATGAAATTAAATGGTACAGAACCAACCATATAAAAGAATGACCATGTGATCACTGTTACTTTTTTACAGAGAGTTACTAATTCTTTATAAAATTTATTGTACCGATTACCCACATCACCACCGATTAATTATAGAGCGTGAGTGATACTATCACATCTTAAAACATTCTAATTAAGTGTGCTGCGTGCCAAATTTGGTTTAAATAGCTGCACTAATAATGACAATATAAGAAAAATTCGAAATTTCTTTAGAAATTTCAACACCCCGTGTCCCCAAAATGAGGAATTCTTGGACACCTGTTTGTTAAACACGCTAGCTCAAACGTGCTAACATTCTTCGTTTTAAACTTATTGTTATTTTTGTTTATTTGTTTTTATTGAGCTAATAGTGGACTGTATATTTCTTTTCTATAACTTTATTTTTGATAGTGACATCTTCTGTAACTGGAACTATTTTTGTTTTCTTCTTACAGCTAAATTAAGTAAAATCCATATTTTACTGAACATTTAGTTTATTAAAGAAATAGGTCTGAACTGTACAAGGGTTCGTGATATATTGTTTGTCTTTTTATGAGAGTTGTTTTAACCTACATGCTAAAATTCTCCTAACATTCATTTCCAGCCTTATCGTTAATTTATTACCTTCAACATGTGCTGTGCCTATGACAGACATATAGAGGTTGAAACATACATTTATACTAACAAGGGCCACTAAGTGGACAACTAAAACAGATAAATTTAAAGTAGAGCTAAACCAGAACATTGTGGATGACATTTTCTTGTAAACCACTTATATACAGGGTGAGTCCGTTTTTTTGTAGACAAACTTTAACAGGAGATAGAATACATGTTTTTAAAAAGAAAAGTTCCTATAAACATATGTCGTAGAACGCTTCGTTTCCGAGATACAGGGTGTTGAATATAATTTTTTTTTCTCGAATTTTCATTATAACTTATAAACGAATGCTTAGATTTTTTCCATGTTTGGGGGATAATGCCTATTAATTAAGGGGCATAAAACAAGCGATAAGAATGTTCAAAAACTTGCACAGTGGCGGAGTGGAGGGGGTGCTCAACCCCTTTTTTAAACAGAACTTCTACACCAATGACTATTTTTTAAAATAACTGTTATTTTCATTATCTACATACAGTTCAACAAAAATAATGACCCTTCTTCTCTTTCAAAATTCCTGTGCGTTTCCGAGTTATCTTGATTTTTAGTGTTTGATGTGGTATTAAATTAAGTAATTTATTCAGGGTGAGTCAGTTTTTTTGTAGACAAACTTTAACAGGAGATAGAACACATGTTTTTAAAAAGAAAAGTTCCTATAAACATATGTCGTAGAACGCTTCGTTTGTGAGATACAGGGTGTTGAATATAATTTTTTTTTCTCGAATTTTTTTGAGTATGTATTTGTATGTATTGTATTTGAGTATGGCTTGATATAACAAATATTTATTTTGACTACATTGGAAAGAGATAAAGAATGAGAGATTTCGGCTTTTTAGAATCCTTAACAAACCATATTTAGGTAGGTCTCGTTGAAAGAATTAAATATTTAGCCGATAATTGATAATAAATAAATTATTTAATTTAGTACCACATCAAACACTAAAAATCAAAATAACTCGGAAACGCACAGGAATTTCGAAACAGAAAAAGGGACATTATTTTTGTTAAACTGTATGTAGATAATGAAAATAACAGTTTTTTTTTTAAATAGTCATTGGTGTAGAAGTTCTGTTTAGAGAAGGGGTTGAGCACCCCCTCCACTCCGCCACTGTGCAAGTTTTTGAGCATTCTTATCGCTTGTTTTATGCCCCTTAATTAATAGGCATTATCCCCCAAACATGGAAAAAATCTAAGCATTCGTTTATAAGTTATAATGAAAATTCGAGAAGAAAAAATTATATTTAACACCCTGTATCTCGGAAACGAAGCATTCTACGACATATGTTTATAGGAACTTTTCTTTTTAAAAACATGTGTTCTATCTCCTGTTAAAGTTTGTCTACAAAAAACTGACTCACCCTGTATAATATTCATAAAGTATGTGAATATATTGAAAGCCATTATTTTGACTTATTTTAACTTATCTTACCAGCATCACACGATATGAATATTTAATTTGCGCTAATTCGCTGTCCTCAAATTATCGCGTAATACTGGTTCACATAATTATTATTTTCGTGTTGGAAACGTTGTCTGCAATACTGCTTATATGAACTTTTCTTCTTAAAATTAGTTAAGGAATACCACCGTGAAATATTTTAACGTACCTAAGTTACACGCAGCATTTTGTTTTGTCAAAAACTTGTGCATTGTTTTTTTATTAGACGAAAAACATGGCGGTCTATGGACAGAGATCGAGAGGTACCGATAAATGACGTCATTATAGGTTTTATGCTAGGTGATATGTTATTGCGTAAATACGTTTATGCATATATCACGAAATATCTTACCTTGTAGTTATTTTAGCGAGGTCGGTAACATACAAAGTTAATATGAAGAGAGTTGGAAGTTTTGGTTGAATGTAACACTAACACACACATACATGTACGTATTTTTAATAAGGGATCACAAGAGTAAAAGTAATTTACTAATATTAAGGCACCCACTAAAACATTTGCCAGCCAGCCGTAAGCATTGATGGTTTCATCCACGCTAATCCAAACGTATTCATTATTTATTTCAGAATGAATTGTTTCTGTAATACTGTCACATCTCTGTGGTAAATATTTTTTTCTTAGTTTCATTTCGATAGACTACAGCTCGACAAGTTAAGGATGCTGGTAGTGTGCAACTATAGGCGAAATTTTTCTTTTTGTTATTGAAAATTGTAATAGTAAAAAAAAGTTGCTATAGTAGATTATAAATATTGCCCTAAAAGCGTTTTGCAAACCAACCATATCTTCTGCCCTATACCACCCCTCAAACTTTTACCTTCTGCCGCCCTATTGTAGAATGTATGTACTGCAGTGGAACGAACCAAGGTTTAAGTTAACGTCACAAAACCCACGCCTACTGCCTACGTGGTACATGGTCTCAGTTTGCTAATGTCTACTGTTAGGTGATTGACAATTTTTTTTGCGTTATTGTTATTAGCGACTAGTTTAAATACGAGTGTTTCAAAAAAAATATATGTACTAAAAGAGCAGTGAAATGTCCTATATTCAGAGTCCCTTGTGATTTTAACGGTAATGTATTACCTACTTACGGAGACGTCATAAAGTGTTTTTTTGAATGTGCGATATGAAATTAAGCCTCCTGACTGGAAAAGAGCCAAGTGTGTCAGAAATTTGTGAAATTTTATGTGATAAAATTTGTAAGTTGTGGTCGAAGGCATCACTCCCTACAGTTTTCAGTACACGTGTAACTTAATGTATTCGATCGTATTATAACCAGTACCGTAAAAGTATCAGACATCCACTATCAAAACGAAATGATAACTATTTACTAAAAGCAAGAACTTTTGAAGATAATTCCGAAACCCTTTCTGATATTAGTTCTTGTAAGTGCCAAACTTTTGAAAATTGTTAGTGCGTAATACAAAAGTATCAGTTCAAGAACAATCTTTCTTAACCTATCAGAGGAATAACCGAAAAATGTTTATAGGCAACGCTGACGGGGTAGAAACAAAAAAATTGTAGAAAAGATAAGAAAGAAAAGTCAAAGCAAAAATATATGATATGTCACTACCATATACTAATGACGTTTGCAAAGAAAAAATGGTCGTATACGATGATGTCAATATTTCTGATGAAAACTTCTGGATAATATGACGACGAAGTTCCCTCTACTTCAACAGAAACGCAGAGTATAAAAATTGCACCAAATCGTATTAAACTAAGAATATTTGCTCAGGTTTGTGATCGATATGGCTTGATCCGCAGCAGCCATAGCATCAGCTGTACTAAAAGATGTTGGAATCATCACAGAAGAAGATAAAGTTAATGTGGTAGACAGAAGTAAAGTCAGAAGACCTAGGATAAAAAGTAGCCAAAGTTCGAAAGACAGTGCTGTTGAGAAGTCAGTAAAAGTGGTTTACTTTGATGGGAGAAAAGATAAAACTTTAACTCAAGAAATAGTTGCAAACAAACGATATAGGAAAATTATTGTAGAGAAGCACATCTCCTTGATTGAGGAACCTTACTTAGGACATATCATACCTTCTTCAGGATCTGCTAAAAATATTACAGAGTCCGTACTAAGATATCTTGAATTAAATAATTTTAACTTAGATAGTTTGTTACTAGTGGAATCTGATGACACAGTTGTAAACACTGGATCAAAAAACGAAGTCATAACTCAAATGGAGGAACAATTAAAATGTCCTTTGCAGGGGTTTACCACTTACAGACTTTAAACCAATTGCTTATAGTTTGCCTGATGTAGTTATTTCTCAGTTAAGCACAGATCAAAAATATCTCTATCAAATGTGTTCTGCAATCTCCAACGTTAACTGCTCCTTAGATTTATCTAAAACGGACCCTGGCAAACTTGTTCATTCCAGGTGGTTAACTACAGCGAATCGAATATTGCGACTCCATATTGGCACAAGAAATCCGAGTTCCAATCTCAAAGACTTGACCTAGTTTATTCAAACGGTCTATGCACCAATGTGGTTTAGAATTAAGGTTAACCTATCATGCAAAAATGGTGACAAACATGTCTGGAAAATAATTCAGCTAAGTTGATACTTAAAACCAGAACAGAGGAATATTGTTGATCCAGTAATACAACGCAATGACCTTTTCCTTCACCCCGAAAACCTGTTAATATATATACTTGCAGATGGCAGAACACATAACAGAGAAGTAGGTTTAAGACGTATACTAAGGGCTAGAACTTGTAATATAGAGAGAACCTTCGTCATTCGAAAGGTAAATTTTGAGGCAAGCGATTATATCGACTAAAATAACAACCCCACCCATTCTGAATGATCTTACCAATGAAGAAATTACAAGCTCAATTAAAAATAAAACGTTGGTAAATCTCATCTCCTTTCCCTGCCGTACCCAGGCGGTGAAAAGGTATGTCAAGTTAGTGACTTAAGCCTCACAAAATGCGATTGGCTCCGAGGCTCAAGATGGCCTCATTAGAGTTACTCTTTAATCCAGATCAGCAATGCCAGCCTTTAACACGAAAAAAGAATTTAATCAATAGAATATTAAAATGGTTAGAGGGTGAAGCCCCCCCTTCACTATGCGAGTCCCCCCCCCGACTCGCATAGCAACCACCTTCTCGCGGTGAGCTCTGGGTTGATTAATACCTTATCAAGCGAAGAGCATTTAACACCGGTTGGTGACAATTAATTTTTTTTCTGGTTTAACTCCCAATTTAAGGGTGTGTAGAGGCAGAAGATACTTTAGGATAAAAAAAATCATTCAGGTAATAACTGAGCTGCAGTAATATTTTTTCATTATTAGAATAAAAAATATAGAAATTGTTTTTAACCCCACTTTAAGGATGCGTAGAGGGCAGAAGATATTTTCAGATTTTCTTCAAGATAATCAGGGTAATAACTAAGCTGTAATAACAACTTTTTTTCACTATTAGAACTAAAGATATGGAAGGAGTTTTTTCGCTCCACCCTAAATTGCTGTCTTCTATATGCCCAGTTGGTCCGAAGTTTAATTATGTTGTAAAGATCAGTAGTAAAGTAATATTAATTTTTTTTGTAAACATTGAAAAAGTTTTTTTCTTGTTTAGAATCACGTTAAAATATTATTTACATTATTTATTTGTTAATATATGTTTAGTTGAGGAAAAACCTCTCTTAATTTGATATCCTTCTCCCCACCCTTATTCAAGAAGTGTATAGGTACCTCTAGACTGATATATCTATACATATTTTTTGTATTTTTTTATTGTTAATAAACCCTTTAATAAAAAAATAAAATATCGTGCGCCCAGAACTAGATAGTAAATTTTTACCTAGCTGGAGTGGTTAAATTTACTAACGACCCTAGGTCACTAATAATTTTAAATAAGTTGAAGGACCTACGCCCACCATTAGCTAGTCAGAAGCTAACTGTTTAACCTTTATCATAGGCCTCTCAGGTTTGTATATATTTGGTTATAGTTTACAATATATTATATCTACATATATCATCTCTGGAATTTATCGCTACCTCCCGATCTCTATTTATGGATAAACATTGAATGATAGGGGGCGTTATCTATAATCATGATACATTTCTTATCTAATCTTGATAATGCAGGCCTGTTGGAAAAAGAAAACGAGCGTTGTCTGCAAACTAGGATGAAATGAGATAGAATAAGACAATATCCAGCGAACGTGAGGACAGGCTCAGTTTGTGCCCCGCCGGCCACCTGTAATACACATACTGCTTGTTCAATCGGTTTTTGTCAATATTTGGCCACATTTGGCATTTTATGTATGACACATCCCCAATTATTGCTTCGTGGTAGTCATTGTTTGTATTACCAGAATCCAAATCTGAATCAAAACCATCAAAAAATCCCAAGCCCACACACAGGCATAATAGTAAGCCTTAATTTTTTAAGGGTTACTGTTAATCCGTGTTATGGCATCATTGGCGTACAGGCGTACCTTCCTGATACAACCGACTCTCGTTCAAAAATATAATATTAATTTTTTGCACAGAATTTAGACAATCTATCTTCCTATTTACAACCTCAACATTTCTGAGTATTGACGAGGCCATGTTAAAATATGAAATATTTATTTTCTTTGATACATTTTTTTAAAATCAATATGTTTTTATAATAAGTAATACCTGAAATATTGTTTCTACAACGGTTACTGTTTTTCCAGTTCCTGGTGGTCCAAATATTAAATAAGGTACAGACTCTATTTCTAATATATTTTTAACTGCCCTTTTTTGTTCTTCGTTTAGCTCAGAGTTGAAATATTTTATCCTGAAAAGTTTTCATGCAGCATTAACGTTGCTTATTAAATTTAAACTTACCTTTTAACTGTTTGCTCTTTTATAGACTTCGGTTCTTTATTGGGATAAAAATAAGAAACTATTTTTTGTTCTCTAACTAAGAGTAGAGCTTGTTTTGCAACTCTAATTGGTCTTCTGTTGTATCCGAATTCGATATGAAATATTTTATTGTGGACAAATATATTTGAAAACCTATAAATAAAATATTAATTTTGTATAAATTGGAATAAAATCAAATTACCTGCTGTTGAAACCCAGATGTACTGAATTTTCTAGAACTCTGTTAACTATTCCTTGATACTTACAAGTGTCTGTATTTCTTTCTTTGACATATACCGAATCATTTAACAGCAATGATGGGCGAGCTTCTGCTAATCCAGGAACCTTCAAATTAAATTTATGAAATAGTTTTAGATAATAATATAGTTATGTTTGGAATTTATTTACGGAAACTTTTGTATATCTAATACGTTTAGTACTTTCGAGCAATAAATTCTAAATATTATCGCGAATCCAGTTATGAACAGATCATTTGAACACAAGGGACAATGTATTAAACACCACAGATAATACAACCATCTGTATCACAAAAGGTGTTTTGTTTTTGTTTTTGTAAACAGTGTTAACTAGATGGAAACAGCACGAATCAGCCGTTGGTTTTTGTATCTTTTCTGCATGTAAGTGATAATAAGGCATCGTAAACAGAAGACATGATGGTACTGTCATTATAGTGGAAATGTTTAAAAACAAAAACACAACTACAACGTGTTTTAAGCCCGTTTGGTGCCATCAGAATTTCGATTTGGATTCCGAAACTTAAATCTTGTTTCTCTTTCTGTTTTTGCAGTCGCAAGTGTGTTGTCCGTTTGGTGAAAATCCGCCTTTAGATTATCCTATCGTATAAATATTTTTGTCAAAGCTTGTCTCTCGGCTAGGACTCCTAGATGATTACACTGTGTTGCATAGTTTTTCTAGAAATCTCTGTTGTTGTCATTGTAGTTTTCAATCATTTTTTGTGGTTTATGTACAAACGGTAATGACAGCGCCATTGTTAAGAGCGTTTTATGCGACAATGACCATCGTCCATCACGTAAGCACCCATATACTTACATATTGCTACGATATCTTACGCATCCACGGTATTATTTCTATTATATTAGTATAAAACCTACGTATGCTGTAAAGTAAAATTTCATACATACATACCTCTAATTGAAAAATATTTTCTTGAATATAATTTAACTTCGACATAGTATCGAAGCTTCTAACATCCACTTGTATCTGGTTTTCCTCTATGTTAATCAAAGTTTCTAATAAATTACAATAATTATCTTGATTCATAACTGGATTTATTTGTAAAATGTTTGCATATTCGTTCACAAAGAAACTTGTCGTGTAATTAATTGGACTTCTGTCAATAAAACTAGGATATATTTTGACTAATTCTTGAAGTTTTGTTTTGAGTGATTCTGGAATTAGGTACAGCTGTAATGGGAATTTTTCCTTATAATAGGAGATGTGCCTGAAATAAGAAGAAAAAATCAGGTTTCGTCAAATTATGAAATAAAATTTGAATTAGAAACATTTGAAAATAAAATACTATTACGAAGAAAATAAATAAATATAGTTTAAAAAAACTAAAAAAACACGCTTTTAAAGCACATCAAACTAAAAAGTGAAAAATAATTATTAATATAAACTGAAAACAATAATGAACGAAAAATACTAGTATTATTGTGAAAAAAGCGTGGGTTGCTCAATATACGAAAAAATATGGCACAAAGCGCCCCACGCTTTTTTCACAATAATACTAGTATTTTTCGTTCATTATTGTTTTCAGTTTATATTAATAATTATTTTTCACTTTTTAGTTTGATGTGCTTTAAAAGCGTGTTTTTTAGTTTTTTTAAACTATATTTATTTATTTTTCACTTTTTTAGTTTGATGTGCTATGAAAGCGTGTTTTATAGTTTTTTTTAAACTATATTTATATTGCTTATTGATGCTGATATTATAACATATTACGATCCAACAGATATTTCTGAAAAAAAAATATTTTTTTATTTCAGCCATGGGATTTGAACTCACGCCCGGGGAGTCCGTCGTTTCGCGTCGACTAAGACTTACCCGCTCGGCCAACGACCGAACTGAGAATCACTGAATATACTTACAATATTAATCCTCTTGCTCTCACGCAGATGATACGTGAGGAAAGGACTGGCGATCCTGATCAGGATAATGATATAAACTTATCAAATTATTGTATTGTTACCGGTTCTTCGTAAGTGTACAAAGTTTCAATTAAATCTGTCCGTTTAAAGTGGGTCAAAATCGAGTCCAAAGAGTCGGTTACAAACAAACAAACAAACAAACAAACAAACATACAGGTGAAGCTAATAAAAGCGTGTTAATGAAATTATTTTCGTAAACATTATACAGGGCGCGCAAAAATTTCTGCAGAATGGTCATAACTTTGTAACACCGACATAGTTTCCACAATCATCAAAAACGGAATAATGTACTTGATTACCATTTCACCAATCAAGTTGGCATCATCTGGAGATGAATAATAAATATTCAATAGTTCAACTAAATTTTAGTCATGATGCCCATTTGATTGGCGAAACAGGGTGGAGTATAGTAATCGGGTGTTAGCAGCGTACAGAGTGATCTTGTGAGAAATAAATTAAAATGCGTTTGTCAATGTGATGTAATGTGATATTTTCTGTAAAAATAAACGCAAATCTTAAAGAACAATTTTGCAATCTTGAATTTTATTTTAGAAATTTGTGCTAAGAGAATTAAAGTACACTAGCATAATCAAAAGGTTTAAAATTAAGGTAGTAACTAATCCCCAATTTATATCACTGGATAGAATGTGCTTATATTTATAAATATATTTAATTTTAGAATAACTTACACTACATTTATTTATCACTTATTTTCCAAAGTTCAGATGTTGGTCCATGATCATTTCTAAGTTTTTGACACTATCACTTAAATTAATTTGTTTATCATCAAGGAAAATATCAGAAATTAGGTTTTGATTAGTTTTAGTAGGTATACATAACAATGTAATATATTCAATACACAAGGCTACTTTTTAGTTGGGTTAATCAACATGCCACGGTTCCATTCTGATATTTGCGTTAAATTTTCATTTAAGTCGATGATAGATTGATAGATCTGGATATTGTGAATCACTCTTAATTTGAAATTGGGCATCGTCTGCATAAAGATGCATAATGCACGAAGAAGCAGGTACATTTGGGAAATCACTATGTATATTATGGAGAGAAGATGTTCCAGAATGCTACCTTGAAGTACGCCTTTACTAATTAACATGCCTGTAGATAGGCAATCATTTAATTTCACTATTTGGGAACGATCGGATAGAGAGTCATAAACCACTGAATGTATATTAAAATAATGAAGTTTGGAAATAAGGTCATGGTTAATTACGTCGAATGCTTTACCGTAATATAAAAGTATAAAAAATGTTGTTTGAGACTTATTGATATTGTATATAAGGTCATTGGTTACTTTTATTAGCGCTGTTGTTGTAGTGCCATGATTCTTTCTAAAGCCAGATTGATTCAAGAGAAGTATATTGTTTGTATTGACATGATCAGTGAGTCTTCTGCTTATTATATTTTTTCTGGATTTTCGATGAAGGTAGTAGGATCCTTATAGGTCTAAGGTCTTTAAAGTCAATAGCTAAAAAAACTTTTGGCAGCGGTATTACTATGTATTTTTTCCAGAATGAGGAAACTGTGGCGCATTCAAAGGGTTTGTTAATAAGATGTGTTATGTCTTAGAGTAGGAGAAAATATAACTCAACCTTATTAGATTAATTTTATCGGATAATATAGCATAAATACTTACATATCAGGCCTCTTTCCTGGTATTATCATGTCATCAAATGAGTAACTATATTTGAAGTCATTCACATTGGAAACGGCTACCTCAGATTTGATGTCTGAATACTCCGAAATGACCTCCATTTCCTAAAAAATGGTTTTTTATAAATTGATAGAACTGGTAATTTAAAATGACTTATCCCATTACAAATGAGCATAATTCCGTGTCTATCAACTGTGTGTTAACTTGGCATATACCACATGGAAAAGGAAATCTCCGAGTTTTAGAGGGTCACCGTGAGATAGCTCCACTGTCGCCCTCAACTCTGGATGACTTCAAAAATCGCAAGTTACTGCTGTGGAGTCAGTGACATGCTAGAACGGGTACAGGAAGAATTTAACTATCATCTAGATGGTGTTTGTATAACTATGGGAAGTCACATCGAGCAGTTTTGAGGACAAATCTTGGATAGTTCTTTATTTTGACCGATGTATCAGTAATCCCAATGTGTTCGTAAACTTTAAAATCATAGTCATTTGAAATCGGATGAATCATTTCGAATTACCCTGTATATAAAATAGCAACATAGGTACTCCTTTTATTGTAATGCAATGTTAGTTTTTAGTATTTCACTCATTTATCTACATTATTTTTGAGCTAGGACAAAATCAACAGCAAATAACACTGGTCCACAAATTTTAACTTTTTTCTCTTAAATGAAAATGAAGAGCTAATTCTTACAGTACTTTTTGTGCTGATTTCAAATCTGTAACTAAAATTTTTATATCGGGCATGGTGTTCCTGTTGAGAGTCCAGCAGTAGTCCGCTACAAACATTTTTAGCTACAAATTCCTTGGTAGCGCTTTTTCGTGATAGATATATCCATCCGGTGGAAGCATTGGTAATGTTCGTCGCTCAATGGTCTCGTGGAAAAAATCCAAAGGTGGATCTAAGAATGGTATTTTAATAAGAAATATTACATCCAAACTTTCTATAATTCTGTAGGAACTCACTAACAAGTTTTCTGTATTAGTTATTAGACCTATGGTTTCTAAGGAAGTTCTTTATCAATTTTTCAAGCGATAACCATATAACTGCTCAAGCATGTTTAAATTGTTTTCAAATGCAGGACCATTCATTACATTATTTGTTCACCAAAAAATATGCCATTCTTAATCTTCGTTCGCATCACTTATTTCAGGAAACTTGTCCTTCAAGAAAAGAAAAGCATGACTATTACGACACATCGTTTTGACAAAATATTTCATCAAACCTAGCGTTATATGTAAAGGTGGAAGATGCACTTTCTCTTTTGGTATAAGTGATCCACTTTTAATGTTCTTCTCTTCCGTAATGAGTGTATCTCTCTTTGACCACTGCTTCTTGTTGTAATGGTTTTTCCTGTTTCTGTTGTTTCGTTCGCATTTAATTTTTTTTAATGTCCTTTGTTTGTAATTTTGAATTTTAGGAAGGTCACGGTTCAAGGTCAGTGATCGAAAATTAAATAATGGGTAAGAGACATGAAACGGAATGACATTTTAAAGGCTACTTAATAATTTCGAGACTCAGATTGACGCTAGTCACCCCAATTCATATTGAATTACGAATCTCTGGTATATAATAGTCCACAGCAGGCACAGTCTACTACAATCACTTCCAGAGCTACTATATCTACAAGGAGTTACATGAAAGATCTTTGTCTCCCACACCCGAAAATGACTGACCATTATCTGCTAAAGTCCCGATGTTTTAATATTAACAGTCTGTGCTAGTCTATGCTAGATATTCCTAAATTTTAAACCAATAGGTAAGGCGTGATTGGAAGCGGGGGGCTGAGAAAGAAGTGTTAACCCTTTATATGACGACCCTTCTAAATGTGATAGCTTTGAAAGTGACAAACTCTGCTTGCTATAGGCTATTAGTGCTAGAGTTTCTAAAACTTAATGTGAAAAGGGGATAGGGAAGGTGGCTAGCGCCATGCTGGCCGGTTCTTATATATTTCTATCGATATTTTATTTGTCAGAAATTTTATAACTTTCAACTTTTTAATTTTGTTCAATGAAACGCACCATATCTTTTTGGTGTCAACTTTATATTAGATGGCAAATTTATACATATATTATAATTAAGCTCTATTAATATAAAATTATTTACATGTGTTTGATTTTTTGCTGTTACAGTGTGATTACGTGTAATTTCCATCCCCCCTAAATTTAATTATTTTTTTATAAATATGTCCATGCATGGTTTGTAACATACTTTTCGTTTGCGTAAAAAATCGCTGCATAAACTTATTTTTATACAGAGGAAATTAAGACGTAGTATTTGTTTAATGGAACACCCTATATATAAATCCATTTTTGAATTCCTCGTATTATTCAGGAGATAATTTATATAATATCTCATATACTCAAATTTAACTGTTTTTGAAATATAAATACATACAGGTTAATTTATTCGATAATATAATTTATAATAATTAATTAACAAATAAAATAAGTTAATCAATATATGTCTATATTTCAAAAACAGTTAAATTTGGATATATGATATGTTATATAAATTATGTCTAGAATAATATGAGAAATTCTAAATTGGATTTATTCCATTTAAAAAATATTAATTTTGGATCTCCACTGTATAAAAATTGGATATTATAGCGATTTTGTACGCGAACAAACAGTATTTCGAGAACTGTATATATTTTTAAAATTTTCTTAGCACTAATAATAAAGAATACATTATACATTATCATTCTGTACGTATGATTTAGTTATTCGTCGAGTTTATTCGAAAGAACAAATACACCGACGACTCTTACTCCTGCATAGTATGCAAGAATAAGGGAATTTCACGTTTCAGTTATGCAATGCTGTATGCATAAGGTCAGACTAGTCTCATTTGGCCCCATAGGTAATAGTTATAATTGGGCCTCTATAAAAAATCGTATATTTAAAATAAACACGATAAAAATTATGTTTTTTATTATTGTTTATTACTAGATAAATGATAAATTCGAACATAAAAATAAATATCGAAAAGAAAAATAATTCAAAAATAAAAAATAGTTGGATTTGTACATTGTAAATACAGGGTACAAAAAATATAGCACAAATAATGTATTTTTGAGCTAAAACAATACGCTATTTTCTTAACCTAGCTATAACCTCATCTCATTCTTATTTAGTATTGTTCAAATTTTAATAATGCACAATAACATAATTGTAAATTTACTTCATCATTAATTATTAATCAATAAGCCTGGCCAAGCGATGGTAGATTCAGGGTCGGGCAAATACCAATGCCATCGCGCGTTTGTTTACGATGACGATGACACGACACACTTCAGTTGTTATCTGTCGGTCGATGCATAGAGTACTAATAAATAATAAATAATGTTGAGCGTAAAGAGTAGAAAACGATCGTACGCTGATAAAGTGAATAAATTTATCGATGAATTTCCGGATTTATTCTATGATGGATGTAAAATAATTTGTAAAGTTTGTGATCAAGATTTAATGTGCTGGAATAAATACGGCTGCAAATTTCATGTCAATAGTAACCGGCATAAAAATAAAAAAATGGCGTGTCTTCTTTGGAACCTCAGTTTATGTTTGATTTACTGTTAATGCTGATTGCCTGTGATGTTCCCCTACGTATATTGGATAAACCAGCATTTCGGGAGTTCTGGAATAAATACAATCCCCAGGTGAATTTACCAAGTCGTTCATCATTACGTAGATATGTACCAAGTGTTCGTGAAGACATTGTAAATAGGATTAAATGTGCATTAAAAAATACACGGCTGTGGTTATGTGTTGACGAGACGGCAGATTGTAAAAAAAATTCTATTTTAAATGTACGTGTACTCGACCCTGTTAAACCAACATTTCCACTTTTACTAGCTAGCAAAAGACTAACTGCGTGTACTGGCGAAACAATTACGCCGGTGGTGTTGGAGACTTTCGAAAAATTTGAACTGTTAACAAGTCAAGTGTTGACGTTTGTGATCGACGGTGCTGCGACAATGCGTTTGGTGGGCCGTTTTCTTCAAAGAGATGATTGTAGGTTTTCACATGTTACGTGTGAAGTGCATGCGTTCCATCTTGTAGCAGAAACGATTGGAAAATGTTTTCCAGAGGTAGATGCATTAATAGCAAATTCAAAAAAAGTATTTCTCAAATCTCCTAAACGGCTTCGAGCATTTCACACACTATGTCCTGGTATTCCGGAACCACCAGAGCCGATTCTTACACGTTGGGGAACGTGAATGAAGGCAGCTTTTTATTATGCTGAATATTTTCAACAAATAAAAGCTGTGATACTACAGTTCAACCCTAACGAGGCTGCAGCTATTAAAGAAAGTCAGACAAGCTTTCAAGATATTTAACTTGAAACAGGTTTAAAAACTATTTATAACAATTATAGAGTACTACACGACGCAATAGAAATATTACAAAATACTTCGTTGTCGTTAGTGGAATCGCTGCAAATAGTGGACGACGTAAATACACAGCTACAGACTATAAATAACGCAAAAAATAAGCCCGTTATTGAAAAATTCAAGAATGTATTACGGAAAGATCCTGATTTTACAAAATTAAGACAAATTTGTGATGGTGCATCTACAGCTGCATTAAGTGAGTTCACAGAGTGTTTTACTTATGCCTGTATTACTTCCGTAGATGTCGAACGGTCTTTTTCAAAATACAAACATATTTTTCCACCACAGCGAACATCGCTTACTGAGACAACTGTAGAAACATATCTGACTTTACACAATTATTATAGAAGTGTTCCAGTTTGTGATAACGACAACCAAGCTACCTCATAAATTTGTTTAAGAAGGTGAGTTTTGTACATATTTTTATAAAGTGTACCAGTATTAATAAAATTTATTTCCATTTATTTTATTTATTTATTTAATATTAGTTATCACTTAGATATACAATGTACATGTGTGAACGTCATTTAACAGTTTAACAATAATGTGGAGCACTAAGCTTACAAAATATAAGAAAATACAAAAAAAAGAATTTAAAGCGAACGAGATAGTACAAAAACATACATCACAATTTATAAAATAGTTTTGTTTTTATTATTGTACTTATTCTAGTATTATGATATGATGCATACCCAATACGTCTCTGTAGGATTAATGACCTTGGCCAGGCTTATTAATTAATAATCTATAAGTACTTTCCTATAGTATTTTTGCATAAACGAGAATAGAACAGTAATTTATTGCCTTAAAAAGGGAGTAACGCAAGCGTTTCTTCCCTTGGGATTTAATGTCGCCATGGAAACTAGTGAATAGTGCAAACATAATATAACGTTAACACTTTTACTATGTCAAACTTTTAATGGTAGGAAGAAAAAAAATAAGTATCAAACATAAATCTTTTTTTTTTTTTTTTTTTTTTTTTTGCATTTTGGCTTTACATACAAAGTGTTTTAGCCACGAATTTCTTGGTAGCACGAAATTGATAAAACTCCTTTATTTTCTTCGTACAAGTAACAAATAACAAGTTATTATATACATATATACGCGCAGTTATACACACATCTACACACATGTATGCACACATGTATTTGCCAGTTTACCTTCTAGCAAGTGTGGGTGACAGAGTAAAGGATTGTACATGGTTTACACGCTTCTCGCCCAGGAGTCGTTCAGGGCATTTTTGCAAGACAATACAATGTTAGACTACGGAAAGATGGGTAAACATACATTAGGTCTGACAGAAGGAGATGATTATTTAACATACCTTGATTTCATTAATAATACATGCACAATTGTGGTTTATATTTCCAGGTGTATTTTTAAAAAATATTCATAAATCTGTCTTAAAAGAGATGCATCGGCTGCATATAATAAGTAAGGCAACCAAAAAGGGGCAACAAAATCATTTTTAAATAGTTCTGAAGTGAGACATTTAGATTCGTTGGACGTTCTAGGACAATTGAAGAGTATATGAGGCATGTCTGCTACCTTTCCACAGACACAAAGTGGATTATCTAATATTCCAATTTTATGTAGGTGTGAGAGAAATCTTCCATGATTTAACTTAATTCTGCTTATAGTTGATATGAATTTTCTACTTGCGTTAATTTCCTGATACCAGTGAAATTTTGGGATGATTGAGTGAATTTTAAAATAAAAAGTATTTGACATCTGGCCATACTGTTGCCAATGTATGTTCCATTTATTATGCATATTTTCCTTAAATTTAGCGTGATAGTCCGATGGGTTAATATCTTTTTCTTGATAACAGTTTTCGCTACAGGTATTTTTTGCTATGATGTCAACTTTAACATTTCCAGTTATACCGGAGTGGCCTTTAACCCACACAAAATAAATTTCACAATTTTGTTGATATCCTGTATGCAGTGCTTCCATAATTTTAATAATAAAAAATGTTATGTTGACGTTGAGTGGAGAAGTTACTAATAGTTTTTAACACAGACATCGAATCAGATGCTATGACAGTGTACTTAATTTTATTCGTGATGCACCACTTAATTGCATGCAAAATAGCAGCGGCCTCCGCAGAAAAAATATTTTGAAAATTATCCATGATGAAGGAAAATTGATAATTATGTGATGGAACATAAAAAGCACCGCTTACTCTTCTGGAAGTTTTGGATCCATCAGTAAAAATTAAGGTGCATTCTGCACGTATTTGGGAGATACATTCTTGGAAGATTTGTTTGGTGTTGTTTTCTTCATATTTAGGGTAATAAATTTTTGTTTTAAAAAACAATGCTTCATATTGAGTACTATAGATCGATGTTGCCGATTTTGCAGATAACTTTAATACGTCAAGTTCCTGACATTGAATATATGCGCTAGCTAAAGGCGGATCGTTTTTCTCTGTCCAATAAGTTTGACACAGATTATTTATAGACAGTTGGTGAATTTTTTTAAAAATATTAGAGTTTTTTGTGTTCTGCTTAAGAATGTATTTACAAGCTAGATATTCACGTCTATAGCATAAGGGAGGCTCTAAGCTTTCGACTAAAACTGCCTCGTTAGGAGAAGATTTCATCAAACCTAAACAAATTTTTATCGCTTTGTATTGTACCCGATCTAATTTTTTTAAGTGTATGTTGCTGGCAGAACCATATATTAAACAGCCATAGTCAATAATTGACCTAATGTAAGCTTTGTAAAATAGTAGAGCTATATCTTGATTTGCACCCCAGGAGCAGTTACATATTTATCTGAGTAAATTAATCCCTTTTTCTGCTTTACCAACTATATAATCAACATGTTTACTCCAAAGTAATTTGGAATCCAGCCAGATACCTAAATATTTATAGTATTTTTGTACCGGAAATGCTAGGCCGCTTAAGATTATGTTTATTTTACTGTCTAAACGTTTGCGCGTGAAAAACACTACAGCCGATTTTTGCAAAGATATAGTAAAACCATTTGTAAAACACCATTCTTTATAACAATATACAATGTATTTTAATTTTGAAACAGCCTCCATTTCATTTTTTTTTCTACTGAGTATAAGGCAAAGTCGTCTGCATATTGTATACAAGTTATATTTGGTGAAAAAATATTATGTAAATCCATTGTGTATAGGTTAAAAAGTAAAGGACTCGATACTGACCCTTGAGGCAAACCTAAAGACGTGAATCTAGGACCAACAGTTTTAGAGCTATTATATCTAATAAATACTTCCCGTGAGGAAAATAAATTGATTATAATTTTTACAATACGTCCAGGTATGTTTATAACCTGTAGTTTTTCTGAGAGAATTTTCAAGTCTATGTTATTATATGCATTTTTAATATCAATGAAAACAACAGCAGTGCATTGATTATCCGTTAGGGAATTTTGAATATCTGTCACTAAATGAGTAGTAGCTTCAGTAGTACCAGATCCAGGTTTATAACCATACTGATTATCAGGTAATAAATTATTTTTAAGTAGCCAATATTCTAATCTAAACTTGATCATGTGCTCAAGTGTCTTAGTGATGCATGACATGAGAGTAATTGGTCTGTGCGAATCACCATCTGCGAGGTCCTTTCCTGGTTTCGGTATTAATGTAACCACGGACTTTTTAAGAGGTTCAGGTATATCAGAATAGACTAATATATCATTGAAAATTCCCAATAAGTATGTTTTAGCCAAAGTACCCATATGTTGCAGCATGGGATAACATACATGATCCAATCCAGGCGACGTATTTGTAGATTTTTTTATAGCTGTATTAAGTTCTTCTAGGCTGAATTTCTTAGTAAGAAAATGGTTGGAATCATAATTATCTATTATCTCGTACTGTTGCTCCACCAGTGGCGGGGTTAAATGGTTTAAAATATCTTCAGCAATCGCATCGGTTATAAAAGTTTTTTTAATTTTAATGTTTTTTAGTGATTTAACTTTATTCCAAATTTTATTTAAAGGTGTACTTTTATTTAGGCTGTTACAATACTGTTTCCATTGTTCTGCAGCTTTTATTTTGAATAATCTCTTTGCCTGTGCCATTATTTTTTTGCACTCTATGTAATTGATTTCAGTGGATTGCAGTTTGTATTTGCGAAGAATTTCCTTTCGTTTTTCGACTATTAAGTCACATTCATTGTCCCACCAAATTGCTTTCTTGGATTTTTTTTGGAGTGAATGGTTTGCTTTGTTTCATTGATATCTGACAAGCACTATTTAGAGAATCTGTGAAGTATTCAAGTTTTTGTTCTATGCCATTATTTTTGGGTACATTAATAAACGAACTTTCTAGTGTGTTAGTAAATAATTGCCAATCAGCAGTGTCTAGACGCCATTTTCTAACAGGATAAATAACCGTATTATTGATGCTATGATTATTTAATGTCATAAGGATTGTAAAATGGTCTGAGCCCAAATTGTCTGTCGTTACATCCCATTGTACCTGTGGGGCTATATTAGGTGATGCTATACTAATATCTACACATGATTTAGCTATGTTAGGTGACACTAGCCTGGTTGGAGCTCCATTGTTTAAAACTATTAGATTGCTCGCATCAAGGGCGTTAAGTAACTCTTTGCCATCTTTATTAGTACTGACTGAGCCCCATAAACAATTGTGGGCATTAAAGTCTCCCCCCCACTATTAAATTCGATGAATATTTTTCAAAAATGCTAACCCACAACCTCTCATTTACAGACACCGTAGGTAGCCTATAAATTGTTAAAAGGTGTAACCAGTTATTATTAAATAGAATTTTAACTCCACATAATTCTGGATTTGTGCCATTTAAATTATCAAAGGTTAATGTTTGGTATGTTAAATGGGAAGCGACTAACACTGCCACTCCACCCTTACCATTAGGTCTGTCATTGCGAATGATATGATACCCGGGAAAGGAAATTTTAATTTCAGGTTTTAACCATGTTTCCTGTAAAAGAGCAATATCAATATTTTCGGTCACCAAAAAACTATGAAAACTGTGTTTGTTAGATAATATAGATCTAGCATTCCACTGTAAAATTTTTAATTCCGTGTTTTTATAAGCCATTTTCTCTAGCATACGGATCTGATATATTATTAATTAAACTAATTACGTTGTCTTTGATATTTTTATGTAAATCAGTTACATTAAGTAAATCGGTATTTAATACTTGTTTGACCAAGTCATTTATATAAAGAGCCATTCCGTCTATTAATTTTTCTTTATAAGAAATAAATTCGTCCCTATGAGGGTTAGGTAATATTGAAACATTATTACTCTTATTAGTATAATTTTGAGGAAATTCATCTATTTTCCTTTTTTTGTGATGTAATGGTTGACTTTTACTAATAAAATTATGCTTTGACACTACGTTTTTTGGCTTTGAAGCAAATAAATGTGTGCTTTTGTTAGGCAAGGACGGAAAATCTTTTACCTCGTCTAAAATGTCAAATTTGTTTTGTGTCAATATTTTTGAATAATCCGGAAATTTATTAATTTGTTTTGCTTCTTTGAATGACACATTGAATTTGGCCATAGTCTCTTTGTATTTGGTATTCAGAGCATTCTTTTGAAGAAGATATATACTCGTTAGAGTTACAATAAATGCATTTTATAAGAGTACAATTATCGGATTCTTCGTGAGTCTCACCGCAATTTTTGCAGCGTGATTTATCCTTGCAATTTTGCATTACGTGCCCATATCGCAAGCATTTACTGCATATAATTACGGGATAGATATAGGCTTCTACCTCGAAAATTACTTGATTAATGATTACATGTTTGGGGAGACTTGTACCAAGAAAAGACACACTAATGAGCTGTCTAGGTACAATTTTTTCTACGCCATCCGACTGTACAATTTTCCGCGTAAAACGTTTTACATTCACAGCATTAGGATTTTCTAATTTTATTTCGTTTAATAGATATTCCTCGCTAAAGTACGTATCTACGCCCTTAACTATACCCCTACGTTCTACGTAAAATTTCGGTATGTATGCGACAAAATTGTTTTCTTTTATACATACATGTGTTATAATGTCGTTTGCTGATTTGTAAGTTTTAAATTCGACTTTAATTTTATTTTTGCCTAAATTTTTAATATCAACAATTGCCGACTTTAAACATGGATCTTGTTTTAAATAATGACCGACTCTTATAGCATGTAATTTGCCAATATTTTTATCTAAAGATTCGATATAAACAAAAAACGGGCCTTTATCAGAGGACCGGTAGCGAGTTTTTAAGTCGTAATGTTTTTGTTGTTCTATGCTATTCGTTTTTTCATTGACATTTAGTATGGTTGCTTTTTGTCCTCCAAAGGTTTGCATTAGATTATTTAATACACCTGTTGTATTGTTAAGACTTTTGGAGACAGAGTTTTCGTTACATTTTTGTAAGAAAGTATTAGGACTGATCTCACCGGTCTGCTCCTGATCCATGCTTTCCTGGGGTATGATTATATTTGTCTGTAAGTTGATATCAGGCGGTAGACCGCCCTCACCGTATTCACCACCAGACATATTTTATTTATAATATGCTTATGGGTGCACTAAACAATGTTTTTATATAAAATTACTAGATAGCACGATTAATTCAAATATTTTCTTTTGGAAATTAAATTAATTTCACGAATTTATTAACACCAACCGCACTCTGTAGTAGTTCAACTCAGAATCAACATAAATCATAAAATATAACTTATTTCAAATTAAAACTAATATTAATAGGGTAATTTTCACATTTCGTAATATTTGGAAATTAGTAATATTTAGCAATCTAAACGTCAAACAGAAATAAATAAAAAATAATGTCAAACAGACAATTAAGTGCAAGGATACCCAACACTGACGTAATTTTCCACGAAACACTAAAACACTCATCTGAAGATAATTAAAACTGTTTTAAGAATCTCCAGATGATGCCAACTTGCATGACGAAACGAGTATCGAGTGCAGTATATGGCTTTTCTTTTTCTTTTTTGGGACTGACTACCACATGAATAATTCATCGTTATCTAAAAAATATAGTTAGTTATCCAGTATGTTACTAGAAAAATAAATCTCTGCGCTTGTGACTTTACGTCAAAAAATTAGTCAGTGGGTGTTTTTTGACAACTAATATGAGACACGCAAATAATATAATTCTCTATCGTTTCGCAAAACGAATCTGTTTCACGCTTGACATATTCAAAAAAAAGGACTGAAAAAGGAGACAGATTTGTTTTCCGAAACGATAGTGATGTCCAACAACATACTGGGTATATAACTATATTTTTTAGATAACGAAAAATTATTCATGTGGTAGTAAGTCCCAAAAAAAGAAAAAGAAAAATTTAGAGAATGCCATAAATAACATTCAGCCAATATATAGTGTTAAAACAGTTTTAATCATCTCCATCAACACAGTTTTAATCATCTCCAGGTGATGCCATCTTGGTTGGCGAAACGCTCGTCGAGTGCAGTATATTATATTTTGGTGTTTCGTAGAAAACTACGGAAGTGTTATTTTCACATCAAAGGTTTCAACCGAATTCAGGACAAGGATACCTAAAAAACTTCGTGGCCAATTACTATTCTTTAGTTTTTACATTTACTTTTTTTTTGCAATAAAAATTGTGCCAGCTCGTGGAAAAATGTTGTCTGTACCTCGGGAGTAAAGTGTGTTTTAGTCCCTAGCATGAATGCCGGGACTAAAACACCCACTTTACTCCCTTGGTACATAAATAACTGTTAATACACACAATCTTCTAACACACCACGCACTGACAGGACTGAGAGAAACGAGCAGAATCCGCAGGATACCATACACATCAGCTGGTGAAAAGTGACCAATAGTTATTGCATAAAGCATAGTTTACAGCCTGGGGAGGAGGGGACTAATTTACATACAGAACAGAGAAACGCGCGAATAGTAATTTCGCTAATATGAGATGGATGGCGCTACTAGTGCCGATTTTATATATTTCAGCTTCTTATGTATCGCTGGTTACACTAGTAAAGAGTAAACCACTTGTACTAGCTGGCGCCCGGGAGCCAGACAAATATTTTTGACTTTGTTAATGGAAAATAATTTCCTAAAAAAGGAAAATGTAAAAAACAATGTTTGAGTTTGCAGTTTGTCCCCCAGAAGTGTTTGGCCCCGTCGGCAATTAACGACGTGTGAACCGGGCCAGTCCGACCCTGCATACAGTAAAACGGTAATAAATCTATGGTACCATTTATGTATCACTTCTTTTGTTTATTTGTCATCTCTGTCTTATATTTTTCATGCTCAGAAATATATTTATTTTAAATCGACATTGTTTAGCCCGTTACGCTTATTTTATTAACCATTTTATAATATAATAATAAAAAAGTGGTAAACCTGTTTGGAAGTTTGGTGTACAAGTATGTGAAGTTCTATAGAATTCTATAGAATTCTTTGGAACTCTTTGGAATTCTTTAGAATTCCTTAGAAGTTTTTAGAATTCCTCAGTAGTTTTACTATTATTATGGTCAAAAATTAGTTATTATTACGAGTTATAGCATAACTTGAAAATTAAAATAAAACAACTTTATTCTTAAAACTAATTAGTTTTCCATTTTTCTTCAAATTTTCTTCATTTTGTTCAAAAATTTCTACATTTGTATTCTTGTTTTATCAATTTCATTTGTTAACGTACACTGACTAATTTGTCAGCACACCTTCCCTTTTATCACTAAATCTGTTAGGAGTAATTTCTTCCTTCTGGCTATCCCGGCTTAATTTTTTTTAATATGTTCACTGTGACAATTTGTAGACAAATAATGTCCGTACTACTCATCCATTTAAAATAGTCTCTGAAATTTACTTTTTCGTCCAGACTATTATTTTTTATGATAAATCAAAAAGAAAAATTCTCATAAAATTCCTTTATTATGAGAATTTTTCTTTTTTGATTTATCATGAACAATTACTCATATGGGATCAACCTACCTACGTTATTATTTTTTAATTGACCAAGTTTACTAAATGCTCTTCAAAATTATAAGAGTAATTTTTCATATCAATACATAGAACTGTTTTTTGTGTTTGCAGATTTTATTAGGTCGTAGTATTGCTTGGCCGTGGATAGTGCTACGAAATGCGTTTCTTTAGTGTGTGGACTGAAGTTATTCATTGCGTATCTTTAACTTGCAGGCTAAAACTACGAAACTTTTCCATTAAATAATTGAGGTTATATTCATATTTGGTTCCTAGTACATTAACTTTTGTATTATTCAGAGAACTTGCACTTGTACTTCGAAAATTGTGAAAATGACAAGTACACATCTTGAAAAATGTAAAACATTTGCCTCTTTAAAAGAATTTGAAGATTTCATAGAAATTTTCGAAAATTAATTATTTATTTCCCTATATAAGAGGGACAGTAAATCTTTGGAGCACACGAAGAAGTATTGCCCGAAAAAAATTCGAAATGCCAATAAAGATTTGGTACTTTATAGAATCGTATTTTCTTGTCATAGAGGCGGCCAAAAATTTTAGACTAGAGGAACAGGGGTTCGAAAATCTAGGTGAGTAATAATTATTTGTAATAGGTAAATTAGAACCATTTGTATGTTAATCACAATTTCTTTTAGTACTTTTAAAGAAGAATGCCCGATGAAACATATTTAGGCTTTCCGAAAATGGGCAAAATTTGGTTTTGAGCAAAATTGAAAATACACACAACCATGATATAGTGTCTAATGTGCATCCATTATTACCTAAAAAACGGAAATTAGGTCAATCAGAAAAGGATGAAATTTTGAAATTAAAAAATCAAAAATTATTACAAGAATATATCCGAGACAAAAATGGTAAACTTTTATTACTACGCGATTTATCCATTATTAGAAGTACAACAACGATGAATGATTTAAAAGAAGTCCTAAATATATTACAAGAAGATCCTAATTCATACGTTGAAATTATGACTGACGAAGTTGATACACTTCAAGGCATACTTTCAAACTCATCAAATAAAAAGGTGTTTGTCAAACTATCCCAAATTACTACTTCTTGATGCCACGTACAAACTGAACAATCCTCGCATGCCTCTGTATATATTAATGGGAATTGACGGAAATGAACTTTGTCGCTTGTACTTTCATTTTTCAACATGAGAATTCGATTTCAATTTCTTGCATGCTAAATATTTTTAAAAAACAAAATTTACTTTGGACAAGAACGTCTACTATATTTACGGATAAAGATTTTGGGAAGAGGAAATCGCTATCTGAGAAGAATTCCTGAACACAAAACTATTATTATGCCATTTTCATACCCTAAAACCATTTCGAACAACTATTACATCCAGTTCAATGTAAATTAACAGCGATCAACGAGAAACTGTATTGAATATTTTGCAGAAACTTGCTTATTCAAATTGAGCAATATAATGAAAACTATAATGAATTAATTGAACTAAATTTGCCATTAGTTGTTAAATATTTCAATGATAATTGGAATTGGTCCAATGTTTCTAAAAATAGTGTTACTTCTGGAGTGTCAACGACGAATCAGCTCGAATCCTTTAATCAGAAGATTAAGTCCGTTTGTTCAAAACTAAACACATTACAAGGATATAATAAGGAATTTTTAGTTTTGTTAAGTTTTATTGGTAGCGAACGAAAACAACGTGCAACTCAAATGATTTAAAAAAATTTAGTTGCGATACTTAAAGATTCTGTGCGAAGAAATATTTCAAATTAGCAACTCCTTTCGCTTATAAATACATAGATAAAAGTCTAATCAAATCAAATACAGTTAAATTTGAAAAGGAAGAAGAGAGTCAGTGCTTTATTAATCAACACATTGTGAGTCATAAGTGTTTATTTTTCATTGATATGCAACTACCATGTAAGCATATAATGAAGTTTCGATCTCTTAAAGGCGCTGATTTGTATGTTGAATCAGATGTAACATATCGATTTCAAAAATGCACGTATTTGAGCACCTATCTTTTTATAGGTCAAGAAAATGTTGATACTAAAAGTGAACCTTGAGCAAAATTTAAAGACAGAGTTTGTATTGTTGAAGGAGTTAATAATATCTAATCTATCAAAAAATCGACTCTCACGCAACAAAAAAATATACAAGAGCAATGGCTAAGTTACAACAACTAGCTAGAATAATGTCAGAGATGGCTACATCGAATTTGTAGAAAACTATGTAAAAATAGATCTTTTAATAGAACTGTGGAATTCTCATAAAAACGTTATGATAATAGAAGTATTGGATGTGCCAATTGAAAATTGTGATGTATTAGATGTACCAATTGAAAATTGTGATAAGAATCAACATGCAGTCAATAATGAAGTGACGGAAAGTAAAATTATTGAAAACGTAGTTATTGGTAATGAAAAAATAGATATTGGAAGTGGTCAAGACTTAAATTGCACAGTGGAGTGTGAAACTAGTGCCGCAACTAATGAAAATAATGCTACCAAAAATGTTCCCAATCAAGACCTTCCCAATAATACAATAAAAATTTTACAAAACATTAAATTGCCTCTGCAAATGACACAACGCGGACGGCCTAAAAATCATCTTGTAACGGATGTGGGTTTAAAAAAGAAAAAGATCTAAAGTAAACTAAAATATTGGATGTACTTAATTACTTTTTCCAAAACATTTAACATGCTTTATTAAAAAAAAAAAATTGTTTTTTGTATCATATAAGTACACTATGTTTTTTTGTTCCCTGTATAAATAATAAATACCTAGTCTAGGTAACTATAACCAACCTTCAGAAATTTGTGGTCAATAATCTTGAACAATTTATTAAAAATTACAGTGTCAAAATTCTTATTTTCGCCGACACACGATTACGAATATTTTCATCCATTTCTTTGAACAAAGGCAAAACCAATAAAAAAACTTGCTATTTTGCATCTTCTTCTATTTGCAACATTTTATATCCAATTTAAAAAGCAGAAGTTAAACTGTGCACACCCAAATTATATAGCAATATTTGCCTCAAATAAAAAACCTTGAATTTCGGAAGTGGCATTGTTTGCTGTAAATCCACAGTTACGTAACACTTATTTTTAGGAACGAAATGTTTTTCTCATCTCGTCGTTAAGCCTCAAGACATGCTTTGTAATTTTATGCTCATCAGTATATTGTCTAGAAGCAGACTACATATATCATTTTTCAGATGTCTAGGGAAAAGGTTGACCTTCGTGTAGAAAAAATATTAATATGATATGATGAAAAATTTTTGTCCTTGCATTATTTAATGTATATTTTATACCTTTGAGTTATATTGACATGAGGTATAAGAAAGATTTTATGGTCCTTTTTATTCCATGAGTAGTGTAATATTTCGGCTGGAAATGTTTTTGTATGTTCTCGGTCCTCAGTCGATGTGGCCTGTTTGTGGTGCTATCTATTTTATCAGATGAAAATGCATCTCTACATACCAAAATTGTCTGTCGTGGAACAGATATTGTTTCAGAGTCTTTACATTAACTCTATGATGTGCAACTGGTATTATAACAGTACTGTTAAATAATAGAGAATTTTTTAGGGGTCAATATCCAAATAATGGAACATTTTCAGAGTATCCTCTCTGGCTTTAAAATTAAATTTCTTAACGCACTTCAGTCTTCATTTTTTCTTCCACAACAGTTTCTGTTCTATCTTCTATTTTAGCATAACTTGTCCATTTGGGGAAAGACATTCTTCTCCTCTGTCTCTTACAATTGCTCATCTTTTTTTCAATTGTTTCGGATTTCGTAGCCGTTTCCTAGCAACTTTCTCTTTCAGATCAAACATTTTCTTTTTGACGTTGCCTTTTTTTCTAAAAAAAAATAATGGAATCATTGTAGCCGTATAAAACTAATTTATTTTTGGCCATGACAGGTAAATTATTTTCAGGCAATTATTTATTATGTATTTCTTCAGGAATTTTATATTCATCGCTATTTCCTTCATCACTTGATGGAATATATTCACTACCAGAAGACACATTTTTATTACTAAATATGTTTGTGATATCTGAGTTTTACCAGAACCCATATTCATAAAAGAGTGCCAAAAAAGTGGCTATTTCAAATTTAAATTTGATTTTGAAGACCTTCTTTAAAAGCAAATTGGATCCAATTTTATTTATAAAAAAGACTGATTTTATTTAGTTGTTTTATTTTTAGAATCTATTTTTTTAAGTGTGTATTATAATGCCTTTTAAAAATTTTCTTATAAACTATTTTTGCTGCAATTAATGATAAACAATAACTGTTTATTTCCGTCTAAGAAAAACATGTATTTGGAATTCTCTTCGAATTCTCTAGGATTCCTTGGAATTCCTTGAATTTCCTTTGAAATCCTTCAGCGTTCCATGGATTTCTTTGATATGCACTGGATTTCGTAGCCAAAATAGTGGAATTCCGTTAATGTATAACTGTCGACAAGTTAGCCCATCGTAAAAAAAGTTTTTTACTTTTGAATGAGAACCTGACCTAAAACACTATTTATTTATTTTTTGACAGTCTACCGATTTTTTTCCATATATACCGACTTTTGTCAATGAATTCTATCGATTCTAATATCAGCCGGGTTGACTAGTGGAAACTACGTTAGTGTTAGTGTTTAGTGATGTCACATCAAAGATTCCAACTCACTTGAGGAAAATTTTAGTAACATTAACATAGACTAAATTGAAAATCTGTTACTGTTTAAATATTTTGTAGCTTATTCTGTACTTACGATTTCTTTTAAGAAATATTGCACATCCTTTTTATTTCGATATTTAGCGGCTATTACAATAGAGTATGCAAAATATGCGCTATTTTCAAAATAACCATTTAGAACAACAACGACATATTCTGCTAATTTGAGAGTTGTCCCTTTGTTAAATTTGGCATGCATAGTTAGGTCACTTATATGTGGGTTGATCTGGATTACTTCTATAATTTCTATTTCAATGTTCAAGTTATTTATTAAATGCAATGTTGCATTTATATTTGTTTTCTGTTCAAATGTCATCCTCGTACAGTCAATTCCAGTATAGACAATGTTGTTTACCTCCATAACCGCAAGGTTCAAATCCGTAGAATATGTGAAAATAGATCTAAAAAATTATAGATAAAATAATTTTCAAAAATATTTATAAAGAATCACAAAAATATTTATAAGGAATTATTAGATTTTAATACTACTCAATTTTCAAAAAGTTATCTATTTATTATCAATGGATTGTTATTTTATGCGTCTTTTAAACCAATATTTAAAATAGATCTAAAATATGTATCCCAAGATTATCATTATTAATACAATTAATACGTATGAAGTGAAAAATTTTGTGATCAACATACAGGGTGTCCATCTAATGCGTGGCTCCAAGATATGCTTGAAGATATGAAAACATTACAAACGATCCTAAATTGCAGCATAAGATCTAATACACTGAAATAGTCCCGAAGGTCTTACACACACTTCTGGTTCTATGAAAAACAAATAAATAGCCAAGAAAATTAAATATAAATAAAATTTATTAATAAAATATCTGTTAGACAAAAGAAACTACAAAAAATATAGTATACCTATACAGGGTGAGTCAGTTTTTGTAGACAAACTTTAACAGGAGATAGAACACATGTTTTTTTAAAAAGAAAAGTTCCTATAAATATATGTCGTAGAACGCTTCGTTTCCGAGATACAGGGTGTTGAATATAATTTTTTTTTCTCGAATTTTCATTATAACTTATAAATGAATGCTTAGATTTTGTCCATGTTTGGGGGATAATGCCTATTAATTAAGTGGCATAAAACAAGCTATAATAACATTCAAAAACTTGCACAGTGGCGGAGTGGAGGGGCTGCTCAACCCCTTTCTTAAACAGAACTTCTACACCAATGACTATGTTTTAAAAAAATTGTTATTTTCATTATCTACATACAGTTTAACAAAAATAATGTCCGTTCTTCTGTTTCGAAATTCCTGTGTGTTTCCGAGTTATTTTGATTTTTAGTGTTTGATGTGGTACTAAATTTAGTAATTTATTTATTATCAATTATCGGCTAAATATTTAATTCTTTCAACGAGACTTACCTAAATATGGTTTGTTAAGGATTCTAAAAAGCCGAAATCTCTTATTCTTTATCTCTCTCCAATGTAGTCAAAATAAATATTTGTTATATCAAGCCATACTCAAATACAATACATACAAATCCATACTGAAAAAAATTCGAGAAAAAAAAATTATATTCAACACCCTGTATCTCGGAAACGAAGCGTTCTACGACATATGTTTATAGGAACTTTTCTTTTTAAAAGCATGTGTTCTATCTCCTGTTAAAGTTTGTCTACAAAAAACTGACTCACCCTGTATAAATGGTGTCTATGGTTCAAAAATTACTAAAATTATCTAATTACTAACAAATTTACGAATGTAATAGAATTTAACAGAAAAAATTAACAGATCGCAAAAAATTGTAAAAAATTAAGAATGAGAACTAAACAAAAGAAAAGAATTTTATATACATACAAATATATATATATATATATATATATATATATATATATATATATATATATATATATATATATATATATATATATATATATATATATATATATATATATATATATATATATATATATATATATATATATATATATATATATATATATATATATATATATATATATATATATATATATATATATATATATATATATATATATATATATATATATATATATATGTTTCCTTTCTTGACCGTTAATACCAAATAATATCTGATAGTTTTTTTTTGGTTTTTTTTTTTGTGGGGATTTCGGTCAGGTATAACTAATTTAATTATTTTTTTCTAACGTTTCGGTTTATTACACCATCATCAGAGAACTACAATTAATATAATATTAACTAAATAAGATAAAGCAATTAATTATTCTCAAGACGAAGTAGTGAATATGATTTACTGTCTGGTGTAAGCGAACACAATTGTTTATTAGCCTCACGAATTTATTGGTCGCGAATTATCCAGATCTGGAGAGATATTCTCGCGTGGAATGTTGCGTAAAGTTAAAGGAAAAATATAAAAGGCCTGGAAGTGTTCACTATGAAGGAACACTAAGAAAACATGAAGTTAATAATGAAAATGCCCAAATAAATATTTTGATCAGAATAATTGAAAATCCGAATATTAGTGATAGACAGACAAGTGAAGGAAACAATGCGTCACGGAGTGATAAATAATATTATAACGAAGAATTAATTTCATCCTTATCGCCTTTCGTACCATCAAGCACTGACGGAACAAAATCATCAAGCAAGACTACAATTTTGTGATTGGACAATAAATAAGATACAGGAACGGTTTGATTTCTTTGACAATGTTTAATTTTCGGATGAGTCATTATTCTCGGCAGAGCTACTAATTAAAATTTCAATTATGCAGACCATAAATCCTAGATTATGAAGAGAGGAAACCATCAACACCGCTTTAAATTTAATGTTTGGTCTAGGTTATGTGGGACTTTTGTTATAAGACAGGTATAGTCTCCACGCAAGATCACCACTAACTTAATTTTAGGGTATTGGTCAATATAGATTACACTGTTACATTATGACAATTATCTGAATGGCGGCATTAATAATACATTGTAAAGTTCTCTGTTGTAGAGTTCCTATTTATCTTTTCAGGTCAGACAACATTTGCAATTAACATACCCTGACAAATGGATTGGCAAAAGTGGACCCGTCCATTGGCCAGACTTGACGCGTTTGGATTTCTTCCTATAAGGATTTATAAAAAATGAAGTGTACACCGAAACTCCAAAGAATGTTGAAGACCTTAAAATCAAAATTAGGAACGATTTTCTAAAGCTAACAATGGATATGTTGAGAAATGTCTCCACATCATTTCGACGTAGAAGGGTCGAACGACTTTTATAATCTTTTATAATAAACTTTTATTTTTGTCCAGGATTGAATCAAATTCTTTACCTTACTTACCATAGAAGTATTGCGTGATGATCTCGACCACTCAGCATTTATACGTATTTGATATTTGCACCATAATTTGTGACATTTATTCCTCTTTATAATCCTATTTATCAAACTCCGTGACGTATTGTCTTCTACATTCATCTGTCTACTAACATTTCATGATATTTTGATTTTTTGTGCCTTCTTTGTGGAACATGTCCAGTTCCTTCAAATCTTTTTTTTACGAATCATCCCGATAAGGATATAATAATCATTTTGGACCTGAATAATTCGCAAGTGAAATAAAAATAAAATAATTTTGTAGAAGTATAAAATTAAGTTATTCACGTTAGATATCGTTTTTGTTTTCTCTGCTGTTTTTTTAACAGTTATTATAGTTATTGCTGTTATTATTAGTTGTTACTCTAACATCACTACCGTTATTACTTTTGGAATTATCAGTTTAATTGATAATGAACAAATTAGTGATAAATTATATCCGAGTTAGTATTTATTTGCTATTTGACATATGATACTAAATAAATGCAAAATAGTGACAAACGTTCAAAGCATAGCCTACTAATAACTTTCTTATGCTAGTTGATAAGTTTCACCCATTTAACAGGTTGATCTTCGTTGCGCTGCGGCACTGAGAATCTATAACCCTTCAAATTTTGCGTAACCTATATTATAATATAAAATAAAAGATATATTAAGATCTTTGATTCCAACTTTACAGGTACCTATACTATTGTTATCGTGTCCGACATTCAGACATACTAAAAAAGCTTACCGGTCTCCAAAGACTAGTAACATACTCAATTAGTAGTTCATTACTATTGTGCTGTACCAGTCCCACGGGATCGGTGTTGCAGCCTCAACGTAAAACAGGTTGTTACAACTAACCACCTGGTAGCCAAATGTTACACCTGGTTACCACGCCGTCAAATATAACCGGGGAACCCCCGTGGTACCGTGATTTTAGTTTCGCCCTGTATTAGGATTACTCTTAATACAAGAGGAAACCAAATCAGGTATTTATGGAAAAGCCTTCACTTTACCTATCAATAAGAACTATTCTTATTGACAAGGAAAGCGAAGAAATTTCCTGTGCCTGCGGCTAGCTGATTTTTTTGGGAGGCAAGGGCCGTGCGTTTCTTGTTTCCTTGAGACCTTGGTTCACTATTATTCACTTCAAATAATTCTACCAACGAGTAGTAGGCGAGGATGAATAAGTAATATAAAAAAAATATATGTTTATATTAAGGGCGCCATCTGCAGTTTTATCAGTGATTACTTTTTCATCCCCCCAACTCAGAATCTACAGAATTTCTGTCTAAGGTAGAGACAGAATAAAAAATGAATTAATAAAATTAATTATTTATTAAACCAACAGCAAAGTATACCACAAAATGGTAATTTAAAATTACCGACAAATATATGTACAAAAATTTATTAAGAGTGGGTGAAACTCGTTCACCGAACACAATCGAAAATAAAATAACTTGCCACACTCCAGCGAAGGCTGACCTGTGATGGAAAGGTGGTGTAAGTCTTGAAGTTAACGTTTTCTCGTCTGGTATGGACACCTAGTTTCCTAATACATAGTCTACCGATGAAATGAAACGTTACTCAAAATTGTGAAGCGCATATCACGTTACTAGTTACAGATGAATTCTGATCATCCAAATAAAACATCCACGGAACTAATCCTCTGGATCCAAGAATCGTGACTTTTTAATTTGCCAATGTGCAAATATTAATATCCAAATGAAATTGGAAGAGTGTGAAATATAAATTCACAAAAGAAATTCCAGATGAATTTTATTAACGATGAATAATTTAGGAATTTTATTCAAAATTTTAGCGATGAGTTATATTAGCTTTAACAGATTAATATTAGCGATCAATTGCATTTTAACATTGCAACGGATAATATTTATAGATATAATTTAAATAAGCCGGCTTCAGACTATGTATTTAAGAAAGGAATAAATAGAAACATATTATTAGAACATGTGTCACATCTTCACAAAAAATTAGAAAAATTAATTATTAACTTTTCCTTAAAAATATACATCTTGAAGAGAATTTACAAGAAAAATAAATCATTTAAAACTATTAGTATTACCTGATGGTTGTTCACAACACTAGTAAATTAAGATAACATTTCAAAAGTTGATTGATGTTATCGATTGTCTGCCAAGAGGTGTTGCCGGTGCAAAGTTGATTATTAAAATGGCTTATCTTCCTGTCTCTATCAAGGAGGTAAACTAGTTTGATATAAAAAATCAAACTTTATAAAATAAGATATGAAAGTAACTAAAATAAATTCATAATATATCACAAATAATATTTAATGATTAAAATCCACTATAAGAATAGTCTAATGGTACTACATAACACAAGTATTACACAATGATATTTAAATTAATTATTCCTCACAAGTAGATCGTAACGCCATCTATGTGCGGTATGGCAAGTTGTCTCTCTACTGGTAGGCAACTGAGACAGAAAACTTTCACAATAGTAGCTGAAGGTCAAACCAACCAAAGGCAGTCGCAACCCTTCTGAAAGGAAAACTATAAACAGCTGTTGCGATTTAATTAATATCGACGTAAATATTGAATATTTATCTAATAAGGTAATAAATGATTGCATTTTTTATGTGACACATATTTCCAATAATATTTTCTTTCAGTGTGAAAGCGTTAACTTTGGGGACTGTTGTTACAACAAAAGTACTTAAATAATAAACAATATTGGATTATGTAAATATGTACAAGATACTATTAACTTAGATGGTAAACATAATAATACCTTAATAAATATGAGATCGACCAAAGGTTAAACAGAAATTCTTCACCTACTAAAAATACTCTATTATAAACAATTGGGAACCAGATAGATATTTGGAGGTTAGTGTCTATTTATCGTTATATTCCGGACAGTGACGTTTTTGAACGGAACATCACCTCTTCCCTTGAGAAAAGAAAAATCTTCAGATTTTTCGTTAATGTTCAAACCAAAAATAAATAAAACAAGGTAAGTAAACTAGCTCATAACAATAACATTAATGAAATGGGAGAAACAAAATAATTGTTCCCCAGACTACATGAGAATGATAATTCAATAATCAAGTACAATCTTTATCAGTTTCAGTCCTAATTATTATTAGGAAAATAAGTATTGAGTTTTAGATATTAACCGTAAAATCCAACATTGATTGTTATTAAAAAAATATTACTCGGCAATAGTTATCTTATGGTATTATAACCAAAAAAATATAATAAGACAATTGATAAATGTCTATTAGTGACATTAAAACTAATAATAAAATTTTCTTTAGGTTTTGGTTTCACCTCACCTCGGAGAAGAATGCAGCAAAGTACACCTTAACCCGGATGCATTATAGTTGCATCGAACTGAAATTAGTTAAGTTACTATGAACAGAACTACGATATGCTCAAAGGCACCTATGATTTAACTTGAATTGACTAAGAATTAAAGTTCAAATCTTTTATGCAACATTTTAGTAGTCGCTTACTGAAATTGGAGACGTGCTATGGACAGTCACCACGATACATCTACAAGGATGCCAAATATTGCACAATGAACACTTCCGCAGTGTCACTGCCAATCGAAAAATTTGTGAGCTTGAAGCACTCACAGCTTAAAGTCGGTAAGTCAAACAAATTAATGTCTAAACTAATTAACAATGGGTTTAACTAAATATGATAATAAAAAAATATTAATTTGTGATAACGAGACCAGCCCAGGGCACTACGCAAGGTACTGTCTAATAAATAACCGTTGCTTTTATTAGCGTACAAGTCAAAAAAGTCGAGGAACAACATCCAAAAAAAGTTGTCTACGTAAGCATAGCGCACAAGAGTAAGTCTTCACTTAGCAAAAAAAATTTTTAGTTATGTTTTACACTTGTTGATTTAATAAGGGAAGTAAGAAGAAGGTGTGTACTCATTAAAATCGAAGACATACAAAAAAAATTCAATCTAATTGAATTAAAAGCGTAGGGTGTCACTAGTGAACCCAAAAAAATTTTAAACAAATTTCCATCAAAAAAAACTTAACTCGGGGACTTAAATAGTAAGACTAGGAATCGAAAATCCGTTATTTACTACCGTTAACTAATAAAACGTGTGTTTCACCTTTTATTTCATATCAAAAATCAAAAAAACTTAAAGTTCAGCGAATAACTTTAATGATTATTTTTGTTTAAAAGTTTAAACTATGTCCTCACATTTTAACAGGTACCTAGACAGGAAGGAAGAAAGAAGAAGAAAGAATAAAAGAACGATGTTAGTGTTTATATGGAATTGGGGAATCTCCAGTCGAAAACTCGTAAAATTCTCTACTGAAACCCGTATTCCTACAAGTGGGCCCACCCTATACAACCCTGGATTCAAAAGGGAAAGTAAGAATAGTTGAATCCAGCCAAAAATGGTTTCTGTAGAAATTAATCTTACTGAACCGGAAAAATGATACACCCTGTACATTAAACTAAATGGGGCTTTTTGACTGACGTTAAGCAAACAAATATGCACTGTGCAGGATGATGCAAATTTCCTACCAAATTTCAGGTATTCCTAAAATTAACTTAAACTATTTTAATTTTTACCGGGAGCAAGGTAGCGAGCCTTCTCCTATGATAAAACCGTATTCAGAAAGATCTTCTGAAATTAACTCTAAACTTAATTAAGGGTTGCCTATTCAACCGGCGTTAAACACAACAGTTGAGGCCATTTATTGTCACTTATGACATTTATTCCAGAATAAACTAAACCTGAGATTAACCTACTATATACAGTCTCTAATTGTAATTATTGATTTGGCTTTTTAATTTGTTACTTAACAAATACCAAACAATAAATATCACAGCAAAACAAATCTCACTATGAGACGCGGTTGAGAAGATTATCTGTAGATAAAAATTTCTCGAATAACAAAATTCTTTTAAACATGTCAATTTAAAACAAAATTTTGAAATTACAAAAACTGCCACAATTGTTGAATTGTGCATCTTTCTACTTGAAAGTGTCGTGGAAGATTATACCATGAATCTTCCTAATTGAGAACTTATGTTCTACCAAAAACTATTGTTTATCTTAAACAATTTATACTTTACCGACAGGTAAAGATAACCATATTGGGCCTATTTGGTCCCAAAAATATTTGAGCTTTACTCAAAAAAAATAAAATCTTACTCGCAGTAAGATTACTCAAAAACCGATATGAAATCATTTACACATCTTAAAACTTGGTTTAATGAACATCCCTGTGTTCATCTTTACACCACAAAAATCTAATTTTGGCGTCCCAAAATTACTAAAGAAACTTTCTTTACTAAACTGCAACACTGCAAAACTGCAAAAAAAATAAGCTCTGGGCAAAAATAAATATGGGTTTACTAAAGGGTAAAAATATTTGTATTTATTCAGAGGTGATTTGTTTATAGAAAATTTTCAATTTTCCTGTGACATATTAGTTTTCTAGCTGGGATAAATCAGACTGAGAACCAAAATATGGTTTCAGTTGTGAGACATGATAACGGCCAGCGAATGTACCATCCATATGATTTAACTCATAGGACTTATTTGATATTATTTTACAAATCGTGCACAATACATATTTGTTACCTAATTTAGCTGCGTAATCAGCTACTTTATCACTCTTATGGTGATTCAAACGCCATACTTTTTCACCAAGCTTAAACTTATAATCCCTTTTACGCAAGTTATATCTCGATGATGCTTGCTTATACGCTTTATTAAGAGCCTCCCGGACTAACTTATACACATCAGGTAATTTATCTAACTCGTCTGCAAAAGACTTACGATTTTCCTCAAGGTTAGGTAACACTAAATCTTTATTATCGTCATAATAATCACCTCTAGCAGGTAATTTACGTCCAAAAACTAAGAAAGCAGGCGTGAAACCTGTGGCTTCATGAAGAGAGGTATTTAATGCCATTTGTATTTCGGGGATCTGTTGATCCCATTTTTTATGAGATTTAGTTATGCAACAGCGGATTGCAGTACCTATAGTACGATTGCATCTCTCGACTGGATTGCTTTGTGGATGATAATAAAGGTTATAAAAGACCTGAGGTATTTTAAACTTTGTTTTAAAAGCTTCAAACTCCTTCCCTGTATGAGCTGGAGCATTATCTAATAAAAGAACCCTTGGGGTTCCGTAGGTCAAAAAAATTGACTCTAAAAATGTCACAATTGACTGTGCAGTAGCCCTGCGTACTGGCTTCATTATCACAAACTTCGTAAAGTAATCGACTGCAACCAAAAGAAAGCGATTACCTTTTGAACTTGACGGGAAAGGACCTTTTGTGTCATAACACAAATACTCAAATGGAAAATTGGCCTTTTTCTCCGCTCCCATTAACCCAAAACGTTGAGTACTAGGTGATTTTTCTCTTTGACAAATTTGACATTTCCTAACATACTTTAGGACATCTTGGCGCATCTTAGGCCAGTAATACGTTTCGGCAATTTTATTAAGTGTTTTATAATAACCTAAATGTGCACTCGTGGCTAGATCATGGTTGTCATGGATTATTGAGTTTCTTTGTTCTAAAGGAACGACTAATTTCCACTCAGAAATGTTGGTTTTCAAAGCCAATTTTTTCCCAGTGTGTTTAAAAATATGACTATCTCTGATTAACCATTGTGGATATCTCTTTGGTGACTGAACAATCTTATCTTTCAGATTTATATACCAAGGTTCAAGATTATCCAAAGAGATGCCTAGAAGATTGATATCTGCTTCCGGTTCTGCTACAGGTACTGCTCTAGAAAGTGCGTCTGGGACGACATGCAGACTACCTTTCTTATGAATTATTTCAAAATCGAACCTAGACAGGCGTATGGCCCAACGACTAAGTCTTCCGGTTGGGTTGGAGAGTCGACTCAAGTATAGGAGACTAGCATGGTCAGTTATTAATTTGAAATGAGTGCCGAAGACATATCCTGCAAATTTTTCACATGCAGTCAAACAACTTAATAATTCTAAATCTACGGTACTGTAATTACGTTCAGCGGGTGTAAGTGACCGTGACGCATATTCAATGACCTTTTCCTCACCCCCCTATTACCTGTGTCAACATCGCCCCAAGTCCATAGCCACTTGAGTCGCAATGAATACTAAATTCTTGCGTGAAATCGGGAGCTGCTAAAACGGGAGCAGTTATCAACTTCTCTTTAACACTACAAAAAGCTTTCTCGGCGTTTTCATTCCAAACAATAGTTTGTCTCTTGGCCTTTCCTTTAAGGAGGTCATTTAGAGGTTTCATAAGAGAACTAAAGTTGGGGATGAAACGACGGTACCAGCTGCACATTCCTATAAAACGTCTAACTTGAGTTGAGTTTTGTGGTCTCGGATACTCAACCATTGCCTTAACTTTCTCATTTGAGGTTCTTAAACCTTCAGAGTCTACTATAAAACCTAAATATTTCAAAGACGACCTAACAAAATTGCACTTTTGAAAATTAACTGTAAGGCCCGCATCGGCCAGTTTATTATGTACTTCTAACAATAGAGTCATATGCTCGGAAAATGTTGATGAAGTTATAATTATATCATCTAAATAAACAAAAATTTTATTACTATAACGTGGGGAGAAAATTCTATCCATTAACCTCTGAGTAATCTGGGCAGAATTTGCCAAACCAAAGGGCAGAACTTTAAAATGAAACAGTCCTCGACCCGGAATGGAAAAAGCTGTTTTTTCCTTACTTGATTCGTCCAAAGGAATCTGCCAAAAAGCACTCTTCAAGTCAATAGAGGTTATAAATTTAGCATTCGATAACATTTTCAAAATGTCATCGACGAGTGGTAGAGGGTACGAATCTTTCTTTGTTACCTCGTTTAAAACTCTCCCATCAAAACAGAAACGAAACTCATTATTCTCTTTTTTTACTAAGAGTACTGGGGAGTTCCATGGACTAAAAGATGGTTCTACTACATCTTGAACTAGCATTTTATCCAATTCGTTATTTAGATGTTCAAGCATATATGGGGACAACCGGTATTGACGCTTTTTGAAAGGTAGAGCATCACCTGTCTCTATATGTGCTTGGATTAAAGAAGTTCTACCTAGTTTATCTTTAGGTGAAAGTGCCTTAAATTTATCAATTATTAAATCTAACTCAGATTGCTCTTCAGGTGTTAATTTCAACTTTTCCGACTCGACAAATTTTGACTTGCTGGATGGAGAACTCACAGCATTGATTTTCAAGTTATTTGACTCACTGTGTATGTCCCATATTTTATTTTTAAAATTAAGTGTCAAGTTAAATTTATTACAAAAATCACTTCCTAATATAAGACCTACTCTTAAAGAAGGAACTACTGAAACCGTTACTATTTTACAAACATTGCCTATGCAAATAGGAAGTTGACACACTCCGGTGATAACCTGATGTTTTCCATCAGCGGTTTTTACTGTACTTATTTTACTCTTAATTAACTTAATTTTATGTTTTCTAATCAGCTGTAAAGCTAGGGGAACCCATACACGTGATAGTCGCACCGCTATCAATCAACGCGATAATTTTATCTCCATACAGGGTGATTTCTACATGTGGACGGTTGTCCGAAATTTTATTAACGAACAAAGGAAAAGTTTCCTTCGTTTTATTTTCCTTCATAAACTTACTTACAGTTAATTTCCAATTTTTCCAATCTACTAAATCTGTACTAACATAAAACTTTTGTCTTGAGAAAAATTGCCTAGTCTCTACTTTACTAGAATTTCTGAAACGTCTGTTCAGAAAGTTTTGGCCTTGCCTAAATCGCGTCTGCTGTCGGCCTTGCGTAGCAGCTGCGTCTATACGTTTTTTGAATGCTTACATACAGGGCACGTACCCACGGTAAAACCTGGCTTACCACATTGGTAACAGAACTTCGTTCTCGGTTTTCTACAAAATCTAAATTGGTGGTTTAATTTCTGGCAATTCCAACAAACTACTTTAGGAAGTGGTTCAACAGGGTTGGAGACTGTATTTACCGTTTGACGATTATTATTAGACTTAAAAGTTTTACTGTGACTTATTTTTACATTAGACTTTTCTTTTCTAGGAGTTGACGTACTCGCCTGTGGATATGTGGACAAATCTCCTTCAAGAAGATAACTATTAGCTGAAGTAGAGGCGGCATAGGAGTTATTTTTTATCTGCCTGGCCTCGTCTAACATGACACATCGTGAAATTAAGTCTTCTGTACTTGAAATTTCTATTAAAGCTAGGGGATCAATATATCTGGCTAAAATATTTTTACGGATTATTTTAAGTTGATCTCGTTCTGCCAAGGGAACTGGCAACCTTCTAAATAACCCTTTCATTATAGCAATATATATATGTATTGACTCCGAATTAGCCTGTCTACGTTGTTTTATTTCGTCTAATAATTTTTCGTCATACTCAAGGGGTAAAAACGCATTCTCCATCTGTTTAACCAGATCTTTCCACGAATTAACAGAGGTTTTGATCGCTCTGTACCAAACTAACGCTTGACCATCAAATAAATCGATAGCTGACTCAAAAAGATGTTTTTCAGAGACATTTCTTGCAATAGAAAGCTCCTGAACTCGTTCTAAGAACGCTTTAACACTAGTTTTGCCATTGAAATTAATTCCCCATTTATAAACTGGTATAGATTTTGCACTATATGACCCCTCACTCTCACTTATTTTATTACTCAGTATTGGTTTAATTTTAGAATGTAAAATTGCCTCGATTTCTAGAATCGTTGCTAGAGAATCATTTTTAAATTCTAAAAATTCTAACTTTTCTTCTTCAGGCTCTGAAGGAGCTTCAAAACGATTTACTCTATTATACAAAGATTTCAAACGGGTAGAAATAAGTAAATAGGAGGTGTCCTCCTTTGTCGCGGAGAAATCGTGGACTAGAAATTCTAATTCTATCAATGAGATAGAGATGGCAGTTTTCTCACTATTTCTTTCCTTGTCTGAAAAATTTAGTATTTCTGTGTTGTTGGTTATGCAACGTTCGAGAATTAGCCGCCTGCTATCAAGCGTTTTCTTAAGTGCATTTACATTTCTAATCCTAAGCTCATAATTTATTTCATTTTCAGTTAGGTATTTAACGTTGAACGGAAGTGCGTCCATCTTGACTCAATAAAACTTAAAAAAAAAAAAAAAAATTCCTTAACTGAATAAATTACAAAAAAACTTATTTATAGGATACCTATTATAATAAAATATAAAGTGAGTGCCACACAAAGCAAAACCTGCTGTTTTAATTTACTATTGATAAGATTCCTTATCTGTAAGCTCAAAAAACCAAAAAAAACTAATAACACACAATAAATTTCAACCTGTTAAATTCTTGGAACTCATGCTATTTATAATCAACAAAAACATTAATAAAACTTGTTTATTAAATATCCACACTTGAGTTTTTATTGAATTGTGATTCTTTGTAGCTTTTATGTTTATATCTGTTTGTTTTATATATTGTATTTTTAGCTGGATGGTGATTTATATTGTTAAGAATGTATTTTCTTTCTCTACCTTAAATTGTTAATTGAATTACTTGAAGTTTTCTTACTTTAAAATTCGTGACTGTTGAAATTCCCCCTTCGTGGGAAAATTTGACACCTTAGAGGCAAATTTCCATACATTAAGTATGCCAAAAAAATTAACGAAAACTAAAATTTTTCAACAGAACACGAATGTCTAAAAAATTTACTTAAAATGCTCAAAAATAAAAACTAGTCACAAAATATCAACCAAGTTCAAAGAAACAAGTTTAACCCATTAAACCACGTCGGGCGCCAAATGTTACAACTAACCACCTGGTAGCCAAATGTTACACCTGGTTACCACGCCGTCAAATATAACCGGGGAACCCCCGTGGTACCGTGATTTTAGTTTCGCCCTGTATTAGGATTACTCTTAATACAAGAGGAAACCAAATCAGGTATTTATGGAAAAGCCTTCACTTTACCTATCAATAAGAACTATTCTTATTGACAAGGAAAGCGAAGAAATTTCCTGTGCCTGCGGCTAGCTGATTTTTTTGGGAGGCAAGGGCCGTGCGTTTCTTGTTTCCTTGAGACCTTGGTTCACTATTATTCACTTCAAATAATTCTACCAACGAGTAGTAGGCGAGGATGAATAAGTAATATAAAAAAAATATATGTTTATATTAAGGGCGCCATCTGCAGTTTTATCAGTGATTACTTTTTCATCCCCCAACTCAGAATCTACAGAATTTCTGTCTAAGGTAGAGACAGAATAAAAAATGAATTAATAAAATTAATTATTTATTAAACCAACAGCAAAGTATACCACAAAATGGTAATTTAAAATTACCGACAAATATATGTACAAAAATTTATTAAGAGTGGGTGAAACTCGTTCACCGAACACAATCGAAAATAAAATAACTTGCCACACTCCAGCGAAGGCTGACCTGTGATGGAAAGGTGGTGTAAGTCTTGAAGTTAACGTTTTCTCGTCTGGTATGGACACCTAGTTTCTTAATACATAGTCTACCGATGAAATGAAACGTTACTCAAAATTGTGAAGCGCATATCACGTTACTGTTACAGATGAATTCTGATCATCCAAATAAAACATCCACGGAACTAATCCTCTGGATCCAAGAATCGTGACTTTTTAATTTGCCAATGTGCAAATATTAATGTCCAAATGAAATTGGAAGAGTGTGAAATATAAATTCACAAAAGAAATTCCAGATGAATTTTATTAACGATGAATAATTTAGGAATTTTATTCAAAATTTTAGCGATGAGTTATATTAGCTTTAACAGATTAATATTAGCGATCAATAATATTAGCATTTAATAATATTAACTTAATAAATTTTAGCTAACGATGGATAATATTATATAAGGATGGATAATATTAGATAAGCCGGCTTCAGACTATGTATTTAAGAAAGGAATAAATAGAAACATATTATTAGAACATGTGTCACATCTTCACAAAAAATTAGAAAAATTAATTATTAACTTTTCCTTAAAAATATACATCTTGAAGAGAATTTACAAGAAAAATAAATCATTTAAAACTATTAGTATTACCTGATGGTTGTTCACAACACTAGTAAATTAAGATAACATTTCAAAAGTTGATTGATGTTATCGATTGTCTGCCAAGAGGTGTTGCCGGTGCAAAGTTGATTATTAAAATGGCTTATCTTCCTGTCTCTATCAAGGAGGTAAACTAGTTTGATATAAAAAATCAAACTTTATAAAATAAGATATGAAAGTAACTAAAATAAATTCATAATACATCACAAATAATATTTAATGATTAAAATCCACTATAAGAATAGTCTAATGGTACTACATAACACAAGTATTACACAATGATATTTAAATTAATTATTCCTCACAAGTAGATCGTAACGCCATCTATGTGCGGTATGGCAAGTTGTCTCTCTACTGGTAGGCAACTGAGACAGAAAACTTTCACAATAGTAGCTGAAGGTCAAACCAACCAAAGGCAGTCGTAATCCTTCTGAAAGGAAAACTATAAACAGCTGTTGCGATTTAATTAATATCGACGTAAATATTGAATATTTATCTAATAAGGTAATAAATGATTGCATTTTTTATGTGACACATATTTCCAATAATATTTTCTTTCAGTGTGAAAGCGTTAACTTTGGGGACTGTTGTTACAACAAAAGTACTTAAATAATAAACAATATTGGATAACGTAAATATGTACAAGATACTATTAACTTAGATGGTAAACATAATAATTCCTTAATAAATATGAGATCGACCAAAGGTTAAACAGAAATTCTTCACCTACTAAAAATACTCTATTATAAACAATTAGGAACCAGATAGATATTTGGAGGTTATAGTTTATTTATCATTGTATTCCGGACAGTGACGTTTTTGAACGTAGGACCTCTTTCGGTGTTCTGTGCGCAGTGCGTAATGGTAATATACGAAATACAATTGTGTTACCGACTAGATACAGTAACTCCCAAAAAAGTACCGTATACGTTCATCAAGCCATTGCGACCTGGGAAAAAGAAAAGAAGACAATAACACTGACGCAGTTTTCCACAAAACACCAAATCACTATATACTGCACTCGACACGCATTTTGCCAACCAACTTGGCGTCATCTGGAGGTGATTAAAACTAACTAACTAACTCGAGTGCAGTATATAGTGTTTTTGTGTTTTGTGGAAAACTACGTCAGTGTTATCTTCACATCAAAGGTTTCAACCCACCCCAAGAAAAGACAATGCCAAGGCTGCTACAATAAATTGCGCGAAACTCATTCCAGTAGAGAAGCAAGTCGCAAAATTGATCAGTTATTGCAGCGACTGTCCTTGACAATCAGGAATATGCCTGAAATGTTTCAATGAAAAACACAACAGAAAAAAAGATTATTTCATATATTTTTGACAAGCAATTTTATCTGGAGAACTTTGTAGAAACATATATTTATTTTTCATTCCTTAATATTTTTGTTTACAAAGCTGGCAATAAATAGTGTTACTCCACTGGACCGTGTAGACTAGTTAGATGAAATTAGAATTATACGAGAACGACCAGGAATGTTCTGGAATGTTCTAGACCCTGAAGGGATGTATAATAAGGCACACGGTGCGTTCACGAGCTTAGGTTTAAGTTGAAAATGAACGAATAAAGAAAAAAATAAGAAAGATACTAATAAATGTTGAATTGTGATTATAGTTAAGACAGTCATTAATCTATTGTTGTTAATTATTAATTATTCAATTAAGTAGTGAGGAAGTGTTACCTGGACTTTCAATCAACGAATCTATGAGTATAGGTGTTTTTGGGGATAGCAAACACGTACCAATTAGGTGTCGGAGGTGGATTGGAAGTTAATATTTTTGGAAATTTCGAGAAGGTTCTATAGTGTTATTCTCGGAAATTAGTAGCGACATGAAGAAGTAAGCTACTGGACAGTGTTTCAGGACTATTTGAGGAGTGAATGGTAACTTTAAAATGGATTTTCGAGTTTTTAGAACATTCGATTTAGAAATAACTGTAGATACGCGAGTGCCGCAAATGTAAAGTTTGTGCGGCCACGGACAAGAAGTAAGGGCGCAATAAAACAATATAACGTCAGGGCTCCTATTCAGAGAATTGCGATCGACGTAGCTGGTCCATTCTCCGTAACAGATGATGGGAAAAATCTTGGTTGCCATGGACTATTTTTATTTATATTTTAGTAAATGGCTTGAAGCTTATGCCATACCAAACTAAGAAGCAGCCACTGTTGCCTAAGCTCTGGTAGATAATCTGGTATGTCGATTTGGCGTGCCCCTGAAGTTGCATTCAGACCAAGGAAGGAACTGAATCTGGGGTATTTCAGAAGATGTGTCGCATACTGGGAATACATAAGACAAGGACAACAGCCCTACATCCACAATCAAATGAAATGGTGGAGAGATATAATAAAACCATGGAGGAACATCTATCCAAAGTGATTGACAAACATCCGAAAGATTGGAACCGTCACTTACCTCTTTTCTTTATGGCATACAGGGCATCCACTCATGAAACAATAAAACAAACGCTGGCACGCGTGATGTTTGGACGTAAGATTAGACTGCCATCTGACTTGGTGTTTGGCACACCAGATGAGGCGCGATTTTCCATAAATAACTAAGCTGATGAAGTTGGTGAACAGCTGAGGAATATCCATGAGCTTATACGAGACCGAATCGCCATAGCAAATGATCACATGAAGGCTCGATATGATCTTAAGTCAAATTCAGGAGGATTGCAGGCGGGAGATCCGGTTTGGCTATATAACCCACAACGAAAGAAAGGCAGGTCACCGAAGCTTCACCTTCCCTGGGAAGGACCATATACTGTCGTCACTAGAATAAATGACGTCGTATACCGAATTAAGCAAAGTCCAAAATCAAAGATGAAGGTGGTGCATATAAAGAGACTAGCCAGGTATGCAGGGATTAATGAATTGCCTGATCGGAACGTTCAGGCTTAAGGAGGGGGCAGTGTTACACCACTGGACTGTGTAGACCGGTTAGATGAAATTAGAATTGTACGAGAACGGCCAGGAATGTTCTGGAACGTTCTGAACACTGAAGGGATGTATATATAAGGCACATGGTGTGTCCACGAGCTCAGTCTTAAATTAAATGTGAATGAGTAAAGAAGAAATAAGAAAGAGACTTATAAGTGTTTAATTGTGATTATAGTTAAGACAGTCATTAATCTATTGTTGTTAATTATTAATTAGTCAATAATGTAGTGATGAAGTGTTACCTGGACATTCAATCAACGATTCTACGAGTATAGGTGTTTGTGTGGATAACAAACACGTAACAATAGTGAGAAAACATCCGATGAATATCTGTTTTAGAATTTTAAACCAAAATAAAAATTTTTAAAATCTACAGGAAGTTTGACCTTGACAATACAATCGTAGAGTAACGCGGCTGTAACGTAAGTAATAGTGTGTATCAATAAGAAATGTTCCAACCAGATTTGTCATAAGTTCAATAATGTTCGTGTTAAACACAGTATAAAAAAAATAGGCGGTTACTGCTCTTTGAGGATCGGTAACGCACAGATGCGCAGTTATCCAATTTCCATGACGCATACAACCTGTTAAAGATGGAAGTGGCAATATTTCTAAAACTTGCGATTTTTGGTATAGGAAATGGTTCGTAATAGTTCTAGGGAACTGTCTGATAGAGCCAAATATTAAAAAAATATATAGGAAATTGAAATAAGCGAGTTTTGGCCAATTTAATTTCGGAGGAAAAAATTTTTTATACACCCTGCATAATCTTCTAGGTACTTTAATTACATGGTTTAGTTGAGCAACTAATTTGTGAATAATTCCTGAAAAAAAATATTTAAATACAGGGTCTTGAGGCTGTAATCGATTTTTTGTATGGCGATGAAAATAGCATTTTTGGCATAAACTTTACATAGCCTTTATTTTCCACGAGCAATCCAGAAATTAAATAAAAATGGTACGTAGGAAGGTAGTTGGTATCGGTAGGGCAAAAATTGGAACCCTCTGTATACTCCACCATATTTTCTTCTTATAGACCTCGGATGAAGAGGAGAGATTACCCTTTGAAATTTTTGCATATCTTCAAACACAATCGAGGTATATGAGACCCACGCACTAGGTAGACATCCTGTATATTAGGTTTAAATAATTTTCAAATTATAACACATTTTCTCGTATCGCAAACCATTCTGTTAGATTAACAATGTTATATTCAGATGTAAAAATTTATTATTATTTTAGGCAAGAAATTTATTACGCTGAGTAAAATTTATGGCTTTAAGGATGATTTGCATTTATTAATAAAACAAAATTTCGTAATTGCGTAAAAGTGTCACAGTTTGATGTTATTTATTACTCATCAGTAACTATTATGCTTTTTTTATCTGTATCAAATTAACCTTCATTATTAATAAAGATCTTCGTTAACAAAAATTATTGTATTATTTTTCCTCTATAAAGACAAAACTTTCGAGAAGTAATGTAATTTATTTCTTTCTCTAACAACAAAATTAAAGTAAGTCTAAAATAGTTCAAATTTGTTATAAAAATAACTAACTGCTCGATGATGAGATGTTTGATATACAGGACGTTCCCGGAAAAACACGATCCTAGCGCATGATTCTTGTGCTAATTCTGTATCGTCCAGTATAACAACAACATACCGAATCAAATGCACATAATTTTTTTTATTTGTAAAAATCAGGGTCATAAGACACAGAAATTATTTAATTAAATCAAAAAACTTTAAGCGGGAAATTTCAGCAGAATTTTTACGTTTGGGGAGGCTATTAATACTTACTTGTCTGTCAAATATTTAACGCGAATTTTATGCTTTAAACTATCTCGATGTATTTTAAATAAGTTTTCATCTGTAAATTTTACCAAGCACAGCTGACAACCATTTTTATCACAGACATTATTTTCTGAGAATTGATATTCCTTTAATGTGTTTTCTGCTGAAAAATTGAAAATAAAAATAATATTAGGAATGGCAATTTGTGAAAAAATCGAATCTCAGGATCGATTCAGATCGGAAACCTAAAGATCTATTTAAGTTGAATGAGATCGATCTTTAAAAAATCGATCCTTTATTGTATAAACAAGCCAACAAAATTACAGATTTACTGAAAGTGGGTACAGTTAACAACAATACAATGATCTGTGCTGTGGTTACAAAAATTAGAATTACATCGATTAGATAGATACAATCGATTTGAAATAGATTATTTTGATAACGCTTCGTTTAAAATATTAGCCATTCATATTAACAGAGTATGGAGTAACTCACTAAAAATGATTGCATATCAAAATTGAAGTATCTGATCTAGCTCAAATTGGATTGCCAACATAAAATTTTATAACGCTGTTAAAATATTTTAATTGATGAGAACGAAAAACGAAAAAAGATGACTTATTTTAAATAACATATGGATATAATATATAAAATTACAGACAATACTAAGTCATTTTATGAAACTTTATAATCGTATTGTCTATTATTTAAAAAAAAAAATACACATCAATATTGCCTGTAATAATATGTAATAAATCAATATAGTTGTTGATTTGTGGCATCCTATAATGATTCTTCTTACCTTTTTTTAGGTTAATATCCAGCCACTGCCCTAGAAATTATTTAAAAAAATCCTCTGCGCCAAAAGAATCAGTCAGAGGTTGATTTTTGGAATTTTTTTTTTTTCAAATACCAACTCTGACCGATCCTTTTGATGCACAGGTTTATTTATCTATTTCTTTTTTAAATAATTCATAAAATGGCTTAATACTCAAAAGAAAGTGAGAAGAAATCAATATGGTACTTAAGATGAATCATTGTTTTGGTTTTTCAAAATTACTAACAAAAAAAATTTCAACAGAGATTTATAAATTTAAGTTGGATATCTAGTCATTATATGCAAAACCTCTCCGTCAAGAAAAAAATAGATAAAAAAATAGTTACAACCATTCATGGACACTTTATTGAGTTTAGGACCTAGTCAATGTTAAATTGTTTTCAAAACCTTCTATTTCTGGTCTTTATTTCACTTTAAAATTTTCGTTTAAATTCAAAATCCGTCACATGCAGCAATCATTCAAGTACACTACGCATTGTAGGTTTCAACCAATGCATGCGCTGCAGACAATAATAGCTTTATACAAAATAAATATTACTTTTATTTTTTAATTTAACTGCAAAATCCGCTAGGTCACTTTTAGATATTTAATATTAATGCATGTGGCTGTCCAGGATTTACCAAAGCAATTTTCTCAAAAGCAGCTATAAATGGTATGGAGGATTTTGCATCTATACGACTCAAAAATGAAATGAGAAAAATTGTTAGGACTGAAACATGAACTTGAGTCAATTTAATAAAATCGATACCTATAACAATGTATTTGTTTGTGCCATAAACAAAATGTTACTTCAATGAACTAAGAAAATTGTTAAATAAAGTTGTGGGTTTAGTTACTTTACAAACAAATAGACATTTTTATTCCTTAAAAAAAAATATGATACAATTACAAAGATTTTATTTAAGGTTATATAAACAAATCAAATCTTTTATAACTTATATTTTTGTAATGTCAACAATTTGGTTTCTTTCAGTGAAATATTAGTACTGAAAATTAATTTATTGACATGTTCAAATATTGCTCTCTTAGTTTCTCATGTGACTAATTTAATTACATTAATTAAATGTAGAAAAGCATTATTTTAACCACGAAAGGTCTAACTACCAGTTATTAACAAAAGGGCCTGAAACGTCAAAATAGTAAGGTAGTAAGGTAGTAGTAGGTACTCTGTCATTATTGAAGCAATGGTGCCTGTTGTCTGTGGAGCCAGACACTTGCATATTATAATTAATTTTCAAAACACTAGCAAAATATTATATTATCATTTTTCACTTTTTTTAAACACATTTCATTATAATCGAGATTTTTATAAAATATTTGATACAGTTTTGAAAAGACCAAAAGTAATAAAATAAAATTACGAGTTTTTAAATTTTATAGTTTTTCAATTTGTACTATTTTCAAAATTGACTGAAATTTTTAGAATAATAGAAATTAAATTTTCTATTAATTTAGACTTAAAATTTGGATTATTTTAAAAACTGAATTTTTTTAAATGTTAAAACTAAACAATTAATTATAAAATATTTTTATTACAATCAATTAAAAATATGTGTATAACTTATCAAAGAGTATTTTTAAAACTAATAACACAAACAATACAATGTCCGGCTCTGTGATGTAGTTCGCTATAGCACTCGTACGCAAGCGTGACTAGAAATCTTTCTATCGTAGCTGCGGGTTTGAATCCCGCCGCCGCGCCGACACTAACAATGTCGGCAGAAATATAGTAAGTCTACGTTTCTCTAAGTGTGATCCCCTTCTAGATAGCTGCGACTTTGAATTTCGGGGGTTGTCAAGTTTCTATGGTATTATTAATTAATATAATATTTCTAGACACCGGACAATTGTCGTGAGTCTCGGGCCGGTTTTTCGCTTGGCCTGTCTTTCTCATAGGTATGGGCAGTAGTTGTGCATGCGTAGCAAGATCTAGACCGTATTCCCTATTCAAACGTCGCAGACCGAAGCGGCAGGCGCGAATATAAAAATAAATAGTAACAACTATGTCGACAATATCACGAAGGACGTGTGTGGATTTGTGTATGTTATTATGCGTATTTTCAGTGCTATTCAGAGTACACCTCCACTGTTGTGGTAAATAGGTGTTGCAAACCAATGCACGGAAAATTGAGAAAATAGTGTTAAATGCTTTGGTAATATAGATGTTAAAAGTGAAAATGTTTTACTGCTTGTATCGGACGAAATATAGTGTGTTCCAGGATAGTCCATGACACAAGAAGTGTAACGGACAAAAAATCTTAGAATTAAGGAATGATACTTCGGGAATTAGTCCTGCGTGGTGTAAAATTATAATAGGTCAAAAATGAGTTTAATCGATGATATACAGGGTGTTTTACAAGTCAATTTATAAATGTCGTCACTAATAAGTAACAAACTACCTTTATTTTTCAGCATATAAAAAAGTTCCATTAAAAAAAGTTGTTTGGAATGCAATATGAGCCTTTTTACCAAATTTCAAAAATAAAAATCTGCTTTGTTGGAACAGCTTCTTTTTCGTTAGTAGTCAGTTTCATTTATTTTAGAAAAAATATTTGTGATTTCAGAGCACTCTCTTATTATGCTTATTAGTGACGATTTTTATATATTAACTCGGTACAACACTGATCGACAACTTGTTATCCATTAAACCTCTTGTTATATCTTTGCCGGGACACAGTGTATATGTAAAGCTGCTAGGCTTTTGCGATCTACGTATCCCAACTTGATTCATTTAACTTGTCTGACATGCCTTGCAATCTTATGTGCCGGCCCTGGACATACGGAATTTGTCCGGTGTCCAAATATAATATATTGTCTCTGCTATTAGCTTTGTTAAACGACTACTGAAAATTTTATATTTAAATATTTCACATACTCTTTCGAGAATATCCTAATATTTAATAATTATTCTACTAACCTTTTTCTAATTTAAGTAAATAAGCTATCCAACGTTGGTCAAAGTAAATATAACCTTTTTTTAAAACCACTGATATACCAGTAACGCCATAAATTCGTCGAAAATGCTTGAAATGAATACTGTGGTTTGGATTTAAATTCATTGTTGTAATAATTTCGGATTACCGCTTTTTCCGCCGAGTAATTTTTAATTATATTGTTTCGTAGTAGTTCTCTTATAAAATTCTCTAAAATGTTTGTTTAATCGGATAAAATAACTAACTTTAGAATAATTCTTACCATACACACGCATTTTTATTCCATTTACTTCTCTTAAAATAACTTTGTTTAAAATAAAACTTATTAAAAAATAAAATATATGCAATTAACTTTACAAATATGACTTCGTCATATTTATATTAAAAACAAACGCCACTCACACTACATAAAACTGTTAATAGATCTTCAAATATGATGTTGTGGACAATATTCCGATAAACAGTGATTAAAATATAATTCTACAAAAACTAGGGATCAAAGAAGTTACGAAAAAAAACTGGACCCATTTTTATTAAATAAGTATGCATATAGAACGTCTTGCTGGTTAACTGTATAGCAATTTATTTGAGGGAAAAGTTTGGAAGGAAACTATTGGACAATTTTTTATATATACAGGGTATTTCAGATTTAAAGTGATATTGCATAATGAGTGGTAGAGCAGAGAGATCAAAACACACTCAAACTTACCCTTGAATTTTAACCACTTTATGTTTTATGGTATTTTACTAAAATTGTAATTGGCCGTATTTCTAGAACGGCTCTAAATATTTATATAAAATTTGTTATAAATATTATACACTTTTAGTCCAATCAAATGCATAATTTGCTTTGATAAATTTCAGCACCAGACTCAATTTTTTTAATGTTGCTCTCAGTGCCACTTTTTGATAAATGTTATTAAACGATTAGAAAGTTAATGGACCAGTGTATAAAATAATGTCATAATATTTGATGACACGTTTATGATTATTCTCCAATAAATTTTCAATGGTATTGAATGATTAAATTTAAAATTCTACAAAAAATAATGCAATTAGCTAGCTAACGTTACTATTTTGTTAATTTTACTTAAACATCATACATTAATTAATAAGCCTGGCCAAGCGATGGTAGAATCAGGGTCGGGCGCAATACCAATGCCATCGCGCGCTTGTTTACGATGACGATGACACGACACACTTCAGTTGTTATCTGTCGGTCGATGGATAAGAGTACTAATAAATAATAAATAATGTTGAGCGTAAAGAGTAGAAAAGAACCGTACGTTGATAAAGTGATTAAATTTATCGCTGAATTTCCGAATTTATTCTATGATGTATGTAAAATAATTTGTAAAGTTTGTGATCAAGACTTAATGTGCTGGAATAAATACGGCTGCAAAATTCATGTCAATAGTAACCGGCATAAAAATAAAAAAAATGGCGTGTCTTCTTTGGAACCTGGAAAAGTATTTCTCAAATATCCTAAACGGCTTCGAGCATTTCACACACTGTGTCCTGGTATTCCGGAACTACCAGAGACGATTCTTATACGTTGGTCAACGTGGTTGAAGGCAGCTTTTTATTAAGCTGAATATTTTCAACAAATAAAAGCTGTGATACTAAAGTTCAACCCTAACGAGTCTGCAGCTATTAAGGAAAGCCAGACAAGCTTTCAAGATATTTCCCTTGAAACAGATTTAAAAACTATTTATAACAATTATAGAGGACTACACGACGCAATAGAAAAATTGCAAAATACTTCGTTGTCGTTAATGGAATCGCTGCAAATAGTGAACGATGTAAATGTACAGCTACAGACTATAAATGACGCAAAAAATAAGCCCGTTATTGAAAAATTCGAGAGTGTATTACGGAAAGATCCTGACTTTACCAAATTAAGACAAATTTGTGATGGTGCATCCACAGCTGCGTTATGTGAGTTCACAGAGTGTTTTACTTATGCCTGTATTACTTCCGTAGATGTCGAACGGTCTTTTTCAAAATACAAACATATTTTTTCACCACAGCGAACATCGCTTACTGAGACAACTGTAGAAACATACCTGATGCTACACAGTTACTATAGAAGTGCTCCAGTTTGTGATAACGACAACCAAACTACTTCATAAATCTGCTTAAGAAGGTGAGTTTTGTACATATTTTTATAAAGTGTACAAGTATTAATAACATTTATTTCCATTTATTTTATTTATTTATTTATTTATTTATTTATTTATTATTAGTTATCAATTAGATATACAATGTACATGTGTGAACGTCATTTAACAGTTTAATAATAATGTGCAGCACTAATCTTACAAAATATAAGGAAATACATAAAAAAGAATTTAAAGCGAACGAAATAGTACAAAAACATACATCACATTATATAAAATATTTTTGATTTTATTATTGTACTTATTCAAGTATAATGATATGATGCATACCCAGTACCTCTCTGTAGGATTAATGACCTTGGCCAGGCTTATTAATTAAGCATCTTATTTTCGTCTTTGACAAGGAAATACATATTTATTGAAAAATGAATGGTTCGTACAGGGCTGGACTGAACGCTTAAAATTCCATGGTTAAGCATATTTTATTTAGACTTGTCATTCACCGTATGTAAATCATTTTTGAAATACAATAATAAGCTACTAAAAAGTTAATATTTATAACAAGAGCTCCAAATATGATGACCATATTTTATACACTAGCCCGTTAACTTTCTAAACATTTACTAATATTTACCAAAACATTATACACAGGGTGATGTTTTCAGCACTGATAGCAACATTATAAAAACGGAGTCTTGTCCTGGAATTTTTCCAAAGTGAATTATGATTCTGATTGTACCAAGGAGTATTATATTTGTACCAAATTTTCTCCAAGTATTTAGAGCCGTTCCAAAAATATGGCTAATTAAAGTTTTAGTAAAAAACCATAAAACACCCTGTATCTCAAAAATCGGTTAACATTCACGGATAAGTTTGGTGGTGCTATGAATTCAGCTAAGTGTGCTTTACCTCCCATTACACTACATCATTCTGAATATGAAACAGCCTGTATATATATTTTTTTGAGTAGGTGTAATATGATATGTTTTTATTGGTATTACCATGTAAGTAGCAAATCAAGCTTTTGTAGTTATCTCATTTAACATATTAAAAGTTTATAAAAGTATTAAAAACTATGCATACATAATACAAAAAACTGAATAATTTATTTATAATTAATAGTAAAATAATTTTCTTAAATCTCTTGTAAGTATATTAGAAAATAATAAAAAAAACATCCAATACCAATATTTAGCTCTGTTTATTCAGGTCCTTATTTACGTAATATATAAGGATCGTATTGAAACATGAAGAAATATAAGAGTTTTAGCAGTACTTCATGTAATGCAGGTTGCATACATCGTGACGTCACAATTAACAAAAAAAATTATGTCATAATTAACTGAGTTTCCATATTTGATGGTTAATCACTCCACCATTTTAAATGTTAGAGGTCTGAAAATTTTAAAATGTGTATATTTTACTCTACTCATCCATATTACGAACAGATATACAATAGGGCATTTATTTAAAAAAATACATGTTCTGTCATACCATATGAATTATTAGGCAATTAAAATTAAAATATTTGTTTCAGATCCTTTGGAAAAAATGCATACATTTTGAAAAATTTAATCTTAAAATTATAAAAAGTAATTGGACCAACCTGTATATAATCCCTAACATATTTAAAAATTCTTAGGACAATATTTTCGCTACAATAAAAAAATAATTTGGTTGCATAATAAAACAGCATACTATGATTTTTTATTACAATATTCCCATTGGATTATACTCAAATCCACGTGTTTATTTTATATGCAAAACAAACAAATATGTTGATGGCACAATATTCTCCGTCGTTTCGATTTTCAAATGTACTCTCGGGAGTATGGGAAGTTCGAATAACATTGTATTTAAATTGGATCCCGCCCTGCTGGTTATTATATAAATGAATATAACATTCTTGAAAAATTTATTGTGATGGTGTTGTTTACTTCAAAACAAGCACCAGACTCAAATAATATATATTTTATATGATTGTAAAAAATATCGTCAATATCAATTGATTAAAATATGTAAACATCATTCACCTAATAGTTAATCTCCTTATTCCAATTAGGGATTTTGTCAACAATAATTTAATAATACCTGAAATTAAAGAAAACTTTATTCTTAAAATATCTGAAATCGATTATAAATTTATGAAATTTATGACTAATCTTCAGTTATCTAACCACTGTTAAAACATTTTGATTTCTAAAACGTACTTTGTCAGTGAAAAGGATTAACACTTCAGTTGTCTGTCTTGTCAAACGAGTAAGAAAATATGAATTGTCAATCAATGAAGAGATTATTCTTAACATAATAATAATTTCCAGACCACAATTTAAATACTAAGTACAAATTTTTTTGGGTTATTAGGTCCAATGTAATTAAAACACTATTGTGTTAACTTGCCGACGTTTCGGTATAATTTATTACCATCCTCAGGGCACTGTAAGATATAAATAAGTTGATTGTAAGTTATTCTATACCTATATGGGTGATAAATTCTAATCCAAACTAATAGTGAGAAAATAATACTGAACAGTTAATTAATTATTCTATAACAGATTGTAGAAAACATGTACTTATTTTAGGCACTTCAATTATTATTTAGAATTAGTTATAGGTTAGTGATATATAAAAATTATAAACAAATACTCACATTAAAATTTAGTGTTTCTCGTGTATAAAAAACATAATGGCAGGAACATACTTGGTAACTATAATATTGCGTTTATTGAAAAAAATACTCAGTATACTGGCGCATACAGAAATGAAAATTTTTTTATATATTTCTTGCAATATGTGTTATTCTCGTCGAGGCTGTGACACTAATGAGATTATTTTTTAGCACTGTTAAACTTACTGTAGATAAGGGATGAATAAGTGTTTGGGAACTAAAATGTTTGTTTATATAATAAGTAAACAAGCTTAAAGTAGAAAGGAACGAAAAGATGTAAATAGGTTGATAATTTTAAAATATCTAATGTATCATAAAGTTTTCATTTTATTAATTAGATTGAAATAACAAGAGTTTAAATTTTCAGTGTCTTTTCTTGAATTTACTGATTCGAATTTTTTTAATGTTTATCATTTCTTGAAATTTTCTTTTTTCTAGATTAGATTGTTTACCTATCACTGCGGTTTCGTCAAAGTTAAATTCATGATTTAAAAATTTACAATGTTCTACCAAATATGTGATTATTAAGCTTATTTTTGTTTTTGACATCTCTCATATGTTCTTTTTTCCTTGTTTTTAGATACCTACTTGTTTGACTTATATAACTTTTATTACAATTTTTACATGGTATTTTATATATTACAGACTTACAATCGAATTTAATATATAAAATACCATGTAAAAATTGTAATAAAAGTTATATAGGTCAAACAAGTAGGTATCTAAAAACAAGGAAAAAAGAACATATGAGAGATGTCAAAAACAAAAATAAGCTTAATATCACATCTTTTGGTAGAACATTATAAATTTTTAAATCATGAATTTAACTTTGACGAAACCGCAGTGATAGGTAAACAATCTAATCTAGAAAAAAGAAAATTTCAAGAAATGATAAACATTAAAAAAATTCGAATCAGTAAATTCAAGAAAAGACACTGAAAATTTAAACTCTTGTTATTTCAATCTAATTAATAAAATGAAAACTTTATGATACATTAGATATTTTAAAATTATCAACCTATTTACATCTTTTCGTTCCTTCCTACTTTAAGCTTGTTTACTTATTATATAAACAAACATTTTAGTTCCCAAACACTTATTCATCCCTTATCTACAGTAAGTTTAACAGTGCTAAAAAATAATCTCATTAGTGTCACAGCCTCGACGAGAATAACACATATTGCAAGAAATATATAAAAAATTTTCATTTCTGTATGCGCCAGTATACTGAGTATTTTTTCAATAAACGAAATATTATAGTTACCAAGTATGTTCCTGCCATTATGTTTTTTATACACAAGAAACACTAAATTTTAATGTGAGTATTTGTTTATAATTTTTATATATCACTAACCTATAACTAATTCTAAATAATAATTGAAGTGCCTAAAATAAGTACATGTTTTCTCCAATCTGTTATAGAATAATTAATTAACTGTTCAATATTATTTTCTCACTATTAGTTTGGATAAGAATTTATCACCCATATAGGTATAGAATAACTTACAATCAACTTATTTATATCTTACAGTGCCCTGAGGATGGTAATAAATTATACCGAAACGTCGGCAAGTTAATACAATAGTGTTTTAATTACATTGAACCTAATAACCCAAAAAAATTTGTACTTATTATTCTTAACGTATTCGAAGCTTCTAAACACCAGAATCCAACAAGTAGCGTTGCCAGTGGTAATTAATATTCGACACAATGACATAGAGGCTCGAATTTGAGAGGATATGTGAAGTGATAATAACTTGATCGCTAAATATGAAGCTCTGGAGAACTCAAATTTAAACACGGATTCATTATGTGGTGTGCAGATTGATCAATGAGAGAGAAAAGAGTAGGAGTAGGAGTATGTAGACTCAGATGTAGGCTGTCATATCAAAAGCCGTATGCTAAACTCCCATCATATTTCAGGCAGAAATTCACGCCATAGAAATCTGCGATCGAGAATGCATTAAAAAAAGCAACAAGAATCTGTATCCTCTCAGAGAGCCAGGCAGCTTTAAGTTTCTTTATTTGTAAGTTTAACATAGTTTGGGAATATCTACAAACAGCAAAGTAACTGGCAAGGAACAACAAGTTTACCTTGAACAGAAATATTAGAATGAAAGACATCTAAAATTTGTCGTGTGAATCTACATTAATTAATAATAATAATAATAAAATGTTTTTACTAATTTAAATACACAACAATTATATTACATTAGTAAAAATGGCATTGGCAACAATCACAATATGTTATATATTAAATTAAAAGGACCACAAGATTCAGACAAAACATCTACTATTCCTCTAAAGCCCTTGCTATTCTTCTAGAGACCTACGATGCGACTTACACTGTGCAAAGTTCAATAACTCTTTTTTTACCTGGAATTCCAAATCAAGTATCCAGACATTGTTCTTACCTAGAATAGCATAGCTGGGGGTTCTTTACAAACCACGTTTTCCCTGTATTTTATTTTGTTTACGCATTTGCGGACAAGGTGATTATGTACTTCTTCCAGTATTTTCTCACCCTTCGTGCACTTATTCATTGTTCAGTAAAAAACCTTTTCCAAAATTAGACGAAAGATAAATCTTAGCAGTTTCAACATTTCAATTAGCAACTAAAAATATATGTCAATTAAAATGAGCTCCTAAAGTTCTTACAAAATTTGTAACAGAATTCAGCAAAATTCGATTTAAAACAAAGAATCAAAGAAACGGGCCTTCCTGCATAAAGCTTTCTTAGATACCAACACTAGACACAATTCTAGACTTCATCGCTGAACATAATAACGCTTCTATAAATTCTATCGCATATTCTGAAGTTTGGCTAACAATTATTCTAAGCAGTAAAAGTGTAGTATATAGATCACATTAATATTAAAACAAATATTTTTTATTCATGTTACAGACTAAATTTTATAATCGTACTTTACTCTGGTATACCAGAAAACAAAACAATTTACCCGATATCCATAGACAAGATACTAAAAAGTTTTTAATTTAAAGCTTCGGTATTGTGCAGTTTTCATAACTAATGTTATTTACAAAGGGATGAATTACAACACATTCGCCTGGTGTAAGACGTCAAAATTGTATGGATTATTGCCTTTAAGTGCATTTCAATGCAAACTGTTCTTAAGACTTACTAATGTAGACTAGGAATTTAAGATCGTGCAATTGATACAATTAATTTCTCTAGCCTGGTTTTTAATACAAACTAGTCTTAAAAAAAGATAAACAGTCCATTCCAAGTTTCTTCATGAAATAAGCCAGGAGCTTTTAAGTAGATTATTTTACTGATACCGTAGTCTAGAACAATACAACACGGAGGTAACATAAATTCATTTCGTAAGTTCTACGGTGAATTTCAATTCCTTATATCATTCGTTTTCTTACTCACTTTTATATAGTCTAGCGTTTTCAGTTGTAAATAAATAGTCGTTTACACGATGAAATAGTGATATTATGTTGAATTTTATCTTAGGTGACCCTCGGATAACATTTTGAATTATAATTTTTTACTTATATGCCCAATTAGTCGTGTAATGTTCGTATGGTATTAAAAATAATTTTAATGAGTGCAAGTCGTCTAAGAGTCGTTATAAGGTTATATCCACGACTATCGAAATTTCTTGTCGTATGAAGGTCATATGCTACTCATAAGATGATTAATTGGATGCTAAAAATGGATGGTCTTTGGCGGTCGTTACGAGGTCGTAAAGAAGTTGTTGTCATCTACAATACAACATGACTTAAGGAATATAGTTGTATAAAGTTTAAAAAAATAATAATATGACTTTAATATGACCTTGTTAAAAGATAGTTGTACAAAGGTCATTAAGAAACGTGATAAGACCTCAATAGGAATTTGCGACAAAATAGTATCTAAAATTGTAGGAAGTTGTAAATGAGATTATATTGATTTTGAATACGACTTCCATACGACCCATAAAAGAAAATATGATGTCCAAAAATTGATAGCAGTAACAGAGGTTATATTATTATTGAAAACGACCTCGCTACGACCCACAAACAGAAATTTGGCGCTCCAAAAAGTGACAGTCGTAACAAAGGTTCAATACGACCTCGGTACGATTCATGAGTCATTAATAAAAATGTACCAATTTTTTTTATGTCAACGTTAGTCTATGAATAAAAGTACGAAAATGAACATCTCTTACAAAGTTTAAATATGAGTTGATCCTCACTTTTTTCAAACCTCCTAAGCCCAATTAACCAGTTTTTAGATAAATGCCTGCGTGTGGTCAAAATTTAAGAATTTTGCTTCATTGCATTAAACCCACCCCCCACACTTAATTTTCGCTTGTATAGGAGCCTCAGAGCCTCTCCCGTTACAGAAGACCCTAGAAACGATTCTGATCGCGCATAACCTCAACATACATAATAAAATTTTACACTTTCGGAATCCAAAAATTTCATATTTCTTGTATGTATTATAATCAAGTAGCATGATTATTAAATGTCAAGTGTGCTTATCTGCTTTTTTTTACCAAAAAATATGCGACGTCATGAAACTGTCGCAGATGTAAAAATAATACTCAAAGGTAGTTTAAAGCATGCAATATGACAATATAGTCATATAAAATGACAGTTGTCACGTGAACGGTGTGAACACGCCATTGGGCAGTCGGTTATATTACTTCCATATAAATAAGACTCTATGATCGTTTTAAAAATATAAAACGACTAGAGTAATTTAAAAACAGGCTGCAGTAGTTGCTTAGTGAGTTAGTAGTTATTTTTTTTATTAGTTCTCTATAATTGTTTAAATAAATATTACATGGAACATAAAGGCCAAATTAATTTACAGTTATACATCAATATGGCCACAATTTTATATGACTGCTTGGTAGTTTCACATATAAATTTATAACTATTAGATCGTAAGCAATTTCGGCCAATTTTTAGTTGGAAATTTGGCGTCAATGCTTAACAAACAGAAATATTGAAACTTGTGCGGCTTCGGGGAAGTTTACACCAAAAATATATTTTTTTAACATCTACTAACGGAGCGAGTTACAAATTTCGGTATATAAGTTACAAATAGTTACAAATTAGGTACTAAATGATGGTATGGACAAAACATAAAAAAACTCATTTGAGGCGGCTAACTTGACGGACCCAGTTAGTTGACCGTATGCGTATATTTTCAGTTATTCCATAAAATATACTAAGGACAACCGCTACCAATTAGTACGTCATCCATAAAACTTCTTTACCATATTATGAGCATCTTTTGGCACATCACATCACCAAGGTGCTGCTCAAAATTTTCCTTGGAATGGGTATGTGATACCAAAATTGAAGTATTTTTAGCAAAAACGGTGGCCTGGATACCAAAAAATGTCGGTAATCTTCAACTAATAAACTAGTAAATGCATCGATTAGGTAATTAACAGAATAAATTAATCTTAAGTTGCTCTTGTTGTGTAAAAATAAATAAATTTCCCTAATTGCATAATTAATTTTTACAATTGTTTAAAGAAAATACAATAGCCCTTGTTCCACAACGTTTTGCAAAAATTTCCAATACGGTTTTTCTCTAATCATTATATTGTGATTTACATTTGTTTTGATAATTTTATAGGGTGCGTAAGAGAAAATTTTACCTTTAAAAAAAATTCAAAAGTGTGGCATTTAAACTGATGCAAAACAGTTTTATAAAAGTATGTCTTTAATAAGTTTCAAAAATCAAAAATTTTGATTTGTACTAAATTTTACCTCGTCTTTTAACAAATGCTTGTTAATTAAACTATTAAAGAATTCCTCAGAATATGTTTGTTTGAACATGTGGACATTACTGGTTCTTTACTCATCGTCTAATCACAATAATAGTAAAATTCCGTTGTCCTTAATTTCTTCCTGCTGTAAAAACTTCAACAAAATACCTTCTTTGTTAGCCATTATTAACCCACTAACTAACTAAATAAACAATTTCGTATATCGGGACGGTACCATCTGATTTGTTTTAGCAGCACCACCATATTCCACGTTTGACAAAATATGTTTACGAGTGACTTGCGGTTAGATAAAATCAAATAAATATTTGTAGTTGTTAAACTTATTAAACAAAGTGGTATATCCATAAAAATGCTTTACGATATAATTTGAAAAATATATTTTTTGGCCATGAAAAATAAGAGAAAATATTTTTTTATCTTCACCTATACACGGGATATGTATTCTGCGGTTACCATTGTCCTTAGGAAAGTATATAAACTTGGGTTTGTTAAAATTTTAGTTCATTATTAATGTATACAAGCAGCATTAATTAATAATAATCAATAATTTGCCGCTGTCAGCTGTACCTACGATAGTAAACAATGAACAATTTCAAAATACTAAACATAACATATGTGACGTTTTTATAGAGCACGGAAAACATATATCAACAGTAGAACGGTATGTTAAGGGGCATTTCGATCTTTCTGAAGAGCAGTTGCAATGAGTTATCATCATAATTCAGAAACACTTATTGCCCGAATTAAAGATACGCTGGAATAAAGCCAGAAGAAAAAATAGATGTGTTCTTACGCAGCAACGAGAAATGGTTACATGACGAATTTTTTGTACCATTCCAAGAAGACGAAGAACCATCGATGTCCTTATCTGAAAACCCACGAGGGATGTAGGTGATTTAACGAATCCGCAGAGAAGACACAGAAACGAAAAGCAATAAAACTATTTCGAGACTCTGGACTTGATCAGATTTATCATTCATATACTCAGGGATTACGTTCAATTGGTGAGACATGGGAATCAGAAATTATACAGGAACTACGTTCTGCATCAAAAGAAAGGAAGGCTTTTATCCACACATTATTAAGACGTAATACCTCTGTTGAGCCTTTCACAAATTAAGAGGCCTTGGCTCTTTTCATTGATTTAGATTTAACGAAAAACCAATATACTTACCTTAGAATCTGTTTACAAGACAAAGACTGTACTGTACTCCCATCATATACCAAACTTACAGAAGCAAAGCGAGAATATTATCCAGAGCACATGCAAGTAACTGAAATTGGTGCTAAAGTAAGTTTGCAGTCTCTTCTAGATCACACATGTAAGAGAATAATCAAAAACAGTAAATGGGGCTGTGATAGATCTTCGGGACAAAGTGAGTACAAGCAAATACTGTCTGGTGAAAGTGACGTAATATCCGATACTAACTTGTTTGTAATGTCCTTGGTTCCACTACAAATTGTAGATGAAGTCACAAAAAACGTCGTTTGGAAAAATCCAAATCCTCTGTTCGATACTGTAGGTCCATTTTAATAGAATTCTCAAAAGAGACTCCAGAGAGAAAACAAGATCTGTTGTCAATGAAGTGGAAACTCAAATAAATACTCTTTTGCCTTCTTTTGTAGTGAAGAATGAACAGCAGATGTCTATTAAACATGAGCTGTTCTTTACAATGATAGATGGTAAGGTTACACAAGTAGTAACAAATACTCCATCAAGTGCCACATGCCATACATGTCTTGCAAAACCAACAGAAATGAACGATTTGGAACGTGTTAAACAGAGACCTGAGAATGAAGAGCATTATAGATTTGGACTCTCATCTTTACATGCATGGAATCGATTTATGGAGTTAGTACTTCATGTTTCATATAATTTATCATTTAAAAAATGGTCAGTAACCTCAAAGGACATGAAAAAGCAAAAGCAATATAAAAAAGCTTATGTACAGGAGCAGCTTCGAAAAGAATTAGGATTACTAATTGATAAACCTCGACAAATCAGCGGAACTAGTAATGACGGAAATAGTGCTCGAAGGTTCTTTGCCAATTCTGCTTGCACTGCACAAATTACTGGAGTTGATGAAGAATTAATTATAAGATTTCGTATACTACTTCAGACAATGTCAAGTGGTATGGCAATCAATGCCAAAAAGTTTGGTGAATATGCTTTTAGAACGGCCGAATTATATGTGAGCAAATATCCATGGTACTATATGCCCTCCTCTGTACATAAAGTACTCATTCATGGAGAAAACATAATTCAATATAATGCACTTTTACCACTTGGACAATTGTCCGAAGATGCACAGGAATCCAGAAATAAGGATTATAAACGTTTCAGGTTACATCATTCCCGTAAATGTTCCCGAAAAGCTACTAACGAAGATGTCTTCCATACTTTATTGTATATATCAGACCCTTATATAACGAGCTTAAGACAATCTGTGTCACGCAAGATTGTGGAACTTAAAGAAGAAGCCTTGCAACTATTACAATAAATATTATTTACATATAATTATGTACATAAATTACACGCTGTATGTTATCATTATACAATTATAAAAGGAAATGTATAAAAACACAATAAAAATTATTGACTGTCACTACTGAACGTCAGACCTTTCGTTATATCTGTATACTAAATTTCATGTGTCTATAGTAACAAATAAAAAAGTTACAGATTTTTGAGACGGCGCCTCCACCATCGGCCCATAGTGCGTCGCCACCTAGACCAAAATTCGTAGCACAGTTATGAAGATATTTAGTCCCATCCTTAAACCCCTAAATTCATTAGGAAATTAAGAGGGGTGTCACTTCTCTCGATCAGCCTTTTTAACTGTAAAAAGTAAAATACTACAGATTTGCATTAAAATTTGTATCTTTTTCTTCAGCTACGGGTCAAATTTATGAAAATAATTAAGGAAAACTTAAACCTTTCTTTGTAATAAGAAACATATCAGTTCTCTTTATTTCACAAATTGTCAGTAATAATCGAATTACGTATTATTGCAATTTTTTATTGCCTTTATAAGAAATATATTTCGAGCAGGTATTTTAAGAAAATTGAATTGGGAAATGATTGAATTTTCTTTGGATCCATGGAGTATCCATATCCAATTTGTTGTCATCATGATGACATATATAGAAGACATAAACTGTTTAGTTTACGAAGTATATTATAGCTCTAATGCATTTAAACCTCAAGCATTGCGTTTTTAAGATAAAATGTACAGTTGGAATATATATTTTCTGTGACAGAAAACTCACAAATTTACGTTGTCCTTTATCACATATATTCACATACAATTTTTGTCTATAATGAATTTAAAATAGTACTTAATTATACTGTCTTCATTACTAATTGATGGATAGATTTTTAGAACTAATTTGTTGTTTTTGATATTCAAATACCTACTTACAGAAAGTCTATTTTTCCTTTTTACTTTCTTATACCTAATATAACAAAGTATAGTAATCGTGATATTTTTCAACATCGAGATTTTGATTGATATATACGTTTTGAACCCTTCTGAATCCATTCTGACTATTTTCCGAATGATGTCTGTCGGTGCGTGTGTGTGTGTGTGCGTGTGTGTGTGCTGCGTGCGTGCGTGCGTGCGCACGTGCGTGTGTGTGTGTGGGTGCGTGCGTGCGTGTGTGTGTGTGTGGGGGGTGCGTGCGTGCGTGCGTGCGTGCGTGTGTGTGTGTGGGTGCACGCGCCAAATTTGGCAGTTAGGATTGTCAACAACATTTTAGGTGACACATTAAATTTGGTGCATGTGGTACCACCACATAATGAGAGACATAATGAATGAAAGAAGAAAAAAGATACAATTTCGGGAAAAAAATTAAAAAAAATTTTATTGCATTTCTGGACGAGTCTCGACGAATTATAATGAAAAAACATAAATTTATGAAAAAAAAATCTGTCCGCATGTCCGTAGTATTGCGATAGCAGCCACAGTTTTTGAGATAAAGTTTTCAAATTTGGTGCACTTGTTCTAAAGGCTAAATATAATGAAAAAATTCGGTGATGAACAAAATTGGCCAGCTAAAAGGGGGTCCACGGGACCTAGACTTTTTTTGTATTTGACTCAAAAAAAAAATATTCTTGATGAAAGATTATAAATCATGTCTACTCTCTCAAGCGAAAAAATATATTTTCCAAGTACTTAAATAAAGCTGATGTAAATTGAAATATTTTACACATTTGGTGTCATAAAATGGGATTAGATTAAATTTAACAGTTTGACGTTTGAAAGGTCTAATTTAGTTACAAAAATGTCTATGTCAACAACAAAAAAAAATTGTTAAAATATATTACATGAATTATTATTGATAGTATCGAATAACGCTGATAATTAATTATTTAAAAGTTTTAATGAAACATTTCAAGGTACGCTATTAAAATTTAATTGAGGTAAGTGAAGAATTAAATAGAATGATTTTTTTAGATCAGGATGATATATACTGGTATAAGAAAGTTATGTGCCGGCCACATCAGATATTTTATTTAAATCAGAAAAGTAAAATATTAGTCAGGAATTAATATTAGGACTGATATACTTCAAGGTTCTCACACAGGTCCTGTATATATTTATTTACCGTGAACGAGGTTTCATTTGTTTTTAAATTGTCTACTTTTGTTGAGGATTTTTGACCTCTTCCTATTATAAGAGACTATGAAGTACCTACAAAAGACAACAATTTACTTAAATAATTTTCATTATTTTTAGAATTGTAGTATTATTAGAGCTTAAAACGCTTTTTTGGCTAATGGAAATTATTAAATGTACTTAATACTTAGATAAGGAGAGTAGTCGGTTCAGGACAATAAAATAACTTTATTCTTTCACCAACGTTTCATTTACTTTACGTAAACTTCTTCAGGACTCAGAATAATAATTGTAAAGTAGGACTTCTAACTGTTATCGCTATAATCTAAATTTTATTCCCTGAAGAAGTTTACGTAAAGTAAATGAAACGTTGGTGGAAGAATAAAGTTATTTTATTGTCCTGAACCGACTACTATCCTTATCTAATTAACTAATCAAGGACACAATTACTAGTAGAAATTATAATAGTACCTAATACGTTTCTTTAAGGAACACCATGTTTTATGGTTTTTGGATCACTGCTTCACCTATATCTACATACTCCCTTCGGCCAGCAATGTAGCTCTTTGGCAGGTTATCAACATTACCTCTTAATCCATATCGATCTAGTTTTTCTAATAATAGGCACTTTTTTATCTGGACCATTGTAGATTTGAGATGTCAAGTGACATATCGCATCTTCAGTTAATTTCCCTTCCCTAAACCCATATTGTCTATCAGATTTTAATTTATGCTTGTTTTGTATTTCACCAGATGAGGTAATAGTGGTAATGTTGAAAATGATATTATTAAGTATACATTCATCATAATGCATAATGTGATAATAACAATGAATGTCCTTAATATTGCAGTACGTATGCATATACATAATATATACAATATATCATGCAAAGGGTAAAGTTTAGTTAGTACCTTCAAAAATTAGAGTAGGAAAGAAAATACAATATTTATACCCAGTCAACCAAACTTTAGTTATATAACTAGATGAGATTTAAAAAAGAACTTTGTTTTATAACAAAATGTCCTACTTTCGTATTTGTGCCACTATTCTTAACATTTTTTTTTTTTTTTTGGCACTTAGACATGGTCCAATCAGCCAGAACCTAATTATTGACTGTAGGGTCGAAGCTACATTATTATTATTAGTATCTTATGTACATTATTCATTATTCATTATTCCATTTACCTAATCTCCATTTCTTACTTTTTAATTATTATTATTTTCATCTTTGTCCTATGGGCCACCAGACGGGACACAAGGGTGATTTTTCTTTTTTATTAATCTATAATTTTGGATTACAAAATATATACGTAAGGATAGTTCACAAGGGCATACACTTCTCGCCTAGGGGCCTGTCAAGGCATTTCTAATTAATTACAAACAGGATTAGGCCACGGGTAACAGGGGAAACAACAAAAGGTTAGACAAAAGGAAGTAAGTGTAGTGTATATAGTAGGTACATATCTACCTACACTTAAATTTTTAGTCCAGTTTTGCTTAAAAATTTGATTATGCATTGTAGTACTTCAGTTTTATCTTGACTTAAGACATAGACTAAATTAAATGGAGCCATAACTCTACATTTAATAAGGTTTGTGTATAAGTTGTTGCATTCACTTATATATTCATTACAGTTAAAAATTATATGGTCTAATCTCCCTCTGTGTTACAATATTCACACATGTTTGATGGAATAATTTTGAGCCTGGCAAGATGCGCAGGGTACCGTCCGTGACCAAACTTCAATCTCTTGATTATGGTGATGTATTTTCAGGAAATATTGAGGTTATCGTGCCAAAACTTTTGTGGTATTTTTGGCTGAATTAGCGTATATCTTGTAGGGGTTGTAAAGCAAAATTCTTCCCAGAGATGCGACAATTTTTTTTTTCATTTTGTTTTTTAATACATTTGTACAGTCATTTATACTTATATCATTTGTTACATCCATTCCATGTTTAATACTCTCTTTTGCCAGATAATCAACTAGTTCATTAAAATATAATCCATTATGTCCTTTAATCCACACAAACGAAATATTGCCTCCATTTGATGTCCATTCATATAGCAGTGATTTAATTTTTTTTAATGTAAGGATCTAAAGCGACGTTTGGGTTGTAGCTATTTTTTATGGCTGATAAAACAGAGAGTGAGTCGGACAGTATGACTGAATACTTTGTATTGTTAGATATAATATATTTTATGCCCTGCAATATTGCAAAGGCTTCAGCGGAGAAAGTTGACATGTCCAGAGGTAGGTTAAACATTGACTGTGTGTTTTCCTGGGGACAGAAATAGGCACAGCCTGTGCCCTCGTGAGATTTGGATGCATCAGTATATATTGTGATTCGATAAGGTATTTTTTCTAAAGTTTCTAACAAAACACTACGGCTGAGCGTGTGGTTTTCTGAGTATTTAGGGATTATGACTGTGTTAATACTGGATAAATCAAAGTAATTGTGTTCGGGGTTAGAGGGGTACAATTTATCTAGACGTTCAAAATATTTGCATGTCTGACGAAAGGCCGTACATAATTGTGGAGAGTTTTTTTTAACCAAAATTTGTTACGCAGATCGAAATTATTTAATTTGTATAATTTGTCAGTCAGAATTGAGTTTTTTGTTTGCGGTTTGATAATAAATTTTTCAGCTAAGAATTCACGACGTAGTTGTAGAGGCGGCTCTAAGGCTTCAACGTGGAGTGGTTCAATTGGAGTTGAGTTCATAGCGCCTAAGCAAATTCTGAGGCACTTGTTTTGAGTTATGTCCAAACGTTTGAGAAGATGATTACTGGCTGAGCCATATATAATGGAACCATAATCCAAAATGGACCTGACATATGACTTGTAAAATAATAGTGCAGATTTTTGATCTGAGCCCCACCAAGTTTTAGATGTCATCCGAAGAAAGTTTATCCCTTTGTCACATTTGCTAATAATATTTTCAATATGTGGTTTCCACGTCAATTTTTTATCCAGGGTGATACCCAAATATTTGACATCGTTCTTAATGAAAAATTTAAATTTTCCCAATTTAATAGTTTGCATGTTATCTATATTATGACGGGAGAAGAAATTTACTAGAGACTTTGATTCGGATATTTCCAAACCATTATTGAGCAACCAAGGTTCAATTTGTCTCATACAGTTATTTAGGTTCTGTATACAGAGGTCTAATTTTCTGCTACTGGTATATATACAGAGATCGTCCGCATATTGAATTATGCTTATTGTTGAATCAATATTGTGAATATCAGCGGTATAGATGTTGCACAATAGTGGGCTTAACACCAACCCTTGAGGAAGGCCCACCGATACCAATCGTGGACCCATCCTCTCATTATTTTCACTTCTGACATACAGTTCTCTATTATATAATAATTTAGTAATGGCGTACGCTATGTGTTTTGGAATGTAAAATTCTAGTAATTTTTTTTCAAGAATATGTAAGTTAACAGAATCATATGCTCCTTGGATATCCAAAAAAATAGCTCCTAAGTAGTCATTTCTTGAAAAACATAACTGGATATCTATAACTATGTTGGCAACAGCATTTAGGGTCCCAAAACCTTGTTTAAAACCAAATTGATTTTGGGGCAGAGGATTATTTTTATTTAACCACCATTCTAGTCTGATTTTTACCATCCGTTCAAATATTTTAAGAATACAGGAAAGTAGAGATATAGGGCGATATGATTCATACTTATTGGGATATTCTTAACATGTTCATTATGTGATAATATTTATTTTTTGTTAGTAAGAGTCATATAAATGAAACAGTATTTGCGTAATATTAATTTTATAAATCATACGGAACAAAAATTTATATTATTTATGTTAATTTATGTTTTATATTCGACGTATACTAAGGTTCTGTTAATATTACGTAAAATTTAATAGGTTTGTAAAATTTACGAAAATTGTGATGTCCTGCAAATACTGGTGTTTTATCATAACTCCAAGGATGCTTTTTTTTATAAAATCTATACTATTTATAAAAAATAATTAAATATAATAGTGATAAATGTTATATGCATGCTTTTTGGAATACAATACATTTATGTGCATATTGTACTTGACCATTAACTTAACCTAAAACAACAGTAGGTTTTTAGCCGTCTATCAATTTCTATTTTATTTAACTACGATTAGTTTTTGTACGCGTTTAAAATTTGTTTACTTCATGTAAATCTACTTAATATGCCTAGAAATAGATATTTAGATTTATTCTGTAGACAAAAACGAAGAAGAATTGTTGACGGTGTTGAACGAGCTATCATTGTCAATAAAGAAAAAACAGTTTCATGTATACAGCTATATTCCGGGATATGCTGCCGCCATGTTTCTGATCTGAGCTTCTTGGCGTATACTTTTATAACGAAAAGTAGATCTTTAATGCTTACCTAAAATCGGCTTTTAATTAGAAAAACTGATATTTTGAACAGTGTTGACCTTGCCATCAATTGTATATTTTAAAATTGTGGAGAAAAAACAGAATTTATTTCTATTAATTAAATTATTATTAAAATTGTAATATTTCGGAGGGCTCGTTTGTATTTTATGTAAGTTTAGAGACAAAAAACCTCTGTCAATAAAATTTCACCCCTTCCTCAGGTAAATGTGCATGTTTATAATTTTTATCACTGTAGAATATGTGTATATTACTTTTATTTCGCAATCATAATCAAAGTGAAATCTCACCCATTTTACGTACACAGGATTAAAACAAATCACTGCGTAGTATGTAAAATATGAATAGCTTCATATATAAATAAAAATAAAATATTGTTGAATCTAAGTATATAACTGTTATAGGACTAATTTTTAAGAAGCTTATAATACATTTATAACAGCTATGTTTGTGTTTTATAAATATTTGGAAACAGTAAAGTAACAAACTTATGAAGATAGCGTATAGTGATAAGAGTTTTTAGTGCTGACATTAGTCAGAGGTGGTACACTACATGGACTCTACATTTGGCATAATGGTTACTTATTGGGGAACGTGCATTTTCTAATAATTATATAATATATACAAGATTTGGTTAACTGGGTATACACATACATAGATAGACATAAGCCCATAATATTCAAATACAGTAAATATTGAGATATACATAATACGTATAACAATGTGACGATAGTATGTGTGGTTTACAAAATGGACAATAGTTTTTCTGTCGTTGAAGAGCTAACGGCCTATTGTAATCGATGTAACTACAGTAGAGAAATAATTACTCCAGGGTTCATTAAGAAATTAAAGGTCGTAATATTCAACTGAACATGGTTTATTCAACGATGTAATAACACAAACATTCTACTCAACAATAAGTACAAAAGAATACGAAATTCATTTAATTAATATTGGCGTAATAGGAGGAGATAATTTTGGGGTAAAGGTAGTAAAGGTTAATAAATTGGGAATTTATTCTCTTTTATTGAAGTTAACAAAATTAATTTCGATTGAGAAAATAACAAACTATATTTGACGTCCGTCACTCTCAAAGTGACAGTTAAGTAAAATTATTAAGGCCGGATTCAAATTATACTTGACATCTGTCACTGTCAATGTGAAAGTCAGCTACCTCGTCCCGCCTTCCAGCGGTTTGTATATATACGCAGAAGCTATGCAATCTTAGGCGAGGGTTGTTTAGGTGATATACCATCCGTGGGAAGGAAGGTAAAGGAGTTGGTCCCTTATCTATTAAATGTTACGCAAGTAAAAAATCCCTACTTTTCGACAGGGAAGAAGGTCGGCAAATTTTCCAGATTGGGGGTAGCTCGTCTCCTGGCGTCGGTGATTGGCCCTGGTAGCGGAAATAGGCCGACGTTAAATAAATGATTAAAGAAAAATTTTTAACTTACGAAATGAGCAAACAACTAATGTTCGCTTAATAACTGCTAAATACTAAGGCTGGGAATCGAATACGAATAATTCGAGTATTCGAATACGAATTATTCTAATGAGAAATTATTCGAATATTCGAATATTCGAATACTCGAATACTTGAATACTCGAATATTCGAATACTCGAATATGTTCGAGTATTCGCATATTCGATTATATTTGAGTAAATTTGAATATTAAAATATATTATAAATTATGTACGAATAGGTATGCAGTATGCATCCAACGAAAGTAGATAGATAGTAGGTATATGTAGGTACCTATTCTAAAATCCAAATATATAAATAGACCACATTAGTGGCACGTTTTACTCCCAGTCAAACTATTCCATCTCTTTCTCGTTCGATCTTATTCTTACTGTACTAAAGCAGGGTTTAAAATTAAATTTTAAATTTTAGAAAACCTGTAAATATTTAATTATTGACTTTTCATGTATTTGTTTTACCCTCACAATCTGCGTCTTTTTTTAAAAACATTCTAATTTTAGAGCACTTTTATTTTTTTCGAAAAGGAAAAATAGTTATGACACAGAAGTATAATAAACTAGCTCTATTTTCGTTTTATTTAAGCTTCAATAGTTAACTGTGAACAATAAGCGCCTCAATCCTAGAATAGGTATTCGAATAATTCGAATTATTCGAAAAACCAAATACTCGAATTATTCGAATATCCGAATTATTAGAATATCCGAATAATTCGAATAATCCGAATATTCGAATATCTGAATAGTTGGAATATTCGAATATTTTTTCGAACGAATATTCGAATACAAAAAAACAGCCTTATTAAATACTGGAGTAGACCAGCCAACAACCAGTCAACGGTTCTGCTTGGCACTTGAGTTTGGATGCGCAGTGGTCTAAACCCCGCCCTTTCACTGTAAAATCGTCGTCGTCTTCGTCCCACACTAGCGATATTTCTTCTGTCTCTGCGCCGACTAGTGCCAAACTACAATCGTCGAGTAGTACCTGCCTATTTTTATTTAGGCCCATTTATCCACGCTTTTGTTATTATTACCAGTTACAAAAATGATACAATGCCGTTCTCTATTAGGCATAATTTTGTATCAAACTTGATCAAATTTAAAGAAAAGCTACACATGATAATATGTTTCAAAATACACTTAGAGATCTTGTTGTAGGTAACTGAATTTTAAAATAATATGTCTCTTTCTAAATTTTTTATAAAGCATGTAGCTTTATAAAAAATTTTAATATTAATGATGTACGTTCACGAACAATTTTATAATATTATCTATCAGACTCCTTTCCATTTCGCTGTCTGCACCCCAGGTGCACATCAATAGCAATATTTCAAATTAGAACCTTCTTTGATGATGATTCCAAATGGGTGGAAGGGAATAAGGATGATATTTTATCAAATTTTGCTATCACAACGGGTTTCTCTAATCAGTTGAAACGAAATTTTGTCTGTTCGTGCGTAAAAAAGAGTATTTACCTAATAACCTATACGTATACTTCAGATGTGACTTCATTTGCTTTATACAAACATGGGCGTCGATTAAAATTTTCAAAGGGTTTATTTTAAGTAAGTCCTTAGCTCAGGCAGTTTTTTACAAGAAAAAACTACATAACATTTGAAGACTATAGGCTAAAAACGATAAGGGTTACAAAATAAAAGTTTTGCGAAAACGAATTTTAAAATTTAAAATCCTATAACTTTTCAACGGTTTATCTTATTGAGAGCAGCAATTTTCTAAAAGCTAGCTGCATGTATTTAGTTTTAGGTAAAACATTAGCTAATAGTATTTTTTTTGGCATTGGCGTATAGAGAAAATCTAAAAGGTGGTCAAACATCTAAAGTCAGGAAAAAAAATGAGGTTCCCGGAAAGAATTATTATTTTTTATTAAACATACAAATCAAACTTAGTTACACGGTAAATTTTCAAAATAAAATTTAACTTCCACGCTGCAAAAAATTTTAAGTCCTGCATGTTTCAGTATTTCTTAATACCAATAGGAATCCTATCTTCATATTTAAGATTTGGAAGTTCAAATTGTCCAGAAAGCAGTTCTGAAAATGCAGGGACTATGGAGACATTCGACTATTTTGGCCTGTTTCTAATGACTTTTTTTACCATTTTTTATTGGTTGGCACTACAATGCTTGATGTGAAGGTGCCATTGTAAAAGTCATGGTGATTCATCATCCTGAGTTCTTCTTTTCTTATCATTAGTTCTCTAATTGGTCGACTCTAAAACGAACACTTTGGTATATAATAGTTTTTAAGATGACCAATCCAGTTTCGGAAAACGTTCTGGTTCTCACAGCTAATAACTTTAAAAGGGCTGAGTTTTACGCGAGCATTCCGAATCTAATCGTCCCAACCAAATGGAAGCTCGACCAAAGCTTTGGTATTGATTAAGCACATATTTCAGTCACACTCCATGTAACTAGGTCCTTGAATTGAAGAGACCATTTTTTACACATTGAAGTCTGCTTATTTTATGGACTACGTAATGAAGCATTAGAAATAAAGCATCGTTTCTATTTTGTCCTCAACAGGAATCACAAAAAATCACAAGTTCTTGTACTTCTAGGATCAATTCATTAATGAAGTAATGAAACAGAAGTGAGGCGGCTTCGTCTGACTCTTTCATACCCGCTATCTGCGTATACGTATAAAAAAGCGACTCACCACTGGCTAAAACATGAATGCTGAACAGGTAAAACGATAGTTACTACTTGTAATAGACATTATTGGTGCTGAATTTGTTTGATAGTCCATCGCAATTGCCTCACATGATTGTGAAATTGTTCCATTTGACTTAAGCAAGTTTTCGCGGTTTGAAGTTTACAAAATGTAACGTCAAACATGGAACACTTGGTATACTATTATTGACTTTCTTTAAACTGTAGAGCGTAGCTCACCGAAGAAAGTTATAAAGGTTATTGTAAACCATTACACCTGTCAAAATCTTTTTAAAATGTCAAATATCTCTGAAACGGCTAGGTTTAGGTATAGAACTCAGAATTTTATGCTCTTTTCGAAAACCCTGAAATATATAGGGTATTCTATTTAAAATAAGCAAGTTGGTATCGACCTCCGGTATAACCGGAAGTGTCAAATGCTTGTAATTATTTTAGTTGGATTGACTACACTGCCGTTAGTAGCTCCCTAAATTTTCAAAATTTCCTAGTGCGTACTTTTCCCTATATCGATCAATGCAGTTCCTGGTGAGACACCCTGTATACAAATTCGATATTATTACAACAATACATGTTATTATTTACCTACCTATTTATGACATTTTGATTATGTTAAGTAGAATATGTAGTTAAAAAATATAAAAATGTGAAAAGTATTGATCTCATAAAAATCAATAAATTAGCTGTTGTACTATTCACTAAGGCTGGGAATCGAATACGAATAATTCGAGTATTCGAATATTCGAGTATTCGAATACGAATTATTCTAATGGGAAATTATTCGAATATTCGAAATATTCGAATACCCGAATATATTCGAGTATTCGAATATTCTATTGTATTTGAGTAAATTTGAATATTAAAATATATTATTAAATTATGTACGAATAGGTATGCAGTATGCATCCAACGAAAGTAGGTAGATAGTAGGTATAGGTAGGTACCTATTCTAAAATCCAAATATATAAATAGACCACATTAGTGGCACGTTTTACTCCCAGTCAAACTATTCCATTTCTTTTTCGCCTCGACCTTATTCTTACTGTGCTAAGGCAGGGGTTAAAATTAAATTTTAAATTTTAGAAAACCTGTAAATATTTAAATATTGACTTTACATGTATTTGTTGTACCTTCACAATCTGCGTTTTTTTTAAAAAACATTCTAATATTAGAGCACTTTTATTTTTTTTGAAAAGGAGAAATAGTTATGACACAGAAGTATAATAAAGTAGCTCTGTTTTCGTTTTATTTAAGCTTCAATAGTTAACTGTGAACAATAAGCGCCTCAATCCTAGAATAGGTATTCGAATAATTCGATTTATTCGAATATCCGATTACTCGAATTATTCAAATATCCGAATTATTCGAATATCCGAATAATTCGAATAATCCGAATATTCGAATATCCGAATAGCTGGAATATTCGAATATTTTTTTCGAACGAATATTCGAATACTAAAATCTGCAAAATTCCCAGCCTTACTAAATACTGGAGTAGACCAGCCAACAACTAGTCAACGGTTCTGCTTGGCACTTGAGTTTGGATGCGCAGTGGTCTAAACCTCGCCCTTTTACTGTAAAATGTGTGGGTCGTCTTTGTCCCACACTAGCGATATTTCTTCTGTCTCTGCGCCGCCTAATGCCAAACTACAATCGTCGAGTAGTACCAGCCTATTTTTATTTACGCCCATTTATCCACGCTTTTGTTATTATTACCAGTTTCACAAAAATGATACAATGCCGTCCTCTATTAGGCATAATTTTGTATCAAACTTGATCAAATTTAAAGAAAAACTACACATGATATTATGTTTCAAAATCCACTTAGAGATCTTGTAGGTAACTGAATTTTAAAATAATATGTCTCTTTCTAAATGACTACATGCTTTATAAATTTTTTTAATATTAATGATGTACGCTCACGAACAATTTTATAATATTATCTATTAGATTCCTTTTCATTTCGCTGTCTGCACCCCAGGTGCACATCAATAGCAATATTTCAAATTAGAACCTTCTTTGATGATGATTCCAAATGGGTGGAAGGAAATAAGGATGATATTTTATCCAATTTTGCTATCACAACGGGTTTCTCTAATCAGTTGAAACGAAATTTTGTCTGTTCGTGCGTAAAAAAGAGTATTTACCTAATAACCTATACGTATACTTCAGATGTGACTTCATTTGCTTTATACAAACATGGGCGTCGATTAAAATTTTTTAAGGGGTCTATTTTAAGTAAATTCTTAGCTCAGGCAGTTTTTTACAAGAAAAAACTGCATAACATTTAAAGACTGCAAGCTAAAAAGGATAAGGGTCACAAAATAAAAGTTTTGAGAAAACGAATATTAAAATTTAAAATCCTGTATCTTTTCAACGGTTTAACTTATTGAGAGCAAGCAATTTTCTAAAAGCTAGCTGCATGTATTTAGTTTTAGGTAAAACATTAGTTAATAATATTTTTTTGGCATAGGCGAATAGAGAAAGTCTAAAAAGGGGTCCAACATCTACAGTCAGGGAAAAAAATGAGGGTCCACAAAAGAATTATTATTTTTTATTAAACACACAAATCAAACTTAGTTACGCGGTAAATTTTCAAAATAAAATTTAACTTCCACGCTGCAAAAACAATTTAATTTACATGTTTCAGTATTTCTTAATACCAATAGGAATCCTATCTTCATATTTAAGATTTGGAAGTTCAAATTGTCCAGAATGCAGTTCTGAAAATGCAGGGACTATGGAGACATTCGTCTTTTTTGGCCTGTTTCTAATGACTTTCTTACCTTTTTTTATTTGTTAGCACTACAGTACTTGATGTGAAGGTGCCATTGTAAAAGTCATGGTGATTCAAAGCTTTGGTATTGATTAAGCCCATATTGTAGTCATATTCCATGTAACTGGGTCCTCGAATTGAAGAGACCATTTTTTACACATTGAAGTCTGCTTATTTTATGGACTACGTAATAAAGCATTAGAAATAAGTATCGTTTCTATTTTGTCCACAACAGGAATCACAAAAAATCACAAGTTCTTGTACTTCTAGGATCAATTCATTAATGAAGTAATGAAACAGAAGTGAGGCGGCATCGTCTGACTCTTTCATACCCGCTATCTGCGTATACGTATAAAAAAGCGACTCACCACTGCCTAAAACATGAATGCTGAACAGGTAAAACGATAGTTACCACTTGTAATAGACATTATTGGTGCTGAATTTTTTTGATAGTCCATCGCAATTGCTTCACATATACAACTGTATACAAATTCGATATTATTACAATAATACATGTTATTATTTGCCTACCTATTTATGACATTTTGATTATGTTAAGTAGAATATGTAGTTAAAAAATATAAAAATGTGAAAGGTATTGATCTCATAGAAATCAATAAATTAGCTATTGTACTATTCACATTATGTACAATAAAAAGAAAACAAATTTATGGTAACACATGCGAGTACATATGTTTACTCAAATTAATAACAATTTACATTTTTTGTGCAATTGCAATAAAAGATAATTTAGGCCAGAAAAATTAATTCTAATTTAAATTATTAAAATACCTTTTGTCAATACCAGATTTCATCTAAATAAATTGTATAAATAACTTAAATAATAATCATATATAGGTATTAAAAACAAAAATTTTTATTTAATTTTACTTATTTTATTAACAATTTAGGTTATTTAGAACCAATTATGACATGAATTGAACTATTATTTTTCATTTGTAAATTTAAAAATATATAAAACAATTAAATATAAATTTTCATGTACGCATTGAAATGATTACAACTTGACACAATCATTCTCATAAAGAAAAACTTTTTGATCGTAAAATATATACAAATTTAATACTTTTAAAATATCACATATTAGTGACATTTCGAACGTATTACATATTTTACTAGAATATGCAATTAAAAAGTATTAAATCTCATAAAAATCAATAAATTAGCTATTTTACTATTCACATTATGTACAACAGAATCAATAACAATTGACAATTTTACTGCAATTGCAATATAAACAAAATTTAAGCAGGAAACATTGAATTCCATTTAAATTATTATTCAGTAGCAAATTTGATCTAAATAAATTGCATAAAAGAACTAAAGAATATTCCTGCTTATTAAAAACGAAAATAAGGTGCAGATTGAATCAAGTAAACCAAATAAAAAACCGAGCATTTATCATTAATTTTCAATGGTATTTTAATTATGTTCAATTGGTGAATTTTTACAGTGACGGGATCCAAATGATACTTTAAGATACGCCTTTCAATACTTACATGAAGCAATTTTGCAAAAAGGATTGCAGTTATTTTAGAACAAAAAGTTGCAAAAATGGTATTTTTAGACAATTTGTAAAATATTGGCAACATATTTTTTTCACAACCAGGGAGACCGTTTACCAAATCATTTCAAATGTTATTAAATTTTTTTTATTATTTTAAGTTACACATTATTGAAATTTTTTTAAATTAATTTTTATTAATTGTGCTAATTTCAAAATGTCATAACTTTACAAGAGATCTATAATTTTTTACGAAATTTTAAATTTCTCGATACAATTTTTTCTGATTATGAAAAAAAAATGGGCAAATATTTTACAAATTGTCTAAAAATGACCTAGGTGGGGACATATATCATTTTTTCAACTTTTTTTTGTCAAACTTTAATCGTGTTTTTTGCAAAAGTTCTAGGTTTATGTATTTACATTTATGTCTTAAAGCATTGCTCGGATTCCATGCTTCAATGTTAAGTTATGGATAACAAACCACTTTGAGCACTTTTACAGATGGAATAATAATTAATGAAAACATGCATTTTTCTCAAAAATCGCAATTTATTATTGTCAAAATGAGAAGATTCGGAATTTTTATTATAATAGTACTCATTTCAGATTAGCTAGAAACTATTAATTAAGAAATATAGATATACAGGGTGTCCCACTTTTAAGTGCCAGGCCTTCGATAATCGAAAAAGGACCCCGTTTTGTGGAAAAAAAGTATGAAGATACCTACAGAGTATAAAAAAAATGTAAAAACAATTTCTAGCTGAGGGTTCGAATCCCATCCCCAGCACAGGCAAGGTCTATAGGAATGGTTGTATGTCCACGTTTTTCTAAGTGATATCTTTTTATATATGAGGGGCCTAGTTACAAAACTCACAGTCTTCACTTTTTGAAACAATTGAGGTATTAGCGCCACCTTGTAGTGAAAGCTGAAATCTATGCACGAGCGTTCACAATAAGTCACAGAACTCTATATCCTAACGAAATGTGTATTAAAAATTCGACTTCGTTACAAAACTCACATTCTCCGCTAAACATTTCGTTACAAAACTCATATTATCTGTACAACCAATCAATTGTCAAATTTGTGTCTCGTGTTGTGATAACGACCACTTCCATGCAGTATAGATTGCAGTGTCACTAATATTAACTACGTTTTACTTTGTACTGTTTCTAATAATTAAATTTACCTGTTTAATTACCATTGTTTTGAACACTATTGTTTGAGTTTTTGCTTTTGAGATGAATGAGTGTGTTACTATTTCAAGAAATTCTAAAGTTATACAGAATGTGCAATGAATGAATATCCCGAGGTTATCTCAGTGAAGGAAAATTGTTTTCGGAAAATTTTAATACCATATATAATTTAGGTTTTGGTAGTCCACTCTCACCGTTGTCTGTTCTACCTGTTTACAGTTTGGAGAGAGAATAAAGACAGAAAGCAGTGGACAAGAGAAACAACAACTAATCACTGAGAGACGAATACACAAGCTTAGAGCTTAGATAAAATAACAATAAAATTTTAACATTATCGTTTGATTGCCAAAAAACCAACCTCTTTCCAAACTTCCGGATCAGGCGACATACTACAGCCGCCAAATTTATATTTTTAATTTTACTGTAGTAAAAGGATGTTCGAAAGATAAAATTAATCCAAAAACGATCACCTCGTGTTGTTGGACAGAAAATGAATATCCAAAGGGATCAAACGAAATTTCATCATGTGTTTATGATACTCTCCAGAACATTTATGTATCAGAATATGAAAAAATTCGGTTAATGACAGACGGCTGTGGGGACAAAAATAAAAATTCGACACTTTTGGCAACCGCATGTACTTGGCTCTCCAATGCCCCAAAAAACATAAAAAGTCTAGAAGTTATATTTTCAGTAACAGGCCACAGTTACATTCCACCTGACCGGGTGTTTGGGTTAAGTGAAAAAGAAATTAAAAAACGAGAAATTATTTTATTTTTTTTTTATTAAAAAGACTTGGACAAGATTGTCAGGATCTCAATTGGAAAGAGGAAAAAGATGGCTTTTTAACACTACCAGATGGTTGGAACTTTCAATTTCAGCCATGCAAGAGATTCTTTTTAAATTGCACATCAACTGATAACGTCCTTGTTCAGGGTGAGGTTTACTATAAGAGCTGCTTAGAGGTCGCAAAAAGCATCTGTAGAAGGGGAAGAATGTTTTAAGAGAAGAAAAAAATTACGTTGACATGTAACTATCAAAGCATTATGGAAAAACCTGGAGCGAAAATGAAAAACTCTCATTTCAATTTTGCAAGATCTTGCTGGATGATGCTGATGACCTTGGTGATTAGGAAGAGGTAATCTTGTGTGAGTCCTAAGAAATCGATATACAGCCTAAAGTTTACTTTGTTCCTTCTGTATATTTACATTTTTTTAAAAATAAGAAATTGTATCAAGAAGCCTATTTAATTTGAGTACAAGTTCTAAAATTTATGTTACAAAAGTCACATTTTCCACATTTTAGTTACAAAACACTCATTATCCAAAATTATATTATTGATTTTTAATATCTCTAATTAAATATTTAGATTTTCAAGTATAACAAAAGTATTTATTTTTTACAAAATTTCAACATACTTTTCGTGCTAATAAATGCAACTGTACTGTAGGGGTCGTTTTACTCAAAAATGGTCATTTTGGAGATTGCGAGTTTTGTAACAAGACCCCTCAGTCGTTTCTTAGCAAAAAAAATGATTGCTTCCAAAAAACTAATATGCTTCTAGAAGTAAAACGTAATTTAGTTTTTTCATCAAAGAGATACTGTGTTTGCCAATTATTTCCAATTTAACAGTAATTGACTGCTCCTGTTTATGTAGCGAGAATACCAAGGGAAAATTTGTGCAGTAATAAAGGTGTTAATTTCAAGTCCTTTTATCGGCGTCACCAACTACTGGCTGGCTTTTACAACATACTTTTTTATGAGTTCTGTACTCGCTGCCATAGACAACGTTCCGCCGAGCGCACAGTGATCCAAATGGTAAATCTAACTGTACAAAAATACCACAACACAATATATTAATTCATAAACGATATTCTATTGTTTTTTTCTTGTTACTAAATTTACATAAGAACCAAATAACAACAGATGTATTATCACATTATTTATAATTATAGCAACTGTTTTGAATAATGATAAAAATGATTAAAACAATTGGATAATAGTGCATTATTCAATAAGCGTATGACGATGGCTATTAATAATGAGCATGAAGTTTATCTGAGTGAGTAATAGCCATTAGACTAGAATACTACACTTTTCCTACGACTAGTGACTAGGAAGTTGCACTTTTAGGTTTAGATATGTTTGACGAACATAGTTATTATTAGTTTTGCTTAATTTTATTTCTATTTATCGCTTTTGTGTAAACGTTACGATATAATTTTTCTACGACTATACCTAATACGCATACAGAAAGAATTTCCAATTTTTATTTTTTAGTTATTTTTACATAAGATATAACTGTTTGTGTTTAGGCGCATTGTTATGCCGTCGGCTTCACAAGCTACCTTGCAATTGATGGACCCGTGCACAATAGGTCTATTTTCTTTTGGTTTTAGATTTATTACACAAAAAGTAAATTTTTTACATTTGTTCGTAAACTCGGCCGCCATTTTGATAGAAAATTTTTTCCTCGGGAACATCTTTCAAAATATTAACTGGACTGTTATAAAAATATCATGTCCCCTAGAACAGTTAGGTGAGGGGAGGGGGGTGTACGGGATGTAGACTCAATCTAGTTCCCATGCTATTAGATCTGTTATTCCTTATTTGATTAATTTCCCAGCAAATTAATCACAGTTTATCAAGGACGGCCGTTCATTCAAAGCATTGATGCTTTTGATAATTCCAAATATGCTGCAGGGACAAATAGTTATTAAGAGCCATTTTCAACTGCCTTTTCAGAATAAACCCACGGGATCAGCAAAGTTTTAGGCCTCAGGACCCAAGCAATAAAATAAAGTATTTATATCGGATTATGTACAAGGAAATGGATATATACTGGCACATTTCCAGGGTATACGATATATACCTTTGTTGAAATTTCGCTTACAAATAAGTCTGGCAGATAGGTTCCATGTGCTGACAAAAATCAATAGTAATTGTTAGTAAGTTCTTTCACATGTAAGAGATAAGAATTTTTCCTGATGGTTTTCGCAGAATTTTATTTCTTTTCTACGCATTTTAGAAAAACCTGTTTATTAAATTACACCACTGAATGACAGAGATATTTTCACAATAAAGTGAAACTATTTAATTAAAATAATTGATAATAAAAATTAAAATAGCAATGTATTCCAACAGAGAGAGCAAAATTAATTTACAACTAGTAATAAATACTAAAAATAATATCTAAATAAGGTACCGTACCAAAGTCGTAGTCCTCTCACTTTATTTAATTGAGATACAATATAAGTGCCACGCACACTTCTTGATAATTTGTATCATACAAAGAGAAGTGATTACACTTTAATTGTGACTGCTGATTAATAAAAGATTTTTACTAAATAAATGGAAATTTTTCTTGAGACTGTCTTGTATAGAGTTATTCATTATATTTTGACCCCTTTAACTCTTTTGTTTTTAAAGTTCTAAAAAAGTTAAATACATGTTGTAGGATTGTATCTATACGTTTTTTAAATTAAAAAAAATTGCCTGCATCACATGATATAAAAATGAGGGTGATGTTTTTAAACGGAACACCCTATATATTTTTACATTTTCTTTTAGATCTTATTTCCCTGATTTCAAATATATAAGGGTTGATAGATCTAGTTGTAATATTTTTTGACATATCTGACATTAAGCGTGTTCCACATACGCATATTTTATATCACGTGACCTATGCAGGCAATTGTTTTTTTAGTTGTATTTTAAAAATAATTTAGATGCAAGCCTACAATTTTTGTATTTAACTTTTCTTGAGAACTCTAAAAACAAAGGAGCTAAGGGGGTCAAATTATAATTAATTACCCTGTACACCAATCGCAGACCAGTTTCTGATTTTTGCCTTCTTCAGTACAAAGTAGGTAATGTCCAACCGGCGAAAGAACGCCTGCGCGGAAAGCAGAGAGTATTGCTGACAAGTCGCCAACTTTCTACTAAACCGTATACCAGGAATACAATATCTCTCCCAATGAGTAGGTACGGATGTAAACGTTCACAAAAATTTGCCCTGAACTAATTCATTTATTTCATTTACGCTTAATTGTGAATGGAATCCAGAAATCACATTCTGTCCACCGGTCTTCTTTCCCCGACCAGACAGTATACGCAATCACAATAATTCATATATATGCTGATAAAAACATAAAAAGTTGTCTGATTCATCTACATCCCACGCGAAATAAATATTATCGCTGGTTTTATTCCTATTGGTCAGAATTATGAACAAAACACGAAGAAACCCGATCGAAGCCCGATCTATCACTGTCTTGACAATAAATAGTGTTCTGTAAGACGATATCTGTCATTTTAATCTGTGTTTTTAAGTGATTTTAAAGTTTTTTTATTTGGTACTGTGATTAGTAATCGATTTTTAGTTAAAAAAAAATTTATTTAATAGTTATTTACGTAACCAGTTATGAAAAGACTAATTTTATTTGACGAATGTAATATTTGCCAAAACGAGCGAGCGAAGCGAGCGAGTTTTGCAAATTACATGAGTCAAGTAAAATTACTTTTCATAACGTGTTAAGTACAAAATTTTATCTAATCCTGCTTTAAAATAGGAAAATGATAATAATCAGTTACGTACAAATTCATTACATCACTCAGTTATGTAATGGGACTGAGTTATGAAAAATGTGCCGTTTCGTAACGTCAAAAATGCATTTAAAACTTGACATTTCATAACGGGGTTAGATAAAAATATTTATTGATAAACAACGACTAATAAGTATGTAGTGTGCGGTCAAAGAGGAAAACTACGGGGTTGTTTACCTTTTCACAGGTAAGTAAACAAAACAATTCAGGGTCGGCATAATGCGAAAGTGTGAAAGCTCAAAAGTAACTAAAATTAATGATAGCATTACAAAAACAACAACATCTGATTCCATTTGAACAGTAAAAAATCCACATTTTGTCAAACAGGATATTTATACAAAAATAATTATTTTAACTTCAATGCAAATTTCATTCATAAGGCTACTGACAAATTGTAGATGTTTTAAAGTCAATTGATATTTTCTTTAATTCCATTTTAAAGGTAATTAAAAAATGTGTTTATTTTCAGATTTCCCGAGAATCTGGAGAGAAAAGAAAGTTGGCTAAAAGCTCTCAAAATGGAAAATGCCAGTAAGTGGCACTACGTGTGTTCACAACATTTTAAAAAAAGTGATTATAATATCATAAGATCTGGATTTAAAGTGTTGAAGATCAATGCTTTTTCATTTTTTTCTCTGGTAACACTGTCATCATTTTGTCACGTTAAGTTCCTTAAATGCAGCGTGCAGTGATCCGAACATTTTTTTTGAATCATTGCACTGTATATTTAAATTTAACATACTTAACTTGCTATCTTGGGTACTAATGGTGGCGAAGCAATATAATTTTCAATGCTGAAACAAGTGAGATATACAAGCCTACATCGCTGCAATAAAAGTAACATATCAACAAAACAGTTGATGCTTTGTAGGTATCTACTTGATATTATTTCATGAGGTATGAATGAGTGACTACTCAGTATATTATTAATTTTCAATATAATTCTCTAATAACCTGGACCGTACGTGTGACGAACCTGGTGATAGTGTTGCCAGGGGAAAAATAGAACAGTACTGGTTTTCAAGACTTTTAATCCAGATCATTTAATAGTATAATTAACCTTTTTAAGTGTTCTGAACACACGTTGTGCCACTTACTGGCATTTTCCATTTAGAAAATTTTCAGCCAACTTTCTCTTCTCACCAAACTCTCGGAAAATCTGAAAATAAACACATTTTTTAATAACAACCTTTAAAATTAAATTTAAAAAATATCAACAAACTTTAAAACATCTACAGTTTGTGAGCTACCTTAAGAATGAACTTTTCATTCAAGTTAAAATAAATATTTCTAGTTTTAATTAGGAGATGATAAAAACTAAGTTTCAATTATCTCCAGATAATGCCAACTTGGTTGGCGAAGCGCCCGTCGAGTGCAGTATATAGTGTTTTGGTGTTTCGTGGAAAACTACGTCAGTATTATCTTCACATCAAAGGTTCCAACCCACTACCGGATTCATTGATAAAACCTAATAAAAAAGGAAAAATGAGCCAAAGTTCTGCATGGGCAAGTAGTAAATCTTTTTCAACATTGCATTCGATTGCATAAACGACTCCCACTACAATTATACTGGAATTTAACGCCACATTTTTCATACATAGTGTTTGAAGGTTATAGATCACACCGTTACCATTTATAATTGGAACGAAAGTGCGACAACTTTTCAAGCTCTCAAACTTTAAGGGAATAATCAAATCTGGTATGAAACTATTGTACGAAAGTAGTAAGTATTACATACAATTACTCCCGTTGTAGTGATATTTACACACAGTTAGGCCCGTTCTTGTGGTATATACATACTGAGATCGATAGCGCAGTGGGCCAGAGAGTTAGGCGATAAACATAGCTGGTTTACTATCAATCGACCCCCGGTTTCGATTCTGACAAATTTAATGGAATTGGTTGTGTGTGTCTGCGTTTTCTCAACTGTGTAACCCTTGTCCGGCTTTGGTTTGGGAGTTGTGATGGTATTTACATACATTTATATCAATTGTGGTGGTATTTATATGTAGTTACACCCGCTGTGGTGATATTCAGATAGAGTTACGCCCATTATGGTGGTATTTACATACAGTTACAACCGCTGCGGTTATATTTACATATAGTTACGCCCTTTGTAATGGTATTTACATACACTTACACCCGCTGTATGGTATTTACATACAATTACATCCTCCGTGTTGGTATTTACATTACATTACATATTTGCATACAGTTGTAGTGGTATTTATACAGCGTGTTGGTATTAGTCACGCCAGAGTTGCGTGATAATAATAATGGTGTTTTAGTTCATTTCCAAAACTAGTTTGTTACAGGTATATTCTCATATTTGCGAGGACGAACGACAGTTACAGAATAGCCGAGTGTAGGAACTCACCAGCGAGTATATGATTCCTTTATTGATCATACGTCACTACGACTAATAACCGTCACTGTTTTGTTTAGCTTTTGTATTATGTGTTAGTTTTTATTGTATAAACTATGATATGATGTAGAGGCAGTTTCATTGTATATTCCAAACGAGACGATTGATATTATATTTTCGTTAATAAAACGTTGTGTCGAGCGTTGTGTAAAATACCGTCATATACTAATGATACTATGAGTACCTCGTACACCTAACATATTAATTATTTTAATCCTACGGGGAATTTCCATTGTATAATTTCAATTATTCTCTTCTCTGAAGTCATTAATATTTATTAAATTAGGTTTATTAAGGTTTGCAGTTACTTTAGGGGCTTTTAAAGGGCCATACTGACGACGCACGAGATAGAAATACGTAATTGTGGATGTTTTATAGTTTTGAGGTGATTATGGAACTGGTGAGTATATTTGTTTTATTTATTTTTGGTTTTACTGAACAGAATAGTTAGAATTAAAAATAGCATTATTGAGCCAGTCGTACTGAACATAATGTGCATATTATCTTTTTTTAATCTAAGATCAGCTTTTGAAAAATACCCGGGAAAATAATAGTTTAAAAAATATACATATGTTATACTTATCTGTGATAAGTTTTTGTAAAAGTTAGAAAATAATAATTAACAAAAATTACATTTCATTTCATTCCATATAAAACAAAGTTTTTCTTTTTGTTTAATCGTCTTCCCACCATCAAGAGAAATACCACTTATATCAGGTTCACCAACTAATAAAGTTGTTTTTTTATTTTTTGTTATCAATAGAAATAGTTTAAAAGCGATTTACAAATTTCGCTGATTCTCTTTATTGTTAAAAATCGCCCGCATTATTTAAAAATAAAGAAAAATTAATATTTAACCAGTATTAAAATAAAATGTAATAATTTAGAATTACTTTAACAGAACTCATTATGTCTAACGGAAAACTAAAATGTAAAATATTTGAGTACAATATATCACAAATAATGCTTCTTTACTGAGAAAGTTCAGTTTGAAGAGTTCTAATTAATTTTGAACTGTTATTTCTAAAAACTTTACTAATTTAGTGTTTTAATGAAAAGTATCGAAAAAAGTGGAATAATGCCTCCGCTGGTCGTTTTCCATTAAAAGTTTTTTATGTCAGTACTTTATATTTTGCCGAACAGAAAAATATAAAAGTCATTCAATAAATGCTTCCTTGACTGACTGCTTTCCTCTAATATTGTCTGATTTTTCTCTAAATATATTTGCGTTGGTAGAAAATTTATTATTTATATTCATATTACAAAGCACATTGAAGGATATATTTTTACAAAATAATGTGTGTATTAACAGGAAAGATGATTTAACGAAAGGATAAGATATGATGAAATGTTCAAAATAAATGCAAACAAGCAGTAAATATAGAAAAATGTGGGTTTATAATTGCAGTATTTATTCAGGATACTACTAAAGATAATATTTGTCATTTTATTTTTGTATTTGATGCTATTAAGCTTTACCTACTAACATGTAAATTGAAGCAAGTTGTTCACGTGATATTTTAATCAGAACAGCTCATTAGGTGAGTTGAATTGTTAAAATTGGTTCAATTTAATCATTTAATCATGAAGAAAATATGATATGATTAAATATTATCTAGAATGCGGTATAGATTCGGTGAACCATTACTAACCAATAAAATGGACTATATGGGATTGTCCCTTTGTCACAATTTATACTATTTTTACACTTTATACATACCAAGCTTTCAAATGCATCAAACTGTCTGGTATTTGCTATATTCCTAGTTATCTTAAATTGCTGCTATCTATTTTATGGTTATTCTAAAACGCAAGTTGGGCAACACTAATCTTATCTGCTTTATCATATTAAAGATGAGCTAAATGCTCATTGAATCTAGTTTGAACTGATCGGCTAGTTTGTCCAACACAGCTATATCGTTACTCAATGCCTTTTCAATTTCAAACTTCTGGCTATTGAAGGGCCAGCTTAATAGGCGATGAACTAGAAAATTAAAACTTGCCATTTTGTGTTGAGCACTCTGGGATATATTCTGTACATGTCAAATTCTAACATATTTTAATCTAGAAATGATAGTTGTCCACAATTTTCAATATCGTATGTGAATTTAACTGACACTAAACGACTGTATAATTTAAAAACAAAGTTGTCAATATCAGTGACTTTTATATCAAACACTGCAAAAATATAATAATAATAATAATAATAATAATAATAATAATAATACCATACCAGGATACCTGGCTTTCACCCAGGAGGCTCGGGTTCGATTCCCGGTATCGGAACCAGGGGTGCAAGGCCGGCAACCTCCACGTTGGTGCACCCTGGACAGGCAGAGGTAACTCTGCCTGACTAATGTCGGCCGGGGGGGGTACCAAGGCTAACCACCTGGTACCCCCTATACTACTTCTGGTTCCATATAACCTGAGAAGAAGGGCCCCTCACGATCGACCCCAAGCGGATGGGGGTCAGAGACAGGCGGGAGGGGCCTCACCGGATGGTCTCAACAATGACAATACTGGCAACGCACACGGACGCTTTAAGTGGACAAGGGAACTTCGGGATGACTTGCTGACCTGCCGCGAGAGTAGCGAACCTGAGCGAAAGGGATACATGGCGCGATTGCATGCACTTTGGTGCGAAATGCACCCAGAGCATCGCGCCTTCTCTCAACAACATCTGAGAGATCAAGTATCCTTTCTGCTCAGGACAGGTTACGTAAGGGCACCCCGTCAGCTGGAAGAACTGCCAGCCGCAGTACCACGGCGGCAATTACCAGCTGATGGGGAACATCCTTTAGAGTTCACCGATGTAGACTTAAGGACGAGGGTTAGCCTTAACACCAGGGCTAACCTAAAGCCACAAGACCTGGCTAGAATGGACGCGGTCATCGATGAGGAAATTCCGGAAGATGTAGACATCTGGCAAATCAACTGTGCCGTGTACAACGCCGCGAAGCAACTCGTCCCCCGTGAGAGGTCAACCAATCACGGGGTCGAGAAAGCCAAGCGGCGTGTACAAAAAATCGAAGGCAAGATACAGTCGGCCAGACAACACGCTTCTCGGATCCAGAGTGTGGTGGAATATAAGACGACTGGTAGAGTTTTTACTCCCAGGATCCGGCGCATAGCTGCCGGATTAAGACGTCAACACCATACTCTAAATCTGACAGTGATGCTTACCATCAAGCAGCACTGTCTAGATAGGATCCGAGCGCTCATGGCGATAAAGAAAACATTGAAGAGGCGGGTGAGGAGTATGGAACAAAACAATCTGTTCCGTACGAATCCTTCCCGCCTCTTTCAAGAGCCACAGCGTGTTGTCGAGAATCCGCCGACTGTAGAAGATGTCGAAACCTTCTGGAAGGGAATCTACGAAACGCCGCGTCCATTCAATAGCGACACTCCATCAATTGCACACTTCGAGGCTCTGTGTCACAGACATCTTGAAGAGCCAGAAGAAGTGTGCCCGGCAATCAGTACGGAGGAAGTCCAACAAGCACTTGTTGGTACCAAGAACTTCGCTGCCCCGGGCCCAGACGGCATTAACAACTGGTGGTGGAAGAAATTTCCTTCCACTCACCGCCGTCTGGCGCGAGTTTTCAACTCATGGTTGAACGAGGGGCAGCAGATTCCGGACTGGTTCGTCGAGGGACGTACTGTGCTAATCCCCAAAAAGGGGGATCTTTCCGACCCGAGGAATTATAGGCCGATCACTTGCCTTAACTCCTGCTACAAGATATTTACACGTATCTTGTATGCTAGGACGCTGAGGTCTGTTGATCCGGTCTTCCAGCAGATACACGAACAGCGTGGTGCCAAGAAGGGCATGGCAAATAACGTGTCTTTATTTTTCTATTACAAAAATAATTACATATAAGTAAAAGTGAATAGGGGGGAGGCGATATTCTTATATTATGCTCTTTCATATAACCACCCCATATAAAGTACATAAAATAGAAAGGTGTAAATAATAAAAAAGGTATGAATTGGATGTTTACAAGCAACAGGCTGTAAAATATACTTAAAATGTATTTAAGTGTTACATTTGTTTATTAAGAAATTTTTGATCTGTTTTCTGAACGTGTCAATATTACTAGATTTTAATTCGGGAGAAAGAGAATTAAATAGTTTAACGGCATTATAGTTAAATGAGCGTTGAAACTGGGCAGAGCTATGCTTGGGAACAGTGAATAGATTACAGTGACGTGTGTGACATTGATGAATATCAGTACCTTTCTTCAGTTTATCAAATAAGTACCTGGGAGACTGAAATTTAATTATTTTAAAAATTTGACAGGCCATGTGACAATTAGCACGTTCTGAAATATTCAACCACTTAGGATTTATTAAAATGTTCAGTAATATGATCGAACTTACGCAAATTATAGCAAAATCTTATACAAACATTCTGAACTCTTTGTTCTTTATCACGGTTTAAGATAGCTGGCCAATAAACCGTGTCACAATAGGAAATATACGCTAAGATCAAGGAGTCAGTAAGTCTAAGTTTAACGTCTATACTTAGAATATCTTTGTGCATGTTAATAATTTAAGTTTACAAAAAGATTTTTGTAGGAGGACGTTAACATGTTTAGAAAATCTTAACTCTGTATCAAGCCAAATTCCAAGATTTTTACAATTTTTTACCGGCTCTAAGATATGCGAGTTTAAAACAATTTTAAAGTTAGCATCATTAGTAATTTGTATTTTGTGCTTTCCAAAGACTAGTAATTCATTAGTATCAATCCATGATCAGCAGAAAATTTGGATATGTTATTTAAGTCAGAGTTAATGTTCAGTATCGCTGTATTCATGTCATTTACGAGAAAAGAATAATACAATTGTGTATCATCTGCATATTGATGACAGGAGCAGTATTGCAAGCACTTATTAAGGTCTGCAGTATAGATACTAAAAAGCAGCGGCCCTAGTACGCTACCCTGCGGCACACCTTTAGTAATTACAACACTTTTAGATACTGTATTGCGTGAGATAACTTGTTGGCGCCGGTCAGTGAGATAATCGTGAAAAAAAGAAACCGCCAGTGTATCAAGCCCAAAATATTTTAATTTAGCGCACATGGTCTCATGATCCAAAGTGTCGAATACTTTGCTGTAGTCCAATAAAGTCAAACAACAATTTTTATTTTCATCACAAGCTCTGAACAAGTCATCAGTGACTTGTAATAAAGCTGTAGATATGCTGTGACGAGTACGAAATCCTGATTGTGACACGGGTATAGAATTATTATTTAAATAGTCATTTAACTGTTCATAAATTATTTTTTCTAAAACCTTAGATAAAACAGGAAGCAAGCTAATGGGTCGAAAGTGAGTAGACAAAGTAGGATTATTGTTTTTAGCAACAGGTATAACATTAGCCTCTTTCCAGGCTTTAGGAAATGTTCCATCAATGAGACATTTGTTTATAATAAAAGTTATATGGTTGCTCAGATATGGAATTAAATACAAAATCATTTTAAGATTAAATTGATCACATCCAGTTGCATTAGAATTAAATTTATACACTATTTTTTCAAAATTTTCTGTAGAAATTCTGGAGAATTTGAAGGGATCCCCATTTGGAAGATATCTAGAATTTATATAACCAGCTATGAAATCAGTTTTCACCTCATTAGCTTGTAGGTACGAGTTAGAAAAAAGATCAACAAATTTATCTGCCTCAGCAATATTTGAGGCGGAGACTTCAGTGTCGGCGGTAACGTTTAACCATTTCAGCACCCTCCAGAAAGCTTTTGGATCACTCTTAAATTTCTGTGTCAAGTATGCCTTTTTCTCATTTTTTACAGCATTGTTAACAAAATTTCGCCATTCTTTATATTCACGCCAAGATGCGTCACACTTACTCTTTTTATTTTACAATATAATTTGTCCCTAAGTTTCATTAAGAGTTTAAGATTTTCAGTTAACCATGGCGCAGGAGCTTTAGTTACTTTTACAGTTTTTAGCGGAGCATGTACATTAAAAACAGACACAACATTCGTATTTAAAAAGTCTACCATATCATCAATATTATTAAGAACATAAATATAATCCCAATCAATTGGTAACAAACCATTAATAAATAAATTATAATCAGATAAAGAAAAGTCCCTGTATGTGCGAAATAATGAGAGTGGTATTTTTTTCTTTATATTTAATTTACAACTTACCAAATGGTGATCTGTGATACCCTCCATGTTAATAACTTCGGTGCTGACTAGCATCTCTAAATTAGATGTGATTAAAATGTCGATTAATGTCTGGGAAGTATCAGTTATACGAGTAGGCTGTGTAATAAGTTGTGATAAACCGTATCTGTCTAGAAAACTATTAATATGATTATAACTGTTATTATTCTTATTTAGAAAATCCACATTTAAATCTCCACCAAATAAAACACAATCAAACTCAGGTAATAATTCTGATAAAATATTGTCTAAATTGCCTAAACACAAAGTTAAATTACTATTGGGAGGCCTATACAGTGTCCCCAAGCATAAAGTCTTACCCTGTATTTTCATGCTAATCCAGAGCTGTTCAATTGGACTGTCATGGAGATCAGGTAACTGTAATTTTTTAAATTTCAATCAATATCATCTACGTATCTAAGCCAAACTCTGGGTAAATATTCGAACTGTTCGTTTGCTTCTGTTTGGAATTTGTCCATTGCTATCCCTTTATGTTGTTCGAGGAAACCATCATTGGATCTAAAGCAATATTGCTTCATGCAATGTTTAGCACGTTGGACATATTCTTTTACTACATCTTGACTGAGATTGTTTGATTAGAGTAAATCTTCAAGGTAATTCAAGGTCTGTGGTATCGGAACACTAACAAACAATCAACAAACGTCAAAGGAGATCAAAATGTCACCTTCTTACCAATAGATTTTTTTCACTTTATTAATGAAATCATTGGAATTAATCATGGAGAAACTAGGTGGTGCAATAGGTAAAGTTACCAACCCTTCTGTTAACTATTTTGATAGGTGGTAAGACGGCATCCAATTATTGTTGAAACAAGACGACGCACCGACTTTCCTGGTTTATGTATCTTAGGCAAGCAGTACAATCTAGGAACACTTAGATTAGATACATATAACCTCCTATTTAATGCTGGAATCGTAAGGTTGTTACAGGATTTAAGTACATTTCTTATTTCTGTTATCATTTTTGGTAATGGATTTCTAGAAAGTTTTATAAGGACCATTATTATTCAGGTTGTCTACCCTTTCATAGTATTCCTTTGTCAGGTTTTTAAGTAAAAACAATGTTTTTCACGCAACCGTTTGATAATTTTTTCAGCTTTGTAGACTTTCTATTTACTTTCATGACAATATTTGTGGAGATATGATTCCTACGAGCTTCTCTGACAAATCAGATTCAATGATGATGGTTTATTCAAACATGGAGGGACAGCAGTGGGTAATTATTTGTCACCATGCATTGCTAGTCTCTTCATGAACAGAATCAAAACAGCAGCAAAAGAAGAAATCAAATATTTTCCCAGTCTAATCGTTGGATGATTCGTCAATTGAAAGTCAAATAATAGTAAAAAAAACAAAAAATGTTTTTTTAAATAGAAATATATTTTTACAATTTGGAAAAAAGATTTAAATTCCCTTTCAAAAAATATAACATAACATATATTTACCTTCATATTTAGTAAAATACTGATGATAATAATTACAAAATATGTTCAACGTGACCGCCTAGTTATAAATTACAAATTCTGACTGAAGAAATGAGTCACTTACATTTTGCAACATGTTATGCGTGATGGTGTCGAATGCTAGTCGAATTCTTTGCTGTATTTCTTCTCTTGTAGTTGGTGATGTTTTGTACACTAATCCTTTACTGTACCCCCACAAAAAAAACCAACTTTGTTAAATCTGGCGACCTTGGTGGCCATTGAACTGGTCCTCCTCGACCTATCCAATTTTCACCAAATGTAACATTTAAAAAGTTTCTTACGGCAATACTATAATGGGGTGGAACTCCGTCGTGCTGGAACCACAGCCTCTGTAAGACATTTTGAGGACACCCATTTAACAATCCTCCCAGTACATTTTGTAAAAAATTGAGGTACATATTCCCAGTCAAGTGACCATTAAATAAATGCGGTCCAATTACATGTTCACCTACTATCCCTGCCCACACATTGAGTGATCATCGGTGTTGATTATGTACAGTTCTCGTAAAATGATTGTTCATGGTATCATAGTAGTGTAAGTTGTGTCTATTAACACAACCATTTTTACGAAATGTGGCCTCATCAGTGAATAGCACGAAATCAAAAAATTGCGGCTGTTGGTGAATCTTATTGAGTGTCCACTCACAAAATGTTACCCTACTTTCGAAATCATTTGGCTCTAGTTCCTGAAGCAGTTGAATATGATAAGGATGAAAGTTTTGTGTCCTCAATATTCTTGTTACAGAGGATTGACTTATATCAAGTTGTCTATTAATTTCTCTCGAAGGTCGCTACACTCCCGTATTATTACATTTAATTCTCTATTTTCATTTACCTGCTTCTTGCGATTTTTAAGGGTTTTTGTCTACATCATTTTTATTGCAAATATTTTTGAGGTATTTTTATGCGGAATTCTGCGACCAGGATACATTTGCTCATATTGTCGACTTGCTGCCGCCATATTCATATTATTCCCTATATAAACTCTGAAGGTATCAAGCCCAATATCTTCGCTATAATACATTGTTTAACAATTATTACTCGAACACAAGATTTGACAACAATAAAAACGGTTTTGTTTTGAAGTGATAGCCTACTTGAAATATTTTAACATATAAGAATCTATTATGATATATCAAACTTTTCGGCCAATAACACGTAAACTAAAAGCAATAGACTTACGAAACCCTGCATTTTTAAAACAGAAAATTTACCCATAAATCGAACATTGTATTATGTACAGTGTTACTTTAAAAAAAAATCAATCGCCATATTGTTTTTGTCAGAAATGTCAAAAAGACCTCGACTAGCATCCGAGGACACAAAAAAAGTCTATTTTCACCTAGTTTTCGAAATTTTCAAAAATTTCCATAAATGAGAGTGTTAGGATAGGTGAATTCTCGGTTGGATACTCTATACTCCACAAAACAATGATTTTTTTAAATGGGAATAGTTAGCGATTGCATGAGTTTTTGTAGTAAAGAAAATTAAACAAATTTTATTTCAATCAAACGATGATTAAGCTTTTTACAATTTAATGTAAATATATCAATAATATTCACTGGTAATTGTAAGAATTGGTAATTTATAACGACACTTCCACAAATATTGGCCTTGTGAAAAATATCGATTATATGTAGCTCCAGCAGCTCAAGAGAGCGGATCGTGACTTCGTAGGTGGAAATCTGATATTGAGAGTTAGGTTGTCACCAACAATTTACTGGGGGTGCCAGATATTTTTATATAAAAAATATCAAAAGTGAACTCAAAAAAAAAATTTAAAGCTAAATAGATAGGAAAAAATTAATATTCTACTGTACAGGAGCCAAAGAATTAAACAAACACTTAAAATTCAACAACTGTATGTAATTAATTCAAACTTTACGATTTACAATATTAAAATGATTATTTATTTTACAAAAAAATGTAATCTACACAGAAATATTTTTCAAAGAGTAACCATTTAAGGGTGGGAAAAATGAAAAAAAATGAGCACTGGTTTACAATTCTGACCACGATGATTAAAAAAAAACTACAAAGGCTTACGTGGTTGGAGGGAGCTAGAGTTGGGCGATGTCCCTTTAATGTTATCCTGGCCAGATGGACCTTCGAGTACTCGAGGAGTTGATGTTCTGCGTCTAGGTTAGAGGTCTTGTTGAGGGTTTCTCAAACGATGTTACACTCTCCTAATCCTTATTTAATTCCAGGAACCACCAGATATATAGAGTCCCAACAATATTTTCAGAGACCATCAGGTATATCTAGATTGCAGCGTATCCCTTGATTTTCAATACAGATGATTGGTCCAGGGCATTTACATAAAAAAGGAAAAAAATGTGAGACCAGTGTCGGGAATTTACAAATTTAATTAACAAGTGAAATAATGTACAATTTTAAGATCTTTGCAAAATGTGACAAAAAAGTTCCGAGTCAAAAATATAATAACTGTTAATACTACAATAGTGCAGCTATTGCAAAGCAAGGAAAAAATTAAAGGGTTCTAAAAGTTACAGAGGTTAATTTAAATCAGGCCCATAAAACAAATTGATTAGTAGAATTTAATACTCTCAAAAGTTATGCCTAATCTCCTTAAGTTAATCACTCAGATTAATAATTTGATTAATTAAATTAACCAACAAAAACAAATTGGTATTAAAAATTAATATTGAAACTGAATTTCCAAAATTGTCGTAAAATTCACCAAAAGTATTTAGTCACTGCTAGATAAAAATGAAGCATGTAACTATTAAAAAATAAACAAGGGAAAAATTATATGACTAATATAGAAATTGAACTTTATGAGAACTACTTGTAATTAGTAATCAAGGTAAATAAACTGTAAGCTGAATGCTAGACAACTTAAAAGCTGGAAAACTTCAGCTTTCGATAACCTGCCAATTGCACAATTGCTTTATTTCAGCACATAAATCAGTGTTAGAACACTAGAAACCTAAATAATCATAGATTTACATCATGTGGAGTCGTCCAAAACTTTAATATACTTAATTAATTGAGATCCTTGCAAAATCTGCCGAAATACGTCTACATAAGCTACTACAACCTTAACAAAAGATCAAATCTAATCAAAAATAGGCAATTTATCATAAGATTACAGAGAAAAACTAAGATAACAGTTTTGCTTTTACTTCAACGAAGCCCACCACGACCATCTCTTTCCAATTGATTTCCGTTCGATCGAACCCTAAGGGCGAAAACACAACACAGCGGTGCGACGTTGCATCGCAGAAATCAACAACGTCGTAGAAATCTGCGATGCGACGTCGCTTAGTACAAATCCTGGGCGAAACCACAACATTGCGGTGCGACGACGCATCGCAAATTTCCACGACGTCATTGATTTCTGCGATGCGACCGCACCGCAGTGTTGTGTTTTCACTTATGAGATCGGCAATGATTCTCTCAAGCAACGCACGCGCAAATGACTGAGGTCTGGTTGTCTTTTATACGCGACTTTTGGTGGTATTATTGTCAACCTATAAATCTTTTATTGTATTTTGCGTGTTATTGTTAATCAAATATTTATTTTTATATTTATGCATATGGCTAGATTTATACTGCGGATTGCGAAACAGAAATCTCGTTTATATCCTTTAGTATTGTATAAAAATGATTTATTTTATTGGAAAAAATGTTTTATGTTGTCAGCAGCTTATTTGGTTTTTATATTTAATTATAACACGCCATATACATACATCAAACGTGTCGGTTCTGGTATAGGTCTTCTGTGGCCGTGCAATGAACGTTCATCGCATCGCATTGACTTCGTTTTTGCGATGCGTCGTCGCACCGCAGTGTTGTGGCCTGCAACAGACGTAGGACACGTATTGTGTGGTCCACATCTCACTAGAAGCGTCTTCTCTGCGATGCCGTGGCGATGAAATTTTAACGTAGTGTCATCGCATCGCATCGCCGTGCGACGTCGTTTTTGCGATGCGACGTCGCACCGCTGTGTTGTGTTTTCGCCCTTAGCAAATTCCCACTCTCGGTCGCTTGTCCGCGTCGGTTCACTAAAGTCTATTCTACGCGCTGAGGGTAGGTTCACAACGGAGTAAAAGAGTGTACAGTCAGTACACTCGAGTTTCACGGAATCATTAGAAATATTAAAAAATGGTAATTAATAACAAAAAATTAGATAATTACAGATAAATGGTATTTTTCATGGTAGTAGTATTAATAAACTAAATAATGTAACGTAATTTGCACAAAATTTCGTTACAAATTCTACTTCTAATTTAATTTCATTTCACTTTTTATCTTTTCTACCGCAATTATTTAAAAATATTCTTTTGTCAAAGAAAAATAAATAAAGAATATTTGTTGGTAAAACTTTATTTGAAAACACTTTCCCTGCTACCATTGTGAAGGAAAATTAAAGCATTTTAACGCTCTTGTACAGAATACTGAAAATTTAAAAAAATATATTACACTTCTAAGCTATCCAACTTTCTCTTGTTACTCGCCTCATTCCTTTTTAACTTTCTATGTTTAGTTTTTAAGATACAAGTTGTAATGAGTTTAAAAGTAATTTATAAAATAAAGGCTCTAACATGTTGTAAGTTTTTAAAGTTTTGTCTGCTACTTATAAGAAAATATCTGATTTACCGTATCTTGTCCTGTGAAAAGTATTAAAGTCTATTTATATATGTTTAAATTTGTTTCAATTAATTTAATTATATAATAGCTATTTATGATATGAGTTTAAAGTGATATTATATTTTGTGAAAAAGGAAGTTTTGGACACAATGCCCTTCAAACAAAATAAATGTACTTTTAACATGCATATTAGACACTATTTTTTTCTACAAACAGAACAAAAGTAGACTAAAGGTGCTGAAAAGTAAAGAACTAAACGGAAGTTTAAAATTTTGACATAATTAAATAATTTTTAAAAATTAAACACCACAGGTAACACAACCCCTGAAGGTACCTCAATGTACCTTGTGTGGGAGAGTGCTACACATTTAGAGACAATGGATACACACCCAATGTCCGAGAATGCTAGGATTAATTTCTGGTTTAGATAAATTCCTATCTATTCGACCGAAAATCGAACACGGGACTCCAGGATGAGAGGCAAGTGTCTTTACCACTCGACCACGAAGCCACACTAAATTAATTTTATAAAATGTCAGGTTAGAAATTCGCCAATCAATGCACCCAAAAAATTCACTTTTAACACTGTTGCCATAAAATGTTATTTTTAACACTGACAACAAACGTTAAAATGACTACTTTTAATAATGTGTAGAAAAGTAAATATATGTGAAACTTTCATGCAGGGCCATGATAAAGAATACTGTTCAACTGCATTTTCCAAATTCCTGATGATTAATGTCCTTTGTGGTACATTATTTTGAAAAAACATGAGTTTCATCAATAAAGTTGGATTCATCTGCACATACTGTAACGGAGTGATTTTTTCATTTATGTTTTTCTATTGCCATAAAACCTAATTGGGTTTTTCCTTCACTTTGGTGCACCCTGTATACGATAACTTGTATTAATGTTTATTTTCAAACTGCTTTGAACAAAAGGCCAATTTATTTTGTGTCAAATATATGAAAGAAAAATTATTTCTCAAGATAATTGTTTCAAACCGGTTTATTTTCAGGGTAATCTTAGTTATTCATTTATTTTCTTAATGATAAAAATCAATTATTGTGTTTATATTAAATACCACCCGCTTAAGCCAAGTGAGAGGAAAGTATTTTAATTTAATCTAATTCAATAAATAGCCGAGTTTAATGTCAGATATTTAGTAAATAAGACCTATTTATGATAGCAACGTTGTCTTGAATTGTCACTCCCTGATGTCCTCAGCATTGTTGAAGAGTAACTAGTATCATTTACTGGTACACTCTCTGTAAAGCCCCAATAGGGAACTTGCCTATAATTTTAAAAATAAAAATAATACTAAAAAAACATAGCGTAACGTTGTAATAAAACGTGTACTTCACAAAAAAAATAAGTTTTCTAATTCCACACGATCAGTATAAAGGATCTAAACAGCGATAAAATTGAAGTGGCCCGAAACGAGCTACTATTGACTGTGACGTCACATCATACCATATTCGGTAGTCGTCGTGCCGGGAAGCAATACAATCAGATGTTTACCGGTGTTATAAGACTGTGGTTGATTTGTTAGTGACTGTTCTGATATAAATATATAATTGTGTTTCATAGTACCGCTTATTGTAGTTGTACAGATATTTTAAAATGACTGATCAAGGTTTTTCAAAGGGCCAATCTGATAATTTGCCTAAAGTGGATATGTTTATGGTGGCATCTTTTATACAAAATAGTGAAAGTTTTTCCCTTGGAGAAGTCCGCGGGGTCAAGGCAGAGAAGTATGTATTTTTTTTAGCTTTTAGTAATAATTTATAAACATAAAATAGTTATGACTTGATCACGGAATAAAAAGAAATAATTACAAAATGCTTAGTTGCAACTAAGCATTTTTAGCAGACTTATCTTATGTTTGAAATAATTTAGGGTAATTCTTTACAACAGCCACTTCTATATTTTTCGTGTTTTTTTTTTGTACACACGTGTAAAGTAAAGTGTCTCTATAGAAGACATTTGTTGCACATTCTGTAGGATACTCTTCGCAGTTTTTTGAAAAGAATCTTGTGTTTGTCTTATAAACTTCATTCTTACAATACCTAATGTATTGACTACATATTTAATTTTCTCTCCCGATGGTGCCGACTGTATTGGCGAAACGCGTGGCAGTATATTTTATAGTATAAACTAAGATTCATTCTTACAATACCTAATATATTGATCACATATTTAATTTTCATTTTTTTTCATCTCCCGATGATGCCCACTGCGTGGGCGAAATTTGTGGCAGTATATTTTACAGCATTTTGGTGTCTATAGAAAATTACTTCAATTTTAGTAGTACATTGAAAATTGCAACCCTCTATAGATTCATATTTTTAAATAAAATGTCCTATAACTTTTTTATTTACTATTTGATTTTTTTCAAAAACAATAGATTTCTTCCACTAACTTATAGCCCAAATTTCAATTCGAACGGATTTTTTTTCTTTAGTTATCGTGCTTACAAGAAACGTGAAGGACATTTGAACAGACGGACATTTTGAAAGTTGTTCAGAATTCGATGACGAACGAAATGATTTTTTTCTCTGCGAGCGATATTAACGATTTTAGAAATGTCCCGATCAAATGCAATATGCTCTTCGTAATCGTATTTGCGAAGAGTATAATAATAAATAGCTGTTTACTTTCGCACCAGGAAATTACCTTTACTTAGTATCACTAAATTACATTCTATCTACTAATCTTATTTTCTAACATTGTATACATATTCTTTCTTTAATCCTACCCTAATTAAAATTCAATAATTCGGAATTCGGCATATTTTATTGCCTGCCTGCGAAAAACTAGTAGATAGACATATAGTATTTAATAATGTACTTACATTAAAATGATCTTCACACACATGTAGAGACCTACTGCTCCATGAAATGTCTTTTTTATTTCTTCTACACGCTTTTAGCCATTTTGATCGACGAATCTTATCTTCTGGCAACATTATAAATATTTTATCTGGCACTTTTACTGTAGTATTCTTACACAACGTTACAATGCAATATTTAAAATAAGGAGTTTTTGTTTCCATTTTAAGTACCTATACTCTTAAAATTTATGGCGATGCTGGTATTTTTACGGCTGAAATCAAGCAGTCGAGTGCTGGGATCTCCGTCGTGGTATGGTGTGATGTCACGACTACTCCCGCGCTTTTGAACCTGTTTGAAACGGTTCGTTCGCGCGCGAAACTTTAATAATTTATAACAAATTTATTATTGGGAATTAAGGCGTCATATTTTGCATATCTTATTTTTTAGTATTGTAGAACATTTTTATGAAGTAAAAAAAAATGTGCAAGTTCCCTATTCTTGGGGGAAAAGTGTTTTCTCTTATGTGGTCAAAATGACATATTGTATCAAGGAAGTACCACGGAAACAGATTCTCCGAGAACAAAAAAGTTTGGTCTGGAAACATAGTTTTAAAACTGAGAACATAACTAATTCAGGACATTGCCTGTTTTATGATAACTATTGCAAATCATATTACTTTCTGCAAATTCTTAAGGAAAATATTATTTTTGCAGCTAACAGAGCCCGGATTAATCGAATCCAAAATCCATTTCTTACTTCAGATAAACAAATACAGAAAAAATCAAGAGGTTATAGTGAAGAAGTTTTCAGAGAAGATGGGAATAGTGATAGTGGAATGGATGGACAATCGTCCAGGGTTATTAGCTTCTAACTATTTGGGAACTGGTAAAATTGAAAATGGGGGTATTGCAAAATTAGGCGGCGATGCATTGAGGTTGACAGACCTGAGGTGGTCAAAAAGTACAATGTAGACATAGGTGGCGTCGATCTCACGGGCCGGCTCTAAGGATGCTCTTTCATGTAGTCGATTTAGAAGTTGTTAGTTTCTGATTACAGTATTGGTCAGCATGTGAAAAGTCAAATGTACCGAAAAATAAACGACTGTAATTGATGCACTTTCTTCTGGAGTTACTTGATAACTTTATAAATTTCAACAAAGTGATGCCGAGAAGGCGTAGTCGGTTGAGTATTGATAAAGAAAATGCCTCACATATTCGAAGAAAAAAAATATGTATGGTACTACCAGAAGAGACATAATGAATGAAAGATTAAAAAAGGTACAATTTGGGGAAAAAAAATTAAAAAATTTTGTTGCATATATGGACGATCTCGACGATCTCGACGAATTATATTGAAAAAACAACTTTATAGAAAAAAATCTGTCTGCATGTCTATAGTATCGCGATAGCAACCACATTTTTTTGAGATAAAGCTTTCAAATTTGGTACACATGTTTTAAAGGCCAAAAACAATGAAAAATTCGATGGGCAGAATTGGTCAGCTGAAAGGAGGTCCACGTGATCCACATTTTTTTGTATTTGCCTTTACAAAAAAATATAATGTTGATGAAAGATTATAAACCATGTCTACTTTATCAAGCCTATAAAATATATTTTCTAAGTACTTAAATAAAGCTGATGTAAACTGAAATTTTATACACGTTTGACATCATAAAATAGTGTTAGGATAAATTTAACAGTTTGACATTTGAAATGTCTAATTTAGTTACAAAAATGTCAGTGTCAATAAGAAGAAATTATTAAAATATATGACATGAATTATTATTTACAATATCGAATGACGCCGATAATTAATTATTTAAAAATATTAATGAAACATTTCAAGGTACGCTACTAAAATTTAATTGAGGGAAGTGAAGAATTAAATAGAATGATATACTGGCCACATCAGATTTTTTTTGTTATGATGTAACATTTCTCTGAATAAAAGCCAATGAAAGAGTTTTCAGTCAATAAATTGGCACACATTTTGATCATATTAAGTCACAACCTCATCTCAAAATAACGTATACTAGTATACGCTAGGTCTAAAGAAAATTTACACATTAAATGTATATAGCCGTTGGGAATTTTCCTGTTTCAAATAACTTGAGGACCAAATTCTTCGAGTGTTTCAGTTATGTCATTCAACACACTGTATAACAAACCAATTATCTGAAAAGAGGTCATGATTATTACGATTCCTTCATTTAAGGGTAAAACAATTAATAAAGCTGATTTAGAAAGAAAATAACCAATATTATATTTTTTTCATATATAAATAAAAATAATCAAAATATTGAAATTTAAAGCATTGCACAAAATTGCGTCACGCCAACTGCTGTTTTTTAAAAATATCTATAATAAAACGGAACAAAATTTTTTTCACAGGGTACTAAACATGGTAATCCATAGAGGATAACTGAGTACAGTATCTCTTCACAATGGATCGAAACGAGCACAAGGCATTTTTCAAGGAACGTTTAAAGATTCAGGTTTAAAATGTAGATGGAGAATCATCTGACAGATGTAGCACCTTGACCATGAAGGTGAGGAATAAAATTGTCATGGGGACACTGTGTTTAACATCTACGAGCGATGATATAATTTCTATTTCCATTATCAGTTATATTTTTGTCTGTTATTAATATATTAACTGAGGCAATCGTTTTCATACATCGTGATGAAGAATATCATCAATATACTACCATTATTATTTAGAGCATATTATAATTAAGATATCAGCATCTTTATAAAATCTGTTTTTAATATATGAAAGCGTTTGACTTGAATTTAACAAATAATTATTTTTCATGGATTTTCACTTTTTTAAAATGTTATTATGAAGCACCTCAGCCTAGGGCTACTTCGCAAATATTTTTCCTATATTCTCTCATATTCACATTGACATTTCAAGCTATAATTTATTTACATTCTAAATTATTTGTATCTTAAGATAACACAGGGTACTTTTTAAAATATCCTAAGTTGACGAAACTGAATTTGTAAAATAAATACAGTAACAACCCGCGGGGTCCAACATGCATTCCCTCCCATAAGGTCGAAAATTACAATCGTGGGTGGTCATAAAGTCAATCATCGCGACGTAGATACTTGATAAGCCAGTATTTACACCGGTCTCTCCAGATCCAACAACTATTTATTGATATTATCTAAAGTGCATCTGGTATTGTGAATTGATTCTCTCAATAGAGCGAAAGTGGAGAATATGATGAAATCGACAAATATATGCAATGCCAGATTATGAGAGAGAAATTTTCATAATGTCCCAAATTATATGGTCTACCAAAAATTCAAAAGGAGTCCCTCTAAGACCGATCGTCAGCTCACTAGAATCATCTCTACAGCAGTTAGCCAGACATTTATGCAGACAACTGCAGCGTTTTGCTGAAATAGCAACATCCTACGTGAAGAACACGAAACCGTCTAACCTAAACATTTTGTAGTGAGATTCAATGTGGTATCATTGTTCAGAAACAAATCCACAGAAGTCACTCGAAATTATTAAACAAAAGTATTATCCATCTTACCACATCCTCGGTCTAACTCAGCATTATATTGAAGCATCCCAGCCCTGGGCTGCTTCATCGCGAATAAATTTCCTATAATTTTTATATAAAACTAAAGTATTTCCAAGCATTTATATCATTAAATTACAAATTCATTATTACATGAAAAGGGTTAAATCATTTTCTTATAATTTTAGCAGAAAACGTATGCATTCAAACTATAGAGTCTAAATTTTCAGCGAGGTAAAAGAACACACAGTATTCATTTAATATTTTAAAACGTTGACAAAACTGTACAAAATCTCAAAGCATTCTCCAGCCGAGCAGAGATAATATGAACAAACCAACGTAAACACGTAGGGTTATAAGAGTTTTTACTAGGAATAGGCAAAAGCTGTAAACATAGAGTCATTATATCACTTCTCACCTAAATACATCGTAAATTTAATGTCGTGAGAGAAGCAAAACGTAGCGTTTGGCTATCTCCGTCTAGCTTGCAGGCTTGGACAACGAATTCACTCACGGGAAATCATATAAATACGCGAGGCAGCGTACGATCGGGGTCACATCTCTGACAGCCCCAAGCGATACGCTTTGGTTCTAACGAACCGACTACGAAGAGATTGTTCAGTTCTACGTGGCAGAGTCGTGCCCCATATGACTACCCCCAAGCGTTTCGCTTTGGTTCGAAAGAATCGGGTACGAAGAGTTTGTACGACTCTCTGTAATCTAGCTGTGCACCAGGTCGACTCTGACAGCCACAAGCCTATGCTTTTGTTCTGCGGAGTCGAGAAATAAGGGCCCTGTCTTGCAGTTATAACTAGCATTAGGAGCCGCGCTGCATTAGCGTGCGCTAGCCACCGACACCGCCGTCGACATGGAGGCGAATAACTCAGGCGTTACTCCAGAATCCGAGAAGTGGGCCCCGCGGAACTCTCCGTGTATACCAGAATTGGTAAGGATGGCACCTAAATAATTATTATACTGCGTTGCCATTTGCTACGTACTCGAGTCCAGAAAAAAGATCATGAAATTAATGCAATTTCTTTGTTTCAAGTAAAATGGCAACGCTAATCAAAGTACGATTCTATATGCTTGGGTTTCGCGGTTTTTAACAATAGCTGACCGGTGGTACCACATGATTTACAGATAGGGCCTTTTTTGTTATAATGCACTTCTCATTACATGTTTACTAATAATTAGAACAGTCAATATTAATTCCGATAATAGTTGGAACTTTTCCTTCATTTTTCAAGTCAGGTCTAAATAAGATAATATACCAAAAAAATTAATGTCCAGTTGAATCTGCAATATTTGTAACTTCATCAGAGTGCATTACCCATATGGGGATCGGAGTGCCGCTGTCAGGTGAGACGGTGAGGCGCCGACAACAAAAACATGCGGTTGTCTGGACACGGATCTTGTCTCTCGGCAGGGATCCGGGTCCAGCCAACCAGTATACACCGATTAATGATTTATGGCTACCACTCCCATAAGCGTGCCACAACACAAGCGGAGTCGGCTAAATTAACAAATCTACGGAGTAGTTCGTTTCAGGTTGGTTTAAACCTTGATTGGTGGCCTGCATTCGACACCTTAAAATAATACGGGTAGTTACTCGTCATATGTCGGGGTTCCGCATATGCATCGAATCTTCGTTGGCCAGCGTCAGTTGTGCTCGTGGTACTGTTTTATGGTAGCACCAGCCCGCGAATTAAATAACAAGGCATGGTTGTCGGTCTCTGGCCGGTTCATGTGACAGGAGATACTCTGGTGCCACATATAAGGGAAGTTTCTCTTGCACCCATATGTAGAGTTCTACATATGTTATTTAAACTACGAAGTGGAAGTTTCCGCGCATGTAACCAGGTTTAGTTACATTGCAGGTTCAACTAGTCAAATATCTATGTATTTTACGTGGACGGTTGTCCACCGTACATGTAACAAGGTTTTGTTCATGTAAGTTTTGTAATCTGTTTCTTGTAGACAGTTGTCTCCGTATAGAAATAAAAGGTGTGAAAACGGTATTTGAGTTTCCTTGACTTATTTCTACTTTCAGGTACAAAAATGATTTCTAACCACATTAATAATAATAAACATAAAGTCAAATCTTATATTGAGTACTCTTTTAAAACAGATATCAGTGCAGTGCAGGTTAGGGGTCATAATAATTACTACAGGTATACCAATTAAATTAAAGCAAATTAAATCTTATAAATGAAACAAAGTAATACCAAACTTTATAAACGTACCTGTGAGGTTACAATAACACAACAAATTTGGGGTCCTACCACTAAAACTAGACGATCACGAAAAAGGCCAATTAATTAAATCAGTGTTACTTGTCGCTTCACGACAGGTGAGACTTAGAAAAAGGGGAATAAATTAAATACTAAAATATACGAGGGAGGGTTGGGTTGTTGGGTTGTCACACTAGTGTTGCAACCAGGATAAAATTAAATAGAAATTAAATAATAAATATACGAGGGGGGGTTGGGCCGTTACAATATAAACAACCTACTTACTACCTACCTTCTTCACAACGATCGGCGCTATAGAAAAATCAAAGGAGCACAGATGGGTTGATCCCTATCTCCATTTTCATGGTGGAGTAAGTAATCCGAGCTCTACAATTAGCATCAATAAAACTAAAACTCTGGCTAAGGTTATTTGGAATTATGGAGGACAACGTCCTGGACCACCTGAATAACAGTTATGACAAAATTACGTTAACGATGGAGGTTGAAGCAGCTCCCGTTCCTTGATGAATTAATGAAAAATAAACAAGTCTGAAGCCTGGATTATATGGTGTATAGAACAGCTACTCACACTGACGCACCACGATCACATGAGAATCCAGCAAAATTAAATTTAATGGTAAAGGCATGAGTCACACGCGCCCAGAAGCTAGCTGATGGCGATAAAATCAACGAAGATATATCAACAATACAGAAAGCATCACAGGAAAATGGACTCATGCAGTACACAATATAGAAGTCGTGAAAATAACTAGGATTCCGAAAAAGAGTAGCAAAAGTAGTACATAATAGGAATAATAGACATATATCCAAATTTCTGCGTAATAGCAAAATCGAAACAATAGTCAAAACCGACAGGAAAATCAACACATGTTTCCGAAGTCCAAAGACAGAAAATACATTAAAAAATCAAGGAGTATATGGAATACCATGCCAGGACTGCAACAAGGACTGTAACGGTCCATTTTTAGAAACAATTAACTTACGTTCTATTTAATGCTAATTGCATAGTTTGGTTTGAGGTAAACCTTATAAATTCTAGAACCGACTTTATTAATTTGTAAATTTATAAATCTTTGATAATGTGTGCGACACTGGACCTCTAGTGCAACCGCGCGAACTCCGCTGTGTGAGGGACGAGGGGGACGCTAGGACGAGAACAGTGAGGTTTCGGGAGCAGAAGCTCGGAGGTAGGGATGGCAATAAAAATAAAATAATCGATTAATCGATCATTTGATTAATCGAATAATACTAATCGACTTTCGATTAAAATCGATAGAACATAATCGATTAATTAATCATTCGATTAATCGGATATTGATACTTATATTTTTATAATACTATGCACAAAACTTATTAAATTTTAATAGGCATAGAATTAATGGATAGAAGAAAATAAATAGGTGAAAATTATTATTATTTATTACATAACTAACAATGAAATTACTAATAATAGTAATAATTATTTTTTTTCAAATTAAATTTGACCTACTTCACGCTCATTGACCTACGACTAGTTGATATAAAAAATAACCAAAAAGAAATTTCGATTAATATAAAATTAATCGATTAATTACCGATTAATTGAAATAAAAAATATCATATAATTAATCGATTAATCGAAACAAATTAATCGATTTTTCATTCATTTGATTAAATCGCTGCCATCCCTACTCGGAGGCCACGGTCCAGAGAAGATGTGTATTTACGTTATCTTATATTTGCGTTATCTTACATTTACGTTATCTTAAGTTTCGCCAGGAGACTTGAGTTAGACTTTGAACAAGTGAGTGTACGTTGCTGAGCTTGGTTCCCGATGTGTTCTGGTTAAGATGTTATGGTAGAGTAGTTACTACGTATGTATGTGACAAAGGAAAGCTAAGTGAGAAGGTAGGATCCCTTCAAATTATACCTATTAATTAATAAAACACCAGCTTCCATGCTGAGTGTGAGCAGTAAATTTGAAATTCAATTTGTATAAATGGGCGGCTATGCCGACCTAGAGTGGGAAAAAGCCCCCTAGATTTTTTTAACTTGAGACTGAGCTGTGTGAGACATTTTAGTAACGAAGAACCGTCCTTTCCCCCTTTCGACGGCATTAGTGAGTTGTAACTTTTTATGTGTGAACAATACAGAAAGGTGGGTGGCGCCCTAAAAAAAATAAATAAATAAAAAACTGTTTAAGTGGATGGAACTATGATTTCGGTGTTCTAGTTTTAAATTATCATAAGTTTATTACTTGTTAACCACTCCTGAAGGAGCCTTTTGCTTTGTATATTAATTCATAAATATATGTATTCTTTATTTTTTTTATTGTTTCATTGGAGAACTAAAATAAAGTTGATCTAAAATAGCGAGGGAAACCCCTGCGTTATAGGACAAACCAAGAGACTAATAAACGTAAGAGGAGCATGTAATTGTAGTACGAAAAGATGAGAAAACCTGACACAAGATTACTTCGACAATACTAAAATATTGAACATTAACAGTCAATAATCACCCGATAAGCCATATAAATAGAAAAAATGTCATAGAAACCTACACTGATCATAAAAAAGATGACACTCAGAGGACACCTGATTCGTGGAAACTATAGCAGGCAGATACATCAGTGAGAATATGCGTCTCAAGAGCACATCGTAACTAGTACCGAAAGTGATAAAGATACGCGACTTAATCGAAGGACCCGGAGCCGCAGCTTAAGCCTAATATATGCAACTAACACAGCAAGGATACTTAAGGAGCAGCCCGATCCAGAGAGGGAAATGCGGAAATCCAACAGATAACGACGTTTCGGCAGAATCACTCTGCTTTCTTTAGGTTCTTGCTGATAACAACCTACTGCAGCTTACCGTTATTTGAACTGTCAGATTAATAATATACTTAATATGATTCTTCACATTTATCTAATAAAATTTATAAAATGATTATTATAGGAAGGGTAACATGTTTCTAACGTAAATAATAACTTAACACTTTAGATATTTTTATAAATACTTTTCTCTATCCCATTTACACCAAACATATATACGAGTATTCTATATATAATATTTTATATATGATTAATGATTATCCAGTTGTGAAAGTAATATTTTATCCTGATATATAGTATTCTTTAAACTTGGATGAAACCGTACCATTTGCATTAAATTGGTTCACTTATAATAGAACTGTCATAAAAATATCAACTTAGTGAAGGAAACAATGAACGAACTTTTCAAACAACTGTCAACTGTCAGGGAAATATAAAATATGAAAACGAAATATATAAATAAATCAGCATGAAATATATTTTTGAATTATTTTTTTATAGATCCAATATAAAGTAGTTTTTGCAATGTATTTTGTCGATTTTTTTTCTGGGATTACTGTTACCTAAATATATATTCAAATACGTTAATATTAAAATAATATGAAGATGCAAAATTAGGCTGTAGTTCAGACCAATTGGTTTTGTTATATATTCTTTGGTGGATTATATATGAAATATATAAAATATTTATAAAGGATTCAAATCAGTATTTATTTAAGAATAAAATTGTTCTGAATGGAATTGATTGGTTTTTTTCAAACTAGCGAAAAATGTAGGTAAGGCTTATTGCGGCAAAACATCTTTTTTTTACTATCTTTTATTATGACGTTTTCATTGTAGTTGCTAATAATGTTTAGAAGTCCCATAATCTTTTCACTAATAGAAAAAATAATTAAAACAACGTTGTTATTCGGGAATCAAGCAGTTTATCTGCACTTTCTATAAACATTAAAATTCAGAAACTATATTTTTTATATCAACACACTGTGTCTCCAAAACGAAACAGTTAAAGAGAAAAAGTCATTTGAACTTTTGTCTCAAAATTGGTTCAGAAATCATCTGTGAATTTTTCCGACGTATTTGATCACCATGTACATGAATCCATAAAAAATATCTCACATTTTTAAAAACTTATAACATATATACAGGGTCAGTCAGTTTTTTGTAGACAAACTTTAACAGGAGATAGAACACATGTTTCTAAAAAAGAAAAGTTCCTATAAACATATGTCATAGAAGGCTTCGTTTCCGAGATACAGGGTGTTGAATATAATTTTTTTTTCTCGAATTCTCATTATAACTTATAAACGAATGCTTAGATTTTTTCCATGTTTGGGGGATAATGCCTATTAATTAAGGGGCATAAAGCAAGCGATAAGAATGTTCAAAAACTTGCACAGTGGCGGAGTGGAGGGGGTGCTCAACCCCTTTTTTTAAACAGAATTTCTACACCAATGACTATTTTTTAAAAAAACTGTTATTTTCATTATCTATATACAGTTTAATAAAAATGATGTCCCTTCTTCTGTTTCGAAATTCCTGTGCGTTTCCGAGTTATTTTGATGTTTAGTGTTTGATGTGGTACTAAATTTAGTAATTTATTTATTATCAACTATCGGCTAAATATTTAATTCTTTCAACGAAACCTACCTAAATATGGTTTGTTAAGGATTCTAAAAAGCTGAAATCTCTTATTCTTTATCTCTTTTCAATGTAGTCAAAATAAATATTTGTTATATCAAGCCAAACTCAAATACAATACATACAAATACATACTCAGAAAATTCGAGAAAAAAAAATTATATTCAACACCCTGTATCTCGGAAACAAAGCGTTCTACGACATATATTTATAGGAACTTTTCTTTTTAAAAACATGTGTTCTATCTCCTGTTAAAGTTTGTCTACAAAAAACTGACTCACCCTGAATAAATTACTTAATTTAGTACCACATCCAACATAAAAATCAAAAATAACTCGAAAACGCACAGGAATTTCTAAGCAGAAGAAGGGACATTATTTTTGTTAAACTGTATGTAGATAATGAAAATAACAGTTTTTTTAAAAAAATAGTCATTGGTGTAGAAGTTCTGTTTAAGAAAGGTGTTGAGCACCCCCTCCACTCCGCCACTGTGCAAGTTTTTGAACATTCTTATCGCTTGTTTTATGCCCCTTAATTAATAGGCATTATCCCCCAAACATGGAAAAAATCTAAGCATTCGTTTATAAGTTATAATGAAAATTCGAGAAAAAAATATTATATTCAACACCCTGTATCTCGGGAACGAAGCGTTCTACGACATATGTTTATGGGAACTTTTCTTTTTAGAAACATGTGTTCTATCTCCTGTTAAAGTTTGTCTACAAAAAAAACTGACTCACCCTGTATACTAAATGAGGAAAAGCGAGTGGAAAATCCTCTTTCGCTAAATTAACACATTTTGCATCCTAGAGATATTCTCACACCGTAATATTTCATAATATAATACAGAGTATACAACCATAATAAATTTTCCGAGTTGTCAGCAAAATCCCCTCTGTGCATAATTGCAAAATTTTCAATAGCTGGTTATGCTCTGTGTTTTGTCAAACTATTTCCACCAACATAATATATGCATAATAAGTTTAGTGGGTGGAAGTTTAGATATTATTAGACAAAAACGTGGACTGAGCCAAAATCATGACCAGCAGCCACACATATTAATGACATAGATTGGCATAAATGACGATAACATAATGAACTTTACTCATATTTCTGCTCTTAATTACATATAAAATTTGTTGCAGAAAAATATTGCTTATAATATGAATATTTTTAAAAATCATATTAACCTTAGATAATACTCTCTCATTTAAACCTTCTATAGGTAATGTACAATTTTTTGTTTATCACAAATTTTTGAAGTGTCCAACATAGCATGATATTTAAAATGATTTTAGGATTTTGCTATCATTCTATATTGTTATACAATTTTCGTTGTCAATTTTCATTTTAATTAAAATTTTTGAACTAACCGTGAAAGTAGATAACTATTTTCATTACCAGAATGAGAGTTCTCAAATTCTAATTTCAACGAATATTACCAACTAAAAATTTATAATGGGTGTTTCAATAACAGCGCAATATTCAAGATTCAATGAAACATGGTTTTCTGTAGCAAAGTATTGAAATATTTATTGAGTTATAATTTCGACATTTGGGAGTTATGTAAGAAACAAACATCTGGTAAATGGCGCCACGGCTTTGATAGCACATGCGTACTCTTACGGCGAAATTTTGAATAACGGTGTTGCATACACGTGGCGGTATTTCTTTGATATCGTCTAATTTCGGCCTTCAATGCTTCGGTGGTCACGGGCTTTTTGGCATAAACCTGTGACTTCAGATAACCCCACAGCTAAAAGTCCAAAGGTGTTAAATCGCACGAGCGTGGCGGTCAATTCTGGTCTCCAAACCGAGAGATGACACGACCAGGAAAAGACTAGTGCAAGACCGTCAACGTTTCACAGGCGGTATGGCAAGTGACACCGTCCTGCTGAAGCCACATGTCGTCGAGAGTAATATTTTCCAATTGAGGCACAGACAACTGGGTTATTATAGCACGATAACGTTCGCCTTTCACCGTTACTGCATTACATGGTCTGTTGGCTGGAGTTGTTGAGTCAACTGGACTTTGTAGGCATGGGGATGCAAATATTTAGTGAGAATAAGAATAAGAGTGGCTGTTGTGACGTCCAACGAATCGATGTCCCTGTACTCTCGGCCACGCTCTCGCGAACTGCCGTGATGTACTGTTCTGACAACCTTTACGAGCTCGTGTCGTGTGTTTCACATCACAAACCGAACCAGTATTTTCGAATTTTTCGATTATTCTTTTTACAGTAAATGAATGGGGAATATTATTTGGACCGAAAATTGGACGCACTTTACGAATCGTGGTAATCAAACTTTTACCATTTTCATAATAATGTTTAAGAATCAGGACGCGTTGTTCTATCGTGTAATGCACCATGTTTACTAACTTCCATCAGTTTCCTATCGAGCTGGCATGTCATAATCTTGTGACATCATGACAGCCAAACTGGCGAGCAAACAACTTATATTAATATAGTCTTTAGAACAATACTAACAACAACAAAGTCCTAAAACAATTATAAATCAAATTATGTTTGTTATTAAATATTTATAAAAATACAAAAATAAATACCTACCTCCTCTCACTATGCGAAAATCCTTCCTTACAGAAGAGTGTAGAAAACTACTAATATGGTTTACAAGTTAAAACCTTGAACACAGTCAAAATTATCACTTCGAACTGGTCTTAGTTATACACCATTATGATATGGATGTACATATATAGATCGGGTTAACTCACTAGATACACGACTAACGGTATGCACAGTTTACAGTTGCCCGTCTGAATACGAGGTTAATGATTGCGTCAGGGCGCTTGCTGTGAGGTGCATACGAGACAAAATAGAACCAGTATCGATAAAGCCACAGTGGAGAGTTATTACTTGTATTTAGCTAAAACAACATTGTAACAGTTTTAACATATATATGTGCATTTGGTTCGCTCAGCGGTTGCTTTAGGGCGGGGAAAATAGTTTTTATTTTAAAGACGCCAAGTAATTTAGCTTTTCTCCTATTGTCATATTTGTATCATATATATATGACCTTTAGTTTATAATCAGAGCCCACATTACTAAGATGACTCTTCCAGGAATATTATAGCTAAATATTCATACACACTAGTAATAAAAAGAATTAACAACATTTAATTAAAATTTAAAAAACGTGAACTATCTCAATCCAGGTACAGAATCTATCGAAATGTAATTATTATTTTAGGACCAGAATTATTTGCTGATAGTTTATATATTTAGTTGTTTTTAGTAACAAACAAAAACAATAAATTATGATATTCTCACCAGATTAGTTTATCACTCGTGGAATATGTTTTATACCGCACATAGGTTGATCAAAATAGTACTATATATAAATATAAGACATTTCAAATAAAATTTCCCACAACGGGGTAGCGTTTCCAGTGATGGGAGTCACACTGCCGGTGCGGCTGCTCCGCGGTAAAACCTGCTGGATTCCGTCTCCAAAGGATCTTAGTTTTCTTTGTCGATGCAAGGGTACAATGTTACACACTGCGTCGTTCTTTGGCAAGCAGAAAAATTACACAGGCACTAATAAACAATTTCCAAAACCAAAACTCAATAACGCTTCTAGCACAGGATCCTTATTGCAGAGGCGTTATATTCATAGAAATGAGTACCAAAAAAAATCCAAAAACGTACTTCCAAGACGTAAAATGACAAATTATTATCACCAATAATATATTTACACCTAACCTACTTTAAACTTTAAACCTGTCTATTACGGTAATTTAATTATTTAAACTATTAAAAGTCACTGGACACATTTCTAACTAGACTACGTCGAACAATCTATCGCAGCGTTTTTAACACGCTTTTATTAGCTTCACTTGTACGTTTGTTTGTTTGCTTGTTTGTTTGTAACCGACTCTTTGGACTCGATTTTGACCCACTTTAAACGGACAGATTTAATTGAAACTTTGTACACTTACGAAGAACCGGTAACAATACAATAATTTGATAAGTTTATATCATTATCCTGATCAGGATCGCCAGTCCTTTCCTCACGTATCCTCTGCGGGAGAGCAAGAGGCTTAATATTGTAAGTATATTCTATGATTCTCAGTTCGGTCGTTGGCCAAGCGGGCAAGTCTTAGTCGACGCGAAACGACGGACTCCTCGGGCGTGAGTTCAAATCCCATGGCTGAAATAAAAAAAATTTTTTTTTTTTCAGAAATATCTGTTGGATCGTAATATGTTATAATATCAGCATCAATAAGCAATATAAATATAGTTTAAAAAAAACTAAAAAACACGCTTTCATAGCACATCAAACTAAAAAGTGAAAAATAAATATAGTTTAAAAAAACTAAAAAACACGCTTTTAAAGCACATCAAACTAAAAAGTGAAAAATAATTATTAATATAAACTGAAAACAATAATGAACGAAAAATATTAGTATTATTGTGAAAAAAAGCGTGGGGCGCTTTGTGCCATATTTTTCGTATATCGAGCAACCCACGCTTTTTTCACAATAATACTAGTATTTTTTGTTCATTATTGTTTTCAGTTTATATTAGTAATTATTTTTCACTTTTTAGTTTGATGTGCTTTAAAAGCGTGTTTTTTAGTTTTTTTAAACTATATTTATTTTTTAAGTCTGATAAGAATTTTTTACAAAAAACCTTTCTACAGCGAGCAGTAGGCAAATATTCATATTTAAATATACGAACTATTCCTTTTTTTTAAAGTATGATAAATAAATACATTTATTAGAACGTTCGTATCGGAGTATTGCTTGTTCATCTAAAGAAATCTTTGCATATTAACATATTTACTAAAATTATCTGAATGTTTCACAACTTTACTGTTTTTTCCAAGACGCCACAGATAGTAAAACACTTACATTATTAAAAATATCATAACAGCACATAATTAATTTTTTTTGTTTTCGAAATAAAAAGTAAATCTAAAACATAAATTAATATTTTCATAAATAATAAAGAAAATAAAACCAACTCTAAGAAAAATAAATTAACACGCAAATGTATAAATAAATAAATCAAATTAGATGCTTCTTGAGAAAGGCAATATCCTAACCTACTGTAAAAGCACCTTCTGACATTCGCGCTGGCAACAGATGGGCGACTGTAAATTGCGCATACCGCTAGTCGTGTATTTTTGTTGCTGATTTTGTGCAAATGTCGAAAAATTGAATCTAAAACCAAAAAATTTCAAATATTATGGACGCCATACTTCAAGCACCGACGAGGTATGGATACTGTTTTTTTTTTATAAAATTCGTCTATATTTAACTTACATTTTATTAGTTTCTCGGCCATTTTGGCCATAACAAATATGGTTAGTGTGGCTAGTGGTGAAAATAATTATAAATACATTATAGGCAAAGTGTCGTCTAGTATACATACCTTATGTATAGTTACTGTGTAGAGAAAATCAACAAAATATTAACATGTCATTGTGTTCATGAATTATGTCAATAAATACATTTAACTATCTTTATTTTTATAGCTGCTATCACCGTTAGAAAAAGTTTAAAGGTTGAATCCCACCTAATGTATGGTATTCTAGGTTGGGGAGGGGTGCTCGATTCACATTTAAAAAATTTAGATACGCTACAAAAAAGACTACTAAAAATCATATTAAATAAAGAGCCTACCTATCCCTCTAATTGTCTGTTTAAAGAGGCCAGTGTAATGGACATTAGGTCGCTATTCTTTTTTCAGTGTGTCTTACACCAGTGTCAATCAAATGCACAAGAAAGTAGCGGTACGCAAAGAACAAGAGGAAATCTTAATAATAACCGAAAAATTCCTAAAACGAATTCCACATGTGGACAAAGATGTTTCATATACCTGAGCCCACGAGCTTACAACATATTGCCAAATAGCATTAAAAAACACATCTACTGTAAATAGGACAAAGGTGAAAATAAAGCAATACATTCTAGAAACACCCAGGGATGTGATCCATAATATAATTAACCCCAAACAACTGCATAACAGATTATTTTAGGTTTCGATTTCTTTCATTTAGCCTCGCATTTATCAATCAAAATATGTCTGTGTCTTTCCTATGTCTACAAAATTGCTAGATTATATGTATGTGTACGTATAGGTGCATATATGTGTGTAAATAGGTTATACGTGTGCTATGTGTAAATACATATCTGCTTATTATTTTAATTATTTACTACTTTTTTATTTACTTCACATAAGTGTCATATTTAAACTGTAAACGTATTTATTGTTTTTGTCTTAAAAAACTGTTCATATACTTATGTACATTAGAAAATGACACGTCCTGTGATTATTTAATTATCTATTCTTTTACATAACCACATATCGTTTTACCAATACATTATAACTGAACTTTAAGTCTATGTCATTATCTTCATGCACAGTGCTTGTCTGCACTAATATGAAGTATTTAGTTTATTTACAAACTATCTATATATCATATTTTTCACTTCGTAAATAAACTTATTATTATTATTATATATTTATTATTATCTTATTTTTGTTAAATACTATAGAGTCTTCTTTTAAAATGTTTCTACTGATTTACCAAACACCATTTATATACGTAGATGCATAAAATTTAGAACCATTCTACTTTAATCAGTTAAAGTTGTTTTTCCTCTGTACATGAGTTGTAGTTTAACAACATCCTTATGAACTAGTAAAAGAAAAGGAAAGTAAGTAAGTTATATACATATATAGCTACCCACTTACATAATTGAACTAGCTAGATAAGTGATTAAATAAATTGATATAAAGTAGCTAAAATCCGACAATAAACAATAATGTTAAATCCTCGTAATTTTCTCTGTTGATATCAAGTTTGCGGTTTTTAGGAAAATGAACCTTTTTAAATATCGTCAAATACGATGAAGCTGATAAAAATTTTGAGTTTGTGGTAAATATCATAATGTTCCTTATAAATGAAAAATCTGGAAAAAAATATATGTTACAGCCTCACTAATCAGCTACACGATAAACATTTTTTCGAAAAATTTATCTTACAACTATTGTACTTTATTTTTGTTAAAAGTTGATCCGCTTCTACTTACAAATTACCTAAAATCTGCTTTTTTTACAAAAATAATGGGTGAATAAATCCTTCCTATATTGGAATGAAGTAAATTGTTTGCTCCCAGCAAATAAAAATTTTTGTTGAAGTTATTATAAATTCCATCGAATTAAAAAAATGCTGTCGGTGAGTGGAGAAATATTTTGTTAACTGCAAACAAAATGACGCTTCTATTAAAAATGTAGATTTTATACTAAATAAATTCATTTTTGATGGAAGAATACTTCCTATTGGTTCAAGTAACAATTTAATAAATTTAAAACTTGTATTTTGTTAACGTAATTAAAATTCATTTAAATCAAATAGAATATATCAAGACTTAATTTCTCTTCATACAAATAAAAATTTTGTTGCGTATATACAAAGACATTTTTTCTTTGGTGTTAATAATTTTTTTGTTGCTTCAACTAATTTTTTTATAAGTGTGTTGGATGTAATGATTTTTTTCGTTGAAATTATATCATTTACACGTGTATATTAAAAATATCACTACAATTACGACCATCGATTTTAAGAAAAAAATATGTTAGTACCAGTTATGAAACATCTGTGTGATGGCACTCAGCCAATTTCACTTCCTAAAAATATACAATGTGATCAAAAATGATTTTTAAATTTACAACTTTTTTTAACTGAATTTTGTCAATTTTTTTCAAATGGATATTTTGGACGATGTGATGTAGGATTCAAAAACGAACGTTTTTTGTACGTACATTCCTATGGCTCTTTGTGACCATTTTCAATTTATTGAACAATAACTGCAAAATTCAGCAATAAAAATTAAAAATGAGGTTTTTTTTCAAATAATTCAAGAGAAGGTATTATAATAAGCGTGTTACATGATGCCCATAAAAACATCACACCAACAATAATTTGAAGGAAAGGACAATAAATGGTTTTACAAGTATCACTCCGGCAATTTTATGAACAGTAGAAACCTCATTCCAAAGACGCATAGAAATGTGTGTCAAAGAAAATGGGCAACATTTTGTCTTGGCTCACCTAGTATATTCGAAAATAATTTTTCCAGTTATAGACTTTTTTGTCTAGTTTATTTATGTTTTTAAATCAAGTTTCTAGCTATCATAGAACTCGACATATCGAAGTCGGACGCACTATTGCCCCACCCTGTATATTGATTTTTATTAATATAAGAGTTTAGTAATTTCTGGCAAAGAAAATGTTGCCAAAAAATACTAAACTTATAAGAATCAATATATTATTATATTGTTCCGACAATGTTTCTTAGAGACACTATTTATGACAAGCCCTTGGAAAGTCCTCATTATCAAAATTTTGGTTGCCTGATGATATAATAATAAATACTTATTCATGAAGCCAGTAGCATCAATAAATAATTTTGTGAGAAAGATATCTCTTTTTGCATTTTCAATAAACGCGTAATAATCGATAATTTATTACGAGAAACTTACCTAACCTATAACGCTACTCACTATGCACCAAAAAGATTGAACTAACAAGGAATGTTTAATCCCCATTTAGCAATGTAAGTAAAATTAGAAAGAGACAGATAATGTCAAACTGACATCACCGGTAGACAGTGTAGATTTGTAGACACAATGACCGTAAATACTCGTGTTATTCATAGGTTGTGTGGTTTTTAATTACGATACGGGTGTAACAGGATCATGGTACACCCGCTTTTCTCATTTCCATTTCAAACGTCAATATTTTTTTATAATATAATTAATTCCTCACCCCTCAAAGTGAGGAAGGTATGTATTAGTGAAAAAAAATTTGAAAATTTTTATTGCATTTCTGGACGAATCTCGACGAATTATGACAATACACAAAATTTTAGACAAGAAAATATTCTGTCTGTATGTCTGTCTGTCTGTATGGTTCTCGATAGCACCTACAGTTTTGGAGATGAAGCTTTCAAATTTGGTACACACATTCTAGAGGTCAAGGAAGAGATTGAGTTCTTTGATGAGCAAAATTGGTCCCAATGTCTAAAAAAGATATTAGTGACATTCCACCAATGTGATTTTTTTGAAACGTCAAAATGTGACTTTTGAAACGTCAAAAAATATGACTTTTTTGAAACGTCAAAAATTACTTTTATTATAAACTCCACCACACGTCGAATTTTACTACGGTGAGGAAGTTCTGATCCCCAAGTAATAATTGACAGCGTTTTTTTAGTTTTCCATTTAAGTGTGCCATGACAGTTCAGATTTATTATAAATGACCCGTGTAATGCCAGAAAAATCGAAATCTCATCAAAAATACTTAATTACGTGATTTATGAGCAAATAAAGTTCATCAAAATGGTTTTTGAGCAAAACTCAATTTTTTTCAAATTGGTGCCGTGGTACCATTTATTAGTACTATTAGTAAGAAATTTATTCATATGTCGTATTAAAATGTGCGATAAATACAAACAAAATTACAGCTAAAGAAAATAAGAAAATTCTATAAATACATACGCACACGCACACGCACGCACCCACGCACTAACGCACGCACACGCACACACACACACACATAATTATTTTTTATATAGGTAAATGTGATCTATTTTTCCACTTTGTTTATTGGAATCTACTATTAATTATTAATTATTTTTACTTTCTTATACCTAATATAAGGATGTACAGTAATCGTGATTTTTTTCGACCTCGAGATTTTGATTGATTTATACGTTTTGAACCCTCCTGAATCCATTCTGACTATTTTCTGAATGATGTCTGTCGGTGCGTGTGTGTGTCTGTGTGGATGTTTGTGTGTGTCGACGAATTATAATGAAAAAACATAACTTTATGAAATAAAAATCTTTCCGCATGTTTGTAGTATCGCGATAGTAGTCACAGTTTTTGAGATAAAGCTTTCAAATTTGGTACACTTGTTCTAAAGAACAAAGACAAAAAAAAAATTTGGTGGTGAGCAAAATTGGCCAGGTCCACGGGACCCAAACTTTTTTGTATTTGACTACAAAAAAAAAAAAATTCTTGTTGAAAGATTATAAATCATGTCTACTATATCAAACGAATAAAATATATTTTCCAAATACTCAAATAAAGCTGATGTAAACTGAAATTTTGTCCACATTTGGCCTCATAAAATGGGGTTAAGATAAGTATAACAGGTTGACATTTGAAAGGTCTAATTTAGTTACAAAAATGTCAATGTCAATAACAAAAAACTGTTAAAATATATGATATGAATTATTATTGACTGTATCGAATGACGTTGATAATTATATTTTTAATGAAACATTTCAAGGTACGCTATTAAAATTTAATTGAGGTAAATGAAGAATGATTTTTTTAGGTCAGGATGATATATACTGGTATAAGAAAGTTATGTACTGGCCACATCAGATATTTTACAATGGCAATTTTGAGTTAATTTAGTTGTGATTTTGATTGTGGTAACAAGGTTTATTTCATTTACATAGTGGTGCCAAGCTAAATCCACCTATGTGGCTAAGACATCAACGTCGCGCGTCGTCGGTCTGAAAAAAATTAAATTACTGCAGCTTCTGTTTCGATTTAAGAGTCGAGCATCACCAGCTGAACCAGCTGCATTTTCTATATTGCCATATTTTTCAGATCTGGCACCACATGAATTACTAACGGATAGATTTAAGGTCCAGTTTAGATGTTTTCTATTGCTGAACTTTATACACTATTGAGCAATCATTTACGAATCTTCCAGAGGATATTTTTAACCGACGCCTACTATGACCGTTTTATATTGTTTTCAATCGAATGAATGAAGATGGAGTATGATTATGTTGCTTAAAATCTCTATCCAGTATCTTGAAAATGGTTAATAATTTCAATATTAATATATTACACACAAAATGGCGCATGCTTTTGCATGCGTCGTTGATTTCTAGTTCCTGTTAATATTGTACAATTTAAAATATTTTATTTTTAGCTGTTGTATTTTTATTTAACGTTCTGTAGTTTTAAGCCCAGGCTGGCCCCGCTCTGCCTGACGTAACAATTGCCCCGTGCGTTGCACGTCACCACCTTACGCGGGGATGCTCGGTCGGCAATGAACTGGGTGGCCGGCGAGGGCAATATATATTGTGTTTTTTGATTTTAATTTAAATAAACTTGTTTTGAAATGAACTGGTATGGTATGAATTGGTAAAAGTCGTCAACTTAGATGATCAAAATATAAGGTCTTTATCAAAGATCATGTACACTTAATCTTTATACCTACAAGTATATAAATTACTTTTATTTTTAAGCAAAATAATATAAAAACTTTGTGCATTAGTCGTTGAATTTGCTTTTCTTTTTCAATAAATTATTACAGTTTCATTTCCAAAGATTTCTGTAGTCTGTAATACAAATTATAATAGCCAAATTTTAAAATTCCGCGAAGAAAGTTGTGACAGAAACATACAGAAAAAAGTTGTCGGCCCTGTACATCAACTGACTTTAATGGACTGTTTATAAGCAAATAGTATACATATATATGATACTAAACATGCATTCAAATTATTTGCATAAAAAAAATAGCTTTTTACATTATTTAAAGAGATGTCTAATTTAACTTCCAAAACATTTATTAAATGTTTAACTTTTAAAGTTAAATTGAACAGAAAAGAGCTAGTAGAAACAGATGGTTACAACGAATAAGAATCAGACAGACACCAGTAGAAATTTAATCTCATTAATTCTTACTAATGTCGGTAAATCTCCTTGGAGCAAGGCATAATTAAAATAAAATATGATGTCTCTTCTAAATGAATAATGGTATTTTGTTTTAAATGTTTAAAAGGAAGAGACACATAGACTTGAAAACTGTTAGATTCGTACAAAATATATGTTTACATTATTAAGATTTGCTATTTATATTTACATGCAATGTTATTTACTTAAACAAACTAGAGAAATATATTTGGAACACGTCCTAACACGAACCATTTTTGTGTGAACACAATAAACCATTTTATATTGACAGGTAACAAATTTTATGATGGGTCCGCAATTTTAGAAGAGCAAGTTCAAGTAAGGAGGGACATTTTCAGTATCAGTCTTATTTTGACGTCCCAAGTGCCTAATTGTGTCTGTTAGAAAGTGTTTTTGTTTATCTACATAACTCTGTTACGACAAAAATGTCCAGTCAGACGTGCCCAAGTTGCAAAACCTCACCTGATAAGTTTTATTACATTTGTGAAGAATTCTTTGTGAAGTCACAAGCGAGGCCATTGTCTGAAAATGTGGAAAAAGCGTATTTTCTCTATTTTGTAGTTTTAATCGGAGATCAAGACAAGCAATGGGTTCCACACGTGTGTTGTGTAAGTTGTAGCGTGTAACTAGCGCAGTGGATTAAAGGGAAAAGAAAAGCATGCCTTTTGCGGTTCCAATGGTATGACGAGAACCCACCAATCATTTCCATGATTGCTATTTTTTGTGTAACAAGAACTGGGGATATTCTAAAAAAGATAACCAAAAAATCAAATATCCAAATTTGCCATCAGCCCTAAACCTGTTCCTCACAATGTATCAGACTTACCAATGCCAACTGCACCTTTAGATTGGCAAAATGCTGTTTTGGGAGGTAAGAGTAACGACTCTTCAGGACAGCTCAGACCAGTGTGCCGACCCTTTGTATATTCCAGAAAATTTTAGTGACCCTCACTTAATGTACACGCCAAGAAATTTTACCACGTTATCATAGTCAATATTGTTCTCTTGGTGGAGGGTAAAAGTCTATGACTGAGTCTTGTTCTGGTTCAGGTTCAGTTTATTTGCGAGAAACCATTGCTTAATTTTGGATTATGTTCTCACAACCTCCTCTGTGAGTAGATTATAATACCTATCAGAGTGAAAAGCCGTAGTGTCATCAGCAAATAATATAAAAGTAGCGTTCTCATCGCAGTTAGCAAGGTCATTTATATAAATGATGAATAGAATGGGACCGAGTACCGAACCCTGCGGTACATCGTGTTTTATCATTGTTTGGTGTGACTCCTTATTGTTGTATGACACAATCTGCTTCCTAACTGATAAGTACGATTTGATGAGTGATATGCTATTATCATCAAATCTGTAACATTCTAGTTTTCCTAAGAGGATGTCATAGGACACACAATAAAATGCCTTTGTTAGATCATAAAAGGTTCCATTGCTTGAATTGCCTAGTTCAAAATTTTGTAGTACAATATGCGTTAAGTTATTTATTGCCAAAGTTGTTGATAGTTTGGTTCTGACCCATATTGATTTGAGTGAAATAGTTTATTCTCTTCAACAAAATTTGTAATTTGGATCTTTAATACCGCCTCAAAAATCTTGACTAATATGGGAACTAGAGAGATAGGTCTGTAATAGGATGTATCCGCTGTACAGCCCTTTTTATAAATAGGTATAACCTTTAATAATTTAAGCGCATCTTGAAATACATTTGGCCTGATGCATTGGTTGATTAAATTTGTAAGTGGATATCTAATAATGTTTTTAATAGTTTTTATGATTTGTACATTTATATCATAGGCATATTTACTTTTACTATTTTTTAGGTTTTCCAGGATCTCTCTGATTTCATTGTAAGAGACTTCTCTGAATATAAAACCTGGGTTAGGAAGTACATTTGCAAAAAAATCAAAAAGCGATTTGCTAGATTGAGGAAGATCCTTTAAAAGGGTTTCAGCAATATTTGAAAAGTAATTGTTAAAATCATTTGCATTTGAAGAATCACACGTTTCGGTATTGTAGTTGTTATTGTTTTTTTCTATGATGTCCCACATGGCGGCTTGTGTATTATGAGAGCTTTGTATATAGTCATTGTTAGTGACTTCTTTTGCATTAGAAATTTCAAAATGATATTTGTTACGATAGGAAGTTACCAAGTCTTTGGATATCAAATGTGGGTCATGTTTGTTTAAGTCTTTTAAAAGGTTTAGATGATCCCGCGTGTTTTTGAGTGTTTCATTGAACCATTTGAATTTATGTGATTTAAAATTATTTAGTATTTTTTATTTTAACGGAAAACATGTATCGATGGCATCTAATAGTTTATTTATGAACAATTTAAATTTAAAGTTAACGTCGAAAAGGGGATCGTTAATGAATGCCCAATCTATTAGTGTGATTGTGCGATATAGATGTATTAGCCCATAATCAGTTATAAGCCTGTAATTAATTCTAACATTTTTTATTAGGTGCGAGTTTGCCCAATTCAAAATCAAAGATGCCTAAATGGTCTGATAATTTTATGTCGTGAATGGTTGTAGTATAATTGTTGTTATTTATATTTGTAAAAATACTGTCCAAGCAGGAACTGTTTCTTGTATTTTCGAAAACTGTTTGATTCAACCCAAAAGAGGCAAATGTATTTATGACAAGCAGTGCATTGTTTTCAGAAGTGTTAAACTTTAAATTAAAATCACCCGTTAAAATAGTACTTTTTTCATGTCTAGTTTGATCAGCATTTCTGTTACTTTATCCAAATAAATTTAACGTCCCCTAGAGGGATCTGTATATTGTTATTATTTGGCAATGATCATGTTGGATGCCTGTCATCTCACAGTGCAATTCTTCAGACAAATTGTCAATATTAAAAGACAGTGGTAAACATTTTGTAGATATATCTGTATAAGCCTAATATATGTCATATATCATTGGTTAAATTAACAATAATGTTACTCCTGCTATGTTTTATTAATGTAATAAGAAAACGTTACGTATTACGACTTTTTGCTTGTCATTTCTGTACAGAAGGATTTATTCCAGTGAGATATGCTATTCAGGTACATATTACAAAAAAATATATTTTTTTGTCTGCCAGTGTAATCAAAAGCATATGGGACAAACTAGACGATCAATTCAAACTAGATTCAAGGAGCATATGGATGATCTCAAATACCATATTTGAAAAATAAGTCTAGTGTTCCCAATATGCATTTGAGAACAACCATAAAATAGTAGCAACTTAAGATTAATTAGGAATGTAACAAATGCTAGAGAGCTGGATGCATTTGAAAGCTTGGAAATTACAAAGTTTAAAAATAATATGAATATTGAGAATTGTCTCAATATTCATATTACACCTAAACTATTGAGTTTAGGTGTAAATAGTATAAGGTTAGTTTTCATCATTTCCAGATGATGTCAACTTAGTTGGCGAAACGCGCGAAAAAAGTACAGTGTATGGTGTTTTGGTTTATTAATTATTTACATCTTTTCAGACCTTTTTTATTTATTGAATTGCACCCACAATTTGATTAAAGTTCTTTATTGTATAAATAAATTAAATATATATCGACATGTGAAGAAATTCAGGTCAAGTGTCATAGACGGTTGGTTATAATTTGCAGTATAAAGGAGTATATCAACTTGTCCTGTACAAAGAGTATACTCAAGTAATCCTTTGATCCTGACAGTTTCGTCGTAATTCGATCGTAAGATCCTTGGAAACGTGCTAACTGTTATAAACTTTTCTGTATTGTCTACTTCTTTTCACAAAATCTTGTGGAGCTTTATTACTCTTATTTATTATTGGACAGCGTATACAGGGTGCGCATAAACCTATGACATTAAATTAAATGGTAGGCATAAGGCCACATTAAATTGCTAAAAATAACTGCACTATATGAATATAAATATAACTTGAAAATAAAAAAACAGTTTTTTACAGTATTTAAAACCACTGGATCACAGTAACTGTTTCTGTTTACTTGTAAACATAATCTTGCTTGGCGTATAAGAGAATTGCTGGTCTGACGAGACTCGTCCTGTTCCCGGATCGTATCAACAGCTACATCTCCTCGCTGGAGAAATTCGTCCAATGTTCAATCTCTCTTGTATAGACTAAAATATTTAGGAATTCCCAAAAGAAATAATCTAAAGGATTTAGGTTTCCTGAGTGGTGTGTCCAGTTAATAGGTCCACTTTGAAACTCATTATTTAGGAACTTAGGAACTTAACTGTCGAAAATTATGTGATGCACAATCATGTATGAACCATACTCTTTGACGCAATGCAAGTTCACATTTAGCAAAGGTTCCAAATTATTTTATAAGGAATGTAAGTAGTCACTGCGTTAAGTCTTTTTGGTAGAATGAATGAACCAATCAAGGCACCGTTGGCAATTCCAGCTCAAAGGTTTAAAGAAGCGGGATATGATAAAACATTCAAAGAATCAGTAAAAATTTCTGTTTGCCTAATTACATTCAATGTATTCTAAGGCCTTAAACACAGCTATAGCTTCTCCTACATAAAGAGTTATAGACCCTCAGTTGAAAACAGAATATATGATTATTTGATGTATCTCTTGGGCCTGCAGATATATTCTTTAAACTTGGTTCATCAAGATTATAGTAGTAGTTCAGTAAATTATTGTCAGATTCTAACAAATTGAAAACTTAGAATTTGGGATGGTCATGTGACCATTTTAGTCTTTATTCTTTTATCCGTATACCTATGGCAAATTAAATTATTTTACCGAAAATTCGTCTTAAGAACTTTTTTACTTTATTCCCAGGTTTCCCAAAAGAATTCAGTTTTTTTCGGACCATGTAGTAAAAAATGTTAGAACTGAAATATGTATAATCTGTCCAACATCTATTTAAAAAGTGATATAATTTTTTCTATATTTTACAGTTATTTCCGAATTATATCAACTGTATTATGATATTCAGAAAAGGAAACTAAACCAGAGTCCAGGACCAGTAGTTACTAATGTTTCATGGTTGACAGAAGGACAAATAAAAGCAAAGGTATTAAATGAATAATATAATACATACAGCTTGTATTACAATGTATTATTCAGAAATACAGGAGTCTGCCATCGCAAATGGTCAGAACTCATATTCGTTCTGTTTTGTGTATTAGGTTCCTGTGTTTTTGTTGAAATTTGCCAAAATTCTGTCTCACCAAGTTATTTCTATGGACATTTTTACATACAATATTTGCAACAATTTTTTTTTTCAGAATCAAGTGGAATATATAGCGACAGATTTCAAACTTTACAAAAATATATTGATTTTTTATAGTTAAATCTTTTTGAAATTTGCACAGTGAAAAATCTAAAATAATATTTCAAAACGGTGTAACTTAATAAAAAAGCAATACATTTTTATGAAATTAGAAATCTTTATATTTTCCACTTGATTCTATAAAAAAAATGTTTTGCAAATATTTTACAAATTGTTTAAAAATTGTCCTGGGGGAGGCACACAATTTTTTTTTTGCAAATTTCATTCACAGTTTTATCTCCAAAATTTATTTATTTAGTCTTGTTAGTTATACCACAAGGTATCGATTAAATCTCATGCTCCAATACTAATATAAGCAGTAACCAACTTTCAGCAGCCGCCATTGGTACATTATTATTTTGAACATACAAATCATAAAAAATCTATTTTTGTAACTGTACCGAAAATTACAGAACAACTGGCAATATTGAGAATGTTAACAGACCATGTGCCAAACACCATTCCGCGAAAGTAAACGAACACGGCCGTGTTGATAAACCAACTAGAGTAAGTGTCCAGCTACATATAATGTTATATATATATATATATATATATATATATATATATATATATATATATATATATATATATATATATATATATATATATATATATATATATATATATATATATATATATATATATATATATATATATATATATATATATATATATATATATATGTGTATATATATATATATATATATATATATATATATATATATATATATATATATATATATATATATATACATTTATCCCAGCTTTCTGCAAGTTCCAGTCTCAATACTGGTTATACTGGTTGTATATATTACAGGTATGCAAATAAACACACCACATACATTTGTATGTGGTATGTTTATTTATATACTACAAGTATAGATGATAGGATTATTTTATGTAATTGTCGGCCCTGAAAAATGGCAAATATTTCCGCTGCCTAATGATATTATGTTTATACAGTAAATAGCAAAGTCATATAGGAAGAGAGGCACCAGATGAGCGAATTTGGTGGAACATGTAATGTGCAAAAATTTACTTTATTAAAGATGTTGCATATAAATTCTTGGTTATGTAGAAAAATCGTAATAGCTTAGAATACGAACCGTGTTATAAAAATGGGGTGTTTATGTCTTGAAGGAGGATTTTTTTTATTTGTCAAGAAATTTATTGTGTAAGGAGTAGATTTATATAAATTAACGGCTAAAAGAAAACAACCGTTGTTTTTTCAGGTTTTATAGTTCAGACAATATGTGAAAGCATACATACAAAAAAGAAGGATACTACATAACGGTTGTTTGAAAAGACCTGATTCAGTATTATAGACAATAACGTATAAATTTAAAATAAGATTTTTGTATTAGATTTTATGACGAAACATTTTTTCATGCCACAGCACATTTCAGTATTCATTTTATGACTTCTTGTCTTACACATGCTTGAATATAGTGATAGCTCCATAGGCGTAGAGTCTTAAAAATTTGTCCGGGTGTTCCACAGATAAAAATAAAATTAGAATGCGCTTAGACCACTGCGCATCCAATTTTTCAGCGAAATCGTGGGGGCAGCCATTTTGCGTAATTGTATTGGTTTTGTTTACCTGTGTTGTTTACGTTTTGATTAGTGTTTTTATTGTGTTTTCGATTTTCATTTTGTTTAGATTTGTACTGTGTGTGCCTTTTTTAGATGAAGTATTTTTTAATTATTTATTTTGCAAGAGACGATTTTTTATTAGTTCACTGTTTATATCTTTTTAGGTTTAAGGTTATATTTATTTGGGTAAGTTTTTTTAACAAACTCAGTTAACTAAATTTGATGTTATAATCTATGAATTAGAAAAAAAATATTATAATTGTGTGTGTATAAATATGTATATATGTATATTATGTTTTAGGGAGGATGACTTGTTTAGTTTGGAGCTGCAAAAATATTCTGCGATTAATGAATTTTATCATCGGAATAATGTTTCACCGGTAAAGGATAAAGTACTTATATTGCCGTGCTATGACAGAATGTCGTATCTGAAAAATGTAATTATAGAGAAATTAACTGCAATACCATCCACATTTCGAAAGGAATAATTTTCGTATGGCATGATTTTCTTGTCGAAACACATTATTTGTTATCTTTAAAAGATTCTAATGGAAAATTGTTATGGCAAACAAAAAAAGAAAACTTCTTTTAGAATTCGCTTTAACAATCCAGTCTATCCTTGGAATTTTTAATAATTATGTATTGAGTGCAGTTAGTCAAGATCATTTAGAAGTGCTTTTTCGCAGCATCAGGTAATTGTTTAAACTTAAATGTTGTGACGAAAATAAAATTTATCATAAGTAGTGTTTAATGTTGATAACGAGTCAAAATAAACTTTAAATTTATTTAACTCTTAGAGAGTAATGATTAATATGAATGATTGTTGTTTCTATTATGACAATTTGTTTATTATAATCTGTTAATTATTATTCTACTTTCACATCTCATTTCATTAGATCCATATGTCGCATTTAGTTATAAATTCTAAAAGATTGATTTTTTAACGTGATTATTTACTTTTAAAAGGTTCGTTTTCTATTATTATTCTAATTTTTTTTGTTGGACTTACAAATCCGATTGCCCTATGTATAATTTAATTATTGTCTATTTCTAGATCTTGTTATGGGTGGAATAATCATCCAACATATGTATCTACAGTTTTATCATTCCTACAAGAAATTTCTTTTACATGTAAGAATTTCAGGTGAAGGTGGTACCGAAGTAAAAAATCCTCCCATCCATTCAGAGGACATCTCATACAATAAAAATATAATATAGATCTAGAGGTTGAATTAAGAGACCTTGATGTTTTAGATGTTCAGTTAAATCTAGATATGTACATTGAAAATGTTATTACTTATATTAGTGGAAATGCAATTGCGTATAGAAAAATAAAATGTGATAATGTGGAAGAAGACTGCAGATTTAGAGACAACAGACATACCCAAAATCCAACTATGCTAGAATTAATTTCTGGGTTCAATCCCCTTGATCGGGGATTGAACCTGTGACTCCGGGGTGAGAGAGATTTTTAATTTCACTAGTGACCCTACTGCTCGAACACAAGTTACTAGTAGTCTATGATTGTAGCTTGGCACTTCAGTTTGGATGTGCAGTGATCTAAACATGGTGTATAAATAAATAAATAAACCCTGCGCATTCACTGTAAAAAGATTTGTTTTGTCTCTGCCACACACTGCCGATATTTCTTCTCACTCGATGGCACTAAGTGCCAAGTTACAATCGTGTTGGGTGACTACATCTTGCGTAGTACTATCTTAACACTGACATAGTTTTCCACAAAACATCAAAACACCATATACTGCACTCGACGCGCATTTCACGAACCAACTTGGCATCATCTGAAGATGATTAAAACTAACCTTATGCTACCAATGTATCCTATTTATACCTAAATTATTGTCACGGTTCGGAGAACTATTTTTACACTATGTGATTTCCAAGCTTTTAAATGCATTAAGCTGAATAGTATTGTTATATTCCTATTTAATCTTGAATTGCTAATATCTATTTTATGGTTGTTCTCAAACGAATGTTGGGCAACACTAGACTTATCTGTTCTACCATATTTTAGATGGAACATATACTCTTTGAATCTAGTCTGAATTGATCGTCTAGTTTGTCCCACATGCTTTTGATTACAGTCCTTATAGCTAATTTCGTAAATCCCCGACTTTTTGTTTGTTTTAATTTTGTCTTTTGGACTGCCTAAAAGTTGTTGTAGTTTATTTCTCGATGAATGAACCAGAGTCGTGCCTATATCTTTAAAAATCTTACCAATACCACGAGTGAATCGTGAATCGAATGGAATTGATACAAATTTCGAATTTTTTATTTCATTTTGAAAGTTCGAGGAATTTTCGTTTCCTAATTGAGAAGCAACCAAGCAAAAGGCAATTAATCCATTTTTTATGATTTTGTAGATGAAGACGGAAAGTTACTGGATTTAAGTCAATCTATGATTTGCAACATCCATTTGGATCAAAACGATTTAAATCCAATAGTAATAGCCATATTAAGATCACTCAATTACGCAAAATGCGTTAAATCCATCTTTCAACTGAGCAAAGTGGCATAAATCCAGTCAAGGTTTAAAAAGCGCAATAAATCCCTTGAAAAGATTTCTGTAATGACTGGTCTTTTATTGCAACTAGATGGCGATACATATATTATATTTTAGCACGTGGGGGTAGGAATTCTGATTGGTTTATCGCTGTACCGATCCCACTATGTGCTTATTTGAATTTAGTTCGTTATAACGGATTGTGTTGTGCCGTTTTAAGCTGTGCTGTGAATGCTATTGAACATGTTTTAAACTGGAAGAACTGGAGTTAAACATCTCTGTGAAGGATGCCAATATAGGAAATCGAAAGAAATTACCTAAAGTTTCTAAAAGAACTGTGCAAAAATGTAAAAGGTAAGATAAAGAATTTTGTTGCACAAAAATGAAGGTTCATCCATCACTATAACCTGCTTCCAAAACTTTAGGTATGAAAGTTATACTGAGACTCCAAAAACTCTTCTTAAAAAAGGTAAAAAGGACTCACAGTTGACAATGGAACTCCTCGAGCTAAGAAGACCTCTAAAGGAAAAAAAGAAAAAATCTCTGAAAAATTTATTATTACAAGAATTTGGTGATAAATGGGAAGAAGAAGAAGACCTATTATGGTATAAAAACATCTTAGCCAACAGTGAAGATGGCATAGCGGAAGAACACGAAGACGAGACCGAAGATCTATGTGACTGCCTAGAAGAAGATGTTGGATTACATATTTGATTTTTGTTTACAATATGTTAATAAAATTAGTTTTTATTGGGGATTTTATCTTTTTATTAATTTGTTTTCACCGCTATAAAATATTAAAAGAAAACTAAATAATTTGAGCAAAACGCAATAAATCCAACCTTTGGTTAAGCAAAAAAGGAGTAAATCCACACTGATTAAGCAAAATGATATAAATCCACATTTTGGTTGAGCAAACAGTCATAAATCCACTAAAAAAAACCTAAATATTGTTGGAAATATCACAAATTTTTATTTAAAATATTAATATTCCTTACAAATAATATTATTTAAATAATTATGCAACAGATAAATCCATAAATTTTTACTGTATCTCGTTTCACTAGTTTTTCTTCATTTACTGAAAACCACATATTATGGATTTATTGCCTTTTGCTTGGTTGCTCCTCAATTATTTTATCAATTGAACTTTCAGAATATCGATTATTCACAGCTATATCCTTAATCAATGCCTTTTCTTTTTCAAACCTCCCCTTATTGAGAGGGAAGTTAAATAGACGATGTACTAGAAAATTAAAACTCGACATTTTGTGTAGAGCAGAATGGCGAGAGTCCTTAGGGATATATCTTAGAGTACTGGTATCTTTTCTGTATATGTCAAATTCTAACTTATTTTCACAATTTCCAATTATTAGTATATCTAAAAATGGTAGTTGTTCAGAGGTTTCAATTGCATATGTGAATTTAACTGAAGCGAAACGACTGTTTAATTTAGAAAGAAAGTTGTCAATATCAGCGATTTTTGTGTCAAACACTGCAAAAATATCATCCACATACCTAAACCAAACCTGGAGAAAACTCGAATTCTTCTTTTGCTTCCGTCTCGAATCTGTTCATGAACAGACTGGCAATGAATGGTGACGAAGAGTTACCCATTGCTGTTCCTTCATGTTGTTCGCGGAAGTTATCGTTGAATAGAAAGCAATTTTGTTTCATGAAAAGTTTAGTGAGTTGGAGGTATTCTTTTACGGTATCTTGACTGAGATTATTTATTTCGAGTAGATCCTTGAAGTAGTTCAACTCTGTGGTATCGGACCACTTGGAAATAATGAACAAACATCAAAGGAGATTAAAATTTCACCTTCTTGTCACTAAATATGTTTCGTTTTATTAATCAAGACATTGGGATTAATCACAGAGAAGCTAGGTGATGCAATAGGCAAATTTTCGAACTCCTCTGTTAACTATTTTGATAGGTGGTAAGTCGGCGATCCGATTGCTGAAACAATTGGACGCACCAGCTTTCCTGGTTTGTGTATGTACAATCTAGGTTCACTTGCATTAGATACATGTAACCTACTATTTAAAGCTGGAGTAATGAGATTATTTAAATACCTTTCTTCTTCAGTAATCATTTTTGATAATGGATTTCTTGAAAATTTTTTTTATAAAAACCATTACCTACTAGATTGTCTACCCTTTCATAATAGTCCTCTTTATCTAAGATAACAACCTTATTGATCTTATCGGCTTTTAAGTAAAAATAATCTTTTCATGCAACCGTTTGATAATTTTTCTTTCCTTTGTAGATTTTGACTTTCTATTTATTTATTGACAATATTTGTCGAGATTTGATTTCTGCAAACTTCTTTGGCAAACCCTTTAAAGGAGTTAGGAAGGTATTGAATTGAAATTTTAAGACTTGCAACAATCTCATCGAAAATGTTTTCAGATGCACGAAAAGCAAAATTTCATCCCTTGTCAAGGAGATTAATTTCTTCTTGAAGAATGATAAACATAGGTTAGTTTTAATCAGCTCTAAATGATGTCAACTTGGTTGGCGAAACGCGCCTCGAGTGCAGTACCTACATGTTGTTTTCGTGTTTCGTGAAAAAATTGCGTCAATGTTATCTTCACATCCAAGGTTCCAACCCACTTCAGTAGTACAGTCTTTAGAATCTAAAAATTTATTTTCACCAAATTTACATAATTTTTGGAAAAATAAATCGGCTATTTCAGCACATTCAAATATATTAAACTTCATATACACAAGTCTTGATCATGGTAACAAAGTTGTTGCAATCTTCATTGACTAATCGAAGGCTTCAGACTGCGTTGACCATGACACTTGAATAATATAGAGTGTTATCCCGAGCAGTCTACGCCAATGCGATAACCTAGTCATATTAGGGATTTATGCTGAATAATTTCTGAAGGATTCTTTTTACATCGTGTTTAGGTAGATCCTCTCTTCAAATCTTGAAAAATTGCTACTAATATCTCGTTTGCATTGCCTCGTAGAGGGAATGTAAATTTCCATTCTGCCATTTTTGCAGTTTTTTAAAAAATCTGTGTTTTTTTTAAGTGTCAGGAATATACAACCACCAATTTTGTGTATGTTATATTTGGAAAATTCATAATTAGACTGGGCTAAATTCTGTAGGAATTCAGTGTCGTTAGTATATGTAAATAACCACAAATCATTTATTTTTCGATTACACCGCACTTATTTGATCGAATTAGTTAATATGACAATTAATTGTAAATGTTACGTAATGTTTAGAAGAGCTTATCTCACAACTTTCCTGTACAGACGAAAAAGGCTCAGAGAGAACACGTGATAACATTTGCATAAGTAATATAGTTTCTATATTTTCTTCTGAGAAAAGCCTCCTTCGTTGTGTAAAATGAAAATGATCATTCAACATCGACGGAGATGATATTTGCAAACCTAAAAAAGTGATAAATTATTAACTGAAATATGTTTCTCACTGTGACACAGATTAATATTACAAAATTTGGATTTTTTTGCAAAATGTTACTAAATCTTTTTACTAAATATCTGGGACATTTTTCAAAGTTTGTAATACAGTTTGTACACTATCAGGTTGTCCAAGAGAGTGTGCTAGATACAAAGAAAAAATTTCTAATTTGTGAATACTGTCCAATACTACATTATCGTTGTAATAAATAAAGTGTATATGATCCCCAAAATCTTGATTGTTAAATAATTACTGACCCTTGGCGTGTGAGTCACCAGGATTTAACTGAAGCAAAAAGTTTTTTCGTCATTAAAATACTTTATTTCCTGTACTGCCAAATGTAGGGCCTGATCCATACATATTACATGTTACCTGTATTAAATGTGGAAAGACAGCATTTAGTAACTGACCGGCTTTAGGCATATATCATGCTGGATCAGTCACTAGCATTAACAGTTTTGAACTTATAACACCCATTACATTCAACAATGATACAACTAAATTTCGTACAGTTTTCACATTTACGACTTCAACTATTTTACTAGCAAGTAAAAATGCAGACGACGCGGTCTATCAGGATTCAGAATTTATGCTATTACATTTATTACATGATTGCCTGTTCCGTCCGTCATTTCGTCTACCGTTTTTTTTTTTTTGTTTTAATGTGTTCCTAATTTTTCTTTCCGAATGGGGATTAATTTTCAACGTTTTTTATCTACTTGATGTAATGCAACACACGGAATATGTATAAAATCGCAATATCCCTTCGCATGTTTCACGTGTACTTAATACGTAATATGAATTCGTTCTCTGCGATGCCACTGAATTATCGGCATTTAGCCTAGTCTATTCATAACTTAACTTCTCCAGGATAATCTGCATATGGCTCAATATATAAGTAATTTTATAGTGCATTTTTAATTTATATGTCACTAAATCATAGAGCTAAAACTACTAGGGGTGAAATGTATGAAGAGTGGATTTAATAAAAACAATTATATTTCCTTGTAATTTATGACTAGAACACATTTATCTGTAAGGATCCTTTTTTCAATTTAAATTGCCAACCATGAGCAATCTGATTATTCTCTATCTCATTCAGTAATCTGACCGAGATAAACATCCCTTTAACAATACTGACTTGTTATCATTATCTTCTTCAATTTCGTTGGTGAATGACTTTGTCACTCCTTACAGAATACTTTGTGGTACGCCTGCTTCCTGGCTGCATCATTTGTTGAGAGCCAAGGTCACAATTTCAGAGGCATCTCTTTGCTAATTGCTTGTTGGTAGACAAAAAATCTATGGTCTTGCAAACTCTATGACTTTCCTTCTTTATTATACAGTCCATAAAAATATGTTTCTCATTAATAATTCGCACGTGATTTACGTCAGTGTTTTTGGTTCCCAAATATTTGTTTTTCCATTTTGCGAATTTTACCATACCTTAATACTCTACGATCAATCGTTGTTTAAAAAATCAATGTTGAAATTGCCTGGTTATTTCAAAATATTAAACAAAATCATTTATCTCAAAAACTTATTCACTAAGATCTGTAGCAGAAGTAGCATCATTTCTACACTCCCATTGGGCTCTGCTAGTCAATAAGCGTAACAATCAATGTCCGTTTTAGCGACGGAGTGGCCTGTTTCATGCACCAAATACATAATCCAGGCAGCTCTAAATATTGTCATCTCAGCGACATTTTTCTTTGGATCTGTATCGTTCTAGCACCGAACGATGAACGGATTTTTGTAAAAGCTAGCTCCATGTTTAACTATTTCAGTCTAAAAGTGAACCTACTTTATTTTTGCACTCGGGTCTTCAATTATTCGTGTACAGCCTCGATTTATCAACAGGTGCAGCCTTCGAAAGAAATCATCAAAATGGTTAATAACAAAATACTTTACAGATTAGAACAGCAAAGATCAGACGTGGCTTAACTTTACCCGTCGTGACCTAGTAAAATGGCAGTTCATAGTTCAAAAAAGTTTGATTAGGCGCTAACTCGACCGGGAGGGCCTGATTAGGCATCTGGTACCAATTCCCAACTACATGATGCTTTAGATCTAGAAAATTATTAAATTTTTTCAGTGCGTAACACTGTTAATAATAATAATAAACTTTTTTTTAACAAAGCCGAAGTTGTCTAATATATAATAATATTAATATAATGTTAACTTTCAACATATGTATTTACTGAATCCAGAGTTGTGCTAGAACACATTTATCTGTAAGGATCCTTTTTCAATTTAAATTGCCAACCATGAGAGATCTGATTTTTCTCTATCTCATTCAATAATCTGAGCGACATAAACATCCCTTTAACAATACTGAATTGTTATCATTATCTTCTTTAATTTTGTTGGTGAATGACTTTGTCACTCCTTACACAATACTATAACGAGTTTGATTAAAGATTAATGATTAGGCAATGTGTTTATTCACAGATTAATTCATTCATTGGAAATATTAATTGATTAACGATTATTAATCAGGAACTAAATTTAAAAAAGACGAAAATTCTTTATTTTTTCATAAAATAAATATGTTCGAAACACTTATTTATTATTTTTTTATTCATAGACTATAAATAAATAAAAAATAATGACGTGTGATTTGAACTAAAAAGTTATAGTTATGTTGCATAACTTATGCGTAAACAATTAACAAGGAAACCATAAAATATAAAATTATTGTCCCAATTTGGAATTGGTCCATCGAATATATTAGCTCACTATAAGAAAATAGTCTCCACGGGAGGCATATAAGCATTCCTTACAGTCAGACGGAAATGGCAGTATTTCTAGCAATTTCATTGGCCGTTTCAAGGCCACGGCATGGCGTGCTCATCAGATATCATTTTTAAAGGGGAATTCGGCACCGTGAAAATAAACAAACTATAATAAAGGGCAAGGAAAATAAACAAACTATAATAAAGGGCAAGGAAAATCTTACTAACGAACTAAAAAATACTTATTTAAAAAAAAAATATTAATAAGTTTGTGATTCGAACTCTGGACCTACCACTCCAATTCCAATTTAAGGCATTTATTAAAACATTAAAATACATGAGAAAAAACTTAAATAGGGCACCACACCCGGTGCTATACAATAAACAAGATATTTACAATATATACACATGGTGTAAATAGCCGTTTGGCTTTACAATAAATAAATAAATACTCGCCCGAAATAAATTTCGGGCGAAAAGCAGCAGCAAAGTTATTTCCCTTCCTTGGTAGAGGGATAGCTAGGCTGGTGGCCGATGTTGGGTCCCAAAACGGCTGAGGTGTGCCTTTTTTGCTGTTGTCCGGCATATAAACGTTTTCCTGTAACAACGTGTTGTGTTAGAAATTGCATGAAACATGATAAAAATTAAAATTCAGAAAAATAATAGAAATGTCGTTATAGTCTGGTCACGCAGGAAAAAGCTAAAGAAAAAACCTGCTTAAGAGAATTGAAATTTAGATTGTCAGTAAAAATAGGGTGGAGAGGCGGAAGGGGCGGTCATCGAGGGAAGTTACGGTTATGAGTAGGTAGTAATAAAAATATGGAAAAAGGTAGAATAGGGATGTCTGTCATTGTGTGTCTGAAAATAAAGTTATTCAAAAAATATAGGTAAGTTCTCATGCAGTAATTTATGTGTATGTCTAAAATCGTGGTAGTTTCTAATGTCCGTAATGTGTGTAGTAAGTGTGGATTTATGTATGTTGTGTCTGAAAAATTTTGTAGCCGTCTGCGTTAATTAGTCTCTAATGTAGGGTATGTTGGCGGTCTCGTGCAGTTGTTGTATGTTTATGTATATATTAGAGTTAGTGAGGAGGCGAAGCAATTTATTTTTCGTCGTCTGGAGGCGGCCGAACTGTGTGTCCGACATCCTGTTCCAGACGACGCAACCATAGGTTAATATGGGTCTAATAATAGTTTTGTAAATGAGCAGTTTATTTCTGGTGTCCAGGAGAGATCTCCTGTTCACCAGAGGATAAAATTTATGCAGGGCCATGTTGTGCTAGGCGAGTATCTTCTCTATCGTCTAACGAGTTCCTTGCTGACAAACGATTCCAAAAGGATTTAATACACTTTAAAATGTCATGTAACTGCGCATGCCCTGCGGCTATCTTAAAACAGCCAATGAAATTGCTAGAAATACTGCCATTTCAGTATGACTGTAAGGAATGCTTATATGCCCACGGGAGCAAAAAATGTCATTGATAGATCATATTCATATCCGTATGGTGAACACAGTCTACTAGACTAGATAGTAGAGGCAGCTGAGCAGGCACCTGCTTGGTGATGGGCCAAATGAATAGTATTAAGTATCAGGCATGCACTGATTTTAATCACTGGTTGAAAGAAGCAATCACTGATTTAATGAAAAGTAATCTGGTTAAGGATTAAAAGTACTAACCTGGTTGATTAAGACTAATGATCAACTATTTGAATTACTCACTGATTATGATTACCGATTAACCAAATAATGAGAGATTAGTAATCACTAATTATTTTTAATTTGATTAGCTCAACTCTGACTGAATCATGACGATATTAGTTATATAAAGTTTACTTCGTCATCTGTCTTTCAAGCCAACTTGCACAAAGGATTGAAGTTAATTGGGTTGTTAAAGGTAATTTTTAATGAATAGTGTGCGTTAATTAAGTCTAAAGATTTCGGGTCGTATAATTGGATTACCCTGCTCTAGACTGAATATATTTTTTGTCGAGACAGACAAAATGTCGGTTGGCATCCTCGATGTAGTAATATCTAGTTGGTGTTTAATTTCGTCACGTTTTCTCTATAGAAAATTTTACATAAAACATGCTGGTACGTTCGCTTTATTATTTTATCTCAATAATTTTAGAATAATACGATTGGGAATGACAGCACATGAATTTAGATACGGGTTATCCGAAAATCAGTTTATACTACTTTGGTCGTGAAATCATAAAAATCTTAAAGTTCATTTAAGTGATTAGAAATATCTTTCCTGGTTATAGTTATCATTTTAAATTATTACCATAAAACGAAATTATATCTGATATTTAATTAAATATTATTTAAATCAGTTTTGTCTGCAAATAGCACTGAACAAATTTTTGTAGTGGCTAGTAGTACGGCGTAACGTAATTTGTAATAATTAATACATAAATGTTAAAATAAAATTTAATAAATTTTATCATACTCAGTTTTGTTATAATTGCCCAATACATTTTACTATTTATCTTAAGACCTTAGTGGGGCTTTTGCAAATAAACATGGAATAAATTAAAAATACTTGTCTAATTTGCTTCTTTTATCCCATTTTCTTATAAGGGCAACTAATTAAAATTATGATATCCATAGTTAAACGGTCTCTGGATCAATCATATCTACATGAGCTGAAACCCAAGTTGCTTATTGTGTAAGTAAGGCATGTTAATTAATGACCTCTTCTTTCAGTTTGCAGTTTTTGTATTAAATATAAATACTACAGTCCTGGAATGGAATGGAACCTTTGATGCGAAGATAACACTGACGTGGTTTTCCACGAAACACTAAAACACTATATACTGCACTCGACGCGCGTTTCGCCAACCAAGTTGAAATCACCTGGAGATGATTAAAACTAACCTTATGCTACGATGGCTTCACGGTGAACGGAACTAAATATGTATCATAATATTAGTGCTAAGATTAGATTAATAGGGTCAGATATTTGGTTTCTAAAATCTTGCAAACGCCGTTCAGTATTTCCAAATTTTGTTCAAGTTAAAATTCCAATTCCTCACACATTTCGGATAAAGTTACAATATTTGCAAAGCAAAAATGGCTGGATTTAGAAATTAAATATCTGTACAGTAAACGAAGTACGCTTGAATTACAAGCTTATGGAATTTACAGAAAGCTTAGCTATAAGTTAAATAATTTAGAACATGGACAATGGTGTGACTTTCAGAGGAATATGTTTTTATCAATCAACGAAAATGTCGTCTCAAAATAAACAACTCAAAAGATTAATCGGTAGTACGTCAAAAGAAAGTGTTCCTCAAAAAGTTCTCAGCTTTGTAGAAAATCATTCCTCACAGTCGTTTGATAAAGAAGAAATTGATCTCCTTAAGAAGGGATTAAATTTTGCTTTACCTGCGTCTGAAGGCATTTTAGATGAAATTGTTGCGTGTTGAAAGTTCAATTCAATACCTTCCTGATTCCTCTAAAAGATTTATCAGAGAAGCTTGCAGAAATCAAATCTCGATAAATATTGCCACTAATGTTAATAGAAAGTCAAAATCTACATAAGATAGAAAAATTATCAAACGATTTAGTGAAAAAGATTGTTTTAACTTAAGGGGCAATAAGGTTGTTATTTTAGATAAAGAGGACTATTATGAAAGGGTACACAATCTGATTAGTAATGGTCCTTATAAAAAACTTTCTATAAATCCATTACCTAAAATGATTACCGAAGTAAGAAATGTACTTAAATCCTGCAACAACCTTATTACTCCAGTTTCAAATAGGAGGTTACATATATCTAACCCAAGTCTACCTAGATTGTACTGCTTGCCTAAAATACATAAACCAGGAAAGTCGGTACGTCCTATTGTTTTAGCAATCGGATCTCCGACTAATCACCTATCAAAATGGTTAACGGAGGATTTTGAAAATTTACCTATCGCACCACCTAGTTTCTCTGTGATTAATTCTAATGATTACATTAATAAGGTGAAAAATCTTCAGTTGCATGAAGGTGATATTTTAATCTCCTTTGACATGTGTTCATTGTTTCCAAGTGTTCCGATACCATAGACCTTGGACTACCTTGAGGATTTACTTGAATTAAACAATCCAAGTCAAGATGTTGTAAAAGAATATCTTCAAGTCACTAAACTTTGCATGAAACAAAATTGCTTTCGATTCAATGATAATTTCATCGTACAACATGAACGAACAGCAATGGGTAACTCTTTGTCACCAGTCATTGCCAGTCTCTTCATAAACAGATTCGAGACAGAAGCAAAAGAAAAATTTGAGTATTTCCTCAGGGTTTGGCTTAGGTATATGGATGATATTTTTGCAGTGTTTGATACCAGTCGTTTTACGTCAGTTAAATTGACATACAAAATTGATAGCTCTGGACAACGACCATTTTTGGATGTATTAATAATTAGAAATAGTGATAATAAGTTAGAATTTGACATATACAGAAAAGATACCAGTACTCTAAGATATATCCCTAAGGCCCATCACCACTGTGCTCAACACAAAATGGCGAGTTTTAATTTTCTAGTCCATCGTCTATTAAGCTTCCCCCTCAATAAGGAAAGGTTTGAAAAATAAAAGACATTGATTAAGGGTATAGCTGCGAGTAATGGATATTCTGTAAACTTAATTGATAAAATAATTAGGAAACGAAAATTTAAATAGTCACTTCGACATTTCAAAATGAAAGACAAAATCAGAAATTTGTATCGATTCAATTTGATCCGCGAATCACTCATGGTATTGGTAAGATTTTCAAACATATAGGTATGACAGTGGTTCATTCATCGGGAAATAAACTACAACAACTTTTAGGCAATCCAAAAGACAAAATCCAGACAAACGAAATGTCGCGGATTTACGAAATTAGCTGTAAGGACTGTAATCAAAAGTATGTATGACAAACTAGACGATCAATTCAAACTAGATTCAAAGAGCATATGGCCCATCTCAAATATAGTAGAACAGATAAGTCTAGTGTTGCCCAATATGTGTTTGAGAAAAACCAGAAAATAGATATTAGGTCATGGTTCAATAGTTTAGGTATAAATAGGATACATTGTTAGCATAGGGTTAGTTTTAGTCATCTCCAGATGATGCCAACTTGGTTAGCGAAACGTGCGTCGAGTTCAGTATATAGTGTTTTGGTGCTTCGTGAAAAACTACGTCAGTGTTAAATATTACAGTGTCAAAAGAGTTTTTCTGTTATAAATTCATTACCTGGATATATGAATTCATTTTTAATATTTCTAACTTACTAATATACTTAAAACATTCTGTTTTTTTTTCCAATTTATAATCTAATGTGTAAGATTTTTTGTTTAATACATAAATTGAATATCCATAGATAGTTACTTCTTACGTAAATATTTACACATAAAAGATCTGGACACTATAAAAGACAATTTTATTTTAATATTATGCTATGTTGGTTATTTATTAGTTCTATGAAAGGCCCTCTATATTACGGTCTACAGAGATAAGTTTGTTTATGTTAACGCCTCGCCAGCCTGTTTAGGTTATACATATACATACCATATTACTATTAATGTAATGATTTTAGGATAAAAAAGGGATAGTTAGTTTGGTATATACGTAACATTTATCGACTAGCCGCAGTTTTGATTATTAGAAGTGTGTTTGATTGCTGATTACTGAAATTAATATTTTAATTTGATTTTGAACTGTTTTTATTTTATAAATTTTTCTTACAAGTCAGAAGTGGGATGTAACCATGAAAATTAAAGACTGTAGTGCTACAGAAATTATACGAGGGTAAAGTGAAAACTTAGATTGAAAAGTTGTGATACAATATGAAGTGAAAACTTGGATTGTGCACTTTAAATTTGATGCAAATGGGTCGCGATAATGGTCGTCGTTCTAAAAGAGCAAGTGACTTTTCAACAAGTTTTAACAGTAGTACGAGTTCGAGTTGTACTTCAAGTTCGTCAGATTCAGCAGGTTCGCCGAGATCTTATCGTAACAGAAAAAACCAAAAGAAAACTGAAAGGACTGAAAAGATTGGATAAGTATATGTGCAATATGAGAAGGAGACAATTATCCCCATGTTTGATCTTCATGTGGAACAGTCAGTTGAGGATTGGTTTAACTGAATAGATCAATTAGCTAAAAATTATGGATGGAACGCATTGAGTATCGTTAGATTAGTCGCTAATTATACAAGATGGACGAATGTAAAGAACAATTTTATTTTAATATTATGCCATGCTATGTTAGTTATTAATTCTATGAAAGGCCCATGATATTACGGTCTACAGAGATAAGTTTGTTTATGTTAACGCCAGCCTGTTTAGTTTATACATACCATATTATTATTGTAATGATTTTAGGATAGAAAAAGAGATAGTTACTTTAGTATATACGTAACATTTATCGACCGTGGCCGCAGTTTTAATTATTAAACATGTGTTTGATTACTTATTTCAAATGACAGTATTAATTTGATTTTGAACTGTTTTTATTTTATAAATTCTTCTTACAGACACAAAAATTTTTACATCCTTTTGACAGTGCTTATTTTCTATAAATATTTTATTGTGAGCCACATTTTTATACTGTCGTAAAATTAACAGTATCTTTCTTAAACAGGTGTTGCTCGTGTCGGTATAAAAAATTTTGCGTCCAGTTTTAATTTAGATAATAAGTAACTATCTATGTGTATTGAATCTATATATAGTAATACTTTTCTTTAAAGGTTTGGTTAACTATTGAATATTATTTGGGAATAATTTTCACTACTTTGTAAAAACCAAAGTAATTGGAACATAATTTTTCTTGTGAAATAATGTTTGGCAGTTTGTTAACACAGTTACACATTGCAATTTCAAAGATTTTCGGAAAGGAACTTTTTCCAAACTTTGCGCAAATATTGATAATTATTGATGACAAACATGTACCAAATTATAGCAAACTATCGCTGAGCTCTGAGGAGATATAAAATAAAAAATATTTGTACCTCTGCTGCTATAATTTCATAAGGGTACATTTTTGGATTTACGATATAGGTAAATTAGCTTATTTCGTCATTATTTCAATTCAGAAAAATCCCGCTACGTTTTTGATACACCCTTTAAAAAACACCGTGTATAATTCAAACACAAATGATGCATAATTAAAAAAAAAACTAGTTAAAACAAAGTATAATAATGTGGAACATTATGCCCAACCGCACCTGACCGACAAGCCGATGTTTATCCAGACGGACTAACTTTTCTTGAAATTGCAGTTGTAAATCCGGAAAAACTGCAAAACGTCAACATAATTTATCACGTTTTACTTAAAGCAAAGGTCGCCGGTTCGTGGGTTGCGATTGCTGGATTAGGAGGGTCTTGACCTCGCATTTCAATGGGATTGTGGTGCAGACTAATTCTGTTTAATACGTCAATATACAAAGTGTGGGCTTTTAATTAGCTGTTCTTACATTTGCTGCAATTAAATTTTAATCTGTAAGAATTTACTTACAAATAGGAATCTGTGAAACTATAAGCTTTAAATATACGGGGGTTTGAAAAGTAACGTCCGTACTGTTCGGGATAGATTTAACATGTATTACTAGACTGACCTAGATTGGCAGTTGAGCTTGGATGCGCAATGGTTTAAACCCCACCCTTTCTCTCTGCGTCACCAAAGTGCCAAGCTAGCATCGTTGATATGTTAGAGGTAAACTGAGATTGTAGAGGAGCAAATGGAATATTGATCATAGAAATGGACTAATGGACAATTGAAACATGAGTCATATTCAACAAGCTCCTAAAATTACAAATAATCTATGAATTTGAAAAACAATATTCTTTTAAAATTACAGTTAAAGAATAACTTTTAATTTATTAAAGAGGTGTAAATAATCCACTACCAATTTGAATGCACAAGTTAGCCTACGATTAAAGAGAATCTCTAACTCTCTGCAGTATTTGCCCACCTATCAATTATTTCGGGGAAGTATGTCCGCCTGATTTTCAATTGGTAACACTTCTTCTTTGATGAATCCCAAAGACGACCTGTGTTATGTAATGTGACCGGGAGGGCCAAAGAATTGGTTCCCCTTCCAATCCATCGTTGTGGAAAACGTTAGTTTAGAAAATCCCGTACATAAATTCCAAAATGTGCCGGCGCTCCGTCATGTTGGTACCAAATATCCTGCCTAATATTGGAAACATCTACAACTAATGAGGGTAGATCTTTAGTTAAAAATTCCCGACACCTTGCGGCAGTAAAGCGACCAGGAAAAATGCGTGATCCGACTATTATGTTGCCAAGTATCAATGATTTACTTACCAGTATGTGGTAATGTTTGTATATACTTCTGAAATACACCCTGTATGTGTGTAGTATATTTTAAATATTAATAAGCTTTTGCTCAAAATTTAATCACAGTTCTCTTCATTTTCGAAGGTACACAAATTGATACTGATTGCTAATTTGTTGAAAATATTAATTAATTCAGAACAGTATTTCCAATAAATGTTTTATTAGTTGATAACTGACTACCTTACGGGTAAACGAAAATTAATTAATTAAAATTCTTTAAGATTCAAAAAGTAATTAAAAGTTTTTCTCTACGAAAATTAAATTATGAAGGTTAAAGTTGATTAACTTGTTTATTACTTATTCTTAATTAACAACGAAGCTTTAAAGGACACTGAAAATTGCAATTTTGAACTTATTTTTTATAATTAACATTTTAAAACGCAGCATATTCTTTCTTTAATTAGATTATTTGACTAAATATAAAAAGCCCTAATAAAAATTCTTAACATTCAAATTACTCTTGCCTTTTGTATTTCTGTAATAAAGCCCAAGTTAATTACAAGGTTTAAAAAGACCACACAATTTTAACAGCGCATTTAACATCAGTATAAAACATATTAATAAAGTGTTTTTTTAACATGGTGTATGGGCGGTTTCTGAGACGTTCACTGCAACATTGTACATTACTAGAGTTGATGATACTAATTGATCGAAGTGTAAATCACCTCTTATGTCCAAACGAAACCTTTCCGGTGGAATTTAATGCTCATGACCAAATACTAACATAATCCGTAACAATAAAACCTTATTAGTAATTTCTAGAGAAAATAAATTAATTATTTGGGTATTACGTAAGAATTCTTTTAAACTTAATACAAGTATTGATAATGATTCACTTTGTTAAAAAGGCGAGTGTGTGTGTGCGTTGTGATATAATTTCCCGGAAACTATGGGTCTATCTACACCATATATGTAATTTAGCTCCTCATAAGCATTTAATTTTTTTGTATGGACACTGGAGGTAAATACATTTTGTCCAGATAATTATTCATTTTTGGCAGCTGGTTGTTGTTGATATGTTTACGCCTATTTTCACAAAGCACAAATGAACTATATAGATTTACTAGCCGATTACCCGCGACTTCGTTCGCGTGAAATTCGAGACAATATATTAATTTATATCTTAAAAGTACTCCAATGTACAACCCCTAGCTTTGGCTTGTAGGACCTCTTTGTAGACCATATTGGTGTTTTTTCTCAGATGCTTTGGTCATCAGGCTACTGGGTGAGCTCGCTCTGGAACAGGCCACATAAAATTGACCATGTGGGTGGCAGGCCTGCCTCAAGCCAATCCCTGCCAATTTCAGTGACTGTACCTGTTAGCAAAGTAGACTTTGAGGTAGAATTGCAGCCTCTTTAACCCGAAGAGATACTCCGATGATATGAGCGGTATATATAGTATGAACACTTCTGTGGAGGCCTGTCATTCACAGCCTGATGCCATTCCATAGTTTAGGAGGTTGAGGTTCCGCAGCAACTTCACTTGGGCACCCACTTTGAGCAGAAGTTTGTGAGCTGGGAGGCCGGGAAGGTTGAGGGTGTTGAGGAATTCCACGGGATAGTGAATTGCATCCTCAGTGTGCACTACTGAGTCCGCAGACTTGTAGTCACAAGTAATATTTTCAGTCTTATAAGAAACGTAATGACGTCATCACGACCTAAAATACGACTTGCATTTAGACGTGACGAACTTATTACAACCTTTTACAACCAAATTTGGATGGTTGGGAAAGGGTTGTCACAAGTTTTTATATGACTTTCATGTGACTTAATTGGATAGAATTATTAGGTCGTGTGAATACAAAGACGCCTTAATATCATGAAGAAGTCGTTACAAGGACTTCATACGACCAAATAGTCCTAATAATTGATTGCGATATTATTGTATAGAGCTCGTTATAGTCTTTATAAAGTCATAACAATCTTTGATATGACTTCGATACGACCTATGATCTGATTTTGGTTCAAACATGACAAAAGAATGTAACGAATCAGTATCTATTATATATATTTTCACCATACATATGTCTTGTATTCATCCGTTTACAATTAGGATATATAAAAAGTGAATAATCAAACTGTATTAAGTATGAAACTAAGTACCTACGTGGTGTTATTATGTGAAAATGTTAAATGTTTAAATCGATTTCAATCTGTTATGATGCCAAAACTGCTGGGAATTTTTTATTACTGTGAAAGTGGCAAAGATACTCCAAAAAAAATACAACTCGCCTTCGAAATAATGAAAGTGAAAGAAAATTTAAGAAATTATAAAAAACAAACGTTTTACTTCCTCACCCCTCAAAGTGAGAAAGTTATGTATTTGTGGAAAAAATGTTGAAAGTTTTTATTGCTTTTTGGACGAATCTCGACGAATTATGACGATACACAAAATTGTGTATCGTGTGTCTGTGTTCGCAATAACAGCTACAATTATTGAGATAAAGCTTTCAAATTTGGTACACACATTCTAGAGGTCAAGGAAGAGATTGAGTTTGTTGATGAGCAAAACTGGCCTAAAAATATTAGTGACATTCCACCAATGTGACTTCTTTGAAACGTCAAAATGTGACTTTTTTGAAACGTCAAAAAATGTGACTTTCATAAACGTCAAAATGACTTTTTTTTAAACGTCAAAATGTGACTTCTTTGAAACGTCAAAAAAATGTGACTTTTTTGAAACGTCAAAAATTATTTTTATTATAAAATCCACCACACGTCGAGTTTTACTACGGTTTTTATTTTACAGTCTAACATAAGTTTTTAAAGTGATGTATTTTGTTGTTTGGCTGGTTGTTACCTTTAATATGGACAAATCTTTTTCTATTTGTATTTTAACGTACGTTTTATCCTTACAATTTTAACATTATATTTGCCAATTTTTATTCATATTTATTTTCTTCTAGTTTTCAAAAAATTTTAAGTCTTATTGCCTGAAGATGTGGTACTACGTTTAGTATAAATACCACGAAACCGGTAGCTTAAAGAAAGAGTTTGTAAGAAAAATGACATATTAATTACACCACAATAATCTTATTGTTAATATTGTTTATCATTTCTTGACAGTATGTAATGAATACAGTTTGTTTTAAGTAACCGTTATATTATCATCTTTTACTTAAAGAAAATACATGTTAATAAGTAAATGTAAGAAACAAAACCTCAGGTCCTTTAATATCGTCTACGTTGTCTTATTCTTCATAAAAAGACCTGTCTTCTGCATAAGATGAGTCTTAAATCGGGTTTCAATTGATTAAATAATAGTAATTACTTCATCACCCCTCAGTGAGGAAGTTATGTATTCGTGAAAAAAATTCTTAAAATTTTTATTGCATTTCGGGACGAATCTCGACGAATTATGACGATACACAAAATTTCAGACAGAAACAAATTTTCTGTCTTTGTGTCTCTCTGTTTCGCGATAGTAGCTACAGTTTTTGAGCCAACGTTTTCAAATTTGGTACACATATTCTAGAGATCAAGGAAGAGATCGAGTTCGTTGATGACCAAAATCCGTCTAAATAAATATTAGTGACATTCCATCAATGTGACTTTTTGAAACATCAAAATGTGACTTTTTTGAAATGTAAAAAAATGTGTTTCGAAACGTCAAAAATTACTTTTATTATAAACTCCACCATACGTCGAGTTTTACTACGGTGAGGAAGTTCTGATGCCCAAGTAATTGGCAGCGGTTTTTTAAATATTAGTTTCAAAGGGTCAGAATGTATACATATTTGTAGAGTATAATAGAAAATACCGAAGAAATATATTTTCTAATCAAATTTCTATGTAATAAACCTACAAATTAAATTTAAAGTTTTAATATTTTTGTCTGATAAATATGGACGCCAAATTGTCAACAAAAAATTTGGCCCAAATTGCTTACGATCTAATAGTTATAAATTATAAATTTATATGTGAAACTTCAATACAGTCATATAAAATCGTAGCCATATTGAATGTATAAATGTAAATTAATTTATGCCTTTATGTTCCATGTAATATTTATTTAAACAATTATAGAGTACTAATAAGAAAACTAGCTACTAACTCATTAAGCAACATCATTATTGTAGACTGTTTCTATATTACTCTAATCATTTTATATTTTTGAAACGATCATAGAGTCTTATTTACATAGAAGTAATAAGACCGAGTGCCCAATGATGTGTTCACACCGTTCACGTCACTTAACTGTCATTTCATATGACTATTTTGTCATTTTGAATGCTTTAAACCATCTTTGAGTCTTATGTTTACATCTGCGATGGTTTCATGATGTCGCAAGGGTGACACGCATATTTTTTGGTGAAAAAAAAGTAAAGAAAAGCAGATAAGCACACTTGATATCATGCTACTTGATTATAATATATGCAAAAAAAAAAAGAAATTTGGTGCAAATTTGTTAAATAATTTTGGATTCCGAAAGTGTAAAATTATATTGTGTGTGTTGGGGTTATACGCGATCAGAGCCGTTTCTAGGGTCTCTTGCAACCGAAGAGACTCTGAGGCCCCTATAAAGGAGAAAATTAAGTTAGGCGGATTAACGCAATGAAGTGAAATTCTTAAATTTTGACCATACGTAGGCACTTATCTAAAAACTGCTTTAAAAAAAAAAAAAAAAAAAAAGAATCATCGGACATAATTTTAAATTTATTTAAAAACTGGTTGGTTGGGCTTAAGGGGTTTGAAAAAAGTTAGGATGAACTTATTTTTAATCTTTATAATAGATGTTCTTTCTCGTACTTTTATTCAAAAACTAACTTTGACAGCAAAAAATTGGTAAATTTTTATTAATAATTCATGAATCGTACCGAGGTCACATTGAACCTCTGTAACGATTATCACTTTTTGGAGCACCATATTTCGGCTCATGGGTCGTCTCGTGGTCGTTCTTAATGTTAATATAACCATTGTTACTGCTATCAATTTTTGGACGCCATATTTTTATCTATGCTCCCTTAAATTTTAGGTACTATTTTGTCTCAAAGTAGTCTTGAGGTCTTATAATGTTTTTTAATGACCTTTGTACAACTATCTTTCTACAAGGTCATAATAAAGTCATACTATTTTTTAACGAACCTTATGCAACTGTATTTCCTTAAGTCATGTTAGGGGTCGATTGTAGATGAAAACGACCTCGTAACGACCGTCTCTAGACCATCCACTTTTAGCGTCCAATTAGTCATCTTATGTATACCATATGATCTTCATATGACCTACAGTCATTAAAATTATTTTAGCGACCATTTTACGACCATTATACAACTAATTAGACAATTAGGCCAAAAATTATAACTCAAAATGTTATCGGGGCTCCATCTTTGCCCCTTTAAACGATTTAAGTAAAGTATCGTTATTGACGGTAGGCTGGTTGTCCTTTCGGGTCAGAATCGCACGATAGCACAGCCACTCTATGGGCTTGTTTTGGATATCGACGATATCAGGATATATCCCGCATATGAAGTCTTGAAAGGTCACCTCGACTGAGCTCAAATCTGCAGGTATAAACACCTTCCCTTCGAATTCGGGACACTCTCTGTTTTCTATTTCGAGCAGGAGATCGGAGAATTGTCTAGCGGAGTCGACCAGTTTTTAAAAAGAAAATCAAAAAAGTACATAAAAAAAGAAAAAAGTATTGCACTGATCAGCACAGTTAACAACGTACATATTTACAGAAATAATGATATCAACCTGTAAACGCACACACACAGTATCGTGTCATCGAGACAAAGACAATCAAAAATTCAAAAGATTAAACCAAAGTTTTGCGTTGAAAATAACAACTTTTAAAAAGAAAATCTACAAATTAAATGAAAAAGTATAGCTAACAATGCAAGTATTTACAGAAATAATGATATTGACCTGTAAACGCACACAGTATCGTGTTATTGAGACAAATGTCGTATTTATATTTATAGGTAATGAGTCGACGCCGCACAATATTGCTACTTATACAGTGTGGTGATAATGTATGGAACAAATTCAATAAAAGTCTCCAGGAAGGTTTTCGCAAAAAATCGTCAGACAGGTCAATGTTGTTTTTCAAAAAAGGCATCTATTCTGATAAATGGCATTCTTTGACTCTATTTTGTTTTCGAACTGACGTCATTGGCATTTTTTCTTTAATGGCAACCTATATTTTTTTATGGATTCGTATAGAGTATGATTTTCTACATACGCTGGTATGAAAAAATAGCATATTGAAGAGAAAAGTTTTCGAGATATTTGATTTCAAAAAATCTATTTTAAGTTCGTCTTCAGTGTAATAAGTTTTACCTAATTGATTTAATATTTTAATATATGACACTACTTTCTCGTGGTATATTTTCAACGCGTTCATAAAAAAAATAAAAATTGGCATGGGATGCGTTTGTATCCCACATGGTACTTGATCTAGTAATTCTTCGGTATGGGCAATTACATGATAAAGTGTTAGAAGGGAATAACTCATGTCCTAATCTGCAATTTATGTTTGTTAATCAAGCAAAACGCTTCGCGTAGTGCTCATAGTCAGTTTTGCTCCAAGTTGATGGTGACAGAGTTTCTTGCAATTATAGTTTGTAGTACTGTAAATAAACATTCAGAAGACATCTAAAAATATACTAATACGTAATCATAAAAAGCTGACTTAAGTGAATGGGAACAGATCCTTGACGTACAATATGAGGACGATTTGGGCGATATAATAAATTTTGATAGTGAAGATAGTGATGCTGAATCGAAAATAATAGATGAGAGAGATGATGCTATAGAGGTCGAAAATTCTGAAAGAGAAGTACTATTAGAAACTATTGAACAAGAGGAAGAGAATTATATGTTCTGAACGTCTACTACAAAGCAAATAATATACCTGCAGTGCAGTGAAATTGACATGAAATAGATAAAATATGTTTTTTTTTTAATTGAGAATGGCTTATTTTTTTATGTATACTTAAAATAAATAAATGTTATTTGTATTGACTCCTAATATATATTTCCAACTGTTTAGTTGAATAATTGGTAGTATTTTAATGAATTTTATTTAACACGATATTAATTTTTATCACTTTCAAGTGGGGTACACATGTGGGTTCGAAGACACTATTTTTGGTAAAAAATCTGAAACTAATGAATTAAACTGGTCTAAAATAATCTCGTAAGTTCAGGAAAAATAATGAAGAAAATACTACTGATAAATTGGGGTTGTTTTTAAGGGGTGAAAATCTAAATAACTGAGTAAAATTCTAAAACTTTCGGGTTTGGACAGAATTAGATCTCTGAATTAACGAAATAGTGAAAAAAAATCTTTTTTATGAAATAGGGTAATTTTTAGGGGATGGCAATTGAAAACAGAATAAAAAATTTTGAAACTTCAGGATCATGAAATCAATCTTAAAATCTAATGAAAAAACAGTTATGCAAATCCCATTAAGGAATTATGGTTACTTTTCCATCGTATCGATAATTTGTGACAAAAATCTGAAACAGTTCGTTATACTTGGAGCAAATATTCTTCCGACAAGTTTTCTGATGCCAATTCCTTCAATACGGCATTTTGTACATGGTGACATTTTTCACTTGCACTTTTATTATATTCCTCCTTCCAAATTTCGAAAAGATCAAATGGCTTCGGTTTGTAATTTGGAACACTAACCTCAGAACCTAGGAGTGAGAAAAATATAATTAGTACATCAGGCATATCAAAAACAATCGGTAATACTTTGGTGGCGTAGAAGTAAGGGAAGAGAAGTGAGGGAGGAGATGAGTGGTTATATTTCAATTACAATTTTAAGAAAAACAAATAATCAAGGAAGTGCATTGATTTAAGCTGCAATCTAGAGAGGAGGAAGAGGAATGGGGAGTATGGGGTAGTAAAAATAATTTGTTATTGAGGGTGAGGTGAGGTGAGGTGAGTGAGAGCAATTTATCCATTTGAAATTAATATTAGTGAACAATACGCAATGCACGATATTTTGAAATAAATCGATTCAGTCTTCCAGGATTATGTACTTTTTACCTACATGAGTATGCTAAAAATGCTTATGTCAGAATGTCACAAATACCGGCAGCTACAGTTTACAGGATTCATAGTCCATACTTCAGGCCAATTAAAAAAAATCAGCCCAACAAATTGTAGCAAAAAAGCGTAAAAGGAATTTAAAGTTATATTCTATATAGTTTCAGCGGTTTCGTTGATATTATACCCTATCTCACACACCTTATAAGAAACAAATATTATTACATATAAGATAGTTCATACCTTGTTCTGTAACTACTTTGTCAAATTGAAGCCCAAAAAACAATACCTATATCACACTTAGAAAAACACAAAACTTCACTGCTGAAATACGTCTTCGTTCAAGCGGATGTAAAATGCAACTGGGGCAAGTATAGCGTTAATACCTCCTTTCATCTTAACATAAATGCTTTATCCTTACTAATTACTTTGTCCTTTATCTGTTTCCAAGAAGTCGTAAATATGGATTTATTTTACTTTTGGCCAAAAATTATTTAATCGGACCCACTCTGCGTGGTAGCGAAAATTGGTAGCTCAATTTCATCCAGAGACAAATTTATTTGAAATTTGTTCTCGACTGAGATGAGGTATGGACTACGGAATCAGTTAAGGAAACAAAGAAAATAAGCTTAAAGTCTACTTTTTATATATTTTTTATTTATATACTAATTGTTGTATACATACAAATTCTAAAACTTGGCTCTTATTTCACAGATCAAGGGTGAAAATGATACCATTTATTTAACTGACCTCAATGTTAATTGGACTTCAACATTTGCACATCAAACGAATGTATATTACACACGCACAATGAAAATACTTTGTGTTAAGGGAGGCGGGGAAATACATGGGTCCTATCTGATTAATAATGCCCGATGTAAAATATTCACTTCCTAGCTTTAGAGAATACCCTTATTGGACATAATATAAATCTTTAGAATTATACAGGTGTGTTATAAAGCCGTACATTTTCATAAAATTTGTAATTTTTCTAAAGACTTTCCTAAACAGTTAAAAACTGCAAAAAAAAGTTTTCGAAGTATTTCAAAACTGTTGATCGAAGACTATTTCCACTTTCCAGTTCATAATGTGATTTTGACAATAGTTCTAATAACTTATATATAATGAGTTAATTTGTTCCACGAACGATTTTGTGGGAATGAAAGGAATTTTGTATTTCATATAATATTGTTATGTTTAATTTGCACTACATTGAAATAGCAAATACTAGAGTTATTAAAGAAAAAAAGTTTTCGCTGCAGATTTAGTATAAACGTGTGGTACGGTATGTTAGGACACAGATATTTAATATTTTTTTGATCGGTGATAGTTATTCTCCAGAGGGCGGTATGGCAACTACCCGAGAATCGTCTGTGTAGCACACTAGAGAGTCCGGAGAGAAGTCAATTCTTCCTTTAGTCTACTGTTTCCTACTCGGAAAAGTAAAGGTATACTTCCTTTCCACTCTTGGCTGATCTTTCGTATCTCTCATATTTAGGACTAAGATGAGGATTTCTCTCTCCGCTAGTCCAGCAATTGCTTTAGCTCTTGATGAACATTGCCAGCTCCAGAATCCCGCCGCCTCAAATAGGTCGCCATAGCCTCCCTCTTTATCCACGAGGGAAGCGTTGGTAGGCCTAGCAGAACTTCCAGAGGTGTCTTCCTCATTGCACCAGTGTTCCCTAGGTAAGCTAATCTCTGGATATTTGTCAACTTTCGAAACATAGTCGCTTTCTTCACTTCGCTTGGCCACCGCATAGATCCGTACTGGAGCCTTGATCTGGTGATCGCCATATATAGTCACTGTAAGATCCGTTCGTTGAGGTCCCACTACCTACTGTCCGGCGCAATTGCCAGAAGGTCGCAGTCGACTTTTTGACGACGTTGTCGATCTGCAACTCCCATGATTGTTTATTATCCAGGGTCACACCCAGATATCTGCCCTCTTGCGCGAGCGCTCCAAGAGACCATCTATTATTGGGCATCGTAGATGGGGTGATAGGCAGCTATTTGGTGGACGTCCCGACGTCCAGTTGACAGACCTCTTAATTAGTACTAACTCGTCTCTCTTCTAGCGGTAATTTCACTCATCTAACCAGTACTGGGGGCCTACTACCCATAATCTGAAGTGCATCGCAGATAGTAGTAACCCTTGCCTTATCAAAGTCTCCCTCAATATTTAAAATACTACTATGATTACCTCCTAAGGGAGGTCACTCTCTACCTTATGCACGACGGCATCTAGGGCTGTTTCTGTGTACCTCCCTCGATTATATGCGTGCTCATTCTTGTAGAATGGGTACCTGACTAGGTCCCCTTCCAACACTATTCTTTCTAGTGCTTTTAGTAGGAAGCACGTAAGACTGATCGCCCTAAATGATTTGATAGCACTTTTGAGATGAAGATCATTTTAGCTGACCTCCAAGCCAGAGGAACATATCCCAGTGCCAGACTGGCCGTATATATTCCCCTTAAATGTGGTAAAAGAATATCTAGACCCCTCTGAAGCAGAACTGGGAAGATTCCATCTGGCCCAGCTGCTTTGAAGGTACCTATCGAACTCATTCACTATCTAGGCCACCGCTCGCTCCGCCCTTTTTTCAATTGAGAGTATACAGTATGTATACTCCCAATCGATCACATTCGAGTTATGATTTGCTCTCGTTCAAGGAGTGATAATTTGAAGCAATATTTGCATGGAGCGTAATCATCCCCTCCTTTAGAGGAACTGTCATGCCAGTGTGAATTGAAGTCTACATGCTACCAACATTCAACAGACAATTTGTGAGAAGTTTACAATAGACACATAATAAATACATAATTTTTTAAGCTTCTTCTACTCCGGTATTTTTAAAACCTTCGTAGTTAAAGGACATTTGAATCGTCTAGCAGTCCGACTTGCATAGAAGGTTGCTTTTCATTTCTCACACAAATCTAGATTGGTTAGATTTTACTCCGGTTAATATTGTTTAGCGAACACATGCTTTATTTGACAAAAAATTCAATCCTAGAGTGGGTTGGAACCTTTGATGTGAAGATAACACTGACGTAGTTTTCCACGAAACACCAAAACACTATTTACTGCACTCGACGCGCGTTTCGCCAACCAAGTTGGCATCATCTGAGGATGATTAAAACTAAATTTATGCTAACAATCTACTCTATTTATACCTAAACTATTGTCATAGTTCACCCATCCGTTACGGTTTGGTGAACCGTGATCCACTAAACAATAAAGCGGGTTATTTGGGATAGGCCCACTGTCACTATTCATGCTATTTTTACACTTTATGATTTCCAAGCTTTCAAATGCATCCAGCTGTCTAGTATTTGTTACATTCCTAATTAATCTTAAATTGCTAATATCTATTTTATGGTTGTTCTCAAACGCATGGTGGGCTACACTAGACTTATCTGTTCTACCATATTTGTGATGGGCCATATGCTCTTTGAATCTAGTTTGAATTGATCATCTAGTCTGTCCAACATATTTTTGATTACAGTCGTTACAGGACTGTAAATCCCCAACTATTCCATTCTTTCAATTTTCTCTTTTGGATTGCCTAAATGTTGTTGTAGTTTGTTTCCCGATGAATGAACCACTGTCATACCTATCTTTAAAAATCTTACCAATACCACGGGTGAATAGAGGATCGAATGGAATCGATACAAATTTCGAATTTTCTCTTTCATTTTGAAAGGTCGAGGAATTTCGAAGCGACTCTTTAAACTTTCTTTTCCTAATTATTTTATCAATTAAACTTACAGAATATCCATTACTCGCAGCTATATCCTTAATCAATGTATTTTCTTTTTTAAACCTCTCCTTATTGAGGGGGAGCTTAATAGACGATGGACTAGAAAATTGAAACTCGCAATTTTGTGTTGAGCACAATGGTGAGAGTCCTTAGGGATATAGCTTAGAGTACTGGTATCTTTTCTGTAAATGTCAAATTCTAACTTATTTTCACTATTTCTAATTACTAATACATCTAAAAATGGTAGTTGTCCAGAGTTTTCAGTTTCATATGTAAATTTAACTGACACGAAACGACTGTTTAATTTAGATACAAAGTTATCAATATCAGCGACTTTTGTATGGAACACTGCAAAAGTATCATCCACATACCTAAGCCAAACCCTGGGGAAATACTCGAATTCTTCTTTTGCTTCCATCTCGAATCTGTTCATGAAGAGACTGGCAATGAATGGTGACAAAGAGTTACCCATTGCTGTTCTTTCATGTTGTTCGAGGAAATTATAATTTCTTCGAACAACAATAATTGAATCGGAAACAAATTTGTTTCATGCAAAGTTTAGTGAGTTTAAGATATTCTTCTACTACATCTTGACTGAGATTGTTTAATTCGAGTAGATCCTTAAGGTAGTCCAATGTCTGTGGTATTGGAACACTTGGAAACAATGAACAAACGTCACAGGAGATCAAAATTTCACCTTCTTGCAACTGAAAATTTTTCACCTTATTAAAGAAATCGTTGGAGTTAATCACAGCGAAACTAGGTGGTGCAATAGGTAAATTTTTGAACTCTTCACCATTTTGATAGGTGGTAAGTCCGTGATCCGATTGCTGAAACAATAGGACGTACCTACTTTCCTGGTTTATGTATCTTAGGCAAGCAGTACAATCTAGATACACTTGGATTAGATACATGTAACTTCCTATTTAAAGCTGAAGTAATGAGGATGTTGCAGGATTTAAGTACATTTCTTACTTCAGTAACCATTTTTGGTAATGGATTTCTAAAAATTTTTTTATAAGGAGCATTACTAATCAGATTGTCTACCCTTTATCTAAAATAACAATCTTATTGCCCTTATCAGCTTTTAAATAAAAACAATCTTTTTCACGCAACCGTTTGATAATTTTTCTGTCTTATAGATTTTGACTTTTTATTTACTTTAGTGGCAATATTTGTCGAGATTTGATTTCTGCAAGCTTCTCTGACAAATCCTTTAGAGGAAGGTATTGAATTGAACTTTTAACACTTGCAACAACCTCATCTAAAATGCCTTCAGAGGCAGGCAAAGCAAAATTTAAGGAAGGAGATTAATTTCTCCTTTATCAAACGACTGTGAGGAATGATTTTCTACAATGCTGAAAACTTTTTGAGGAACAGTTTCTTTTGACGTACTACCGATTAATCTTTTGAGTTTTGAAGAGCTATCCCAAATAGCCCGCTTTATTGGTTAGTGACGGTTCGGTGAACGGTGACAATAGATTAGGTATAAATAGGGTAGATTGTTAGCATAAGTATAGTTTTAATCATCTCCAGATGATGCCAACTTGGTTGGCGAAACGCGCGTCGAGTGCGGTATATAGTGTTTTGGTGTTTCGTTGAAAACTACATCAGTGTTAAAAAATTCAATAGTTAATAGATAATTTTCAATACTAGTTAACTAGTTGTATTCTGTAATCTATGATTATGACCAACTCATTTGAACCATAGCTTAACAGAACTGTGTTTGATGATATTTTCACTTTGTAGTTTGACACATTAAAGTTTTATAACGCAACATGCAGTGCTACAATAGAAGTGTATTTTATGGAGATACATTACAGTCATTCAAAGTTGCTTTTAAGTTAAAGTTTAACATTTGTCGCTTCTGGCGTCTGCCGTATTTGAAACAGTGTATTATGGTTTATACAATGAAGTAGAGAGGCAGATATCATATGTAAAGAGAAGTCAGTTCCTATGTAGATGCTGAATGAACGAAAACCAACACAATGCCAGTATCTTAAATATGTTAAGATGTCTCTAGCCAGAAAACTAAATTTTACAATGCTTTGATGTGGGTTTCACAGAACCACTCAGAGTAAGTGAAGAAACTGCAATCGTAAATACTAATTATTGTTACTATAATAACTATTATTGTATATTACGAGAACTGCTAAAACACTTAAAAAAGTGTAATCGGCTTAATATCTGATGCTTAATAATTATAAATAGTAAGTAGATACTTTAATAATAAAATTTTGGAAACAAAAACGCTAATTGGTAATAATTACATTAATTAAATGTAATGATAACATTATAGTCTAGCCTCACGGTGCTCAAGATAGGCACGAGCTAGAAAAATACATTGAGCTATGAATTAGTTCATCAAATGGTAGTGTTGAACAGCACAACACACAACAACAAGACCTATATTCTATAATTGCTATAATTAATTAAATTAAGGACAAAACATTTAGCTTTTTGAGTAATAATCAGAATCTGATCACCCCTTCAACTGGAGCTGAAGGGATTACGAAGAAATCACAATACATTTCTTTTTTAACATTTGCAACCATTACCGAAATGGAGGGTATTTTCTATATGAAATAAAAAAATTCTTAAAGAATGTCCTAAAAGATGCCATGAGGCTTATGTTAATATTAAACAATTTTAAAATTTTAAATATCCAAAGCTGATAGTAGAATAGAGTGAATCAGAATCTTCAATCATAAAAGACCAACTTTGGATATTTATAACTTGAAAAGCATTTAACACATTAATATCGAGATAAGCCTATTGACCGATGATGCCTCGCTGCTCGCGGTGGAGGTCGCTATTACGGTCACTATGTTGATGTCACTTTTCTGTAAAATAAACCTGTTTCTTTGTATCTGACCGCACATAACAACGATGCTAGCAGCAACTCACCCTCGCCGCTTACATCGAAATCTAGCACGATGTCGAGGTTGATACAAAAATTTGTTTTTCCGTCGCTGTAGAAAGAAAGGCATCGTAATAGCCTGCACCTGATTGGTTCACTCAGATCACTAGACACCCTTCCACTCAAACACTTCGTCGTACATTACACAACCAGCACGGAACACTAAAAGGGTAAACCTCCCTGGTATGTCCACTCATCACGACATCCACCTCGAGCAACACCGAGACTTCCACCGCGAGCAGCGAAGCATCTTCGACATATCCGTACCCTAAAGCATCTTATAAGATAATATAAAATACGTCACATAAATTGGAAAGCCCACAACTCCAAAGCCGGAGCTGCACGTGCGGGAATTACACAGATGAAAAACGCGGACCCATCGCTTCAACTTTGTCATAGCTGAAACTGGTATTTGTGGCCAGGAGACGATAGACAGTAAACTAATTACATTTGTAACTTAACTCTCTAGCCCACTGCGCTACCAAGCTCGTTAGCGTGAGATACTTTATTTGTCAGAAAGTATTCTCAGTAGGGAGTGAACTAAATGAGTAACTTCAAGTGAAGTTTGGAAATAACGAAGATCTTAATCGTTTACAACTCGAGAACTTTTAAAGATGTCAAATGGCTAATGAATGATCATATTATCCATTATTTTCTCGATCAAAAACTAGGTCTCCTACTTTTAATTCGATTACTAATATAATAACTACAGCGGTTGAAAAGAACTTAAGTATCCTAAACGCGGTACAGTGTGAGGGCATCACTTCGCACACTCCCTTTTGGTAACGGTTGGAAATATTAAAATAAAGAAATCATTGAAAGTTTCATCAGATTTCTGGTTGATAATAACTATTCTTTCGGTGGGACTCACCGTTTATTTTCGAAAAACCAATTTTTTTGCATTTTGCAAGCCTTTGGAGTCCCATCTGTTCTAATTCAGATTGTTACACAAACAGCTACAATTTTTTGAAAAATGCGTAGTTCAACGTATGATTTTTTTTAGATAAAACCATTTAGAGTCTAGACTAATAGGATAATTTTTTTTTATTGTCTGAAGCAAGTAAAGATTCACAAAATATTTTTCTTGTCTCTCTGGATACATAAAAAAAACCGCTGCCAATTACTTGGGATCAGAACTTCTCACCACAGTAAAACTCGACGTGTGGTCGAGTTTATAAGAAAAGTAATTTTTGACGTTTCAAAAAAGTCACATTTTGACGTTTAAAAAAGTCGCTTTGACGTTTCAAAAAAAGTCAAATTTTGACGTTTCAAAAAAGTCAAATTTTGACGTTTCAAAAAAGTCACATTGGTGGAATGACTAATTTTTTTTTAGATATTGGGACCGATTTTGCTCATCAACGAACTTAATCCCTTGACCTATGGAATGTGTGTACCAAAATCTTAAAAACTGTATCTACTATCGAGAACCACACAGACGCACGCAGACTGAAATTTTTTCTCTCTGAAATTTTGTGTATCGTCATAATTCGTCGAGATTCGTCCAGAACTGCAATAGAAATTTTCAAAATTTCTTTCACGAATACATAACTCCTCACTGAGGGGTGAGGAAGTAATATAAAAAAAATCTGAATTTAACTTCTAGCAAATATCAATCTAGTTGGGAAACACCGTTTTAATTGTATATAAAATTAATATTTCATACTGAGCTTCAAATCTACACAATGATGGCTGAATGAAATATTACCGATTTACACAACCTTATGAAAAAAATGTTGATCAGTAAATTCATTTCCACAAACGACGTTATATGAACAGAAAATAATATGTAAATATAAAGAATAAATTATTACATTTTTTTATAATTTTATAAGCGCAGACTGTATGAAAAATAGAAATCAATTTTTGGAATAAATAAAGTAAAAGAAAAGTTGTAGCAGGCGCACAGTTACCCCAGTTTAATATTTTACGCAGATGTTAGCTTTTTTATTTTAACATATAGTGCGGTCCACACGTATGGAATAAATTAATTTGAGTGTAATTATGAACTTATTATTATGAATTATTTTCATGCTAAAAAATGGCACTTTCAAATTAAAAATCGACCTGCTTCAGGATGTTTCCTAAAAGTTCATAATTATGCTTAAAATTAATTTATTCCTTACATATGGATCGCATTTATGTATGAAAATTCTCCATAGGTTGAATAAGATGACCAGAATTAACCAAAACTGTTAGTTAATACGTTTCTTTAATTTGGATTTATTTTGAGAACGACCGTTCGACATCTATTGATGTAATACAAGCATACTTAAAATAGTCTTTGAACTCACCTAACGGATCTGCAGATGCACTATCAGTACCATCCTACAAATAAAGAGAATTCTTTATTCGTAGGTACCATCATAAATTTGTCTTAATCTGGTAAAACCGGTGTCTTGCCTTAACACACGTGCGAACTTTTCTCCAACGGGCTCATTTTTTCGTCACATATAGAGTGTAGCTGTCGATTTACTTCGTCCACTATTTGCAGTGACTCCGCTAACAATAACGTACTGTTTTGTAAATTTTGCATGGCATCATGTAATCCTTTATAGTTCTTGTGAATAGTTTTTAAAGCTGTTTCAACAGAAACATCTTCGAATTTTGTCTGACTTTCCTTAATAGCGCAGCAGCGTCTAGATTAAATTGTCGTATCACAGCTTTATTTGTCGTAAATATTTAGTATAATAATGTTACCTCCAACCATGTTTCTCAACGTGTAAGAATCGGTTGTGGTGGTTTGGGAATATCGGGAGACTTGCTATGAAATGCGCGAAGACTTTTAGGAGATTTAAGAAACACTTTTTTAATACTTTCTATTAATGCATCTACCTCTGGAAAACCTTGTCGAATAATTTCTGCCACAAGGCGTAAAGCATGCACTTTACTCGTAACATGTCCTAACCTACAACCGTGTTCTTGAAGAGGACGGCCTAATAAACGTATTGTTGCGGCACTATCGGTCACAAACATCAACACTTGACTTCTTGACAGGTCAAATTTTTCTAACATCTCCAGCCCCACCCGCGTAATTGTTTGGCCAGTACACTGAGTTAGTCTTTTGCTAACTAGTAATAGTGAAAATGTTGGTTTAAGAGAGTCCAGTACACGTACTATAACATTTACAATAGAATTTTTTTTACAATCTGTCGTCTTGTCAACACATAACTACAGCCGTGTATTTTTTAGTACACATTTGATCTTATTTACAATGTCTTCGCTTACAGTTGGTATAGAGTTACGCAAAGTCACCTTGGGATTGTATTTATTCCAGAACTTCTGAAATGGTTGTTTATCAGATATGTGCAGCGGAACATCACAGGAAATCAGCATTAAAAGTAATAAAGACATTTTATTGGTTTCCCGAGGCTGGACAGTTCTCCTATGGCTCCAATTCACATGGGAGTCGCACCAGCATCTTAACCACAGTAACTATCCACATTTCGCAGGGTTAGTGGCTGTAAATTCCAGAATCATGTGCCCTAAGCAGACGAAGAGAACCTAGAATGACCGCTTTCTGCATTTGGTCTGCCATCCACTAGGCTGATTTTATTATTATGAATTTATTGTTATTATTATATGCATCGACCAAGTTTTGACGAAAACGGTTGTGCAAATCAGCAGCTATTACACGTCAATTAAACAACGATCTTGCTAATCTACACAAAGCAGTAGCAACTTTTGAAATTTTATTTTCAATTCGTTTTCCACTGTCCACTTTCAAAAAGGTGTAATTTTATTAAAAAATAATATTTTCTGATGAAACCTGAAATCTATCTATACAGTTTCCACCTGATTCTGAAAAAAAATATTTTGCAAATATTTTACAAATTATCTAAAATAATAACTTTTTTCCCAAATTTCAATCATAATTTTTGCTTTGCATTTAGTTTTGATAGTTATACCTTAATGTATCGCTTGAGTCCCATGCTTCAGAACTAAGATATGACAACGTAAATTTCATCAGCCTCCACTGTCACTTATGTAGTAGTTGGGGGTAAAGCTAATCTCATTAGTAATATAACTAATAATAACAATTCTCTAATTTCAACAATCTCAAATACGCAATGATTATGTCATTAACCGTCTGGCTGATTGTATTTTCCTCCTTTGTAATCATTCAGTCTACCTATTCCCTTTCGCTTTCACGCACATATTCATGGATTAGTGATATTACCCTACGTAAACTTAAACCAAAGTGTACAGTAAACATGAAAGGATTCACAAGAACAATCCTTTGATCGTGTTATTAAATTAATAAACTTTAAACAACTCTTCTCATGTAACCCCCAGATTACAACCTAAAAAGAATATTGTAAAATTTACACTAAAATGAAATTAAAAAAAGTAAAGGACTAGTATACAAGATTACTCTTGAACAGAGTGCTAAAAAGTTAAAAATAGTGGAAAAGTCACATTGAATACGTTCCTGCATAATTTCTTTTACATGTGTATACTTCTGCGTGACTTTTAGATGCCCAGAATAAAAAAAGCTGTCTCTTTTTATCGCATTTTGTTTTTTCTAATTTTCGAATATATGCAAATAATTCTCATTCTGTAGTTAATTAGAATTTCCCACATATTTTTTTTTATTATTTAATTATTCGATAGTATTTATAAATATGAGCTCAGGGAATTTTTTTCCGGATTTTTTGAGCCTCGGAAAGAGGTTAAAAAAGATAACAAAGTTTGGAATTTTAGTCTTATGACGTCATCCGATTAGGTTTGGCGCCAAACGCAAGCAGCCAATGAAAGCGAAACCATATCGCAGTATTGCCAGTTTTACGTATTGTTTGTAACAGTCAAATTTAACAAAAAATTGAATGTTACAAGGTATTTTTCAAAATATTAAAAATTTTATGTTTGATCATTAATATCGACAAGCAGGCAATCAGTTATAACGTAATTAACTTTTGGAATTGCCTAATTTACTAATCATAAATTTGTGGCAACATTTAATATTGCCCTTAATTAAATAATTTCAGCATCAATCCCTTACGCAAAAATTAGAAAGAAAAAAAAAAATATATATATATATATATATATATATATATATATATATATATATATATATATATATATATATATATGCACTCTAAGTAAACTTTTTCCAATATTGTATGAAGGGCGAAAAAAAGCTACATTATATATTTATTTTCATATTGTGAAAGTACCTTCACTTTTCAACACAAACATATGTAATACTTATATGTCTAATTGGGGATGAGGTATGGACATCCGTTTAATTTCCGATATTCGATCAGTGAAGTTAAGCAGCACTGATCGAGTCCGGCAATTAGATGGATGAACGATAGCTCGTCTAACAGTCGGAAGGCTGTCAACAGACAATCCCGGGAAGGCCGCTAGCCTGATGCAGGCGGAGGGCAAGCCCGAGTGGAGGGTCGAAGAGACCTACCCAGGAGGTTTGCCACTCTGCTGGCGGTGCAGGCGGGCAGGCCCAGGCGGTGGGTTAGTTGACAGTCGAGGACCGTGGTTCGGAGTCCACGCTAAACTGTAGGTCCCTAGGTAAAAAGGGCCCATTGTGGCCTACTTGCCTAGTAAAATAAGTAGCTACTACTACTACTATATGTCTAATTAAAAAGATTTATTTAATAAAATTATACTTGACTAAAAAAAAAACTTTCAAAATGTGTAAAAATATGACTTGAAGAACCATATCCTGATTTTTTTTAACTAGGAAACGCCCTGTTGACTATAAAGTAATGAATAAAATATATTAGTTATTCAGGTTCACGCTTTTGCATTATGTACACACTGTAGTTCTACAACTTAAACACCAAAATTCGTTACATTATTAAAGAGCTGCCGACAAAATTTGAATTTCGGACTAATTCTACAACATGGAAACCTTTGTTAACTGTTTGCCTCTTCGTTATAGATATCCGTCGATTGTACAAATATACATTTCAATTTAGTTGTTTACATAAGTAACCCAAGTTGAGGTTGATATTTCCATTTCCTTCTTATGGGGTTTAGGCTAGAAGACATAAAGCAGGAAGCACTTAGTGCATATAATAATAACAATATTTAACTAACACCTAGTAATTAACTATTTAATAACAGTATATAAAGGTATGTGGCTCTTGTTTTTGTTGTCTAAAATATCAGTTTATATATATATATATATATACATACATATATATATATATATATATATATATATATATATATATATATATATATATATATATATATATATATATATATATATATATATATATATATATATATATATATATATATATATATATATGTATATATATATATATATATATATATATATATATATATATATATATATATATATATATATATATATATATATATATATATATATATATATATATATATATATATATATATATATATATATATATATATATATATACATTTTTAGCGTTGTCTCATTAAATAGATCATTTGACTTCCAACTATGTTCGGTTATATTAGCAGACAATTTTTTGCGTTCATAATGTAGTTTCACAGAGTTTTCAATATTATTGTATCAGTTTTGCGCCTGCCCTGTTGTCAAATTCTACACTAATGTCGAACGGTTAATTCCATGTGTATTTTTCATATTAGAAATGAACCGTTCTCGAAAATAAAGTTATTTCAAACATAATAAGTGATAAGTGTATCCCTCTGATGGTCAGTGCTACTACCCGACAGACATCATCAATGACGAAAATACTTACATTTTCAATCTAAAAATTTTTCAAGTAGTTGCCAAAAAATAAATTTTTATGAAACATCGTCAAAGGAATAATATATTGGTTATGATCAATATATATATATATATATATATATATATATATATATATATATATATATATATATATATATATATATATATATATATATATATATATATATATATATATATATATATATATATATATATATATATATAAACAGTTTGGGGACTATAAGCAAGGTAAATGGGAAAAACCAAATGTGAGGAACAAGGACAGATTGCTCTCATATCATACGTATGTTAGAAAAGGGCAGAAATACTGATAGTAAATAACGAAATTTGAATTAGTGGTAACAGGAACCCATAAAGAGAAGCTGGCGGTATTCTTATCACCGTTTGTTGTTTGTTCATGCGAGTATTATGTAAAGTGGGGAGACCGGCCAGCGACCAGCCGGCAAGAATAAAGAATAAGATACACCCAAAATCTCTGTCCTTTTCTAACATACGTATTATATGAGAGCAATATGTCCTTGTTCTACACATTTGGTTTTTCCCATTTACCTTGCTTACGGTCCCCATACGGTATATGTTATATAAAATCTACACCACTGTGTATTAACTTATAGAATACTTTAACTTCATTTCATAATATCTCAAGATATCATATTATGCTTACGTTGCAGATAATAAATTCTCCTTTACTAAATATAAACTGCTTATTTTACATTCCCTTTGTTTTAAACTTGTGAACCATTGTTTTACGCTGACCAAGTACAGCATTCTAATCTTATAAATTAAATCAACAACCTTTGTTAGCTCAGTTATAATACTCACTTTGTCATGTCATATTAAACATAAATTAAATTCATTATATGTTTCTTTAGACTCAACGTTGAGTCCATGTTATTCAAATAAATATTTTTTAAAAATTTATTATCGTAAACTGTAATCTAACAATTTGCGCAGTCGGTAGGATCCGTAAACACCCCAGAACAAGAAGCCTAACCAGTAGTGAAGTCCATTAGAACAAAGAGAACATCGCGAGGTGCCTAACTAGTGAAAGTTAACTTCTGGAACAAGGAGCATTTCCACACTGTGGTAGCGGATTATAATCCCTAAACGGAAGAACCTACTAAACTAACATACATGAAGAAAACTATTGAGTAAGAAATATTTATAGGAATCATCTCATATTATCATTTTCAATTTTTCAAGTAACAAACTATTTTTATTTCATTTTTATTTATATTTTATTTTATTTTATTTTATTTTGTTTTGTTTTGTTTTGTTTTGTTTTGTTTTGTTTTATTTTATTTTATTTTATTTTATTTTATTTTATTTTATTTTACTTTATTTTATTTTATTTTATTTTATTTTATTTTATTTTATTTTATTTTTTTATTTTATTTTATTTTATTTTATTTTATTTTATTTTATTTCATTTTATTTCATTTTATTTTATTTTTTATTATTTGGCTCTGACATCTCTAACTGTATCCACTTGCTACATATACGTGGTAGAGGTGAGCGTGAAGTACAGTTCGACTTAAATATCAAACTAATCTTTTTTATACAAGTACACAAATTATTTCTATTATCCAATCCCATTTACAATTATTTATTCAACAAATAATAAAATCCACATTATACTGTTAACGTACCATTAAAACAAACAAACTTTAAAAATCGCATAATCTTAATTAAGAAATTACTTAATTTACTGGTATACATTTTATTTTAACTACTTTTAATATTTTTTCCTTAATTACTCAATTAATCAATTACTTTTCTAAATAATATATAAATACTAAGCAACAAAATGCCAGACTCTCAAACTACAATTGTCGGACCTTACAAGCTTGGTAAAATTTTTTCAATCATACCGAAATTCGACGGTAACCCTATATTTTTACAAACTTTCTCTAATGCTTGCGCCCATGCCCAGCGAATAGCCGTGGACGACCAAAAAGTGTTATTGACTTTACATATTAAAAACAAACTTCACGGTAAAGCTGCCGAAATTGTAAATTCAAGAAACCCTAATCTTTGGAGCGACATAAAATCTTTATTAGAAGCCCACTTTGGCAACTCACGTGACCTAACCGCATTGATTTATCCCTCTGAAAGTTTAGCGATTAGGACAGTTATGGGTAGTCGCATGTGTTATCAAAAAGTGTATCACACTCTCCTAATGTCCTTCGCTCACTATTGACGTTACCAAAAAATTATCACATTCCATTAACAAATAAAAATAATTTTCATGCATGGTAGTCGAGTGGGTAAAGCGCTTATAGCTATTTACTCGGTACCAAATGTCTATAGTTCGAATCCATCCTAGAGCAAGTTAGAAATTTTATTTGTAATTTGTTTCGAATGAAGGTGGAGGAGGGAACTGTCGATGCCCTAGAGTGGTTCGGACTCCACGATAAACTGTAGGGCCTCATCTCTCTTTACTCAACACAAAATCCTAGGACTTTCTAGGAGTTACTTCAATGACTTGAGAGGCGGTTAAGAAAACATTTTAAAACATCACTTAAATTTAGGAGCGAGGGGCCCAGCAGTGCGTTGTGGGAGAAAACTTGATATGAACTTATGGGGTTAATTTCATACATTCTACATTCTCTCAGAGATTACCCACTTTCACCGAGACACTCTGCATTATATTCATTGAGAGTATTTTAAACGCCCGAGGAACTATCGATCAAATCTCAGATTAATAATATAAAGATAAGTAACACCCATAAGAGATATGCTGATTATTATGACCGATAAATAAATAATAATTTGCATGTTTACATATCAACGTATCCAAAACAAACCAGGGGCGGCTCCAGGCTTCAGCGTTTATTTTAATGCTTTTGCATAACTTAAAACTTAATAGGTATACAAAATTTGTTTGCTTGAATAATATATTTTTTAATTCTATTCTGCTATTGTTATTTTAATCTCTGTTGTTTTTAAGTGATAAGTGATAAACTTTAGTTTTGTATTAATGGGTATTGATTAATAATTGATTTTTAGTTATAAAGATTTATTTAGTGAGTATTTATTGAGAAACAATGAATAATAAATGTGTAGTGTACTGCCAAAGAGGAAAACAGCGGGGTTGTTTATCTTTTCATATGTAAGTAAACAAAATGACAGACGTCGTCTTACAGAACACAATTTGTTGTCAAGACGGTGATAAATCGGGCATCGTTCGGGTTTCTTCGTGCTGTGTTCATGATTCTGACCAATAGGAATAAAACCAGCGATATTATTTACGTATCTTGCGTGAGATGTAGATAAACCGGATAACTCTTTGTGTTTTGTTACTCATCTTTATTTATTATTAATATGAGGAGCAAATACTGGACTTAATCGCAATTCTAATAAAGAATAGTGTAGAAAATGACATTCTCCTACGGGATAACAGGCATCAGATACAACAGCAGCTCTTCTATAGCCAGTCAAAGTTCCTGAGCGCCAATAGAACATGTGTGGGATATGATTAGTTGATGACTGGCTAATTTAAGCCCAACTCCTAAAGACACTACTGGAACGCCGATATGAGGTTCAGATAGCTTGAAATGAGATACTTCAAGAATAAGTAGACCATCTCATTCGGAGCATGTCAAGGTGCATGAATATTTTCCATTGAGAAATATGGACGTCATTGCAGCTGCGTAAAAATTGTTTAAATTTGTATAAAACGAACACATTAACAAAAGTTTAACAAACAACATAAACATAAAATGGCTTGAGTCCGCTTCTTTAATTCTTTCTATGTATTCCTTGAGTTATCTTTTTTTTAGAATTATGAAAAACAATTCTAGAAAACTCATAAAAACTCTCAAAGAAGTGACCACCGAGCCATTTTATATTCCTGCTGAATCAAATGAAGTCCGTTCAATTACATATTTAATGTCTTCGTTTATAATATTTTAAAAACTGTTTGCGCACTGCAGTGAATTACGCTATATTTTGTCTTGGAGAATACAATGACAATTTTTAGTAATAGCTAATTTACAATATTTTTTTCTACTCATATTCTTTTATCTATTCGCCTGTGTATGAGAATGAAACATATTAATTCTAAATTAATCAAAATCAATTTGGAGTTGTAAGGTTCAAGACATTTTCTTTTGATTTTTTATTATATGATAAAACATTTAAAATTGTGGTAGTTGATTTCATTATCAAATTGTCTTAAATATAATTTGTTTATTTTACATTTTCAAGTCTAGACAGAATTAAGACGTTACATCTTTATTCTGTCTTATTTTTTTATTTTTTTATGTATATCCTTTGAGGAGAAATAGTTTATTTCCTGTTAAAAAGCGATAAAATCAGAAAAGTGGAAAAAATCAGTTCCCCCACGATTTTATGGAAATGGATTTTGCTCGTAAACTTCGTAACTTGCAAATAGAATACATTATCACAAATTAAATATTAAATAGATTATATAGTGTGTCAAAAAAGTGTGAAATGAGACTTTTTTAATATAAATAAATTACCATAATATTGTTTGATTAAATAGGGCGCATACAATTGTAATCTCAATTTTGAATATTATTATTTTTTGAAGTTCTGTTGCTAACACAAACGTGTTATTGATAAAAAGAGAATTGCATTATTTATTTGGCTATTTTTATATAACTAGTTTGGAAAATCCTAATAATTTAAATTCAAGGATGTCATGAAATTGGATCTATTACTAAATATGAGTGTAAATAATATCAGTTAACAATTGAAAAAAGATCAAGTCCAGTAACATAATAATTTGATTTCTAAACATAATTATTTAAAAAATAACAATTTGTTTATTTATTTATTTATTTCTTTATTTATTTATTTGTTTAGAATAAAATACCCAGCGGGTTAAGTACCCAAAGTAGCCCATACATTACAGTCTTACACACATGCTTTGGATGACAGGTCTGGTCCGTCAGGTTTGGTCTCTGACAGACCAGTACTTTCATTGCCCACTAACATGAAATAAAGTTTTGCGGTCTAAGTTGTTTATTAAGTCCGTGGAAGTCCAATACTTTGTGTTAATGGTATAAAACTGTTGAACAATCCCATTTCTTTGCCTGGCCCGTGGACTTTCGTCGAGTCGAAAGTCTTATTAAATGATGCATGGTAACTAATGTTGTATGTATAAACTACATTATGCATAATTTATATTTACTATGAACAGTGCAAAAAAGAAAGGCTATACTCTGTTTAACAAGTTTTTAATATAATACCACAGCGTTACCATCTCATCATATGCGTTACTTTTTAAATTTCTGTTAACATACTCTTTGGATTTTATTTTCCAAAGACACGGAAAACTTTCATACAACTTAATAAAATCAGTTAAGAAGTCTTTAGATAAAAATCTCATGTCTTTATCTGCCATAATATTAAATCGTTAAATAATCGTTATATACTATACTAATAATAATAAATGTTCTCTTAAGAAAACTGCCAGACAATTCTATCATCCAACCAAACATGTGCACAACAACACTGTTAAATTATGGGCAGCGATAGATGAAAACGGTCACCGGCTTTGCCTGTTAGACTGATGACTGAGGGAAGAAATGTACCCGTTATAACCCACAGAATAGCCCGCCACACACCAGCGGATGGCCCGACCGATTTGATGCGGCATGGGCTAAGTCAGCGGATAAAACTTTGCGTTAGTGTGACAAGCCGAGGTACATCGGTCCAATTCCCATATCGCACCGACTAAGTCTGCAAGTTTTAACTTGACAGTTCCAATGTGGTAGTTAGTGGCGACGCACGAGTTAAACCTTCAAATTTGTACCCTAAATAATAATGGCTTCAGATACGCGCTATATGGGAAAAGAATTTTTAACGAGCAGAGTAAAAACTGTTATAAGGTGATGAGTTTTGTACCATTAACGAGCGAACTTTAACTGACAGATCCAATCGGGAGGTCAAATCTTCGAACCGTATAAGTAAGGACGGATTTGGTATGTGCCGAGCCTGATTCGCCGATAAAATCCGTGCGGATCAAGTCGGTCCAATTTATCCGCTGGTGTGTGGGGGATAATTAGCAGTATTACTGAAGGGCAAAGTCTGGCGCAGTCCAAGGAGGTCGATTAAGACTGTAATGTATGGTGTGACGTACTTCGCTGCTCTACGCAAGAGCGGAAGTGTCACTTTGACGCCCAACACTACGGCTGTGTTCACGGTACGGAGATCTCGGGCGCCAGTTTCTGTTTAGAGTGCAGAAACACCACTTTACTCTATCGGCGGGACGATAGAGGCCGGGCAACTGCAGTGAAGATACGGCTAAGCCAGGGGTCGGGAAAAAGGGAACTTACATACAACAGTTAAGAGTCTTATATACCCTATTAAATCATAATTCTCGATTATCTCGTTTAAAACTTATCCGATTTGAGTGCGATTTTTACAAGATTTTTCAAAAATATGTATAAAATCTCGCAATGTAATTTTTTTTTTAGAGTCGTCAAAAAATTTTCGCATGCATTTTAAATATTTTGTATCCAAATTTTTTAACATTCCGACATTAGTCACTGTTTGTAACGTTTATATTCATGTGACCCAACTCTTGGATTAGTTGAAAATAAATTTATTAGAAAACTAAAAACTGCATATCTGTATTCCGATAATAGCTGCCATCTTGCATGATATTTCGGAAACACAGATGCACTTGCATACACTGGACTCGTTTGCGGGGGAGGGGAATCGGGCACTTAGGAACCACGTTGCGATTTGCGTAAACAACAGTGGCGTGTGTATTCTAGAGATATCTCAAATTTACTTATTTGTTATAAAGTGGGTACACTTGATTTCAATAAAAACTGGTACACTTTCTTTTAGCTATGTAAATCATTCGATCTTTGATTGATATTAATAATCTTACAAATGTCACTTTGACGTTAATCAGTGGCGTCATTATTAAAAATGGTTCGACATCTGACAGATATTCAAAAATTTCGAATTGTTTCTAAAACTGAAGATGGTTGGTCCATAAGAAGACTTGCTGCTGAATACATTGTGAGTAAAACCACGATAATGACTGTTAAAAAACAATGCGAAACCAACCAAACGGTATCCCGTAAAGTTGGTTCCGGTAGGCCCAGAAAGAGCAATAATCAAGAAGATGAAAATCTTATAAATTACCTAATAGAAAACCCTTTTCAGACTGCAGTAAATGCAATTTCAGAGACAAATTTCCCTGCTTCGGTATCTACTGCTTGCAGAAGAATAAAACTAGCGACTTGAAGAGTTGTTCAGCGGCCAAAAAATACAAACTTTCAGAAGAAAAGAAGCAGGGTAGGATTATTTTTGCACTCAACTATATAATCAATGATGAAAAGTTCTGGGGACAAGTTGTCTTTTCTGACGAAAAGGTTTTTAAATCCTGTAACGATGGACATGTTCGCGTATATAGGCCTCCTTCCACTAGATACGACGAAAAATATACTTTCGATCCACAAATATTAGGAAGGTTTTCAGTCAATGTCTGGGCTTGGATGAGCCTAAATGGGTTAGGTGTGTGTTGGAACAGTGGTGGTCATCTCAATTCCATTAAATATTGCAATATTAGACAATATTATGTTGCCGTCAGTAATAGAGGTGGCGGAAAATAATTTTATTTTCCAACAAGACAACTGCTCCATACATACGGTCCATCGTGTCAGGCAATGGTTTCTTAATAAAAACATAGAGTTGTTACCGTGGCCATCTAAAAGTCCGGATTTAAATCCAATTGAAAATGTATGGGGACTAATGGTGAAACATATAAGAAAATTAAATAACCATCCAAATAATGCCCAAGAATTGGAAGGGATAATTGAAGACGCTTGGGAGAACTCGTCGCAAGAAGTTGACCTTGCAAGAAATCTGATTTTGTCCATGCCTGCAAGACTTCAGGAAGTTTTAGACGCTAATGTAGCAATGACAAAATATTAGTTAATTCTGTATTACGTAATTGAAGTTCATTTATTTTATTTTTTTATTGTATTTTTATGTTCAGTTTGCATTGTTTACATTTTTTTTAATCTCAAGTGGTATTTTTGTGTTCTTTTTTTTAAAAATAGAATTATCATTATTCAGTTAGTATTTTAATTACAACCATTAGTAGAATTATCCGTAACAAATATTATTTTTTTTAAACAATAATATGGCAGGCTTGAACATGCTTTGAAAAAGTTATTTTCTAATTATTTTTTAAAATTCCATTTGAATAAAATAAAAGAGAAAGGTTTAATAAGTTTAAAAACACAAAGAAAACCGATCTCCTCCAAAAAACCCAGGTCCGGGGTAAATCACTTCTTCTCCACCCCCCTCTCGACATGCCTGGCCAGCCCTATTTACAGACATATGCACACAACTAAACTATTTTCGATTACAAGAGTTGTACCAGTTTTTTTTTAAATCAAGTGTACACCTAAGTATACGTGTTATTGAAAGTGATTATTAGTGCAGTGAGAGAACAATGGGAAAAATAAAAACATATCATAAGCGTAAATACCCTAGCAGAAAACCGAAAAAATCGAACATTAGCCCAAAAGAGAAAATATAAAAAGTAAGTACTAGTGAAAATTGAATTTTTTCCTAAATTAATAAAAGTTATAATTTTCTTTTATTTCCGGTAATTTCTGTAGAGACTAATATAAATGAAAGTTTTCCCATTTTCCCGTCTCTAAATATTGATATGAAGAATGAAAGGCTCAATGAAAGGTGAATATGATAATTTTTATTTTTGATTTATTTTAAGCGCAGTAACCTCATATACAGGGTGATCATTTTAAGTGCACCTTACTCGATTTTTCTGCTGTATTTTTAACCTAGGAAAAAACTTGAAAAATTATACTTATGTGCATTTTTCTAAGGAATCCGAAAATTAAAAACAATTGAATGTCAAATAAAAAAGAAAACGCCGAAAAACTGAAAAATAAAAAAATTACACCCCGCATTAATATGCGGAAATGGATATATGACATTCCGAATACTGATTAAATATGCGCGTCACATACATATCATTTACTTCCGGTTTGACCGGAAATTGCCTTAATTTTTTTTATTCTAAATGATATATCCTGTATATTCAGCTCAATTTAAAAAATTTCTTTCTGAATTCAGCAATATATGTAACATCATCATAATCTTTCATATTTGATAAAAATATTGGAGTTTAAATTTAAAATAACACAAATATATTTTTCATATTATTTCATCGCCTTTTCCATTCTGAGTTGAATGATATGACACACATTGATACTTCCATTTTATAGGAAAATGTTTTAAAATAATACTATGCATTAATAAGAAACGGTAAAATGAAAATTTTTTTTGTAGATTAACGATTTAATTGTTTTGTTGTTTAGTTCTTTAGCTATTTTTAAACAAAGTAAATAAAATAATTCCGGTTTTTTTTTATTGTTTTTACATATTAATTGCAGGACAAGGACGCATGAAGGGTAAGGTTAGCTACTGCTTAGCTTATAAGCTTGACGCAATACAACTTTTTCGTCGGTTTATGTCGTACGAAACCTCTAGTACTCCGCCTCTGATAATTCAACATCTCCCGATCTGAAATATTCCACTATGCCGTTCTGTAACTAGAACATCGGCCACCCTCGACATTCGCCGCGATAATTTCGGTTTGGCTGTATATATGCACCGTGGCCTGCGCGGGGTGTGGTAAAATCGAGACTATATTTCACTTGCATCTGATATAGACTCTTAAGGAACAGACTCTCATTCAATATATGTACATTTATTCTACACACTATTATTTACACTTTATACACACCTTAGTAACTACAACTTATACTACAACGGTCTTAACTACAAGCGGTCTTATTCTACAAGCGGTCTTATACTACTACGGTCTTAACTACGGACAAGCGGGGCAGTAAGCGGGCGGCCAAGCGGTGCGATACGGTAAGCCGGTGAATGAAGCGGTGAAACGGTAAGCAGCGATAAATCAATCGGTCATAAGCAGACGGCGGACGGATACCAGGAGGGGAAGCAAGCGCCAATACAAGCAAACTATGCCTATCTAAAGCGGTTATTTACTATCGCTTGGCTGATGGATGGTTCCGGTCTTATGATATGACAACTAGTACCTCCAAAGCGCCCTGCCAAAGAAAACGGACTCAGGCGGCCTGGAGGGCACGCGGTTGAATGCGGTTACGGTAAAGGGGGGGAAGGAGTAACAAGCCTTAACAGTGGCGAATTGATGATGACGACGGGATGGTCAAACTCCAAAACTACCCTGCAGAATTTTTACGTGCTCAGGTAGCCCGGGGGCCCGCGGTTACGGACGATACCTCCAAGTCACCCTGCAGAATTTTTACGTGCTCAGGTGGCCTGGCAGGCACGCGGTTACGGAAGTACCTCTAAGTCACCCTGCAGAATTATTACGTGCTCAGGTGGCCTAGAGAACCCGCGATGGCAACTAACAGTACCTCCAAGTCACCCTGCAGAATTTTTACGTGCTCAGGTGGCCTGGGGGGCACGCGGTATAACGCGGTTCAAGTTGGGGGGGGGAAGGATGGACTGGCCTAACAGTGGCAAATTGATGATGACGACGGTAAGGTCAAAGCTCCCAAGCTACCCTGCAGAATTTTTACGTGCTCAGGTAGCCCGGTGGACCCGCGATTACGGACGATACCTCCAAGTCACCCTGCAGAATTTTTACGTGCTCAGGTGGCCTAGAGAACACGCGCTGGCAACTGACAGTACCTCCAAGTCACCCTGCAGAATTTTTACGTGCTCAGGTGGCCTGGAGGGCACGCGGTATAACGCGGTTCAAGTTGGAGGGGGGAAGGAGTGGCAAGCCGAACGGTTGCAAATCTAAGACGACGACGGTATGGTCAAAGCTCCCAAGCTACCCTGCAGAATTTTTACGTGCTCAGGCAGCCCGGCGGACCCGCGATTACGGACGATACCTCCAAGTCACCCTGCAGAATTTTTATGTGCTCAGGTGGCCTGGCAGGCACGCGGTTACGGAAATACCTCTAAGTCACCCTGCCAAAAAAACGGACTCAGGTGGCCTAGAGGACACGCGGTATCAAATGCTAGTATCTCCAAGTCACCCTGCAGAATTTTTACGTGCTCAGGTGGCCTGGAGAACACGCGGTGTAACGCGGTGTAACGCGGTTCTAATTCCAACCTTCGGCCGCTCTCCCGTTCTAAGAAATGATATGAGGCGGATACGTTTAGCGCTCACGGTTCACTAACTCTAAAAAAAAATAAAGCCCGGAAAGTACTCACCAGCCAAGTAATACCGATTATTTACCAAACCTTTATCAATCCTTGCTACCTACTTCCGGATCCTGGGCTGGCTTCCTCTCTGGAGCGGTCGGTGTCGGCACGTCTGGACGGTACGGGCGGCAGCAACGGACTGTTCTCGGATACTCTGAAAAATCCTCAAGCTACTAAACTCTGCCAAAAAAGCAGAAGTAGGATGAGCGCGGTAGTCATGCGCGAAATATTGCAACTACGTCACCGTTTATCGGCGAAAAATTCGCAGTTACCTTTGTATACCTATGTACCTCTATACTCACAAGTTTACTTACTGTCCAAGTCGGCGTTGTGCTTCGGGTGGCGCTCAGACGGGAACTAATTTAATTGTAAAATCCTCATGCTACTAAACACTGCCAAAAAGCAGAAGTAGGATGAGATACGGTAGTCATGCGCGGTTTATTACAGCTACGTCACCCGTTTGTGGACTTCCGCATTAAATTTAATTACCTATTTCTTTATACTCACGAATTTACTTACTATCCAAGTCGGCGTGGTGCTTCGGGTAGCGGTCAGACGGAGACTAACTTGATTGTAAAAATCCTCATGCTACTAAACACTGCTAAACGCAGAAGTAGGATGAGATACGGTAGTCATGCGCTGTATATTACAACTACGTCACCCGTTCATCGACGATAATTCCGCATGAAATTTAAATACCAATATCCTTATACTCACGAGTTTACTTACTAAACTGGCCGGCGTGGTTCCTCGGTTGGGAGCTGGACGGAAACTAATTTGATTATTTTCAGTCTCGGGTCCCTTCACGTTAGCGCGGGCATAAGGGTGCCGGGGACACAATGCGTGCGTCGCGTTTCGCTTACTGCCGGCCACTTGGCCTATGTGGAATGTTCATAAAAACATCAATACTACCTATCTATAATTAACAATTAAACTGTTATTAATTAAAAGCGCAGTACTACAATGGTTAAAATATTTTTCAAACAGACAAATAACACCTAGCTACCTAACTTAACTTAATAAAATAAAATCACTTCGTTACAATGGGCAGCTAATTATAGTGTACACAGTAAAATATAGTAAAATATCTGATGTGGCCAGCACATAACTTTCTTATATCAGTATATATCATTCTGATCTAAAAAAATCATTCTATTTATAGTACACTGAAAAACCGACAAAAACGTTTCAAAAAATTTTTTTAAGGTACAACCACATGGGACCTTCACAGAATAATAGATTAGGCCCTTGGCCATCTAAAATGGCCAATTACAACATTTTTTGGGAGGTCCAACTTTTTTTATTATGAAAAATGTCATAAATCTGTCAAAATTAATTTTTCGTACTTTTTCACACATCCCTCACGATATCTCCGGAACCAATTGAGATAATCAAGTTTTTTTTTTTTAGTCGATAAAGGAAACGTGAGCGGAGGTGACTGAATTAATTTAGTCTTTATGGAAAACCTAGTTTTTTATAAAATTAGGTAATACTTTAACATTTATTTTTCTTGCAGTATTTTTTTCAGTAAGCGTAAAACTTTTTTTGTTTTAAGGAATTTTGCCACAGTATATGCATACGGAATAAAATTAACACATCAAGGAAGTTTTTAAAAAAAACACGCAATACTCTACGACTTATACGTTTCAAGTTATTGTTATTTGAAATTAAGTTTCTGCGGGCAGGATATTTCCCCCGGTTCTACTGTGCTTTAATCAGTGTGCTATGCGTGTTGTGGGTGCATATTATAAAGTATTATTTTTGACATATCTTTAATATAAATTTTATTTTCATAAGCACTTAGGTTTTACTTATCATTATTTACATTGCACATTATTTAAAATCCATTATATTTATACATTAAAACCTAAAATTGAATTAAAAAAAATACGAAATAATTATTTATTTTAAAATATAAATTTAAAACTTGTTATAAAAATATTTTAAAAATCGTCAACGTCGGTATCTAAAAATATCTAGACAGTTCCTTGGTTGCAGCAGTTTGCATATTTGCAGTCATTGCAGCATTTCAAACCTTGAGCAAAACAGGTACATCTGTTGTTACAGACCCTGTCGGAACATCTTATTGACAAACTTTGCCATACAATATGGGGCACAGATTCTTGACTAGAAAAAGTTGCCTTCCAAACATTTTCTTAAAATATCCAACCGTATCGCGTTAGATCTTCCATCTGCATGTATTGTATATGACTATTGTACTAAATTTTTAATTGATATAGACACCTGGCTTCGTGGTCTAGAGGTAATGTACTTGCCTCAAAACTTCGGGGTCCCGGGTTCGATTCCCGGTCGAGGAACTGGGATTTTTCTGTGAGAGAGATTAATCGTAGTATACTCGGACATTGGGTGTGTGTCCATTGTCTCTAAATGTGTAGCCCTCTCCCACACAAGGTCATTCCAGACCTTCAGGGATAAAGAGGGTTGTAATTTTATGTGGTGTTATTATTATTATATTATTATACCTAAAAAGAAAATAATTACATGTAGGTGTTTTGTTTCTTTTTTAATAGGTATGGGCGATCTAGAAAAATAATTATTACCTTTTTAAATGTTGTCTAAAAGCATGGTCAGTAGGAGGCAGCTCAGAAGCTGGCCAATTTGTACTTGTTGTTAAGTCCCATCGCAGTTCATTTAGGGATTTTATATTTTTGTTTTTATTCTTTATAAATAAAGCGTATATTTTACCCCTAATTCCATCGCTTTATCCTCTGACAGAAAAGGAAGGTTTTCTAAATCTTTTAAATTATTTAAATTTTTATATAAAACATCGAATGCCGTTTTCTTCCCTATTTTATACATGGCATTAGTTGTATCACAACCAGTTAGGCAATGAATCGTTAATACTTTCTTGCAAATTTCCTCTGTTAAATTTGCCACAATATTGTTAATTGACAAAAAATGTATATTCTTACTATGTCCTAATTGTATAAATATATTCCTTTGGGACATATCTGGTGTTTCACAGTAATAATGTAAAAGCAAAATCAGGACATCAGTATCAACAGATTTTACCAATTCCAATTCCAATTTAAAAGATTTATTAATTATTAAAATACATTACATTAACTAAGGTGCACCAAAATTATATACATATTCGCAACAAGTATATAATACAGATTTTACCAGAATTGTATTACCTGATTTTAATTCTGATAACATAAAATAAACATTCCATTGTTAAGCATTAAATAATATGTAAAAACTCAATAAAAACAATACTCATTCGCATTCACATTACACAAAGAAAAGTTTGTTTCTAATTGACAATGTATGTATAATATAAGATTACTTGTATTCAATAGTCTACACTCTACACACTTGAGTGGCGCCGCAGTGAGGCGCATCTAGGATCGAAAAACTCGTAACTTTAAAAAAACAAAATCTCGAAAACTATAAGTCGTAGAGAACTGACTTTTTTTTAAAAAACTTCCTTGAAGTGTAAGCTTTATTTCATACACATATGGTATGATAAAATTCCTTAAAATAAAAAAGTTTTTCGCTTACCGAAAAAAATGCAGCAAGGAAAGTAAACGTTCCAGTTTTACCTAATTTTACAAAAAAAATTAAATTTTCTATAAAAACGAAATTAAAGCAGTGACCTTCGCCCACATTTCCTTTACCAATTAAAAAAAAATACCTATAATTATCTCGATTGGTTCCGGAGATATCATGAGGGATGTGTGAAAAAGTAAGAAAAATTAATTTTGACAAATTTATGACATTCTTCGTAATAAAAAAAGTTTGACCTCCAAAAAAAATGTTGTAATTGGCCATTACAGATGGCCAAGGACCTAGGCTATCATGCTGTGAAGGTCCCAAGTGGTTGTACCTAAAAAAATTTTTTTTTCAAGAAGGAAGCTACTTTTTTCCCCGTTTTACGGTGCACTATTAATTCTTCATTTACCTCAATTAAATTTTAAATGCTTACCAGTGCAGTTTTCGCTGTCATTTTTTGTAAAATTTTCACTTGGTGCATTCCAAGAATTTTCACTGAAAGTTTTTTGTTATTGGTTCACATTTTCAAAACCTTGCTATTTCATTGATTCTTATAATGTGAGGGAAATAGTTTAAAAAAAAATTCAACACCCTATGAATTCCGAGTTTTTGAAAAAAAAAGTTTATGAAACATATAACGCTTTTTATTTAATAATCTATCACTTCCCCATGTTTCTGTATTTAGTTAAATCACCCTCTATAAATAAACAATTAAATTTTATGCCTAAATGTGTTCTTCTAGTTTGAACGTATCCGACAGAAATGTGTTACAGTCTCTATTGGTGTAAAGTTCATTGAACAGAGTACATTCCCGCTTCCGTAACATCCTACTTCTATATCTAACAATAACAAGAATTCGATTCTCCCGTTTTCTGTTAAATTTACCGTGATGATTTAGTGAAGAATAAAAATAGTTAGGAATGGTTAGGCATAACGAAAAATCCGCAAAATGTAATCATAGCTGTTGAACAGGAAATATTATTGGAATAGCTCAGTTGCTTTGACTAGATTCCGCCTTTTAAATAGACTATTTATTATTTATTATTACTATTAATTAATTACTTTCTATTCTCTCGAAAAATGTTAGGAAAATTATCTATTAATAAAACTATACATAAATGGAAGTGTACATTTACATTTAATCAAAACATTATTTCAGTATAACTGCTTCTAAACTATGATCGATAACTGACAGGTTTCATTGTACAGGATGCTTCAAATTCGAAGCTCACCATTGATATTTCATTAATGTGAAGAGCTAGAGGGCTTTCTTTCTTTCATAAACACATACAAAATATTTTCAGAAGACTTGAGAGACAAGCAAAAACTTTGACTTAAAATTTAGATCAACTTGATTTTGACTCAACTCTTGTGAAACCGAGGGCAATATTAAAGTAAAGTAATTTTTTAACACGCTTTTATTATTATTATTAGCTTCACTTGTATGTTTGTTTGTTTGCTTGTTTGTTTGTAACCGACTCTTTGGACTCGATTTTGACCCACTTTAAATGGACAGATTTAATTGAAACTTTGTACACTTACGAAGAACCGGTGACAATACAATAATTTGATAAGTTTATATCATTATCCTGATCAGGATCGCCAGTCTTTTCCTCACGTATCCTCTGCGTGAGAGCAAGAGGCTTAATATTGTAAGTATATTCCGTGATTCTCAGTTCGGTCGTTGGCCGAGCGGGCAAGTCTTAGTCGACGCGAAACGACGGACTCCTCGGGCGTGAGTTCAAATCCCATGGCTGAAATAAAAAAATATTTTTTTTTCAGAAATATCTGTTGGATCGTAATATGTTACAATATCAGCATCAATAAGCAATATAAATATAGTTTAAAAAAACTACAAAACACGCTTTCATAGCACATCAAACTAAAACGTGAAAAATAAATATAGTTTAAAAAAACTAAAAAACACGCTTTTAAAGCACATCAAACTAAAAAAGTGAAAAATAATTATTAATATAAACTGAAAACAATAATGAACGAAAAATACTAGTATTATTGTGAAAAAAAGCGTGGGGCGCTTTGTGCCATATTTTTCGTATATCGAGCAACCCACGCTTTTTTCACAATAATACTAGTATTTTTCGTTCATTATTGTTTTCAGTTTATATTAATAATTATTTTTCACATTTTAGTTTGACGTGCTTTAAAAGCGTGTTTTTTAGTTTTTTTAAACTATATTTATTTGTGAAAAGTGTGACAGCATATTAGACTTCTATAAAAATGTGGTACTTTTGTTTACGATCCTGTACAACATTATGATACGTAATAAAATTCATGTACGGAATCTATTGTCAATAAATGTTTACCTTAGAAACCACATTATTGTCTATCTATCTGTGCATTTTTATTTTTTTTTCTCACCCCTCAAAATGTGGAAGGTATTCCTGAAAAAAATTTTGAAAATTTTTATTGTATTTCTGGACGAATCTCGACGAATTATGTCGATACACAAAATTTCAGACAGAAAAAATTTTCTGTCTGTGTGTCTGTTTGGATCGCGATAGCAGCTACAGTTTTTGAGATAAATATTTCAAATTTGGTACACATATTCTAGAGGTCAAGGAAGAGATTGAGTTCGTTGATGAGCAAAATCGGTTATTAAAATTTGAAATGTCAAAAAAAATATTAATGACATTTTTGAAACGTCAATTTGAAATGTCAAAATTTTTTTTTAACATTTCAAATTTTAAAATATTAGTAACATCCACCAATATGACTTTTTTGAAACGTCAATTTGAAATGTCAAAAAAATATTAGTGACATTTGACCAATTTGATTTTTTGAAACGTAAAAAATTACTTAAAAAAAATATTAGTGACATTCCATCAATGTGACTTTTTTGAAACGTCAAAAATTACTTTTATTACAAAGTCCACCACACATCGAGTATTTTGAAACATCAAAATATGACTTTTTTGAAACGTCAGAAATTGTGACTTTTTTGAAACGTCGAAAATTATTTTTATTATAAACTCCACCACACGTCGAGTTTTACTACGGCGAGGAAGTTCTGATCTCCAAATAATTGGCAGCGTTTTTTTTTATCTGAAATTAAATATTTGCCGTTCAAATCACTGGCTTTTTAATGGTAAATGATGACATTGTAATCTACAATGTTTGATATTTTCTAATTGTTTCTAATTTATGAAAACATGGTTCTTCTTTTTGGTGTCCCATGATCGGCACGTTAATTAGAGGCCTAAGGCGTTTGATATATTTAGAAGAAGAAAAATTTGAGAGATGTTGGAGTACTTCTAGTATATAATTATATGCCGAGTATACGTTATTAAAGATATCAAAAAGTAATTAATTGCCCCTAAATATAACACAAAAACTAAAAGATGATAAAATGTATAAATTTCGGTCTATAAACCCTTAAATTTGGTTACAAATTAGGGTGTATGTGTGGTTCATCTGGCTATTTATGTACTTTGTGACAAAAAACAAGGTCACTTATATAAGTTATACCACCTGAAGAATGCGAGAAGTATGAGGTATTTTTTGATAATTTCTTTAGTGTCAAACTAATATTGTATAAAATTATCCAACGAAAAGACCCATTCCCATATTTTGTTTATTTTGTAAATTAGAAAGAAAATTTTCAAGCAAAAGTTGTAGTGATTCTAGTGAACTCTTTTAGTATCCCTGCAAAGAATATACAGATGGTCCCATAAAAGCGGGACAAACAAAACTTACGTTTTTTTAAATGGAACATCCTATATTTTTTTTACATTTTTGAAATCTGTGTTCTCTTGTGATTTGATTGTAATAATTATTATTATAACTACTATTACACATACTACGAATATACCAAATAAAATGTTACCCCTTGAAGAGTTCTTGTTATTTTTTTATAAATAGTGAACATATTGTATCGCTCCGATAAAGTAAACGTTTTCACAAATACTATGACACACAACACCACGCAGTTTGCTTTTTGAATATATTAAATTATTTTGTAAAGGATACGTACCAAATTAATTGTTTTTCATCCATCTCGAATCTGACAACCATGCAGATACTGGTAGTATAAAATTTGCAATAAATAAAAGCAGTAAAAGATAAAATACAACATAGAAACAAAGAAAAACAGATTTCAAAAATTTAAAAAATATAGGATATTCCATTTAAAAAAATGTAACTTTGGTTTGTCCCGCCTGTATGGGACTACCTGTATATTCTTTGCAGGAGTTCTAAAATAGTTCATTCGATTCACTACAACTTTTATTTGAACAAAAATTAACAAAATATCAGGGTGGACCTTTTCGTTGGATAACCCTGTACATGCTAAAGAGACGTTAAGTTGAAAGCGACTATAATCGTATAAGAAACTCGATTTGGAAAATGTCCCTTGATGGCTTCTAAACAAAAGCAGGCAGATAAAGACCGAGGATACTTTATCTACGGATAAATGAAATTTTGGTAATAAAATTAAATGACCAAAAAACAGTTTCTGTTATTTCTAACTACAGTACTATTGAATCATTGGGTAAGTTTTCTAAAAATCGATTGAAAATTACTCTCACATTTGTTCTAGTCCTGAAGTGGGTTGAACCTTTGATGTGAAGATGACACTGGCGTAGTTTTCCACAAAACACCATATACTGCACTCGACATGCATTTGGCAATATCTGGAGATGATTAAAACTTTTTTTAATTATCCCTTGATGATGTCAACTTGTTTAGCGAAACGCGCGACGAGTGCAGTATATGGTGTTTTGGTGTTTCGTTAAAAGTTACGTCAGTGTTAAATTCATTCCAATTTATTTATTTGCAGGCACACCTAGACGTTATGGGCAAAAAAAGAAAAAGCACGTCATTATTCTAGGTCCAAAGCACAAGAATATGGGGGCCAAAGCTTATACAACAATATAAGGTACATATGGGTATTGGGTGGAGAGAAACAAATATCCTTCAACAGAACTATAAGACGATCCAAAAAGTGGTAGTGGCCATTATTTACCCAAATATTAGACATTACTGTAATTATTAAATATGATTTAAACGAAACAACTCCTCAGCGGGCAAATACCCCAACCTGCACTGGATTACACCTTCAAATCATGATAGATCGATAGTCAATATGTCAATTCCTAACCAGACATAGACCGGTTTCGGACTTATTAGTTCTCCTCAGTATGCCATAGGTTATGGAACAGACAAATGATAGTGGCCAACCTGCTAGTCATATACTGACTAAGAAAAATGAAGTAGTGGTGAGAGGTATGTGAAACTTCTCATATGGTCCAAATGCTACTATCCGACCGACATCATAGATAGATGTCTATGTCTGGTTAGGAATTGACAAATGATATTGGCTACCGATCTATCATGAGATGAAGGTATAATCCAATGCAGGTTGGGGTATTTGACCGTTGAGTAGTTGTTTCGTTCAAGTCATATTTAATAACAGTAGTTTAGTCCACCTGGGCTAGAAGTCGCCGCTCTCGGTACTTGCTTCGCAAGTCGCTATCCGCCACAGAGACATCTATGATGTCGGTCGGATAGTAGCATTTGGACCATATGAAAAGTTTCACATACCTCTCACCATTACTGTAATTGTTTGGAGAATTTTTCAAATAATATGAAAATGTTTCTTTACTGGGTATATGAAGAAAAATTGTTATGGCATATCTTTTTAAAACTACCCTAAGAGGCAACGGCAACAAAAATGTTGGGAGATCAAGTCAGTTTGGATGTTTAATTTGATGAAATCAATCATTTGATTATGCATATATCAATATCAATTATTGAAAGATGATCTGCTGAATGCGTAATAAATCTAAAAGAATACATACCGGTATACACAGCTCCAATTATCGTAATTCCCTGTTAATGGTTATGTGCTGTTAGGATGTATGTAAGTTAAATTATAAAAAAAATATATATTTTTTGTTTTCTCATTGCAGAGTTACGGTGGGTAATGGATTAATAATGTAATCATATCAACTGATGGTTTTATAGTGATCATCCCACGCACATTGGTGTTTTCACAAACTCGACCTTCGAATCTGATTCACCTGTCATATTTGGTGTTTTCATGAAGAACTCTCTTTGAGTAGGTTTTGGAAATAAATCAAACGTAACGCATGCATGCCACTTTGACAATCAAACCGCTTCAAATCCAAAATGAGTACATTTGGAAGAGATTTGGTTGAATTTATCGAGAAAAAAATAAGAAGCAATGTACCGAAGCACAGAAAAAAGTCCTAGTAGTTCAACTGGAAGCAGCTTGTGAAAATAAAATGATGTTTGAATTGGAAGAAATTGTGTACATAAAAACTGTTAATTTTGTTTATGAAATGATCTAATAAATTAAGACTGGTTGGTGGCTTGATTTTTTTTTAATTCCGTCTTTTAGTGAAAACTCAATCGTGAAGTTAGACAACACCATTCGTCCTACGGACTCGTGGTGTTGTCGTGAAGCAACACGATTTCTTTTCTCAATAAATTAACAGAATTGTCGCAAAAATTCAACTATCTTGGCATTAGTATTGAAAAAAATTGTAGGTTTTCTTGCAACATGAGTTTAAGACAGCGTTTTTATCAAGCGACTAAAATGAATCTATAAATAGTTCTTAAACTAGTGCTATTTAGTAAAACGGCATTAAATAAAAAATACTTAATTTCAATCTAACGAAAAAGTGTACATTTGACTGTAATTTCACGTACTAAATCTACATGTGATTTAAATTAATGAAATAATTGTTTTCATTTTTATTTATCATGAATAGAAAAAGTTTAAGAGCGATTTACAGATTTATGTTAGCCACCTGTGAAAACGGCGCCTATAAAAGTCGCTCTGCTAGGTAATATGCTATATGCTGCACAATATTACTGTAAAACGAGGTGTACGGACATAGCATTAACATTTTCGATATGCAGTATTCTACTTTTATGGCCCTTTTTTCAAAAGTTTACAATTTCCAACTTCAGCTTTCACGGATTCGGTAACTGGTGCTATGAATATCTCTGGAAATAACTGTTCCCTGCAATACTAGCACTTGCTAGTTATTTAGATGTTTATCGATTAACTTATTGTAAGTGATTCTTGAACATTTCATGGTTATTGTAAATTAATCGCTTATCAGATAGTCGTTGCATCAGCTGTTGATAGAATTTATTCTTCTTTCATTCCACTCTGAATTTATTCTCAAATTCTCTTAAATTAACTTATTGAAAAAGCAGTTTCCAATATTCATGTTTAGTATGAAAATTTTCATTAAAGCGTCTGCTGATAAGAATACTAAAAAAACAGTATGTAACATTGATTTTACGTAGCGTCTGAAACTTTATGAAATTTGAAAGAATGCAATAAGAGGAAACATATTGAAGAGGGTACGCTTCTATGGTTACTTAATAAAAATGAAAATATAAACACTACTTTTTATCAAACACAAAGCACAAGAATACATTTCTCTACGATCATTATTAAAAGTAGATATTTTAACGTTAGTTTATTGAACTAAAAATTGCATATTATGGGAAGCAAGTTAAAAGTAGTTACTTTTAACACTATAGAGTTCAAAGTAGTTACTTTGAACACTAGTGTTAAAAGTAAAAATATTCAATTGTTCAATCAGTTATTGACCCTGACAAGTGTCACATTTATGTGCTTTCTTTTAATAGATAGAGAGATAGATATTTACTTTCCCATAATTCTGGTACATTTTTGTACATATGGTAAGTCATAGTATTACTAAGTACATTAATGAATAAAATATAAAAATATATAATACCTACATAAACACATATACACAGCATCGGCATACAAACGGATATTTATACAGTGTGGAAATTAAGTAACGCATAAATTCAGTAATTCCGTTGATATTAATTTTTTGGAAAAAATCTCGAAGGGGTATAGCGATTTTAACTTCAGTAAATATTTTCAGTCTATTTTCAGTTTCTTATGTCATTTATTTTTTAAATTATGACGTCATCGACTTTTATTTTTAAATGACAAGCTATATTTTTTATTATTGATTTTGGTAGTAGTTTTTATTCCGGTTCTGACCCTATAAAATTTTCGATATGTTATATTTGAAAAAAATCGAGAAAAACAGTCTTAAAGTTCAAATAACAAAAATTTATTAAATTGGGAAAATTTATCTAGTTGCCTAAGTTTGACGGAAAGTTATCGACGGCATATTCGTTTTTATTTTGAAATTATACAAATAGTTGAAAAATCGAACTAATGTGATACACCGGCAACTAGATAAATTTTCCCAATTTAATGAATTTGTTATTTGAACTTTGTAACGCATAAATTTAGCGATTTTAACTTCAGTAAATATTTTCAGTCTATTTTCAGTTTTTTATATCATTTATTTTTTTAAATTATGACGTCATCGACTTTTTTTAAACGATAACCTATATTTTTTTATTATTGATTTTGGTAGTAGCTTTCATTCCGGTTCCGACCGTATAAAATTTTCAATATGTTATTATTTGAAAAAAATCGAGAAAAACAGTTTTAAAGTTCAAATAACAAAAATTCATTAAATTGGGAAAATTTATCTAGTTGCCGGTGTATCACATTAGTTCGATTTTTCAACTATTTGTATAATTTCAAAATAAAAACGAATGTGTCGTCGATAACTTTCCGTCAAACTTAGGCAACTAGATAAATTTTCCCAATTTAATGAATTTTTGTTATTTGAACTTTGACTGTTTTTCTCGATTTTTTTTCAAATATAACATATTGAAAATTTTATACGGTCAGAACCGGAATAAAAACTACTACCAAAATCAATAATAAAAAATATAGGTTGTCATTTAAAAAAAAAGTCGATGAAGTCATAACTTAAAAAATAAATGACAAGAAACTGAAAATAGACTGAAAATATTTGATGAAAATCGCTATACCCCTTCGAGATTTTTTCCAAAAAAATTAATATCAACGGAATTACTGAATTTATGCGTTACTTAATTTCCACACTGTATATAAAAATACAAATAAAAATAAAAGACAAAGTAAAATATAAGGGGTATATTTCTAATCATGTAGATACAAACTCTTGTACAGAGTAGAACGCCGTCTTCAGGATAAATGATTTTGTTTGCTTTTTAAAGCTAGAGAATTTTTTATATCTTTTAAATATTGAGGCAAGGTATCAAACATTTTTATAAAGTTGTAGTCAGGGGGATCTTTTATTCACACTTGTCATGTGAGTCGTTACCAATAATTTGTTACCATGTCTTGTTTTGTAACTATGGCAGTGTCAAACTTTTTCGATTGTTTTATTTTTAAAAACATATCACACACATTTACACAAAAAAATTGAAGGTACCGTTAATGCATGTTCACTTTTATAATAGTCCCTGCAACTAGTTATAAATTAACCTAATTAATCTTTTTTGGGAAATCAATAATCTGCTTACGCCACTACCTACTCCCCAAGATACTTACTATATTGTTTACCATTTTACTATAAGCTAAAGAGTAATATATAATTAACAATTCATTTGCAATATTGCATAAAATTCAGAATTTAGTTTGGCACAGACAATATCAATATGGTTGTTCCACCTTAATCGACAATCTAAATGTATTCCTAAAAATTTTGTGGTTGCAGATAGTTTAATTTTATTTTCTATATCAAAAATTCTAGGTAGTGGTTTTTGAATATAAAAAATTTAAATAAACTATCTTGCTTCCATTTAAAATTAATCTATTGTGTTGTGACCATGCATTCAATTCATCGCATATGCGATTTACTTTTATACTTAGTTCCTGTGGTGTAACCGATGATACAGATATTGAGGCATCATCTGCAAACATAGTAACCTGACCAGTTGAAGAATGTTGCGGGAGATCATTTATATATACAGGGTGTCCATCTAGTGCGTGTTTGTTCCATAACTCTGTAACCGTTACAGATAGGAAAAAAATTGACCACAAAAGTTCCTCAGGATTCATCATTGCATACTCTAAAAATAGTTTTAGTCATATAGGGTATTTCGTTTCGGTTGTGTAGTAATCAACTTTCTTAAGTTAAATGGAACACTCTTTATGTTATTGTATATTTGATTAGTGGACGTCAAGAGGTTTCTAGTAAACTACCATAATATGTATTTTCTTTGACTAGTTCTGGAATTATTTGAAATTATGTAGAAATTTTCACGTATGGACACCAATATTTTCAAATGTTTCGATACGGTAATGAATACCAATAGAAAAGGACTATCAAACTATATATCCCGTTTTAGATTTTTCTACAGGATGTCCATAATTTTGTGTCGAACTTGAGAATTTAAAAACTTCAATAACTTCATTATTTCAAATAGAACACACTGTATGTTATTTCATATTAGATTAGAGAATTTTAAGAGCTTTCTGATGACCTACTATGCTTCATGTTTATTTTCAAAAGTTTTAAGAATATGGTCATTTAGTCAAAATTTTAGGAAATAAGAAATAAAATACATTTTATTCAAATTATGACCAACAAATAAAGAGATTAATATTTTGACTCTTTTAAACTATTTTATAAAGTAATTTGTTCATTGATAAACAATAAATGAGCAACTTTCTTTTCATTCATAAAATAAAAGAAATAAAAAATAAACATGCCAAATTTGATGTAGTTAGACATGAGGAAATAGCAAAAAACAGAAATAGCAAAATAAACTTAAAAAAATATATATTTTTAAAATTTTTATTAAATTATTAATGAAGAAAATAACAAATCTAAGATATTTTCATGTTCATTCGCTCAATATTTAAAAATTACAAGTTTAATTTCAAGTAAGCCGTGAAAACAAAAGATAAGAGATTGTCAGAAGTCATAATTGATTGTAACAATTGTGAAAATTATTACTAGTTGTGGTTTTGTGCGTTTAATATAACAGGAATATTTATTAAAAAAAAAAAAAAAATTTCCCAATAATGAATTGGTTGATATGCTTTACATGTTGGGAGAATGCAATAAAAATTCTTTATTAGCATCTAGAATGTACGCTGCTACATAGACACCCACAACTGAGTGCTTTTAAAGGACTGAAAACTAGATTTCAAGCAACATTAAGTATTAAACATAAAAAGTATTCAAGAACTCATGAGGTTAGTGGAGAGGAAAATCAGTTTGCAATTTGCACTTCTATTGCAGAAAACCCTAACGTAAGTGTGAGGCAGCTCAGTAACCAACTAAATATTTAAAAGAGTTTGATAAATATAAGGTAGTAAAGAAAAAATAAGTTCCTGATGATAACAAAAAATTTCGAAACTGTCTACAAATAGTGATTCACGCAAGACCATAGCCAGGTGGGTGCTGGGCACCTCCGTAACATGTATATTGGAGAGACAGAAAACATATTTAGAAATAGAATAGGAAAACATGAAAAAGTTTTGTTAATAGAAAAATGAGATTTAACATAGGTACGCGAATCAATTGAAGAAAATAGTTATTTTAATGAAATAATGAAATTTTACATACGCAAAAATAAAGGGTTGAAATTATCATTTACATGCAGTACGCTTTGTATAAGTCAACGGATAAATGAGTAGTCAATGAGGATATCCATGTGCCATCAAAGAATGGTAAGGAACATTGCTTTGAAAACATTTTGAAAAAAAAAATTCATTTCAGGCCAAAAAATCGGGAACAATCTGTAATAATTATTCTAATTGTAAAATTTTGCAATTATAATTAATTGTAAACCCCTAGATTTTGGTCGGACCTCCTATATATCTAGCTTGGCTACGAGCCTGAAGATATTATAAAGTATCCCTTAAGAAGCATAAAGTGCAACATACAAACTATTTCGCCCGATATATTCCTTGCCACAAATAGACAAATAGACAAATAGATTCCTTCCCTGAACGTAAAACAATTTTCCTTTAAAGTTGTATTGACTTATTTAGGATACATTATATTACTACCAACATGTTCACTTTTCATCGATTATTTCATGGTGCTTTAAACATCCTTAAAATTAAAATTTTCATCCATTATTTAGATTATAAAGACTCGATTTACATTTTAAACGATTATGAGGTTTATACAGATTTGCCACCCCAGCTATAATTTATAATTTATACTAATTGGTTGTACAATAATTGAGCAGGACGGCGCAATACCCTCGAAGTCTCCAAAGGCAAAAATATTTTGCAGGTATCTCACTCGCATGGTGCACTAAGAACTAGGAAAGAAAAGGAAAGTACTTTTTTACGATTTTCTCATTATCACGAAAACCCTGAAGGGCTATTTTGAGCTTAAAGGAAATATTTTTCTCTAGGGGACGTCTACCTTATCTTATTTAAGGTCCTTTAATGCGTTAAACTCAAACAGAATATTACATTTTTAAGGAAAACCTGACTAAACGCAAGTAAATTGCTATCATCCTTCCATAATAGGTGACTGAGTTTGTAGTTCATTTCAGAGTTTCAAAGAATGTGATCATGACGTGTTGGAGAATAATTTATCTTTTGTAGAATCTTCTTATGAATCTGCTCGTGACAAGTATAAGAGCCACGTGAGTTTTAATAAACAATATTTAAAAAACAATATTCCTTCTAGTTGAATAACCCCGTTCTTTTGTTCAGCGCCGATTATTTTTTATTTTGCGAAAAATTGATTTATTACATCCGGGAATATATCAGCTTTTCTATATAAAGTGGCGGCAGACTAATTGGAAAAACTACATTTTTTAAGCGGCAAACTAATAATTGGAAACGTAATATTAATATTATAAATTTTCTAACTATAAACAAATTTTCTATAAATCTAATGATTAATACTTAGTTAAATACCCGGCTACAATGACTTTTAAACATCTTCTAGGGATAGGTTCTAATAAATGTTTACACGTCTCTACTGGAATATCTGCCCATACTTGCCTCATGCCGTCAAATAATTCGTCTATATTTTGAATAGTTTTCGACCCTACTTGATTTTTAACTATCATCCAGAGATTTTCTGTGGGGTTAAGATCTGGGCTACCAGAAGGCTACTGTAAAACTTCCATATGATTGTCTTGAAGCTAGGCAGTTACTCTCCTAGCAGAATGCTTAAAATCATTGTCAAGCTGGAATTTCCAAAATATCGATAAATGTATTCATATGAATCATACTGATCCACGGTACTATTTATTTTATAAAATGTGGGTCAACACCATTCCAAGAAAAGTAGTCCCATACCATGATAGAGCCACTTCCAAATTTTACGGTTTTTATCGTAAAGCGATTATCAAACTCTTTATTTCCCGTCAGATAAAAATAAATAAAAAATAAACACTAATAATAGTAACATCGAAATAGTACTTGAATTTTCTTATATAATATCATTTACCTTGCGATGAATATAATCAAGCACACTCAGCGAAAAAATTGTTTAATTTAAAAAATTTAATTATCTAAAATAAATTAAAGTATCATACATCCATAACCAAATATATATTTAGGAATAAATAAATATTTACTTTGATTTATTAACATAAATGTTGTTTTTAGGCAACAAAATGTCTTTTTACTTAACAAATGATTTTGTTGTACGAAGGGAAATATATGAGGATATCTATTTAATTGCACTGCGTTTGCGTTTAGAAAAGATTCATTTATATAAAAAATTATGTATGAAATTAAATAAATTAGAAAATGATTTACTTGCAATACGGCTTTTGCTTAAATCATATTAAAATTAAAATTCCAGTTCCTCGATGGGACTGAATCCGAAATCCTGTGGTGAGAGGCAAGTGTCCTTAACAATACCGTCTTCGAATAATGGGGTATTTTCATTGCTCTGAAATGAAAATGGAAATATTTTGAAAACATATTTTTTTTTTTCAGTATTTTTGGTGCGGAAAATATATATTATATAGCATTATAAAATAGTTATTTTAATTTCAATTAACATTTTGCATAATTACCTTACGAAGCGCTGAAAATGATATGAAACGAAAGTGGCCTAACTTCGAATATATATTCACGGATGGTTCCAAAATAAATGGGGAAACAGGATGTGCATTCTACCACGTTAATACCAAGATATCAAAAAAATTTAAATTACCAAATATAGCAACAATATGCACCGCAGAACTTTTCGCAATTAAAGAAGCCATGGAATACGCCAACAAACAAGAAAAAACTAAATTTGTGATTTTTACAGATAGCAAGAGCTCTGTAATCAAGTTAAGTGACATCAAGGCTTTAAGCAATATCAACAACTTACTAGCAGATATAATTAACTTATACACCATAATAGTTTCCAACCAAAAACAACTAGAAATAGTGTGGATAAAAGGCCACTCGGGTATAAAATATAATGAAATAGCAGATCAACTTGCAAAATCATCAATAACGTCAGGGACCCTTATAAACTGTAAAATCATACCACAATCAGATCTAAAGAGCATTTATAAAAACTGCCTACTAAAATCCTGGCAAATTAAGTACGAACATGCATCAACAGGACTTAATTTTAAACAAATTCACCCATTAACGACAAAACGAAATTGGTTCCAGACAGACGCCGTCTCTAACCGCCCATTTATAAAAACCTTAACCAGAATCAGATCCAACCACGCACTGTATCCAAAGTACAAACATAAAATGGGTCTTTTGGAAACACCGAATTGTGACTGTGGGGGAATTGGAGATCTCCAACATATTATTTTAAAATGTCCGCGACACAACCAAAGTAGAGAAGTACTATATCAAGATTTAACAGAAAACAACGTACGTTTTCCAGTCAACTTAAATTCATTACTTGCATCCAATAATAAGAACATATACATTTGTTTGTACAATTTCATAAAGAGATCCAGAATAGAAATTTGACGATAGATTATAATTTTAGATAATATGTAAATATAGGGTAGATATTAAGTATACCATTGTAAAACGTATAATTGTATGCCACATTGTTAAATATTTAAAAAAAAAATAAAAATAAAATAAAAACAAATAGAAACAAAAAAAAATAATAAAAAAAATAAAAAAAGAAATTAAAAAAAATTACATAAAAAACCCATATAGTAAAAAAGCAGTAATACATTAATAACACTAATAATTATAACAAAAAATAAAATATATAAATGAAAACAAGGGTAAATAAATGAATAAATAAAGAAAATTGTTAATATGATCAAGAAAATTAAGTTATAATTTTTTTTTTGTATGTTATATTTGATAAAATAACTGTTTGATGAAATATTATTTAGCGCCACAAAGGTGCCATGTTACGGTTACTTGACTGATAGATCAACGGTTTGGAATACGGTAGCCAATCGAATAATAATAATGAAATTGTAATCATCACACACAACTGACTGGCTTATTGGTACTACCAAAGCCACACCCCCCTATCCACACACACACACACACACACCTTACGAAGCGCAATCTAGGAAAACCACCAAAAATTTGTTGGACCACTGCTAAGATGGTAATTCTATTATTCTGTTGTGGTTTCCATTTTAGCATTTCTGTTTGCTTATTTGTTTTAAAACTGTCTAAAACCACACAAATCTGGAAAAAAATATGTAAAAGGTAGATCAAATAATTTATCTGCTATATTTTTACAATAATAAACAAACCAATAATGAGGTTTCAGTTGAATATCAAATCTAGTACAATACCAATATACCTAGAAGAGATATACCACGCAAGGGAGACGCCCGACAGGCGCAATATAGGAGGTCGCCATTTTAATGCACTGCGCGCACACGAAGATAAATGTATGAAATAGCGCAACACAACATACACAACTACAACGGTGGTTAGCGGCATTCTAGAATGAGGTATAATACAACCACATAATAATAATTTATATATATCATACTCATTAATTGTAGCTAAAATACATTGAGTGATCATCACTGTCAAGTATGCGAGTAAACAGTACATTCCAAGGCCGCAACAGCTCGGTGGAGTAGTTGGCTAGGGCATACGATGGCAAGTATGACTAGATAATCTCTTCATCGTCCTGTGGGTTTGAATCCCGCTACTGGCACTGGTAGTGTCGGTGGAAATGGTTATGTGCGGATTTTTTCATAAGTGTTACCCTCGTCTGTGCAGATTCGGCTTTGGATTCGGGGGTTGTCTAATTCTGTAGTGTTTATGTTTATATTTATGTACAGGGTGGGCAAATTTTGTTTTTGTATAGGGTAACTCGGTAACTGTAAGAGATACAAAAAATGGAACACACATTCTTGATCCCTTTTTTTAAGTCAAATTTACTGGCGAAAACAAAAATTTTCTTTCATCTTTTGTTTTCGAGTTATAAACAGAAATTGGATTTTTCGCCTTTTAGACACATGTCAATATCTCGGTTGTTTGTAAAGTTATGAAAAAACAACTTTCACATTCTTGAGGCACTTTTTTCTAAATAAAAAAAGGTGCAATTTCGTGTTATGGCATAAAGTTGTATTTTTTTTAAATGGGAATCATAGTTGGCTATGGCTTAGTTAAAAATGAAATTTTTTTCTCTTTCAAACTATACAGGGTGATCCACCACAAGTGTGCCAAACTTCAGAGGCTGGTAATTTATCAAAAAATAAATGGACTTTCATTAATAAACATATGTCCTAAAACGCATAATAAGAGAGCTACAACCCCTTAAACGGGGTTGATGAATACCAATTTTTCGATTATAAGTCCAATATGGTGGTGATTAAAAAAATAAAATTTTCATACATTACGGCCCCGATGTAGGCGCATAAAATTACAAATTTCCTAATTAACAGCTTGCCTTATTGAGGTAGTTTTGAGGGGGTGAGGGGTAGTTTTTTACCCCAAACTTTTTTTGACGACACTTCCGAAGCAAAACTTTTAAATAACATTATTTCCCATGTAATGACTCAGAAAAAAGTATTTTCAAAATTTCTGTCACACCAGCCGTTTTTGAATAATTTGCGTTGAACGGCAATAAGGCTTTTCATATGAAATATGCAAAACTTAATTCGCTCAATCTTCAAATCTAGTGGCTTGAAGTCACCTATGTTTAAAAACAATTTACATTTCTGATTTGTAGTATTATGTCATTTACATTGCTTAAGTGTCATTTCTGATTCTAAATTATTTAAAAATAAAGAATAATAACAATGAATCAGTTTACTACCTATGAATATGCAGACATTGTTTTTATTTACGGTTTTTGTGATGGAAACACCAGATTGGCTAGAAATGAGTATCACCGGCGATTTCCGAATAGAATAATTCCATCACGAGCAGTATTTAGTCGCACATTTCAACGATTTCGGGAAACTGGATCTTCATCTCACAATCGTAGAGGGGCCCCTCGAGAGGTAAACATGGCATTAATAACCATCATAATAAGCATTTGTGGTCCTTGAAAAATCCACACGCCAAGAGGCAGGCAAGATTTCAACGTCGATTCAGCATTAATGTTTGGGCAGGTATACTGAATAATCGACTAGCAGGTATGCATTTTTTAAATAATAGGATGAATGCACAATATTATTTAAATTTTCTTGAAACCTCTCTAACGGAACATCTAGACGATTTGCCACTAAACATTATACAGAAAGTATGGTTTCAACATGATGGAGCGCCTCCTCATAATGAAAGACATGTGACTGAATGGTTGAATCGGAATTTTGGAAATAACTGGATTGGTAACCGTGGTCCTGTTTTATGGCCTCCTCGCTCTCCCGATCTCAATCCTTTGGATTTTTATTTCTGGGGGCATATGAAGCAGTTAGTTTATTTTGAGGAAATAAATAATATTCAGCACTTGACGGAAAGGATCAATAATAGTTTAGCTTATATCATAAACAATGGTGACATGGCTGAAATTAATAATTCAATTATTCGTCGTTGTCAGGCGTGTATTCGTCCTCAAGGAGGTTATTTTGAACAGTTACTCTTTTAGCTATTAAGTACGATATTTCTGTGTTGTACATTGATTTTTAATTTTGTAATAAAAATGTTGTTTATTTCACATGAAAAACCTTATTGCCGTTCAACGCAAATTATTCAAAAACGGCTGGTGTGACAGAAATTTTGAAAATACTTTTTTCTGAGTCATGGCATGGGAAATAATGTTATTTAAAAGTTTTGCTTCGAAAGTGACGTCAAAAAAAGTTTGGGGTAAAACACAACCCCCCACCCCCTCAAAACTACCTCAATAAGGCAAGCTGTTAATTAGGAAATTTGTAATTTTATGCGCCTACATCGGGGCCGTAATGTATGAAAATTTCATTTTTTTAATCACCACCATATTGGACTTATAATCGAAAAATTGGTATTCATCAACCCCGTTTAAGGGGTTGTAGCTCTCTTATTATGCGTTTTAGGACATATGTTTATTAATGAAAGTCCATTTATTTTTTGATAAATTACCAGCCTCTGAAGTTTGGCACACTCGTGGTAGATCACCCTGTATATCATATGAGGGGTCGCTTTTGATGTGTAAGTATTTAATAGCGAAAATAATCTTTTAGCAAATTACTTTTCGCGTTTTTTTTATATTTATTCCAAGTAGGAGTGTAGTATTTATCCATTTGTCAATAAATTGCATATTAATAATTTTGTTTCCGTCATAATTACACCCCATTTAATCGTCAAAGCGAAGATGTCTTACGAAAATTACGAGAAATATGATATGCTAGAATGCTTTATTCAAAGTAATAACAATAATTGTGATATTGCATCTAGAATATACTTCAATCGCTATTCAGAAAGAAGACAAACTAATAAAGCCTTTTTAAGAGGTTAAAAGAAAATCTGATTAATTGTGGGTCCTTCAACAAGCCAATTTTAGCCTAATTTTATAATACATTACAATTACAAAATGAAAATTCAAATTAAAGTAAATGTTCAAACTGATGTTCGTTATGTTTGATACATAAATTACACCTCTTCATAACACTCTGAACTGCATTATAAATATGAAGATTTGAAATGGAATTCACACAGTCTATAACATTTTTTCTGACTTCATTTATGTCGATACTGGTTTTTCTTGTACAATGTGGCCCCAAAAGAAAAAATCCAGTGGCGCTAAGTCAGGTGATCATGGTGGCCACCTTACTGGTCCATTCCTTCCCATCGAGTTATTTCCAAAATTGGTATTTAATAATTCTGAAACGGTCCTGATATTATAAGGTGGTGCACCATACGGTTGGAAGAACTGATTTCATGCCTTAATTAAAGGTAGACTGTCATAAATTCCTCAATAATTTTCTGGTTTAATATTTCGTAGTACCATTGACCATTAAGATTTTCTTGATATATGTGATATGTTAAAACACGATTGCCACGTAGAGCACACCAAACCGTAAAACCAAAGCGTCCCTGAGATCGCACGTCAACGGTACGGTGAGGGTTCATATTAGACCAATAATGCTCATTATGCCTGTTGAAAATTCCTGCACTGCTAATGTAGGCTTCATATGTCCAAACTATATTCCTAAAGAAGAATGGATCTTCTTGACTTCTTTGACGATACCATATGCAAAACTTCAATCGTCGCTGAAAATCAGTTGTTTGCAGGTGTTTTCTTATTGTATAGGGTCTTCAAAATTCCCAAAGCTCGACGTCTTGAAATCCCAGAATCAGCTTCAATTTGACGACTTGAAATTGAAGGATTTGCAAGCGCCATTCCAATTATAGTTATAGAAGTTTCGTCAGCATCTTCAATGTTGTAATTTTTTGGTCTAGGCCTGTTGAAAGACCCACAATTAATAAGATTTTCTTTTAATCTCTTCAAAATAGTTTTATAAGGTTGTCTTCTTTCTGGATAGCGATTGAAATATATTTCGGATGCAATATCATAATTGTTATTACTTTGAATAAAGCATTCTAGCATACCATATTTCTCGTAATTTTCGTAAGACATCTTCACTTTTACGATTAAATGGGGTATAATTATGACGGAAACAAAATTTTAATATGCAGTTTACTCACAGACGGATAAACACTGTCATAGCTGACACACGTCTACCAAATATAAAAAAATTCGAAAAATAATATACTAATGATTATTTTCGCTATTAAATACTCACACATCAAAAGCGATGCCACATATGATATATAATTTGAAAGAGAAAAAAAATTCCCTTTTAACCAAACCATAGCCAGCTATAGTTCCCATTTAAAAAAATAAATCTGTATGCCATTACTTGAAATAGCACCTTTTTTTAAATTTTCTCGACGCCACTGTATTATACAGAAAAAAGTGCCTCAGGAATGTAAAAGTTGTTTTCTCATAACTTTACAAACAACCAAGATATTGACAGGTGTTTAAAACTCGAAAAATCGAACTTTTGTTTATGACTCGAAGACAAAAGACGATTGCAAATGTTTGTTTTCGCCAGCGAATTTGTCTCAAAAAAAAGAGAACGAGAATGTGTCTTCCATTTTGTTGTATCTCTTACAGTTACCTAGTTACCCTATACAAACATCGAAATTTGCCCACCCTGTACATATCGTATTGCACATAGATATACAACATGGTGAAAAATGGATGTTTTGTAGAAGCACAATTTTCGTTTCCTATTGTTGTAATTACAGTTACAGCTATTACACAAAATTGTGAAAATAAATTTTAACGACCCGTCCAATTTTCATTTGCTTACTTAGAAGGAAAATAATTTTCCTTTATGTACTAAAGAATGAAAACATAAGGTTATTATAAACATGCAATTAAAACACCAATTTTCACAGTCATTAAAGTGAACTCGTAGAATATTATAATTAATATTCTGAAAGGAAGTTTGTCTCTTTTAATTATTATTATGTATCTGTTGTATTAAAATATGATACCTTCAATATTTAAATTACCAAGGAAATAATTATTTTCAATTACTTTAATGCGAATTTAATTAAAACCGAGTTTTATTTTAATAACTTTATTATTAGTTTAATTTATGAAGAGAAGTAAATCGGGCTATTATAAACAAAAGATGTGTTCATTTAATTATAATTCTACGAATCGAAGATACGTTAATTAAATACGTCGTAGCAATCATACCATTTACTTTTATCAGATATACCTAAAAGATATACAGATACAAGAATATGTTTTGGTCGATTTCTTTCGTTCTTAAAACTTTCCACCACACTCTTTTTGACATTAACATTAACAATAATTAATGTCTAGAGACTACACAAGTAGCAATTTCTCGAAATCAGCTCGTGTGCGAATATCAATATTCTCATGTGCAAAAATGATGTACAGGGTTATTCATTATTTATTTATTTATTTATTTATTTAATCACTTAAGCTGTTATAAAACAGATGTGAACGTCATCATGATACAATAATAAATATCATATAAAAGGAATAAAAGTTAAAATTGTATAAAGTCGTATAAAAACAGTATAAAACATTGCAATAAAATATAGGACAAAAAACTACAGATTAAAATTCATTGAATGAGTAAACACATTTTTCAATTAAAAACTTTTTTAAGACTAGATTTGAATTTATTAAAGTTGTCGATGCTTCTAATTGCAAGTGGCAGTTTATTATAAAAGATAATACCAGAATAATGAGGAGACTTTTCCAAGAAAGTCGTATTGTGATGCGGCATGGAAAGTAGGTCATCATGGCGAGTATTGTAGTTATGATAACTGGCATTAGTTTTGAATCGATTAATATATTTTAACATATTTCAACAATGAAAAAATATAGATAGAAGGCACTGATAAAATTTTGTGATTTTTAAAAGAGTACTTACAGGAGGTTGTAAAATTTAGATTAAAAATCAATCTTATAATACGTTTTTGGCAAACAAAGACCCGTTGTAAATTACTGGCTCGTCCCCAAACTATAATATTGTTACGTGTTTGCTATCCACACAAACACCTCTATTCGTAGATTCGTTGATTGAAAGTCCAGGTAACACTTACTCACTGCTTTATTTACTAATTAACAATTAACAACAATAGATTAATTACTGTCTTAACTATAATTACACTTGAACACTTATAAGTCTCTTTCTTATCTCTTCTTTACTCGTTCACGTTCAACTTAAGATTAAATCTCGGCCCACCGTGCGTCTTATTTATACATCCATTCTCCCGGTCTAGAGCACTCCAGAATATTCCCGGCCGTTCGTGTACAATTCCAGCCTAATCTAACCAGTCTGCACAGTCCAGTGGCGTAACACTGCCCCCTCCTTAAGCCTGAACGTCCCGATCAGGCAATTCATTATTCCCTGCGTACTTGGCTAGTCTCTCTATATGCACCACCTTCATCTTAGATTTTGGATTTTGCTGAATTCTATATACAACGTCGTTTAATCTAGTGACGACAGTGTAAGGTCCTTCCCAAGGGTGGTGAAGTTCCGGGGACCTGCCTTTCTTTCGTTGTGGGTTATATAAACCAACTCTCCCACCTGGTACCCTCCTGAATTAGCCTTAAGATCATAACGAGCCTTCATACGGTCGCTTGCTATGACAATTCGCTCAAAAGGAGCCCTGGCGTTATATTGCTTATTTCTTATTTGTGGCCCCATTCTTGCCGCGCAAACTTCACATTGACGGCACCAAGGCTCCACATCTTGACGACTGTTTACCCAGTAGAAACGTTGTCTTACTTTTGTCAGGGTTTTGTTGACGCCAAAATGTCCGCCAGACGTTTCATTATGCACTTGCTGAAGTACATCTGCTACGTGACACCTGGGGATTAACAATTTCAAAGTAACTTTCCTCCCATCTGGACTTTCCCACGCTCTCTTCAGCAGTCCATCCTCTATTATAAGGGAATCCCATTGTGCCCATAAAGCCTTCAGCCCCACTGATTTATTTGAAATGTCCTTCCAATCGGGCCGAGTTTCTCTTTCTTTCCATTGCAGAATAGGACCTGTTTCCTTATCGTTTAACTGCGCTTCCCTTAACGACTCTTTTGTCCAATAATCCGGAACATCAATCTTAACGGTCTTCATTATTTGTACATTTTGTTGTTCTTCCTTACGGTGGCAAGGCTTGCAGTCTTTCTCACACGGTCTTTTGGAAAGGCCATCTGCTATATTCCGCGAAGTAGCAGCTCGCCAGTTTTCCTGTGGCTTCTCCATTACTGTGACCCTCTCAGGGATGCGCTGACGACAGTTACTCTGAATATGGCCCACTCTGCCACACTTATAACAACGCATACGTCCTCCACTCTGTCTCCCACTACTTTGCTGTTGGGTTTGTCTCGGATCTTGAATGTTGAGCTAATGACAGTTCCTCTTAATATGGCCCAATTTGCCACACCTATAACAACGGATGCCTCCATTCGGCCTCCCACTACTGTGTTGCTGGTCTTGTCTCTGCTGGGAGTTCGATTTTGTCAGTAGTTGGGTCAACATCTTGTGTAGATCAGATATCAGGTTTTGTGTTGTGTTGTCTGGCTTGTCTTCCTCCACACTCACAGCTCGTACTCTCTGATTTGATTGTGTGGTATTCTCATAGGCAGCCTCAATTTCCAGTGCATGTACTAAAGCCTCACTACAAAGTTTATGCCTGGCCAACTTAAGAATTCGCCTAACTTCCTGGTCCCTTACTCCATCAATAAATGTACCAACTGCTAACTGTTGTTGAAATTCCATTGGTGCATCAGGATAGGCTAGATGGGCTAATCTTTCTACAGCAGCTTCGAACTCCTGGAGGCTTTCTCCACCTCGTTGTCTGCGTGATTTGAGCTGAGCCTGATATACTTGGGCGAGATGTTGGTCGCCATATCTTAATTCTAACGCTGCCTCCAAAATGCTAAAGTTTTGTTGCTGTGCGGCAGGAATTGTTTGGAGCAGGTCTAATGCTTGGCCCCTTAGTGCTAATATCAATGCTGTTGCTTTTTCCTCATCGTTCCAGTTGTTTGAACGTGCAGCTGCCTCAAATTGTCTCTTATAAGTTGACCATGAACTTTGACCGTCGAAGGAAGGTGGTTGTAACCTAGTACCAGATGACAGTACTAACTGGCCACTCTTCTCTCTTAATTGTTGCTTGAGTCGGGCTACTTCTCCTCTGACTTCGGTTATTTCCCCTTCAACTTGACTGAATTTTTCTTTAACTTCACTGACCTCTCCTTTAACCTCACTGACCTCTCCTTTAACTTCATTAACTTGTCCTTCGACTTCACAGACTTTCCCTGCGACTTCAGTGACTTTTTCGATAACATCTCCTTTAAATTTTTCAGTGAGGGAGAAAATGGCTGCTTGCTGTTCCTCTAGGCTTCTTTTTATATCTTGGTTTTCCTCCAATCGTCTTATTTCCAAGCCCTCCATCATTTTTCTTAAGTCATCTTTTTCTTCCTGGCGTTTTCTCTCTTGAACTTCCATAATCTTTCTCTGTTCGTCTTTCTCTTCTTGTCGTATTCTCTCTTGTTCTTCTTTTTCTTCTTGTCGTCTTCTCTCTTGTTCTTCTTTTTCTTCTTGTCGTCTTCTCTCTTGTTCTTCTTTTTCTTCCTGTCGTCTTCTCTCTTGATCTTCCATAATCTTTCTTAATTCTTCCTGGCGTTCTCTTTTCTGTTCTTCCATTTGTTGCACCAATGCTGCAAGTAAGTCTTGTGTTTGTTTCTCCGCCATGCTTCTTGTTGTTGGCATTAACTCACGACACGTAAATCAGTTCAAAATAAAGTTTATTACACTATAAAATCCGTAAAATGTTGATATCACGTCTATTTTAATAATGGATTGTTCCAGAAAAATCTCGAAACAGCACTAGAAAGTCTTATTTAGAGTCTATACTTCTTTTGTGTTGACAAAATTCACTTATCTCCACTAATTGTCCAATGGAATGTTCGAGAATTTTCACGAAATATCACTAATAAGTCTTGTTTTGAGTCTATAACACGTTCCTGTTAACACAGTTTACGTATCTTCTGTGGTTTCCAAATCGAATGTTCTAGAATTGTCACTAAAAGTCACTTATAGTCTTGTTTTTAAGTCTACAACACGTTCCCGTCGACACAATTCACGTATCTCCTGTTGTTTCCAAATAGAATGTTCTAGAATTTTCCCGAATTTGCACTAGTAGTCCTTTTTCTCAGTCTACAACACGTTATTACTAGCGGCACTCGCGTATTTGCAGCTATTTCTAAATCGAATGTTCTAGAAACTTCTCGAAAATCCACTTTAAAGTCACTATTCAGTCCAGAAATAGTCTCCAAACACTGTCCAGTAGTTTAATTCTCCGTGTTACCACTAATTTCTGAGAAGAACACTGTAGAACCTTTTCGAATATTCCAGAAATTTCTCTTCCAATCCACTTCCGACACCAAATTGTTACGTGTTTGCTATCCACACAAACACCTCTATTCGTAGATTCGTTGATTGAAAGTCCAGGTAACACTTACTCACTGCTTTATTTACTAATTAACAATTAACAACAATAGATTAATTACTGTCTTAACTATAATTACACTTGAACACTTATAAGTCTCTTTCTTATCTCTTCTTTACTCGTTCACGTTCAACTTAAGATTAAATCTCGGCCCACCGTGCGTCTTATTTATACATCCATTCTCCCGGTCTAGAGCACTCCAGAATATTCCCGGCCGTTCGTGTACAATTCCAGCCTAATCTAACCAGTCTGCACAGTCCAGTGGCGTAACAATATTATAAGAAATATGACAATATGCCATTGAATAATACAGGTTTAATAATGCAGTGTGGTCTAATGAATCCTTGAGCTTTCGGATGCAATAATATGCTTTGTTAAGTTTTTTTACAAACTTCATCGATTGGAATATCCCAGCTTAGTTTCGAATCTATTAAGACGCCTAAAAATTTAACGCTTTGGCTAAAAGGTATGATAATATCATTAAAATTTAGAGTATTAACAGGTAGAGATTTTCTCTGTGAAAAGTAAACGCACAGTTTTATTAACATTTAAAATTAAATTATTGTTGTTACAATAGTCATCAAATTCCCTCATAACAGCAATAGTTTTAACAAGGAGTTCCGCAGCATTCGGTGCAGAGATTCCAAATGAATTATCATAAGCGAACATAGTAATGTTCCCCTCAGACATGAATGATGGTAATTCATTTACAAATAGTAAAAAAAATCAGTGGCCCTAACACCGAACCCTGCGGAACGCCAAGACTCACTTCATAATCATTTGAAATTATGTTATGAATTTTAACATGGAGCGATCTATCAATTAAATATGACATGATCCACTCAAGAAAGATTCCTCGAATGCCCACCTTAAATAATTTTTCTTTAACAAAAGCCAGATTGAGAGAGTCAAACGCTCTTGATAAGTCAAAGAATAATCCTATGACGAGCTTTCCATTGTCCATTTCATCTAACACAAATTGCAAAAATTGTATTATAGCTGTGTCCGTAGAACGATTTTTCCTGAAACCGTGCTGATGATCGGTTAGTAGATTGAAAGAATTTAAAAATGCCATTATTCGATTAAATGCTATTTTTTCCATTATTTTTGAAATAACGCTTAATAGTGATATGGGTCTATAGTTTTCAGGTTCCAAGGGATCATTTTTTTTTAATATGGGGATAATGGTTGCTATTTTTAATATAGAAGGAAAAACACCCGCCTGGAAGGATGCATTAATCAACATAGTCAATGGCTCTATAATAAATTCACTTGCATACTTGACAAACTTCGTAGACAAGCCATCAGGGCCAAAAGATTGCTTATTTTTTAATTCCGATATTATTTGTCTTATTTCATCGGTAGTAACAGGGTAAATAAAAATGGATCGATCACTTAATTTGCATGAAGTACAAGTACCAGATAGATTAGGACCGAAATGATTTGTAACTTTGTCTACAGCAACTGTAGCAAAATAATTAGCAAAATGATCAGCCACCTCGCGAGGGTTGTCAGTGATCGACCCATTAATATTTAGCTCAACCTTACCCAGAGATGGATTATTATTTTGGAGTTCTGTTCTAACGAGTTTCCACACTTCTTTGGTGGAATTTGGAGCGTTTAAAACTCTGTTGGAAAAATAAGCACGTTTAGCATTGGTTATATGATTATGGTAGCTGCGTTTCCTAAGTTTATAATGAGTGAGATCAGGGCTATTATAATGTTGCATGAGCCAATGTAAATTTTTGAGGTATTCACTTTCGCGTTTTATATCAGATGTAACCTAGTTTTTGGAATCAATAGTACTGTTACGATTTTTAATAGGCTTAGTTTCGAGGGGAAACGAAGCATCTAATTTATCTAACAAAGTATCTAAGAATTGTTTATAGGCCTCGTCGATACTGATTGAGTCCATACTGTATATAAAATTCCAGTTCGTTTTGTGTAAAAGATATTGAAATTTGGCTATACTATCTTCGTTAACAAAATGAGTGCTAAATGTTTGCTTATTGACAGATTTAGGATAGGGCAATATATCTTTAACACACAGTATTTGAGCTGTGTGGTCAGCAATGCATGGATGGCTCATATATATATCAGTCATATTGCTCGGGAGATCTGTGACCATGTAATCAATCGCGGACGTCGATGTCGTCCCATGAATATTACCTGCAACACGTGTAGGTTCATTCAGGTAAGTAGATATGTTAAATGATTCAAAGATATCAGATAATAATTGTTTGTTAAGAGAATTTGAGAGAAAATCAATATTAAGGTCACCACAAAGAATTATATGATCATATTTATTCTTTACAAAGTTTAAGCATTCTTGCATATTTGCCAAAAAGATATTTAAATCACCAGAAGGTGGCCTGTAAATTACAATTAATAAAATTTTGATTTTCAGGCACAAAACTAGGCCACAAAGCTCAATATTCATTTCAGAGTTAAAATTATGTAAAAACGTAACACATTCAGTTTTAGGCTTAAAAGTGTTGTCAACATAAATAGCAACCCCACCATGAAGTCGTACGCTTCTAGAAAAATTAGCCATCAAATTAAAATTTGATAAAGTCAGATACCTGATTTCGTCACTGGTTGCCCAATGCCCTGAGATACATAAAACATTCAAATTCTCCATTTGATTAAAAACATCAACAACGTTTAACTTATTTCTTAACGATTGTACATTTACGTGAGCTATTTTTATGCAAGAGAAAGTGTAAGATTGGTGTAAATTATTTGGCAACATCTGCCTGTGATCTGACAAGAAAGGGATGAATTAGGCCAATTGTCCGACTTAATTAGTTCCTCCACAGTCATTGTGGAACTGCCGACTTTGAAGCATTTCTTGCGACCTTTAGCTTTTAAGTCATAGCATAAAACCGATGTATCGGGCCACTTTAATGAAATGTACTCCTTCATATCCTCTAGAGTGACTGACTGTTTCAGACCTCCTACCCAAATCCAATTTGTGGTGGGGGCAGGTGTAAGAAGGCTACTTGCTGCGCCTGTAACTTTACTGGCGATCATTTTATTGGTATGTTGTTTAACTTTTTTTATATCACTTTTAAGTGGAACCTTAGTGATATTTACATTGTTCTCGCTAACCAGTAAATTGGGATTTAAAATTTTCGAGTTCTTGGATTTCTCACTTGCACCACCAGCAAGTGGATCAACTTGAATAACTGGTTGTCTATCCAAAGGTGTTGCTACCTCGCTATGAGTAGATGTTTCTTTTTCAGATATTTTGCGAGATCTTAGGGCATAAGATTTTTGGTTAATATTTTTGTTAGATTTACCTTGCTCACTTCTATTTTCTACAGATGTAGGAATTTCACTAACACAGTTCAAATTTTGTTTCGGAGAGCTTGTGTCAACTTTTAGGTTAGATACCTCTTGTTTCACAATTTGATGAACAATTTCCCGAATTTCCGTATTATTTTTCACAATAACACTAGTCACTATATCCTGAAGATAATTCTTAAACATCTGCGACTTGAATAAATTGGAGATTGTTGTTTGTACGATTTTTTCGAACACAACAAGATTTTCAGCTGTAGTAGTTGTAGCCATGTTTACGCATTTATAAATTACCCATCTTTTATCATCGTTATTATTGCCTATATAAAAAAAAAGTTTTAAATAAAAGTTGTGTGGTTATGACTGAATTTTGTAAAATGCTTTCAAAAGTACAGTAGCGTGCGTATTTCAGGGGATACAAAAAAATATATTTTTTTAAATAGGATACCCTGTATATTATTAAATTTTTGGAATGATCCTTTGTTCTTGATTTCAAAAATATACCATATGTTACCTCTACCATATACCGTTTATGAGTTATTAAATGTCGAAAATCTTAGTTAAACTAGTTACTGTAAATGTGGAAAAGTTAACATTATTAAAGTGAGCTATGAGAATGACAAATATTATTTGATAAGTGACATTTCTTTAATGAAATAATTAAAATGGTTTACAGTGAGGAAGGAAAAATCCAAACATTTATACAAAATAGATAACAAAGATTTATTTAGGAAATTTAAATATAAATAAATGATAACTCATAAAAGATGTTCGATGTGTCCACCATTATTGTCAATGCATAATTGATAACGTCTTCTTAGATTTCTAATTGCACCGGAAATGGCTTCAATATTTACATTCAGATTGTTTATTTCAAGTCGAAACCTGTCTTTAATGAATACTATCATTATTATTATTATTATTATTGACAATGCCTTTGAGAAATCCCCAGGAAAATGAATCCATGGGGGTCAAATCCGGACTGTTAGGTGGCCATTTAATAGGTCCGTTATTCCCTATCCATATTGGGAATACATTATTCAAATGATCTCGAACGGGTAGGACACTATGCGGGGCAACTCCGCATCTAAATCATATCATTTAGTTTGGCTTCCGGGATAATTATTTCTAGATAGGTAACTCCAGTTAAAGTATTATCATAAAATATGGGCCCAACAATTTTGTTTTCGAAAATTCCGCACCAAACAGTTTTCTTCCTGATTTTTTTATTTATTTTACCAATCTTTTTCTGTTCTGCTTGTTTTCCCACGACCTTCGATTTCTTCTATTAAAAACGTCTGCCGTAGAAAAGGATGATTCATCAGTCCATAATATTTTAGTAAAAATATCGGGATCTTCATCCAACTTTTGAATTATCTGGCGGCAAAAGTCCAGCCTTTTCCTTTTTTGAGCCTCTGTTAAAACTTGTACGGGTAAAATTTTATAAGGTCTGTAGCTGTTATTTTTTAACGTCCCTTGGATTTTCGAATAACTTTTACCTAATTGATCGACTGCATTATTTATACTACATTCAGAATTTTCCAAAAAATAATATAATGTTTCAAAAAAGACTATTAGCGAATAAATATGGCTGGGCTTAACTTAGAAATGAAGCAGTATATCTAGCTGTTCTTCCTGGTTTGCTTGAACTACATACTTTTTTCTACTAAAACTGGAGATGTTATTCAACTTTCGGTAAATAGTTTTGAACGTATTTTCTGATGGTGTTGGACGATTTGGATACAACAAGTAAATATTTGGACTTTTTCTTCCTTACTCTAAACTATTTTGATTATTTCATTAAAGAAATGCCACTTATCAAACATAATAGTTGTCATTTTCATAGCTCACTTTAATAATGTTAACTTTTCCATATCTACAGTAACTAGTTTAACTAAGATATTCGACGTTTAATAACTCAAAAACGGTATATGGTAGTGGTATTATATGGTATACTTTGGAAATCAGGAACAAAGGATCATTCCAAAAATTTAATAATGTACAGGGTATCCCATTTAAAAAAAAATATTATTTTTTTGTATTCCTTGAAATCTGTACGTTACTATACTTTTGATAGTATTTTAACAAAACTCAGTCATAACCACACAACTTTTATTTAAAACTTTTTTTTCTATAGGCAATAATAACGATGATAAGGGGTGGGTAATTTATAATAAATAACCCAATGCAAAGTAGACAATATTTGACCTTATACTTTTGACGATTGGTTTATGTAATAACCAAAATTAGATGAATATTGAACATTTAGCAAAAAACACTATTGCATCATACGAATTAGTTTGTTGCACTGGATATCATTAATAATTTTTCTAAATGATCTGGAATTAGATTTCAATGCCTCTCATTAAAAATTCATTCCTCGTTTACGTACATAACTGGAGCGTATTTAAAATACTGAAAGCGAAACTGAAAGTTTCTCAAGGAAGCCGTTTACATTAGGATCATAAAAGTACACATCCTTATCTGGAGAAAGGTTCACTATATGACACACAGTATTAAATTCCGGTTTATTACTCAAAATTGTTTGAAATTTTTATTTTACATGGTCCGTAGTGGTCCTGATAACTGAAAAATAAATTGACATTGACACAACATTTATTGCATCAACTAAACAAAATTGTGATAGTAATTCTCGATCAGGACTGCATGGTTAAGGGAATGGAATATACTCAGTGACTCTATTTCAATTCTAACGTCAATCAATCAACAACGAATCTTTCATGAGAAAAGTTTCCAACGATGTCGTTTGTTGTTCCTTTAATTCGGGGTTTGCAACACTTACGTTAGTTTTCCACAAAACACCAAAACACTATATACTGCACTCGACGCGCGTTTCGCCAACTAAGTTGGCATCATCTGGAGATGATTAAAACTAAACTTATGCTAACAATCTACCCTATTTATACAGAAACTATTGTCACGGTTCACTGTACCGTTACGGTTCGGTGAACCGTGACCCACTAACCAATAAAGCGAGCTATTTGGGATAGGCCCTCTGTCACTATTTATACTATTTTTACACTTTATGATTTCCAAGCTTTCAAATGCATTCAGCTGTCTAGTATTTGTTACATTCCTAATTAATCTTAAATTGCTAATATCTATTTTATGGTTGTTCTCATACGCATGTTGGGCTACACTAGACTTATCTGTTCTACAATATTTATAAGATGGGCCATATGCTCTTTGAATCTAGTTCGAATTGATCGTCTAGTCTGTCCAACATATTTTTGATTACAGTCCTTACAGCTAATTTCGTAAATCCCCGACTTTTCATTTGTTTCAATTTTGTCTTTTGGATTGCCTAAAAGTTGTTGTAGTTTGTTTCCCGATGAATGAACCACTGTCATACCTACATCTTTAAAAATCTTACCGATACCACGGATGAATCGAAGATCGAATGGAATCGATACAAATTTCGGATTTTCTCTTTCAATTTGAAAGGTCGAGGAATTTCGAAGTGACTCTTTAAAACTCAGATTTGGCCTTGAAGATAATGCTAATAATGTCCAAAAGTGGTTATCTAAAGAACTGACGCAGATGTTAAAGTAGAATGAAAACTTTCCAGAAGTTGAACTAGAGCAACATTTGTCTAAACATCATAGTGAAAAGCCAGGCGATTTATGGGCTCACTTTGACAGCAAAGTTGCTAATGTTAAAGCATATACCACTCCAACAACTATTGTGACATTAACAACTATAATAGACAATATTTAGAAATACCCTGTTTTGGAGGAATAAAAATCCATTAGATTTTTGGAAAAATCTTAAATTTACTTTTCCCGAACTGTATGAAATGGCGATGAAGTATTTGTCTGTGCCTGGAATATCAGTACCTTCAAAGCGAGTATTTTCTAAAACTAGTCAAATCACAAATGGCCGAAGAAACAGTTATCACCGAAACATCTAGACAAAATAATCTTTTTGAACAGTGCAATTTAAAATGACACTTTTAAGACTGATTTCTTAGTTTATTTTTTATCTATTTGCATCAAATATAGGTACTCATTTTTTATTTTTATGTAGGTATGCTATATGCTACATGTTACCCGTACTTGTTATTTTTTATCAGAATTATATGTTTTGTTTTTTCTTCAATATTTTTATTTGTATATATTGGAAAAATAAAGTCATTTTTATTATTTTTTTCATTATTATTTCTATACAATTTTCAATATAAATCATAAATTTTAACATAACTCAATCCGGCTCTGCACTCAGGACAATCGAGTTCCGAATGGCATCAGCCAATAGCCATATTACTCGCAGATCAGCACGACCAAAACGCGCCGACGACGGTAAAGAACTAAACTTAACAATCTTAACATGTGTTCAAGTGCACTGGTATTGGTATTATACAAGTTTACTTATTTTTACGTTGTTCCAGGAAAACGTCTTGCCACCTACAATAACAAAAGAGGCACACCTGAGCCGCCTTGGGCCATAACATCGGCCAGCAGCCTAGGCCTCCCTCTTTCCAAGAGGGAAAACTAAGTTATTGCTTTTCGCCTGAAATTTATTTCAGGCGAGTTTATTTCTGTAAAGCCAACCGGCTATTATCATTTTGTGTATGTATTGTAAATATCTTATTTATTGTAATGCACGAAGTGTACGTGCCTCATTTAAGTTCTTTGCTATGTAAATAATATTTAATAAATATTTTAAATTGGAATTGGAAATTGGTATTCGCATTATATTTCTCTCGAATTATGTATTTGAAATTTGGATGAGCCGCTGAAACGAATAATTCAATCGGCAGTCGGCGCACCATTCTCCGAGAACTAAATCATTCGAATTCTTATGACAAGAGTATTCGAGATATCTCGAGATATTTCAATAATTGAATGATCGATTATTTTTTCATTCGAATTATCCCAGTACTACTTCATACTAGACAGCAGATTGAAAAGTTAGCAAATGGGTAAACTAATTTATAAAAACACAAAATAGTCGAGTTCCGTTTTCTTATTCCATAGGATTAAAAATGTTGATTTTTGAGGGATATTTTTTTCCGCGATTGTACATTTGTCTTTAACTGTTCATCTATAGCGGGAATACGCTAAAATTTTCAAAGATTACTGTTCCGTGAAGTAGGCTGCTTTCCTATTTTCCTGTTTCCCCATTGCTACAAAATCATTATACTCTCAAACTTTGGTAATTTATAATCTCTTTCGACAAAGGAGATAAAGATCTATTTTCTTTGAATTACGGGATTAACCGAAGCAAGGTATTATTGATGATTTAATTATAAGTATAAATTCAAGTAGGCTTAGACGATAATCTTACTTGTTATATTTATAATAATTCAATTTTCTGTTTAAATTAAACATCCGCAGTATGATGCATAAAATATTTGTTTATTTTTTTATATAGGTATTCACCATAATATTGTATACATATGTATACTAGATAAATATTAGAAAGCAAATATTATACAGGGTGGGGCAATAGTGCGTACGACTTCGATATCTCGAGTTCTATAGCTAGAAACTTGATTTAAAAACATAAGTAATCTAGACAACAAAGTCTATGACCGGAAATTATATTCGAATATACAGGGTGAGCCAATACTATTCAACAGGGTCATACAATTACGATATTACTAGCCAGCCTATAACTTCCTTGTAAAAAAAAGATATCGATTTCAAATTTTGGAATGTTGTATGGGTGTATACAGTGCACAGTTTGATTGCTTCAAGATCTGATTTTCATTTACGGTTTAACCGGAAATTGTATAAAATTTGTTATTTTTAATGGAACACCCTGTATATTATTCGAAATTTAGATTGCCCAGGAAATTGTAGGTCCAAAACATGTAGCGTACCCTATATCTATCTTTGATAGTTTTCGAGAAAATGGCGGTTGAAAATGTTATATCAATCATAAATTATTTCATTTTCATATAAAACAAATGAATGTAGGAACAAATCTGTTACGGTTATTTAAGTTTTTTGGTGAGTAAAATTTGATAGTGATGAAAATTTCATTTCCGGCTGAACCGGAAGTGCTACGAAAAGTGATTTTCAGGCTCAAATTACTTCGATATTTTTAATGGAATTGTACCTTAAATTTACATTCTACTAACCTTTCTGGATATTTTTTGTTTCTGGTGTCCCCTGTCTAAACCTAATTATTTATGAGATATCGGCGACTGAATGTTCACCTGCACTAATATGTCACAAATCTGCTCAAAGCAGAAAAATAAAATAAGTGTCAAAAGTGAAACACTAAAAGTAATAGGTAGGTATAATTTATTTTAACCATAATTTAAATGTTCAAAATGTTGACTTCTCGGCAAGAATTAATACTTTCTTTAAATTCCCGAAAAAAGTTTTCCTTCTGAATTGGAGTAATAGAGTTTATCACTTGCGTAATTCTATTTCTAAGGTCTCCTATGTTATGTGGTTGTGTCTTATACTCCTTTTCTTTGATAGGGGCCCAGTAAAAAAAAATCCAAAGGTGTAAGGTCTGGGGATCTCGCCGGCTACCGTATAGGACCATTGGTACCTATCCAGCGATTATTAAAAGTTTCACTTAAATAGTCGGTGACTACTCGGGCGTTATGGGGCGGTGCACAATCTTGCTTATAGAAGACATGTTCATGCTACACAGGTAAAACTTCAATAAAATCTTGAATTTCGTTCTGTAGAAAATGTAGGTACCGGGCCCCGTTTAAAGGTCCATCAAAAAAATATTGGTCCTACAATGCGTGTTCCTATAACGACCAGCCAAACGTTGATGCCGAATCTTTCTTGGAAAGCCCTTCATCTAAATAGATGGTTATTTTCAGTTGCCTAATATCTCGTATTGTTCCTGTTAAACATTCCCATGTTGGTAAATCGAGGTTCGTCCGAAAATAAAATGCATGATTTTATATTTGGCTGATGACGCTCAGTTTCTAGATACCAATTGCAAAAATTCAATCTTCGTTGATAATCTCCCTCGTAAAGGTGCTGAGGGATTTGGTACTTAAAACATATGTACTTATGTTTGTGTAGAATCTTTCTAACACTTTCGGAAGATATCCTGATACCACTGGCAATTTGCCTTGTAGAACTTGTTGGATCAATCTCAACACAGGTCAGTGTGTTTATGTCTGCCTCTTCATTTACAATAAAGGTGTTCTCATGTTCATTATCATGTTCCCTTTTTAAATGCTCTTCCAACCATAGAAAATATAGTGCACAAGGTTGGTCGCGTTCTGGATAACGTCGACCATACAATGCACTGGCTTCCCTTTGGTTTTTTCTTACCTCTCCATATACTAATAACATATCAATTTGATGCTGGCGCTTAAACACAGCCAATTTTAACAACCAGATAACACTTAAACACTTACTAAAAGGTAAATCAAGAATAAAACGCAAAAATTAAATGACAACTGTCGAGAGAAACTTTTAAATAATGCAGCAATACTGTCAAAATCTAAATGAAAATTGGTAAATAGTTCTTTCGTTTTACACAGCACTGTGAATCACAGTTCTGTTTAAACATCATTTTTTATTGTGTAGCCTTTGTGACCGTGCAGGTCAACATTCAGTCGCCGATATCTCATAAACTATTAGGTTTAGACAGGGGACACCAGAAACAAAAAATATCCAGAAAGGTTAATGTAAATTTAAGGTTCAATACAAGGTGTTCCATTAAAAATATCGAAGTAATTTGAACCTGAAAATCACTTTTTTGTAGTACTTCCGGTTCAGCCGGAATGAAATTTTTATGACTTTATCAAATTTTACTCACCAAAAAAACTTAAATAACCGTAACAGATTTGTTCCTACATTCATTTGTTTTATGTGAAAATGAAATAATTTATGATTGATATAACATTTTCAACCGCCATTTTCTCGAAAACTGTCAAAGATAGATATAGGGTATGCTACATGTTTTGGACCTACAATTTCCTGGGAAATCTAAATTTTGAATAATATACAGGGTGTTCCATTAATAATAACAAATTTTATACTGTTTTCGGTTAAACCGGAAATGAAAATCAGTTCTTGAAGCAATCAAACTGTGCACCGTATTCAACCATACAACATCTCAAAATTTGAAATCGATATCTTTTTTTACAAGGAAGTTATAGGCTGGCTAGTAATATCGTAGGCACCCGGTATATCAGAACATTTTTGAAACCTCTTAGTGGCCTCCTTTCACTCCTATATTATTAGTGACTTTCTCCAAACAACATGGATGTAATGATTTTGTTTGTTGAAATTATATCATTTACACGTATACCGGGTGAGTCACGAATTGCGCTCGCCCCGATATCTCCTAAAATATTTGGAATAGAAAATTGAAATTTCGAGGGATTATTATACGACTAAAATGCCATCTTTTCAATAAAAAATCAAGTTTGGTGCACATCCGGTTTGACCGGAAATGCCCACAACTTTCGATTTTTAAATGAAACACCCTATATATTTTTACATTTTTGGAATCTAGAGGAAATTTTGAATACAATACATCCATTTTGGTCACTTTTTGATAAACATTAAAGCTTGGTTGCATTGTATTTTGGCTGAAATCTCAAATATTTCTGAGCGGATTTTCAAAATTTTGGTATCATTAGATTCATATGAAAATGGGGTATTTAAAAATGTTGGTGAACGATTAACTTCTCATTTAAAAAAACCGAGTTAGTGGGTAAAAATCACATTTAAAAATTTTAAACTCCTCTAGACAATTAAGTAATGCAATCATATTGCTCTTTTTATTTTTATAGTAACGTAGCACACAACCTAAAATATATTTTGGGCACCACAGCACTCTGGATTCAGAAATAGATTTTTTAATAAAATTTTTAATGTTTATCAAAAAGTGACCAAAATGGATGTATTGTATTCAAAATTTCCTCTAGATTCCAAAAATGTAAAAATATATAGGGTGTTTCATTTAAAAATCGAAAGTTGTGGGCATTTCCGGTCAAACCGGATGTGCACCAAACTTGATTTTTTATTGAAAAGATGGCATTTTAGTCGTAGCCCTCGAAATTTCAATTTTCTATTCCAAATATTTTAGGAGATATCGGGGCGAGCGCAATTCGTGACTCACCCGGTATATTAGAAATATAACTGCAATCACAACCATCGATTATAAGAAAAAATATGTTAGTACCAGTTATGAGACACCTGTGTGATGACACTCAGCAATTTTCACTTCCTAAAAGTATACAGGGTGGCCAAAATGGTTTTTTAAATGTACAACTTTTTGAACTCAATTTTCTCAATTTTTTCAAAGGGAACACCCTATATTTTTGAACGATGTGATGTAGGTTTGAAAAATGAACATTTTTTTGTAAGTACATTCCTATAGCTATCTGTGACAATTTTCAATTTATTGAACAATAACTGCAAAATTCAGCAATAAAAATTAAAAATGAAGATTTTTTCAAATAATTCAATAGAAGGTATTATAATAAGCGTGTTATATGATGCCCAACAACAATCCAAAATTTTAAGGAAATGCTTTTAGAAGTATCACTCCGGCAATTTTATGAACAGTAGAAACCTCATTCCAAAGACGCATAGAAATGTGTGGCAATCAAAATGGACAACATGTGGAGCACTTTTTATAATAGCTTCTTTTGAATTACAAAAAGAATATTTTTAATTTTTATTGTTGAATTTTGCAGTTATTTTTCAATAAATCGAAAATGGTTACAAACAGCCATAGGGATGTACATACAAAAAATGTTTGTTTTTCAATTCTACATTATATCGTCCAAGAATATACAGGGTGTTGAATTCGAAAAAAATTGAGAAAGTTTAGTTCTAATAGTTGTATATATTATTTTTGGTCATCCTGTATACTTTTAGGAAGTGAAAATTGCTGAGTGTTATCACACAGATGTCTCAAAACTGGTACTAACATATTTTTTCTTAAAATCGATAATTTTGACTGTAGTGGTTTTTTTAATATACACACGTGTAAATGGCATAATTTCAACAAAAAAAATCATTACATCCAAGTGGTTGAGAGAGAGTGAATAATAATATAGGGATGGAAGGTGGCCACAAACGGGTTTCAAAAAATGTTCTAATGTACATGGCATTCCATTTAAAAAAATGGTAGTTGACCCTGTAGAATTGTCGTGTCTGACTCTGTATATTCGAAAATATTTCTGATTACAGACTTTTTTGTCTAGTTTATTTATGTTTTTAAATCAAGTTTCTAGCTATCATAGAACTCTACATGTCGAGATTGGACGCACTATTGCCCCACCCTGTATAAATAATAAAATGTTGGGAAACTCTTCTTCATGCCTCGATATCATTATACATTTTAATTCATTTTTTACTCCTTTAAGAATTCACATTTAAGACTGGTAGGGCTTGAATTATCAAGGGAAATTCTCTCTGAAATGTCAATATTACTCCCAATTTTCTGCCCTATTGATGCTTTTGCAGTTGTGGTTTCTCCTTGTGGTGATTTGGTCAATGACCTCCCTAAAACAAGGAAGAAGTTTTTTACAATCCGACATGCCCTTAAGTATTTTTAATCACGCTAATCCTTTAACTGAACACCAGACAGGACCGGACTAAAGGGAGATCATCGCAAGGGGTTGCAGTAAGGCGCCCCTTATGTGAAACGTTTAACATCGAAATGCAAAAGTAATGTAGTTTTTATGATTTTAAATAGGCATTCTGGTATCCTTTAAATTTAGTTTGAGGCATCTTGAAAAGAACCAAAATAATGATTTTAAAATTGTCTATTATTTTCTATGGATATCTGGCAACCCCATTAGGGAACTACTTAATGCTTACTCTGTTATGTCGGCTAACTAACTAATCTGTAGTATATATTTCTTAGTATTACTAGAAAAATATAATGATATTTTATCTAAAGGGGAAAGATTAACGTTCGTCCGGTCGAAATTTTGAGAAAATGGTTATTGTAAATCTCAACTTTGAAACAAAAAATTTAATCTAAATTAAAACTGTGTCTCTTCGCGAACTTAAGCTCTGCCCACAGAGAATCCTTATGAAAAGAAAATAAATAAAAATAAAAATAATTATTGAAAATTTTAACTTTATAAACTAGGTTAGTAACTAAATTTTGATCACATGTATTTTAAGATATTAAACTCTATTTCACTTAAACTTTGCAGTATTCGGTTGGACTTACGTGAGTGAAACGTCCAACTACGACCAATGCTTATGAAATAAAATAAACATAAAAATGAACAGCTATAGGAACTTCGCATTTGTGTACATCTGTATGTCGTCTGCACCAAGAATCAGTAAGCATTTTGTTCTCTATCTTGGCTAACGCTGCAAAGTTTGAGTGAACAGAGTATAGTGATACCAATTTCAAAATAGGGTCATAATATGCACAAATGTACCTAATACACACCCTCCTATGTTTTTTTAACACGCTTTTATTAGCTTCACCTGTATGTTTGTGAGTTTGTTTGTTTGTAACCGACTCTTTGGACTCGATTTTGACCCACTTTAAACGGACAGATTTAATTGAAACTTTGTACACTTACGAAGAACCGGTAACAATACAATAATTTGATAAGTTTATATCATTATCCTGATCAGCATCGCCAGAATTAAATAATTTCCTCACGTATCCTCTGCGTGAGAGCAAGTGGCTTATTACTGTTAGTACATTCCGTGATTCTCAGTTCGTTCGTTGGCCGAGCGGGCTAAGGCGCAAGTCTTAGTCGACGCGAAACGACGGACTCCTCGGGCGTGAGTTCAAATCCCGTCTATGGCTGAAAAAAAATTTTTTTTTTTCAGAAGTATCTGTTGGATCGTAATATGTTATAATATCAGCATCAATAAGCAATATAAATATAGTTTAAAAAAACTAAAAAACACGCTTTCATAGCACATCAAACTAAAAAGTGAAAAATAAATATAGTTTAAAAAAACTAAAAAACACGCTTTTAAAGCACATCAAACTAAAAAGTGAAAAATAATTATTAATATAAACTGAAAACAATAATGAACGAAAAATACTAGTATTATTGTGAAAAAAAGCGTGGGGCGCTTTGTGCTATATTTTTCGTATATCGAGCAACCCACGCTTTTTCACAATAATACTAGTATTTTTCGTTCATTATTGTTTTCAGTTTATATTAATAATTATTTTTCACTTTTTAGTTTGATGTGCTTTAAAAGCGTGTTTTTTATTTTTATTAACTACATTTATTTAGCCATTGGATTTCATAAGAGCCGGTCCATATACTTGCCGCAAACTATGTCGTCAATTAAAAACTTCCACAAAGAGTTTTTTAAAATGAACAAATTTATATTTTTAATATAATACCGTAATTTATTTCCAAAACTTTCTAATTATAATATAATTCTTGCACAGAATTTTCAAGTTTTAACGAAATTCCTTCCTCCAGAAGAAAAACAGCAACCACTTCGGTACTTACATTAATCTTGATTTACTTCCAGTTTATGATTTTATCGTGACGAAAATTTTAAAAGTTTAATTTAACACCAGACAATTTTAATCGTTTTATATTCAGCCAAACTTTGTAATATAATATTAAAAAAACGTTTTAAAGCGGAGAAAGCATTAAATTTGCGAGTCAGGTAGGCGATATAATTGACCTACTCGTAATTTTTTTTAAATAATTTTTGAGTAAGACATATTTTGTTACGAGAAGAATTGTTATTTATTATACTTATTTGATCGCTAAAATCTAGATTAAGAAAGAATTAGAAAAACTTTAAATAGACACACCAAGACGCTCTTTAAATTAATCCCGAACAAACTGAAATCAATTACATTGCTCAACAAAATTTGAAACTTTTTTGCCCCACAACCTAAAATAGGTGAACTTTATAGTACTTTCTATGCTGAATTCAGATCTGGTTTCAGAATGTTTTTACCTGGTAGAGTTCTCAAGTGACAAAGCAATTATGTTTTGCTAAAATGTATAGTACTTACTATTACTTTTATAAATAAGGATGTACAGGCTGGACAAATTTCAATGTTTGTATAGGATAACTCGATAACTGTATGAGATACAAAAAATGGAAGACATGTTCTCGATCTGTTTTATGAGACAAAATCACTGGCGAAAACAAAAATTTGCTATCGTCTTCTGTTTTCGAGTTATAAACACTGAGTCTTTATTCGTTTGTCAGTAAATTGTATAACATAATAAAGACACAGTAAACAAACGAAATGTCTGCAACTCTACTTACAGATTGGATGTCTCTACCTGTTATTTTCCGTTGCTTCGTGGACATTCCTTGTTTTTAACCTTTTAATGAACATATCAAATGTAAATTGTGAATGGACTATTCCAGTTTATACCCACCACGCAAATTGTAAATAAATAGTGCGTATTTGTCCATCAGATGGCATGCAAATTGCAAAAACTTGAAAAATGTGACATTCCTTGTCCTTTTTCTTCCTCCTTCAAATATACTCAGCCTTTTGCAATAGATTATTGACTATTCGTAATGCAGTAAATACTGATCAGGTTATTACTACCCATTTGATAACATAAAAAAATTAATTGTGACAACTGAGAATTGTTAGTGTTAAAATGTGAGGAATTTGAGAATTTTCAGAACTGAAAATTTTCAGGACATATTCAAAAAAAGATATTTTTGGACGCATTTGCTAACCCAAAACATATATTTTCGGGTTCTTTTCGTTAGTAGAATAGAATAGAATAGAAATAGAATAGAAATTTATTTTCCAATTTAGATATATATTATGTACATTTGGTACGTCCAAAAATAGTGAACAAGTTGTCTATATTGCAATTAATTTATATTGTCACATTTTAAAACTTAATCACTATATACAAATATAAACGTAATCAATAGTATACATATAGTATGTCACATTTTGAAACTTAAGATAAGGCATAAAAAACAATATAAAAATTGCCTTAGGAATGCTGTTAAATAAAATAATACAATTATAGTGCAATGAGTTTTCAAATGTTGCTGTTTTATGTACTGGGATCAGCAGCAGATCTCGATGTCTGGTATTATATTCGAGGTTATTTACTGAGGAGGAGAAAGAATACAAATTTATTTTAGCAAATAATAGGCATTTATATATATATATAAATGCAAGGAACAGTCAAAATATTGTTCTCTTTAAATACATCTTTACAGCTATGTCTATAATTTAAGTTGAAAATTAATCGTAGTAATCTTTTCTGGGAGATAAAAACGCGTTGCAGGTAACTCGATCTCCCCAGGTTAATATATTCAATGACAAGTGTGAATACGCTAAGGCATAGTACACACCTAGGAGACCTGTTTGGGTGATTGTATCTTTTAATTGTAAGATGGCGAAGTAAGTTTTATTAAGTAATTTACAAATATGGTCAGTGTGTATTTCCCACGTTAAGTTGCTGTCAATATAGGTACCAAGGAATTTTGTAGAGTTACTAAAACTTATGTTTTCTGTTATAGTTACCGGTCTTCTAAGATTAAAATTAATGAAAACCGTTTTTTCACTATTTAGAATAAGCTTATTCCTCTGACACCAGGCATGTACGTCATCCAACGTCACATAAATCTTATGAAAAAGTTCATCCTGAGTAACAGCTGATACCGAGACAGTGGTGTCTACAGCATACATCGTGGTTTCGCCGTGTTGAATATAATTTGGCAAGTTATTAATATATATTAAGAACAACAATGGACCCAATATTGAGCCCTGGGGTATACCCACAGTTATATCATATATATCAGATTGAGAATCATTACACTTTACCACCAGTTTACGATTTTGCATGTAGGAATCAATACAACTTAATAGGCATCCCCGTATACCAATGTTTTCCAACTTATTGACTAGTATATTTCGATCAACAGAGTCGAAGGCTTTCGATAGGTCGAAAAATAGCGACACGACATATTTACCATCATCTAGCTCTTTACAAATATATTTAAAGAAACTAACGGATGCTGTTTCCGTTGATTTGGATGATCTAAACCTATATGTTGACACTCAGTAAGTATTTTATATTTTATTAGAAAAGACATGATGCGATTGTAAATTATTTTTTCCAATATTTTTGAGAATGCACTTATTAAGGAAATTTGTCTGTAGTTTTCAATATTAGTCACACAACCTTTCTTGAAGATGGGAATTATGGATGCAATTTTCAGGAAGTCAGAAAATTCACCATTACAAAGAGACATATTTATGAGATGCAAAAGAGGCGCTATTATGTTGTTAGATATATGTTTTATTATGTGTACAGTGAAGCCGTCCACACCAGATGATTTTTTGTTTTTTATATTGTTAATGACAGTTCGAAGCTCATCTTTACTCACCGGATAAAAAAAGATTGAATTAGATCTATATTCCGATAACGTACAGGGCAGTGATAAATTATATCCGAATTGATAGTTAATATTAATGGGGACAATACTTGAGAAATATGAAGCAAAACAGTTAGACACTTGAATACCATCTGATATTAGTTGATTTTCTACACTCAGGGTTATATGGCTATTACCGTCTCTTGTCCTTCCTAGCTTATTATTTATCAGATTCCAAGCCGCCTTAGATTTATTATCTACATTTATGATTTTATTATTGAAATAGTTAAGTTTGGTTTGTTTTATGTTTTTCCTGTAGCTTCTTTTACTTTCATTGTAAGTCCTTTTTTTGTCCGGGCAATTGGAGTTTTTCATTTCATGATATATTTTACGAGCCATGTTACCTTCTTCAATTATAGCGCCTGTTATCCAACCTTTTTCGTTTTTATTATTGGATCGTTTTTTAAATTGTTTGATTGGACATGCCACATTAAAACACCATGTGACCTGATCAAAGAAATAACTAAATGAATCATCTGTACTTAGATTATATATGGGGTTCCAGTTTATATTTTTTAATCTACAATTAAAATCCTGAATATTATTATTTTGGAAATCACGTTTATATACAGTTTTATTATTGTTTCCATTGTTGCCCGAACATTTCTTGTTCTTTAAGTTTAAGGAGAGTAGACGTGCACAATGATCAGATATCATTGGATCAAAAATGGTAACATTATATATCTCAGACGATACATTTGTCACTATATAATCAAGACATGTAGAGCTGGTTTGACCTCTTAAATTTGTAAAGACGCGCGTAGGTTCACTAGAAGTGATACTTAAATTAAAAGAGTTGAATATATCGCAAAGAATTTTGGTAGGTAAAGTGTTTTCTATCAAATTTATATTAAGGTCACCGCACACCACGATGTAGTTGATTTTTTTTACAAGCCAAAGTTAATGCAGACGTGAGATTTTTAAAAAACAACTTTGGGTCGCCACCAGGGGGCCTATAAATATAAATAATAACCAGCTTAGCATGATCTGATACACAGAAGGAGATACTACACATCTCTACTTCACATTCCACAGAAAAGTCATTAAACATATCAACCCTAGTGACATCGATACCATTTCTAACAAAAATCAGTGAGCCCCCATGAATGTGATTACTACGAGAAAAATTACTAGCAATTTTAAAATTGCATTTCGTTTGTTTACTGTGTCTTTATTATGTTATGCAATTTACTGACAAACGAATAAAGACTCAGTGTTTATAACTCGAAAACAGAAGACGATAGCAAATTTTTGTTTTCGCCAGTGATTTTGTCTCATAAAACAGATCGAGAACATGTCTTCCATTTTTTGTATCTCATACAGTTATCGAGTTATCCTATACAAACATTGAAATTTGTCCAGCCTGTACATCCTTATTTATAAAAGTAATAGTAAGTACTATACATTTTAGCAAAACATAATTGCTTTGTCACTTGAGAACTCTACCAGGTAAAAACATTCTGAAACCAGATCTGAATTCAGCATAGAAAGTACTATAAAGTTCACCTATTTTAGGTTGTGGGGCAAAAAAGTTTCAAATTTTGTTGAGCAATGTAATTGATTTCAGTTTGTTCGGGATTAATTTAAAGAGCGTCTTGGTGTGTCTATTTAAAGTTTTTCTAATTCTTTCTTAATCTAGATTTTAGCGATCAAATAAGTATAATAAATAACAATTCTTCTCGTAACAAAATATGTCTTACTCAAAAATTATTTAAAAAAAATTACGAGTAGGTCAATTATATCGCCTACCTGACTCGCAAATTTAATGCTTTCTCCGCTTTAAAACGTTTTTTTTAATATTATATTACAAAGTTTGGCTGAATATAAAACGATTAAAATTGTCTGGTGTTAAATTAAACTTTTAAAATTTCCGTCACGATAAAATCATAAACTGGAAGTAAATCAAGATTAATGTAAGTACCGAAGTGGTTGCTGTTTTTCTTCTGGAGGAAGGAATTTCGTTAAAACTTGAAAATTCTGTGCAAGAATTATATTATAATTAGAAAGTTTTGGAAATAAATTACGGTATTATATTAAAAATATAAATTTGTTCATTTTAAAAAACTCTTTGTGGAAGTTTTTAATTGACGACATAGTTTGCGGCAAGTATATGGACCGGCTCTTATGAAATCCAATGGCTAAATAAATGGGGGCCTATAAATATAAATAATAACCAGCTTAGCATGATCTGATACACAGAAGGAGATACTACACATCTCTACTTCACATTCCACAGAAAAGTCATTAAACATATCAACCCTAGTGACATCGATACCATTTCTAACAAAAATCAGTGAGCCCCCATGAATGTGATTACTACGAGAAAAATTACTAGCAATTTTAAAATTTCTAGACTAATATAATCAATATTTTCAGATCTGATCCAGTGTTCAGACAAGCATAAGATATCAATATGTTTATCAAATGTCATTAGTTCAATTCTATTTACTTTGTTCATAAAACTTTGTACAATTAGTTGACATATTCTGAGAGTTTTGTTATCTACATCAGCGTTATTTGGGATAATTTTGGGTATAAAAAATCATTGTCATGAGTTATCAGGATTATCTAATGTTATGCTTAACTGAGTTAGAGGGCGCTATTTCAGATATTACATCTTTTATTGTATTACAAGTATTGTCTTGTACTACAGTAGTGTAATTTGTTAGATTAACATCAGTTTGGGCACTGGTATTATTTACATCAGTATCAGTGGTTTGTGTATTGACATATTTTTTACTATTATTACAAGTATTGTCTTGTATTACAATAATGTCATTTGTTGGATTAACATCAATTTGAGCACTGGTATTATTTACATCAGTATCAATAATTGTTTATAGGCATAATTGTTATTATTTGCCTGAATGAAAATTAAATTTTTGTCATTATTTTTACTTAACATATTATTAACAATTGATTTGGCTACCTTAGATTTCGATTTGTTATGTTTGTTAATATCCACAATACGAACTATTCCAGGAACATACTTATTTAGCTTCCACACAAACTCACTAAGTACTAGTTTATTCTTGTTTATGCTCGTTCGTGCTCCGAGAATGTTCTCCGAAAATACATGCTTGAGCATTTTACATTACTGCTGCTAAGGATACAATATCAATCATTCGCAAAACATACTTGCCTTATTTTACTAGATAAGTAATTAATGCATACAAATAATGAATCCATAATAACAATTCTTGTAACCGATTGTATATTCGGTGATTAACATTCTAAAATTATTTAAAAAATATTCTGCTCAGATTTAATCTCTCCACAAAATTCACGACTAATGGTAATCTCCAAGTAAGTTTATAAATGAAACGTTTCAAGTTGGCGTCTTATTTAGGGGCTCTTTTGAGGAATAATGAATAATTAGGTCTCATAAGCTGAGCACAGTGTTTCGAGTAATCTAGGTGTAAGTAATTTAATTAGCCTAAGTACAATGTTAACAAATGTAATTGCCTCCAGTTGTAGCCTTTCTTATAAAATCCTCTCAAAAGCATATATGAAGATTCAATTATGCGATTTTATAAATTTGTGTACCATGTTAGAACTTTAATCTAAAGCAAGCTAAGCAAAGAAACAAATTCGGATTATAAACAAACTTCAATTTGAAATCCTATTTTGTAAATGTGTCAAAAACTCTTTGATATTTATAAGAATTACAAATTGCAATTCACGTCACATTTCATTTTTATTTCCAATGAAAACTCTGGAGAATTTATTTATAGTAAGATGTAACAGTAGATGAGAATTGGAAAAGTAATTGAAATTTAGTATGAGCAAAAAAACGATAGATTTTTTTCATAACTTTTTTTATTCTATTTAAATTGCAAATTGTTTAAAGTTTCTTAAAGGTTTACTTATGAGGAATCGTGTCAGAATTAAATTAAACACCACAGATAATACAACCCCCTATATCCCTGAAGACACCTCAAGGTACCGTGCGGGAGAGGGATATATACTCAGAGACAATGGACACACACCCAATATCCGAGTATGTTACGATTAATGTCTGGTTTAGAAAAAATTCTAGCTTCTCGACTGTGGCTCAAACCTAGGATTCTAGGGTGAGAGGCAAGTATCTTTACCGCTCGACCACGAAGTCACACAGAAATCCACATCAAGTATAAAAGTTGCAAATTATCGGGGTGGTTTTTACTGGTCTAGGGAATTCATTACAGAGACAACTTCTATATACAAGTTTGTCTGTCAGACCTCCCTACAAAAGAGGCTGTCACTATAAGGAGTCAGGTATATCCGCATGAATGTCCCTATTGTTGACAATCCAATTAGAAATGAAATTGTTACGGTGAGTGAGTTGCTACACATACTCCCCCGTTAAAAAAAAAAAAAAAATCAAGCGTTAGCGATAGCTGATGCGACAATTTTAGCTCATCCTTGTAATGATGATATACTCTTGTCACTTACAGTTGATTGTTCCAACGTCTGCTTTGGTTTCTCACCATAACAGCAGCAAAAACTTGTCCCATATGACGTTCTCCAGTAATAGCGGCAGTATACTGCAAAATTCCTTAGAATCGTCCCTTGGGCAAACCAAAACAGCAGAAAGTCGTAAGCTCAATCCAGATCACGTCGGGGTCACCAATATATAGATTAATTCTATATTAATAATCAATAAATATTTTATATATTTTACTATGTATCAATATATATATAAAAATGTCAATATCAAAATTTCTTCTTCAAATCTTTTTGTTATTCTTTTCTTCTTTTTTTCTGGCCTATTTCCATGGATACCTCACAACCACTTTTCCTCAGCTTCTGCCCTCAGCGAGGTAAGTAAAGTAAGTTAGTTGCTACATATGCCCTGACAGATGTACAACGTGCAGTTTTATAAAGTGGAGATATGTGGATAAAATACATAATATTTTGAAAACCGTTTTTTCTTTTGTTATAAATAATATTTATTTTGTCGGAAACATGGTTGATTCTGCTCCCGGTATTGATCCATGGATCTAAAAGTGTTAAAAATATTTAATACACTGAACTGATCTGATGTTGCCTCCTTGTGAGACATTAAATATTTTAAATTTGTGAAGGAAACTTGCTTTTTAATGTTTCAAAATAAGTTTTTTTATTAGAAACTCTACACGTGTTTCGACTTTTTGGGCCTTTGTCAAAAGTATAGAGAATACTGAACAGTAAAATTTGTTTTCATTGCTTTTATAACCACATTTGATACCTACTATAAAACTATTGTAAAATATGCTTTTATAAGTTTGACATTATTTAATTCTTTAAATCTAAATTATTTTATTAACCGATAAACATTTGTTGTTCATTCGCTAAATTTTTATTATTTTTAACAGCCTTACTTATTTCTAATTGTTCTAATAGATCAAGTTTATTTCCTTTCCTTTCGGAATGGAATAATTGAATATTATTTAAATCTATAAATGACTGTTTTCTGTGCAATGTGTTGATATGCCCGTGCTATATGTATTGTTTACAATAAATTTCTTGTGTTCTTTGAATTGCTTTTTTACATTTCGTCCAGTTTGTCCAATGTATATAACATCACAGTCACTACATTTTAACTCATATTCCCTGTTTTTTGTAACTTTTCAGTTTTGTCTTTATTATTAATTAACATGTTACCTAAATTAATTTTATTCACTGAAATTGTTCTATATCCCAATTTATTAAGTTTGTTACTATCTCTATAACGGGGATGTAGAAAAATTTTAGTTAATAAAAATAATTTAGGTAAAATGTTAATTAATAATAAAGACAATACTGAAAAATTAGAAAAAAAACAGGAGCATATCAGTTAAAATGTAGTGACTACGATATACATTGGACCAACTAGACGAAATGTAAAAAAGCGATTCGGGAAACACAAGAAATCTATTGTAAACAATTGTTATGGTTCAATTCATCATTGTGAGAAATATTTATGTATATTAAGTATAAAAATCAACCAGTTCATTAACATTATTTATAAATTACATTTTTAGTAATATTTTATCCATTTGCATTAAAAGGTCACATCTCAAGGTTATATAATGGATGACATGGTTTCTGTTTAACATTATATCTCTGTGATCTATAGAAATATCCAATTTGTAATGCCATCAATTATATGTCATTTATTCGATTATTATTGGCAGTGTTCAATTGTTATCGGGGTTGCACACATGAGCTCGACTGTTCTGTATAGACTGTTCCGTTATAAGATCGTTACCTTGTCTGTGAAACGAGTAACTATGGAATAATTTGGACCATGGTTGGTTTGTTTTCAAAGTCATTCCAGACTGTTACTACTTAGACCGTTTATTTCAGCTAAGTATATTAGTACATTAATTGCATTGATGGAACGCACTTCAGCTATTAGCACTAGGATTGACAAATAACCGAATCTTACGGGCCTTGGTATTTTATGATTTGCCTTGCATATATTACAGGTCTTGGTCTTTATGATTCACCTTGCATGAATATTATTTTATGTAATTTTCTTATCTTTCTAACTTTTCTAATTAACGTTTTACATTTTATATTCGTCTTGATAAATATTGATACGTGTTTGAATAATTTTATATTCATTCGACATGTGATCGACTTGGTATTTTCTTTGGCTATGACTTTCTATATATTCTGTCAATCTATCACGTTATAGCTCCGCGGTTGATTCCCTTCGCTTTTGATAGTCAGTCGTCTTAGTGGCCGGACGTACATTTTGTGTCTTGTAGTGATGAGAGATTGAAATTTTGATCCAAAATTATTTTAGTGGATGTTAATCATCGTTGTTTTGGGATTATTTCTTTCACCAATTTAAAGTGGTTTCCTTAGTGTCTTTTTTGAGTTTTGTCCACCATTTTAACTCACACCGTGCTAATGAAGACCAATTAGTCAGAAACACGTGTCCACGGTTTGCATCTTTCTGTTTTCCGTTTGCAATGTTTGCATCTTCCACCTTGCATTAATTTTTTTTATGCGGGCATGTACCCGATGATTCATATTGTTTTTTACTGTAATATAATTAAACCCGCGTTTAACTTCCTCCCCGGCCCCACAAATATAACAGAGGACGATATACTTAAAGGCATAAAAAAACTAAAAAACAAAATGACAGCCGGCGTTGATAAAGTTCCTAGTTTTTTAATCAAAGATTGTGCTTGTTCTGCTTTTGTTATTTAATCTCTCGTTAACTACGTGTAAATATCAAGATATATGGAAAATGCAAAAAATATGTCCCATACTCAAATCCGGTGATTCTTCTTATTTAAATAATTATAGACCAATAGCCATATTATGTAACTTTGGCAAATTATTAGAGATTATTCTGTATGAATACATTTACTGGTCTGTTAAAAATTCAATATCACCTTCTCAACATGGTTTCATGGAGAAGAGATCTACAATTACTAATCTAGCCTCGATATCTGAGTATATATCAGAATCCTTAGATTCACAAGGTCAAGTTGATGTTATATACACAGACATACAGAAGGCATTTGATCAAATAGATCACTTTTTATTACTATCAAAGCTGAGAGGAACTGGTTTCTCTGACTCTTTAATATGTTTATTTGAGTCCTATTTAATTGGGAGACATCAATTTGTTGAATATGGAGGCTATCGTTCTCAATCATATACAGCAGTATCGGGAGTTCCACAAGGATCAAATTTAGGACCCCTTTTATTTCTTATTTTTATTAACGACCTAACAGCTAATATTAATGCTCACCACCTACTATTTCCTGATGATCTCAAAATTTTCCTAGAGATAATTTTTATAGAGGATTGTATCTTACTGGAAAAGGAAGTTAATAAAATTTCTAGCTGATGCTCGGTCAATTTTTTAAAGTTAAATATTAGCAAATGTAAGATTATGTCATATACAAGGAAGGACACTACAGTTACCTTTCAGTATAAAATAGATAATAAAATTTTAAATCGTTGTGTGAATTATAAGGACCTGGGAATTATTTTTGACCCAAAACTTACTTTCAACAGTCATATCGATGAAATGGTCAAATCGGCATCTAGAGCCTTAGGTTTTTTAGTAAGAATTTGGGGCGGTTTTGTGAATATTGACACCCTGAAACTGTTATACATATCATTTATCAGAAGTAAATTGGAGTATGGCTGTATTATTTGGTTTCCCATATATCAAAATTCATTGTCACGCATTGAATCAGTTCAACGCAAATGTCCGAAATTTATGTTTTTCAAATTTAATGAATCTTATCCTCCCCGAGGTACAGACAACAATATACTGCTTAATATGTTTGACCTTAAATCTCTCAGATTCAGAAGAGATGTTGTCGTTTTATCTTTTTCTTTATAAATTAATTAGTCACAAAGTTGATTGTTCATTTCTTTTAAGTAAACTAAACCTATCAGTCCCGAGATTAGAATCCCGTCACAACAACCTCTTTTACTGCGATCCTCCTCGTACAAATTAGTCACCAATCTTAAATATGTGTAAAACTTTTAACACCATATCGTCTTTATGTGATGTCAACTATCATAGTTGACATCACATTAGCTAAAATAATTCATATATATATGAAGAAAACTGTGCTTATTAAATTAGGTTATTTCATAACACTATAATATATTTTACTTTTATGTATGAGTTTTCGTGTAAACTCTTAATGTAATGTTAATGACTATGTGTATTGCAAATTTGTGCAAAATCAGTCTATAAATGGTTTATATTCCTTTCGTAGTTTTTTAATAAAAAGAAAATTTTGTAAACACTTATGTTACGTATTAGTTAAAAACATTTATGAGTTTAGGGTCATATCAGGACAAAATAAAAACATGATATGTTTGCAACAGCCTAAAGAATTATTTAAAGTTAAAACAAGCATCACCTTCATCTTTGAATGTAAAAATAATTTGAAAATAGTCTTAATAGACTATTTCAAATTATTTATTTTATTATAAATACAGGTAATCATGATATCAATTAAAAATGAAATATGTAAGGTAACTAATATCACTGACAAGAATCGTTTACCTTTATAACTAGATAATTTTAAAAATTCTCAACCGACATTTACAAATTACAAGTTAATATATATTCAGTATATCTCGGGATAGGATTGGTGTATAGAAGCTGGCCAAGCATCAATTGGGTGAAATCAAATTAAGAGCAGCGATGAATTTATATACTAATTGCTTGATTGGTAGCTGTGGCTAGTTAATATGTGCTTCAGAGCTACACAGGCCTGCATTACACTGAAACAGATAAAAGGATAACGGAAATTATTCAGTTATGACAACCTTTTAATTCTATAAATGATAAGATATGACATATGAATATATAAATACAAAATATGAAATTTGTTGTGTGATAATACATAAAAAAAATGCTTATAATATCCAGATATGAAAGAAACTGAGTCTAAACTTTTCTAGAATTAGATACAGAATCGATGATAGTTATCAGTCTACAATTATTTTTAATTAATATAAATTATACATGTTCACAGGTATTTTTACAAAGGGCCATTAAAAATTTAATTTTTTATTCCGATTTCGAGATTAAAGTCAATATTTCATATCAAAGTCGTAATTCTAAGATTAACATCGGAATTTCGAGATTAACATTGAAATTCCGAAACTGAAGCCGGAAGTCTAAGAATAAAGTTGGAATTCCAAGAGCAAAGTCGGAATTTCGATATTTTTCCTGAATTCATTCGTTGTTTTACAAAACATGTTACTTGCTTATTACCATAAACTTGCACTGTGACTCGATACATCTTGTGTCTCATTCACTCGGAATTTCTACATTAATCTCGAAACATCGACATTAAAACTATAATTCGAATGACAAAACGAATAAGAACCTTTTTTGTAGATAATTTTCTAATCTTTCGATCTTATATACTCATATTGGTAGAATTAAAAGGAACAGAGATATTAGCAAAAAGCGCGCTTTTAACCCTTTTACGCACCGTAAAAAATTATGTATACCACGGATCACCGAGGACTTTGGAGACATTGTTTAAATCAACAAAATTAAACTGTAAACAAAAATTCATTTTTCTTGGACTTTTTTCCTTAACTGGTACTAAAAGCACTAGACTAATATAAAAGTCATAGATAAAGCTTATAACACTCATTTTAACCAAAATTGATTAACCCACTTCTGAAAAAGCCCTCCTCAATTATTAATTAAAGCTAATAAATTTGAAAATATGTGAGTAAGCTGTATTACACATATACATTAATTAAAATTTAATTATAATAAAAAAAAAAACAATTTTTTAGAACCAGAGTTTACTAATTATATCTCTGGAGAAATGGAGAATATGTTTATTTGCAAAACACAATAGTCCTTAGGGTCACCTAAGGAGTATTGTGTTTCCGATGTTCTTCTTTGATACCCACTTTCGCAGACTTAACAACTGCCATTATCGATTTCACGATTCTCAAGTTAGTTGAGCCATTTTTTCACAAACTCTAAGTTCATAAAGATGTCATATCATAAATTCATACATACATATGTATATCATTAAACTGATATAAAAACACATCGGTATTATTTTCTAAAAATGCATAATACAAAGCAAATAAAATGTCATATTTTTTTAAAATCCGGATTATGTTAAACACAAAAAATAAAACACTGAACTGATTCTGCGCTTCTTCTCAGGAATCCAATAAGAGATATAAATGTATTAATTATAGGCCTAAGATCAGCAATAGAGTTAGTAATAAACTGAATAAACTAGGATGTAGAACAATTTCAGTAAATAAAAATAATTTAGGTAAAATGTTAATTAATAATAAAGACAAAACTGAAAAACTACAAAAAAACAGGAGTATATGAATTAAAATGTAGTGACTGTGATGCTATATACATTGGACAAACTGGACGAAATGTAAAAAAGCGATTCGATGAACACAGGAAATCTATTGTAAACAATGTATATAGTACGGGCATGTCAACACATTGTATAGAAAACAATCATTTTATAGATTTAAATAATGTCAAATTACTCCATTCAGAAAAGAAAGGAAAGAAACTTGATCTATTAGAACAATTAGAAATAAGTAAAGCTGTTAAAAATAACAAAAACTTAACGAATGAACAACAAATTTTTACCGGCCACCATATTTTAAATAAAATAATTTAGTTTTAAAAAATAAAGTAATACTCAACTTATAAAAACATTTTACAATAGTTTTATAGTAGGTACCAGATGTGGTTATATAAGCAATGGACACAAATTTTACTGTTCAGTATTCCCTGTACTCTTGACAAAGGCCTAAAAAGCCGAAACACGTGTAGAGTTTCTAATAAAATATTTTTTGAAACATTAAAAAAGCAAATTTCTTTCATATATTTAAAATACAAAAATAAAAACTGTCATTGTAAAAAATTAAACGTTAGAATTTAGTTTTCAGTAGATGATATTTCAGAAGAAATAAGCAAGTGTGTACGTAAGTATCGAAGAGTGTTTCAAACTGAGGTATATGCCATTTTATTATGTGCAAACGAGAATCTCACCAGAGGTTTTTTTTATGCAGAGACAGTCATGCAGCTTTGAGTGTTCTTAATCGAATAAGGTATCATAAGTTGGTACCACATTGTCATACAATTATGGTTGAATTGTGTGAGCATAACTCAATAAAACTTTCATGGGTGCTCAAATATAGTGGTATAAAACGTTATAAAAAAAACGGACCATTTGACGTGAGAGGGTGCTAAAACTCCCTTTTCTGGCCCAAAATCAGCATTTTATATACCAAAACTCTGATCACATCAGAGCTATGAGACTGGACCATGGCAGAGTTTAGCAACCATTGGGCTTGAGCTCATAACAGTCAAAGCTTCTTATAAAGGGGTCTTAGAGCATCTCTACTGTAAAGTGGCCGCTGAATCTCAATAGAGAACGAATGAGACAGATAGTGACCTGATAACAGGAGACTGTCTTCTAAATAATGACGGTAAAAGATGATCCTATTTCTCGGATGTGCAGATTGAAGGAAGAAACCTTCACTCATTTTTTATGTAATTGTGCAGCATTGGAGGCATTAAGATTTAGACAGACATCTCGGGAGGCAATTTATAGAGCCGAATGAATTATGGGATCTACCCTGGAACAGACCACTCTATTTTGCAGAAAATGCCAGTCTCTTTTAGGAAAACTACCGTAGCACAATAGGCCCATAGGTCTGAGTGCGACAGAATCTATAATCTGTACATGTACTTATGAAGGATTCTTATCCTCAAAAAAGAAAGTGTGATGTTATTTTCTTCTTATATGTATGAGTGTGCTACCATTTCTTTCCTCAGTTCTCTACCCTAGCGGTATATGATCACAAAACTACTGGACGTGGGGATGTTGCAACTCGATACACTGCTTAGTCGGGATAAGTTAATTAGTATCCCGACAAAACAAAAAATTCAAAGAATTCAGGGCGTTAACACCCACTTTATCCGAATTTCAATACAATTAATTAATATCTCTACTTAAACTCTAACTTGCCACGATTGGCTCATTCTCTTTATAATGTGGTGCTTTAAAAAATATATCGAATTCAGCAACTATGAAACCAGACTATATTCATAAAAATTATAAAAGTGAATACGACATATCAATAATTATTTACATTACCTCTTGATAACCTGTGCCTCAAATACTAATTACAGTCCTGACTAATGAAACCAACCTTATTCACAAGACGTATAAAAAGAGATTAAGACAAGGTTTAAAACCCCTGAATGTGGGCATATTGGACGTTCCCAGCGTATTTACTTTATGACATACGAGGTTAAGGTTATCATACATAATTTAAATGAATATAATACGGAGTTGATATTCCCTTATAAAAAAATAAGATACCGTTACCAGCGACATATAAAGGTAGGTACTCCTCAGTTTGTCTATACTAAATTCTTGTTCTTCCTCTTTCACCTGGATTTATAATTCATACAGTGCTCATGTACAGGGTAGGCAATTTTCGATGTTTATATAGGATAACTCGGTAACTGTAAGAGATACAAAAAAATGGAAGGCACATTCTCGCTCTCCTTTTTTGAGACAAATTCATTGGCGAAAATAAAAATTTGCTATCGTCTTTTGTTTTCGCGTTATAAATAAAAGTTCGATTTTTAGACTTTTAGCCACATGTCAATATATCATTTGTTTGTAAAGTTATGAAAAAACAACTTTTATATTCTTCAGGCACTTTTTTCTGTATAATAGAGTGACGTCGAGAAAATTTAAAATAAAAGTGCATTTTCGAGCTATGTCAGAAAGTTGTATTTTTTTAAATGGGATTATAGTTGGCTATGGTTTAGTTAAAAAGGATTTTTTTTTCTCATTCAAACTATATATCATATGTGGAGTCGCTTTTGATGTGTAATTATTTAATAGCGAAAGTAATCTTTCAGTAGATTACCTTTTGTGTTTTTTTATATTTATTCCAAGTAGACGTGTGTCATCTATGACAGTGTTTATCTGTTTGTCAGTAAATTGCATATTAATAATTTTGTTTCCGTCATAATTACACCCCATTTAATCGTAAAAGTAAAGATGTGAAAATTCCGAGAAATATGATATGCTAGAATGCTTTATTCAAAGTAATGATAATTGTGATATTGCATCCGAAATATATTTCAATCGCTATCCTAATAAATCCATTTTTAAGAGGTTTAAAGAAAATCTCATTAATTGTGGGTTCTTCAATAAGCCAAGACCAAAAAATTACAACATTGAAGATGCTGAAGAAACTTCTATAACTGTAATTGGAATTGCGATTCCAAATCCTTCAATTTCAAGTCGTCAAATTGAAGCTGAGTCTGAGATTTCAAGACGTCGAGCTTTAGGTATTTTAAAGACATGCAAATTCAGGCCTTATACAATAAGGAAACAATCACCTGCAGCCAACTGATCTTCAGCGTCGATTGAAGTTTTGCATATGGTAGCGTCAGAAAAGTCAACAAAATTCATTCTTCTCTAGAAATGTAGTTTGGACAGATGAAACCTACATTAGTAGTGCAGGAATATTCAACAGGCATATCGAGCACTATTGGTCTGATATGAACCCTCACCGAACGGTTGACGTGCGATCTCAGGGACGCTTTGGTTTTAGTGTTTGGTGTGCTCTACGTGGCAATCTGTGTTTTAACATATCACACATATTAAAAAAATCTTAATGGACAACAGTACTAAGAAATCTTAAACCAGAAAATTATTGAGGAATTTATGGACAATCTATCCTTAATTGAATCTAGAATCAGTTTTTCCAACTAGATGGTGCACCACCTCATAATATCAGGACCATTTCAGAATTATTAAATACCAATTTTGAAAATAACTGGATGGGAAGTAACGGACCAGTGAGGTGGCCACCACGATTGCCTGACTTAACACCGCTGGATTTTTTCTTTTGGGGCCACATTAAAGACAAATTATACAAGAAAACCAGTACAGACAAATGAACTGGGACAAAATTTTATAGACTGTGTGAATTCCATTTCAAATCTTCATATTTATAATGCAGTTCAGAGTGTTATGAAAACCTGTACTTTATGTATCGAACATAATGGAGATCAGTTTGCACATTTACTTTAATTTGAATTTTTATTTTGTAATAGTAATGTATAATAAAATTAGATATAAGTATCTGATTTTTGGTCGTGGCTTGTTGAAGGACCAACAATTAATAATATTTTCTTTTATCCTCTTAAAAATAGCTTTATTAGGTTGTCTTCTTACTGGATAGCGATTGAAATATATTTCGGATGCAATATCACAATTGTTATTACTTTGAATATACGAATGATTAAATGGGATGTAATTGTGATGGAAACAAAATTATTAATATGCAATTTACTGACAAACGGATAATCACTGTCATAGATGACACACGCCTAGTTGGAATAAATATAAAAAAAAAAGCAAAAAGTAATCTTTTTTTTTTGGCATTAGGCCATTAGCCATACAGCCAGACACAACATGGTGATATAGAGTTCTACCTACGTCTAACCTATGCAAAAAATAAAGAGAAAAAAAAATATATTTGAAGACAGGCGAGAGAAAAAACAAGGACACATGCTTCTCGTCCTGGGGTCTATCAGGACATTGTTTTTATTATAACAAGCAGTTTTAGAGGACCACTTTGGTATAAAGGTTTAAAGACACAGGGAAACAACAAAGGATACAAAACTAACCTATGCTGAATAATTTTCAAAGTAACATTTCTGTTTCAACTAAAAAACTGATAACGCAGTCAAACACTGTTTTACTATTGAGACTGAGTAGAGAAAGAATATTAAACGGAGACTGAATATTGCAATTCATAAGATTGTTATACAATGTGTTGCTAGTTGCTTTGTTTTTCGTGCATTCAAAGAAAATATGATCAAGGTGTCCTTTCGTGTTACATGTTTCACAAATATCAGAGGGCACTAATTTTATTTTGTACAGGTGTGCTGGGTATCGAGCATGACCAAATTTCATACGATTTACTGATGTAACATATTTTCGTGGAAAATCATAACCATCGTGCCAGAACTTAGTCGGAAGATCAGGATGTATAAGAGTATATCTTGTTTGACTAGATGAACAGAAATCATGCCATTGGTGTTTCCATTTGTTTTTTAAATTCGTTCTTGTAACTGAGAAAGCATCAGTGAGACATAATTTTGGTTCATACGAAAATCCTGTGTTAATGCTTTCTTTTGCTAAGACGTCAACAATTTCATTATTCATGATAAAGGAAACAGAAAAATTCTCATAAAATTCCTTTATTAATGTGACCGGTTTCGTGAACAAATTAATTACTTCACATCATCAGACACAGGAATTTTTTATAAATATAAAACCAGGGTAGTCAAATTAGAATTAAAATAGTTTTGCAACATGTCAAATTATAAGTAAATGTAAGATATAAATTCTGTTAGTATCTAATTAACCTTTTTAATAAAATTTCTAAAATTTAACGTGCTTCTTTTAAACACATACATATACTACATTGTAGTATATGTATGTGTTTAAAAGAAGCACGTTAAATTTTAGAAATTTTATTAAAAAAGGTTAATTAGATACTAACAGAATTTATATCTTACATTTACTTATAATTTGACATGTTGCAAAACTATTTTAATTCTAATTTGACTACCCTGGTTTTATATTTATAAAAAATTCCTGTGTCTGATGATGTGAAGTAATTAATTTGTTCACAAAACCGGTCACATTAATAAAGGAATTTTATGAGAATTTTTCTGTTTCCTTTATCATGAATAATTACTCATATGGGATCAATCTATCTAAATTTCATTATTTTTTAAACCTATGTGGGCTTTTACCCAAACAAAATATACTTCTTTTCCAGTTATCAATATGTTATGTAATATTTCTTTAATTTTTAGAATGCATGGATTAGTTTTAATATTGAGGGAAATATTACTTTCTAATGAGGTCAGAACCGATAAAGAATCGGATAAAATTATTGAAGTGTCTGCGTTAGATTAGTAAATATAATTCAGAGTTTCGTAAATAGCTGTTGCTTCTGCAGATAAAATAGAAATTTGAGTAGGCTGTTTAAATTTTTCTTCCAGATTTATGGAGGGTATATAGTATTCACAACCAGTGCCTACTGAGGTTTTAGAAGAATCCGTGTATACTAATAAAGGATTGTTCCATCTTTCTAAAACTGAGTTTAGGATGTTCCTGCTAAGGTTCGGGTGATCGCTGTATTGTGGTATTATTATCTTTAAATTAGAAAAAAGGCAGAAACAGTTCAAGTTTGAAGTGTGCTTGTATGGGTCATCTAATAAAGAGAAAATATTACTACAAACTCTGAGGGCACTACATAGAGGTGGAGAATTTTTCTTTATCCAGAACTTATTTGTTAAGTCATGTGTATTTAGATTATATATGTTTTTGGAGAGCAATATGTTGTTGATACTGATTTTGAGAATTAACTTTTCACTAAGATACTGCCTTCTTAAAGTGAGAGGGGGGACCAATGCCTCGGCATGCAAGGGATCAATTGGGGTAGATCTCATTGCTCCTAAACATATACGGAGAGCAGTGTTTTCTAAAACATCTAATCGTTTTAAGAGAGTGTTGCTTGCAGAGCCATAAAGTGTACAACCGTAGTCCAAAATCGATCTTATGTATGCTTTGTAGAATAGGAGAGAAGTTTGAACATCTGCACCCCACCAAGTGGTTGTTGACATTTTTAAAAAACTTAAACTTTTATTACAACGGTTTATTATTTCCTCAATATACAAGTTCCACTTAAGTTTTTTGTCAAGAATAACCCCCAAGTATTTAACGTGCGTTTGATGTGGGAAAGAATATTCCCCAAGGTTAATGAGATTAATATTAGGACAGTTGTGCCTGGAGAAAAAGCAGACATTAGATTTATTTACCGACAGGTCAAACCCGTTAGAGATGAATCATTTTCCCAGTTGGGTAAAAGACTTAGATAATATTTCTAACGCTCTGTTATAACTTTTACACTCTACATAGATACAAAAGTCATCGGCATATTGCACTATACTAAACTGAGGATCCTTTATTTTATGTATGTCTGAAGAATATAAGTTAAACAGGATTGGGCTCAACACAGAGCCCTGTGGAAGTCCCACACTGTTATAACGAGGTCCAATTAATTGGTTGTTAAAATCTCTGATGAAAACTAATCTGTTGGTAAATATGTTAACTATCACATTTGTTACATTTGTGGGTATGTTAAAATTACGAATCAGTTTTTCCGCTAAAATATTTAAGTCGACAGAGTCGTACGCCCCTTGTATATCTAAAAACAAAGCAGCTAAGTAATTGTTACGGGAGAAGTTATTTTGTATATCCACCATCAAGGTTGCCAATGCATCAATAGTGCCAAATCCTTTTTTAAATCCAAATTGATTGTTCGGTAATAGTTGTTGATTATGTAACCACCACTCCAATCTACCCTTTATCATACGTTTCAGAGTTTTAAGAGCACATGAGAGAAGAGAGATGGGACGATAGGAATCAGCGAGATTAGGTTTTTTTCCAGGCTTTAAAACGAGAATTATTATGACTTTTTTAAACAAATCAATGCTTACCGGTACTTAACATTTCATTAAATATTTCTAATAGAATTTTTTTTGGCATTAAGCGGTAAAAAAAGTAATCTACTAAAAGATTATTTTCGTTATTAAATACTTACACATCAAAAGCGACCCCACATATGATATATAGTTTGAAAGAGAAAAGAATTTATTTTTAAATAAACTATAACTAACTATGATTCCCATTTAAAAAAAAAACAAGACTTTATGTCATAACTCGAAATTGCACCTCTTTCTTACATTTTCTCGACGCCACTGTATTATATAGAAAAAAGTGTCTGAAGAATGTAAAAGTTATTTTTCATAACTTTACAAACAACCAAGATATTGACATGTGTCTAAAAGTAGAAAAATCGAACTTTTGTTTATAACTCGAAAATAAAAGTCGATAGCATATTTTTTGTTTTCACCAGTGAATTTGTCTCAAAAAAAAGAGATCGAGAATGTGCCTTCCATTTTTTTGTATCTCTTACAGTTACCGAGTTACCCTATACAAACATCGAAATTTGCCCACCCTGTACATATACTTTGTTGTTTTTATCGTGTTTCAAATTAGTTACGACGTGCGTCCGTAGCAATGCATTTATAGGATAAGCAAATATTGAAACACGTATATCAGGCAGGCTAAGACATCTGACTGATAAGTAATTATTGATGGAACAAAGATACGATTATGAACCTATGTTTTAGCTTCATTGACCAGCTTGTTTGTCACTTGATTCAGCGGCGTCGTATTATTTTTGCTATTATATTTTTGACGTATTAATAGCTGCATGAATTACATAACTTGAAAATTACCTTTGACCATTGACAAGTACTCAGTGGCGGCCGGTGAAATTTAGGGTATGTTCTATCTCAGTGTTGGAATATACAGAAAATATTGTTTTCCATTACACACCACTGCACAAAAGTAAAAATGACCTCAATTTATTTACTTCATACAGGTTGTGATTGTGACGTACGCGAAAAGATACAAACAACAAAGTATACGTAGGCTCTTCAATCTTAAGGGGCCTAGTTAAGAAAAAGCCTCCGTTGACTGTGTCTCTCTCTAGGAAGTTCCGAAAGTGACAGACGTATATAAAATAAATGAACGTCGTGCAGAAAAGAATTTTGGTTCCAGAGTACGTGAACTAGCAACACATTACGACGGGATAGAGTAAAGCAATAAAATCTATTGTTCTGGTCGATATGTACACTCTGGTTAATAAATATAGTAGGGAACCAAGCTCTCAGCGAAACAGATTACATACAACTCGAAATATAAACTGAAATATAATAATAATTACTTTCTTTTTATTTATTATTAATTAATAAATAAAAACTGCTGTCTTTTGGGTTTCGACCAATGTTACAGTGAAATTACTGACACGTAAATTATTAAAGAATAAAAATAACCGTCCTAATTATTTTATTTTAATTATATAATATTATACTCCATAATACAGTTTAATATTTAGTGTATGCAGTTTCTACTGGAAAAATGATTTAGGTAGTCCATTATGGATACTATTACGTAATTTATTGATGGGTAAAGTAATATTGTATAAGTAATTGTATGTTGTGTGTTAGTTGTACCTCACCATATTCCACTCTTCATTTTTATCAATTTACATTTTTCTCTTCTCATTCTTTAATTTTCATAAAACATTCTATAATCTATTCATTTTATATAAACACAAAAAATTGTTTACAAGGGCTAGCAGAGCAAGTTTCGCGCGCTAGCGAACCGTTTCAAACAGGTTCAAAAGCGCGGGAGTAGTCGTGACATCACACCATACAATTTACAAACGACGACGGAGATCCCAGCACTCGACCGCTTGATTTCAGATAAATTTTAAGTGTATACTTAAAATGGAAACAAAAACTCCTTATTTTAAATATTGCATTGTACCGTTGTGTAAGAATACTACAATGAAAGTGCCAGATAAAGTATTTATAATATTGCCAGAAGATAAGATTCGTCGATCAAAATGGCAAAAAGCGTGTAGAAGAAATGAAAAAGACATTTCACAGACATGTAGGTCTCTACATGTGTGTGATCATTTTAATGTAAGTACATTATTAAATACTATATGTCTATCTACTAGTTTTTCGCAGGCAAGCAATAAAATATTCCGAATTCCGAATTATTGAATTTTAATTAGGGTAGGATTAAAGAAAGAATGTGTATACAATGTTAGAAAATAAGATTAGTAGATAGAAGATAATTTAGTGATACTAAGTAAAGGTAATTTCCTGGTGCTAAAGTAAACAGCTATTTATTATTATACTCTTCGCAAATACGATAACGAAGAGTATATTGCATTTGATCGGGACATTTCTAAAATCGTTAATATCGCTCGCAAAGAAAAAATCATTTCGTTCGTCATCGAATTCTGAACAACTTTCAAAATGTCCGTCTGTTCATCTGTCCGTCCGTCTGTCCGTCCGTCACGTTTCTTGTAAGCACGATAACTAAAGAAAGAAAAGTCCGATCGAATTGAAATTTGTGTTAGCTAGAGGAAGAAATCCATTGTTTTTGAAAAAAAATCAAATAGTAAATAAAAAAGTTATAGGACATTTTATTTAAAAATATGAATCTACAGAGGGCTGCAATTTTCAATGTGCTACTAAAATTGAAGTAATTTTCTATAGACACCAAAATGCTGTAAAATATACTACCACAAATTTCGCCTACGCAGTCGGCATCATCGGGAGATGAAAAAAAGTTGAAAATTAAATATGTGATCAATATATTAGGTATTGTAAGAATGAATCTTAGTTTATACTATAAAATATACTGTCACGCATTTCGCCAATACAGTCAGCACCATCGGGAAAGAAAATTAAATATGTAGTCAATACATTAGGTATTGTAAGAATGAAGTTTATAAGACAAACACAATATCTTTTCAAAAAACTGCGAAGAGTATCCTACAGAATGTGCAACAATTATATAAAAGTTCAATAACACTACTGTCTGCGAAGAGTAAAATGTTTACCTCTAGTATATATAGTATATTGCAAATACCTTTCCCTTGCCCTTTAATTTATTCTATTCAAATCTTACATTTATCTATTATGTGAATGATAACACGACACAATCACTTATTTCCCTTTCCCCAAAACATAGTACGAAAATACCTACGATAGGTAATTATACATTTGCGCAACATTTCCTTTGCAGCAAATGTCTTCTATAGAGACACTTTACACGTGTGTACAAAAAAAACACGAAAAATATAGAAGTGGCTGTTGTAAAGAATTACCCTAAATTCTTTCAAACATAAGACTAAGTCTGCTAAAAAAGCTTAGTTGCGACTAAGCATTTTGTAGTTATTTCATTTTATTCCGTGATCAAGTCATAACTATTTTATGTTTATAAATTATTACTAAAAGCTAAAAAAATACATACTTCTCTGCCTTGACCCCGCGGACCTCTCCAAGGGAAATACGTTCACTATTTTGTATAAAAGATGCCACCATAAACATATCCACTTTAGGCAAATTATCAGATTGGCCCTTTGAAAAACCTTGTTCAGTCATTTTAAAATATCTGTACAACTACAATAAGCGGTACTATAAAACACAATTATATATTTATATCAGAACAGTCACTAACAAATCAACCAAAGTCTAATAACACCATATTGTACATATGTTTATATAGAATGTCATACTTTGTTAATTTGTTTGTATTATTATTTTTAAGTATTTTATGAATGAATTGATTTTTTAGTTTTCTTTTTTTCTGCATATAATATATGTATATATTAATATAAATTTTACTCTGTACCCCATACAAGTTGTAAATAATCTACTTAATTGTGAATAAAGATTTTAAATTGGAATTGCAAAACATCTGATTGTGTTGCTTCCCGGCGCGACGACTACCGAATATTGTATGGTGTGACGTCACAGCCAATAGTAGCTCGTTTCGGGCCACTTTAATTTTATCGCTGTTTAGATCCTTCATACTGATCGCGTGGAATTAGAAATCTTATTTTTTTTTGAAGTACACGTTTTATTACAACGTTACGCTATGTTTTTTAGTATTATTTTTATTTTTAAAATTATAGGCAAGTTCCCTATTATTAATGTAAAATTGTATGATATAAAAGTACATAAATAATTATTTATTATTTTTTCTATTATTATAATTACAAAATATAAACAAAATAGTAAGTAAATACATACTTAAAATATACATATCAAATCAAAACACTATTACAAATTTCACGGAGGGTTTTTGCTGTTTTTATATATCTGCCGCTGAATAATTTTGCTCTTGACTATACCTTCACTCAAGCAGTTTATAGCCGGCTTAGTTACGGTGTGATTCCCAGTAGAGGCAGCACTTCCTTGCTCCATTTCTACTGACAAAGGTACTTATTTAGAAAATTATTTTTAACGAAATGGTACGGAATAGAAATATGAAACTTGCTGAACATAATTATGAAGGTTCATTCTAGAAGCCTTGTATGAATTTTACCGATTTATTCAATAATTATGGAGCTAGTCACATTCAAATTTTACCTATATTTACAGTGTATATTTTTCCTACATGAAGTGAAAATTAATTAAAATAAGATACATGTATTCTCTAGTGCACCTTCATCTACCGCTCTTCCAAATTTGGTGTAATTTGACCAAACCGTATGGACGAAATAAATTTTGAAAAATTACCTTACAAACACAAGTCGGATTAGCCCTCTTAAGCGTGTGAAATAATAACATACTGCGCCTCGGACGTTCAGAACGATACAGACCTCGCACCCAGGCTTGTAGATTGAAACATATTTCGCCCCCAGGTGTGTATAATGATACAAACTTCACCCTAAGTGTGCATCCTAAAGAAATACGTTTTAATTACACTCTTATCGAACTTTGACCTACTAGAAACTCAGTAATGTACTTAAAACAACAAGAAAAACAATAACTATAATTTTACGAACTATTTACCTCAAATACAGAGAGTATAAGTGTCTCCCAATTTCTCAAATAGAACCACCAAAGTCATAACTTCACTTAATATTTGCTATGTGCCAGAACTCAATAATTGTCTAAGTGACGTCTTACCGAAGATCGCAACTATATACTATTCCCTATTCCCTTCTAAAACAACAATAATGCATTTTACACTGCGTCCAAAACAGGGAAACTTAAATTTCAGAACAAATTCCTGATATCCCTATCGGATGACCGTAGATTAGTCTTATGGAAATTGTGCTTTACGATCTTGTAGCCAACGTATTTCACAATGAATGACAAAATATAAAATACCGAAAGGGTGCCTCGCACGTTAGAATACACAACTAGAGGTATTATTGGTTACCTATCCTATGATGACAGTGATATTTTAGACATAAACAACAAATAAAGCGCGGTTTACAAGGTATACTTTTATGATGTTTTGGAATAAAACAAGTGATTGAAAACCAAATACTAATCCAAGATATTGAGTGAGCCTCCTAAAATAATCACCCTGTACAATGGATAGAACATTTACTGACATAAGCTATTTACCTGGTGTTAAGTTAAATTTTTTATTATTAATTAGTCTCATTATAATTGTATTAAATTCATTGCTTTTTTCAGGTTGATGTCTGTAAGAAATTTGATGTTTGCAGTGAAAAATGTTCTGTTTCTCTAATTAGCTCTCATCTTAAGCGTTCCATCTTCATTAAATGAAGTATAAATACTTCGAAAAATAATTAAATCGTTTTTTGTCTCTAACGAATTGTTTCGCTATTTTGCAAATACTGAAGGATTTTAATTACGTTTCGTGGATGTCTTATAATTGCGTAGGGAAGCCTGTTTGATCGTTCGTAATGTAGAGGAAATAACAATATAAAGATAAAAGTAGAATTAATTTGGAAACATCAATTTAACCCTTAACTAACTTTCGTCATTTCAATTTCCTCAATTCACAAACAGCAGTAGTATAATTTCCTTTTGAATAACAAAGATCTTGGCCGCGATGCAAAATATGTGAAATAGTGCGTAATGATTAAATGTTAACTTTGGCATGAAGCTATTTTTTATTTTTTTCGCATGTGTAATCAGTATATTATTAAAACAACTAAAAAAAACTAAAAAAATGTAATTATTAAAAACAAGACTTTGACGAAATAAAATACCGACAATTACAAACATTTTGATATCAAAAATATCAATTTAACAATTGTATAAAAAAGTATTAATTTGAAATAAAAGTATTGAATTTAATGTATTGACTATACATGCAGTAGTTGCAATATTCAAGTTCGCTTAATATAATTTGTTACTACTCAGCAAGAACCGCGAGGAGGTATAAGCATTTCTTGCCAGGAAAGGATAGGAATCGAATATTAGTATAGAGTAAAGAAATTATTTAAAAAGTAACAAGAAACCTTTAAAAACAAAATAAAAACAAAACATAAATTCTCAAAATAGTAACAGAAACAAATATTTTTCTCAATAAATAAACTAAAAATAAATTCTAATAGTAAAGTTATTACAGTAATAAAAACTGAACGGCGTATTTTTGTCAAAATGAAAAAATAATCTTAATAAATAATATCCTGAAAAAGAATATTTCTCAAGCACTGAACTACGAAAGCACAAAAACGAAAATAAATAATACAATTGATATCACAAAATTCACTTCTTCGCTTAACATGACTTCCTTTTATCTCACCTCACATCGCATCTTCCTCTGAATCCTCGCCCTTCTCACCTTCTTCTTCATTTTCAGATGAACTACTATCCTCGTTCAAATTTATAATAAATTAGTTTCCAACATTTATATGATATTCAGCAATTTTTATATCATCATTTAAATCATCCTCAATTGTAATTAGTAATTACTTTCCTAAATCTTTTTTCCCAGTCTTCATTGTTCATTTTCGACACTTTATTTTGAATTAACTATTTTTATCGAATTTCGGAAAAGTGCTTCATTTTCTGACATTTTTCTTCAATTTACACCAAATTAATTCAATCGGGTCGAAAATACAGAAATATGAAGGTAATCTCAACACTTTGTGGCCATATCTTTCCTCTATAGTTCCATTAAAAAAAATTGTAACTCCAGCTTAGTAGAACTCTTGTTAGGAATTTTATACAGTTGTCTCGAATAGTACTTTGCATTGTCAAGAATAATAATGCTAATCGGTTTTAATTTTGGTATTAAGATATTTTCAAACCATTCCTCAAACATTTCTTCCTCAATGTTCTTGTGGTAATCCACGTTGCAGTCTTCCATGTTTTCTCCACACAGTTTTAATGCATTATCAACGCATTCATCGACTGATCTACAGTGTAATATAATGAACCGAATCCCTTCATTAGGCGGCAATGAGATTGGTTGCCATTTCCTAAATCCATTAGTCCATTCTTCCTATACGGTGTCATGAATATCGTACCAAGTTTCATCTAGATAAATTGGTTTATTTTTCCTTCTTTCATCTCTTCTAGATATGAATCTCGCCAATACATTATTCGTCTCCATTCCATAATCGCCATGCGTTTACTAATAGTTTGATATTTAAATCCAATTTCTCTCAGCCAAGTTCCTAAAGTTCTTTTGGTGTATTTTAGATGATAATCCATTTCTTTTAGTGTTCTGTCTATCACGTCAATAGTTGGGATTTCATTTTTCTGATAAGCGTCGTAAACTAAAATTCTTAAAAGTTTTGCTAATGATGGGTCCAGAGTTTTCGATTGACCGGCGTCGGATCGTTGTTTTCTTGGGAGAGCACCTTCTTTCACCAGTTTGTGTATCTTGGGACGGGGAACGTAAGTCAGAGATCTGTCACCTTGTACATCTAAATCATACAAATTAGGGTCATTAGTTCATCGCTTCAAAAGATTATTGTAAGCATTAAAGCAAATTTGTTTCGCTTGCTCGTTCAAATGTAGCCGATTTTTTTCTTACTGAAAAAACTGATGAATTTTGATTTTCTTTATCATTGTAATCACTATCACTTTCACTTTCACAAACACAATAAGATGTAGACGTAGAGGCCTTCCATGTTCGAAACATGTTTACATTAAATACGATAATCTACTTAAATTATTTTCAAGAACACACCAGCAAATAAACAGATATAAAACTATTATTTATAATATTACACTTACCATATATTAAACAACTCACTACAACACAATAACCTTCTTAAATTATTTTCAAACACACATATAAGCAGATGTATAATAATTACTAATACTATATCCTACAACGCACTGCTAAAGAAATCAGTAACAAAACTAAGTGCGTACCTGAAGTATCACAGAATGTAAGTGAAACTCCGCCTCCGTCGCGTGCCAATAAAAACAACAATCATCATTCTCGCTTTAATGTAAGCAGTGTAAAAGACGGAATATGTCATGTGTTAGTGTAAAAACATAGTGGAGCGACGAGGGTGGAGGCACGCGTTAAGGGCAGCTGCATCGCACGAAATACGAGATCATAGTAGGGTGACCGCTTATAACTTCAGTATGTGGGCTTCGATTTCAAATGCATTAAAATATATTAAACGCTGGCTTACCCTCGACACGTGCCTCTATCTTCGTAGCTCCACTATATTTTTACCTTTAGACATTTCCCGTCCTCATGTTGCATCTTACCCCACACATCCTGTCACTAAAGTGATTTCTCCTACTATACCTTTCTTTAAAAATATAACTAGAGATACCATGATGAGAGGAATTCCAGTTGATAGGTATATAATCCAGTCAGTAGAGACAAAAAAAGTCTTCTGACTTACAAAAGGTGGGGTACATTTTGGTATAATGTTGTTTAGGTCGGGACCCTGATGAAATTGATTTCGACATTGGTGAAAGGCGCGAGCACCCATCTTGAATAAGGTGCAAACATTGGTTTTTAATATAACTTCGCAACGGTTGATCCAACGACAAGAATGTCAAGGATAAAGTTAAAGGAAACCAAATTCTTTAAACTTTTTGTATATACATTTTTCTGTAGGTCTAATATGTAATGAGTTACATCGGCGGAAAGATGAGAACATTTTCCAAAAAATCGTTATGCTCCATTTTTTCTTGGTAAATTTTGTAAGAATAAATCTGTATTACTTTTAACGTTTTTCCACACCACAGTAAGATTATATAGCGAGATCTATTTCAAATTACAGTGATTTTTCTTGCCGCTTCGCCTCGGTGGCGGAAATTAGTACAGAATATTAATATTAGTGTATGGATGTTTCAAGTTTCATTCTATATTTTTTTAGCAGATGTTTTCTAGAACAGGTATAGACTCTCACCTTCCTTTGTTTCTTTTGCGATATTCAAAAAGGGCGCCCCTTTCTCATCCCTCTGAGCGCCCGCGGTCCTGGTTTACAACACAGGTTCAGTGACCAATGTTGTTAACCCTACCGATTTTTCGGTAGATCTACCGCCCGCCAATATCCATTTGGCATGATGACGGTCTCGGATGCTAGGGCCAGGCAGGACTATTGCCTTTTTTACCCTAGTCATCGCTGTAGACCTGGACCGGCCTCGTGCAGGGCGGATTAACTTACTTTACGAACGGCCCCACTCACAAATGTGAGCGGTGCCGAAGATTTCGGTCAGCCTCCCTGGGTCCTGGCTGATGAACCCTGCTGGCTAGGGCCTCTTCTGGCGCTCTTCTGTCTTCGTCTTCTTTCTTCGCCAGCTTGTCACCCCCCGGGGTAGTCATCTGTCTGTCAGGGACTGTGTGGATATTCTGTGACTTGGGATTGACTGCCAGTACACAAAGTGTCAATTGACACATTGTCATCTGGATCATCGGACAAGGTGAGGATGAACTGTGTAGCTCTAGGAGGTGAAGGCCTAAGTGCTTTCTTAGCACTTTCGTCCTTCACGGAGCCAGGGGACAACGGGCACTGGTCGGTTTACTGACCGGCGCCCGCAAGGTTTGTGGGAGGGTGGTTGGTCGTGTCATGTCTTTTCAGTGGGTTTGGTCCATCTGTAAGGAAAGGATTAGTTATACTTACCCGTTATCCAGTAACTGTACCTTCGGCCTCTTGTGCCTCGGTGCGTCGGCCGGATCATAGGAGGTGGCCTCCCTGATCAGCGGGTTCCTGTGCTCCTCAGCTAAGGTGTACAGTTTCTTCGCTCTAGGTCCCTGAAGATGTCAGCGTTTCTAACGTACCATGGTGCGCCCACCGCTGTCCTGATGGCCACGTTTTCCACGGCTTGGATCTTCTTCAGATAGGTCTTCGCTTGGTATCCCCATGCTACGGAGGCGTAGGTCAGCTGTGGTCTGATGAGTGCTTTGACTAGCAGAAGCTTGTTCCTCAGACTGAGCCTGCTCTGGTTCCCTACCATCGGGTAGATGAGAGCTCTCGTCCGCTTGGCCTTTACCACGATGGCTTCGGTGTTCTGTCTCCATGTCAGGCCTTTATCCATGATTACGCCAAGGTACTTGACGGAATCGTGCCATTGGATGTCCTCGCCGAACATGGAGACATGTCCTGTGGGGGCTTTCCTTGCGTCCTTTCCTGAAGAGAATCGTCTGGCTTTTCTCCGCGTTGACTGCGACTTTCCACTTGATACACCATTCTTCCAGAAGAGAGGCTGCCTCTTGGAGTCTTCTGGTGGCTGTTCCCGCTCTCCAGGATCTGGCCGTCACGATCGTGTCGTCCGCGTAGAGTGCCATTGCGGTGCCTTCGGCCCTTGAGAGATCAGAGGTGAAGACAGCGAACAGATGGGGTGACAGCACAGAGCCTTGGGGACTCCGGCTTCCATCGGTCGATACGTGGACACATAGTCCCTGATCTTCACTCGCATCTGTCTCCCGTGCAGGTATGATCTAACTAGTTTGACGAGTGCAATGGGATAACCCATACTCATCATTTTAGCTAGTAGACCATCGTGCCAGACCCTGTCGAAAGCCTTCGCAACGTCCAGGAGTAGTGCCGCCGTGACCTGTCTTTGGTTGAAACCTTTGGTGACTTCTTCGGTGATCCTGAGCACTTGGAGTTCCGTACTATGTCCTGTCCTGTACGCGAACTGTTCATCCGGGATGATTTGGAGCTCTTCGGTTTCCTCTTCTATTCTTCTCAAGATGACGCGCTCGGCTACCTTGCTCACAGCTGAGAGTAGGCTGATGGGCCTGTAAGAGGAGGGAAAGAGTAGTTCCTTACCTGGCTTCGGGATGACTATGACGTCGGCCTTCTTCCACCTGTCCGGAAAGTATCTGAGCCTCAAGATCCCGTTGATGATATTCACCAGGGCTGCCACCCCTTTGCTGGGTAGCTTCTTGAGGGCGATGTTTCCGATCTTGTCACATCCAGGAGCTTTCCTCGGCTTTAAGCTCCTTAGAATCTCCTTGACCTCCTCTGGAGTGGTCGGACGGATGTGATCATCGTCTGGCAGGCGGAGCATACGACGCACTCTGCGTTCCACGTCATCAACCCAGTCCTCGTCCTCATCATCGAGTTGGTTTTCCCTACACTGCAGTTCCAAGCTGTCCGCGAATGCTTCGGCTTTTTCCTGGCAAGTGTAGACAATCCCATTCTCTCCGTGGATTGGGGACATTGGTTTCAGCCTGTTCCGCAGAGCACGCTGGGTGTTCCAGATGCTCCTGTCCTGTGGGTCCAGTGATTCCAGGTGACGCTGCCATCCTTCTTGACGGTGTTCCTGGAGGGCAGCTTTGACTCTCCTGTTCAGCGTGTTATACGCGTGCCTGTCCTCAGGGAGTCTAGTCCTTTGGGCCCTTTTCTTCGTCCTTCGTCTGTCCCGAATCAGCTGCCTGAGGTCCTCCGTGAGGTTTGCCATCGGCGTTGGTGCCCTTCTGGTCTCTGTCTCTGTAGTGCTTTCCTCCATCGCTTCCTGGATCTGGTTTTCCAGGGAGGTGATGGCCCTCTCCACATCTTCCTCGGATTCAATCCTGGGAATATGTGCAATGTTCCTTTGCAGTGCTGCACGGAACAATTCCCAGTCTGTCCTCCTTTTGACGAAGGTCCCAGTGTCCACATCATCCTTCTCTCCTAGGTCCAAGAAGATCGGATTATGCTCGGTGGAACCTTCCGTCCTGGTAGAGATTTCCGCATTGAGGGTCATCTCCTTCATTATAGCGATGTCCAGCACATCCGGTCGGTGGATCCCATTGTCGTGCGTCGGCTCGTCCGGTCCTAGTGCCTGCATGTTGCCAGCGTGTCGTCCCAGGAACCTCAGCAGATCTCGTCCTAGAGTGTTGGTGACTCTGCTGTTCCATTCCTGTGACTTGGCGTTCCAGGTCCCCTATGGCAAGCACCTGAGTCTGGTCCTGGAATATTGCATCCAGGTCCGTGTCCAGGATGCGGCATCGGGGCGGCTGATAACAGGATACCACTTGAATGTCGCCATTTCGTGCCGTTGACACTACTACGGCGGTGGCTTCCAGGTTTTCCATGTCCGGCAGCACGATTGGATGGTGGTCGATCGACTTCTTTACCAGCAGGGCTACTCCTCTCATCGGCCTTGGTCCAGCGTAGTCCTTCCTGTAGACATGGTAGCTAGGGAAGTTGGCTGGCTTCAACGGCGTCATCTTCGTTTCCTGTAGTGCCAACACGTCTATGTCGTACCGGGCTAGGAGTTCCTCCACTTCAAGTTTTCTTCCTTGTAGCCCGTTAACGTTCCATGAGGCGATCTGCAGGAAGTTCGGCTTCACCTGAAAAGACATTACAGATTAGTAAAGCCTGGCATCTGTGCAAAAAATGCGCTCATTGCTGAGCACATTTGCTGCATCTGTTTGAGCACGGCGGTGAGGTTTTGGGCCTCCACGGGTGCTCGTTGTTGCCTGGCAGGGCCGGCGTTCGGCCCTGCGTTACCTCGAGCTACCCTTGCGTAGCTCAGCCCGCTGGTGGCGGGTCTTTTGGCCTCCCTCGGTGGCTGTAGGGTCCTTGGAGCCTGCTTCTGGGGGCCCGCGGGCTTCTTGGGATATTTGGGACATCCTTTATAGCTAGCCGGGTGCGCTCCCTGGCAGTTTGCGCACCTCGCTGGGACGTCCTGCTTCTTTTTGCAGTCCGCTGTCCGATGGGCCTCTCCGCACTTCACGCACTTGGCCTGTGCGGTGCACCTACCCTGTTCGTGGCCGAAACGCTGGCATCGGTGGCACTGGGTGACGCTCTGTTGCGCCCTTTGTCTCTCTGTGCGGACTACTAGGTAGCAGCACCTCGTTACCTCCAGGATCTTCTCCTGGTCCAGTGGCACTTGGACCAGTACCAGTGGAATCTCCATCTTGGTCCTCCTCGACGTCATCCGCTGGACAGAGATCGGCGAGAAGCCCTTGTCTTCCAGGTCTTTCTTGATCTCTTCGCAGCTTACGCCACTAGGGATGCCGCGTATCACTACCCTCAGGAGCCTCTCTTCAGGGAGCGCGTAGGTGTGGTACTCCCTTTTCTCCTGTGTGAAGATTTTTGTCATCTTCCTATAATCTTCACTCGTTGATGGGTCGATGGAGATGCCTTCACCAACGACGCGGGCCTTCTTGAAGTTGACGTTTGCCTCGCGCAAACGTCTGCTTACCACCGTCCACGTTTCCTTTTTCTAAGGACGACTGGCGGTATCTTGGGCGTCTTGGCTGTTTCCCTTGGGGCCGGTCCTGGATTCCGGTCCTCCTGCCGGCTCGTACTCTTTTCTGGGGCCTCGGTGCCTTCAGGAGTCTGGGCCTCCTGGGTCCTGGCCTGTTTGGGCTCCTCTTCTTCACTGTCGGAGCTTGCCTTCCTCCTTTTCTTATTAGCGGACTTCGTGGGTCCGACTTGGGCCCCCTGGATGGCTTTCCGGAGCTCCTCGTGCTGCCTGTCCATCCTTGATTGCATTTGAGCCATCCTTAGGCTCATTTCTTCTATTTGGGCCCTCAGTGCCTTGTTTTCAGCCCTTAGGCGCAGCTTTTCTTGGTCCACAATCTCCAAATCCATGTTGCATGGGGTGGAAGCCCTGGAACTACCACTCTGCGAGTCCTCGTCTACTTCTCTATGGTTTCCCATACCCTCCTCCTGGGTATGCGTAGCTTTATCTGAAAAAGAAAGCTGAAAAATAGAAGTTATGGTTAGTACACACAGAATATAACAAAAATATGTGTCTCCAGGAGGGAGACTTTTTTATCTTTTTTATATTAGCGTCTTGAAAAAGACGACTAATATTTCTCTTCTTCTGAATTCTTTTTCGCAAAAAGTATATTAGAGCCTTGAAAAAGGCAACTAATATTTCAAGCTCGACCGCGCCAACCGTTGCTTAACTTTCGTTGGTAGATCTACCGATTTTCAATAAGCAAACAGAAACTAGAAACTAACCACTGGTCTATTTGAAACTATTTTACCTCAATTTGAATCTGTTTACAGCGACCTGTATCCGCAAGTATGCATTCATATGTAATTGTACTGAGTCGCCACCTGTCGAATAGGAGAAAAAAGTAATAATATAATCGCGAAACTGGAACATCTGTGGATTAAACTTACTTCCGACGATAAAAAAAAAGGTTTAGTTTACTTCATTGTTGTGTGGAAATGAGTTTACTTTGAGTTTACAAAATTATTATAATTATGTAACGAATAGCCAGAAAGAATAAAAAGAAAATAACAAAAATGGAGTATGATGAGTTTTTCGAAAATGTTCAAATTTTCGCCGCAGTAACTCGTTACATTTTTGTCGTTGAATCAACGAATAAATATTATTCAGTTAAATTATAATACTAATAGTAATACCTAGATATAAGATATCAAAGTCGTATTCCTCTCACATTATTTAATTGAAGATTAATTAAAGTTGCCAAACACACTTCTTGATGATTTATCATCATACAAATAGGAATGATTAATTAATTATGATTAAAGGGCGGAATATATGCATTTAAATTCAATTAAAATATGCCCATATATATGCATCATATTTATTTAAAATATGCAATTGTACGCATTTATTTGGCCAAATATACAATAATATGCCATTATTTAATAAGTAAAATTACTTAACAAACACACAAACATTGATTTTATAGAAGAAATTTATTTCGAGAAAAATTAAAATAACAGATATAAAATACAATAAAAGAAAATCATAAAAATATTTTAATTTGAAATTGTACAGGAGTAATTTATAATTAAATACTTTTCAAAAATTTTCCAATAAAAATGATAGTCTCCTGTCAGTAAATATATGTTTATATATAGAAAAGGTTCTTTCAACATCTACCGATGTAATAGGACAGTACTGCAATTTGGGTAGTAAGCTATAAGGCCAAGGTGTAACTTCGTTGGAAGATTTACCAACAAAAATACTATTTACTGACTGTAAAGATTTGAAACCCTCATTCTTACTTACAGTAGCATCTAATTTTTTTCTAACTTGAATACCTACGTCACCGGGAATCTTTTTTACATTTAGCGGAAAAAAATTCAACAAAATTAATCGATTCGCTTAAACGTAAATTTCTACTTTCTAATTAAACTGTTATATCTGGTATAAAACCAAAATTAATTTTATTGAAAACAAGTTGCATCTGCATTTTTCAGCATTAATTGATTTCAACTACACATTGCGAGTTGTCTTCTATATCTAGAATTAATTCCTTAATAGCGTCGAAATGTTCTGCGTAGAATATTGCTGCTTTAATCCATGTTCCCCACTGGGTAATTACGGGTTCCGGAGGTAAACTTACTCCTGGCAATCGCTTCTTATACATCTGCACTCTCAAGAGGTACCTTTAAAAACACTTTTTTTACATTTGAACTGTGTGTGTGTACCAAGGGATATTCAGTTTTGACGGTTTCTGCAACTCTGTTTATCCCATGTAGAAGACAAGTGACATGCACCATATTGGGATAAAATATTTTTAAGTTTTGGCTCACTTTTACCATATACGGTGCTGCATCAGACAAAAACACCAAGAACTTTTCTGCTGGGATTGCATTTGGCAAGAAAAATTCTGACAAAGACAATTGAATAAAACGGGTAACGGTCACATTATTTGTTTTGTCTAACTCTTTTGAAGCTATTAAATATGGCTTACTTGAATTATTTTCTTGTAGAGCCCCAATAATAACATGTGAGATATATCGACCACAAGTATCTGTGTTTTCATCAATAATAATATAAAAACTATTATTGTCCAGTGAAACTTTAATTTTCTGTATGACCGTTTTATATACTGCATGCACATTCTTCTTTCTTATAGTACATTCATCAGGAATGTTTTGGTTACCATATTTTTTTGTAAAAATTCTTTGAATGAGATATTTTGAAGCTTTTTTAAAGGAATGTTCGCTGCGACTAAAGCTTTGCATAAGTCTTGATGAAACACCTCCGTTTCACTTCTTGTTTGGTTTTCAACATTTTGAAATGTGGTTTTCACAGACTGCTGAACGGGCCCAGATTTCATTTTTTGCAACTTGGCTTTATGTATAGATGTTTCCAAGTGTTGATCCACTTAGAACTTCTTTTCACAGGCAATCTGAAACAAAAACTCATTTAAGTCTTAATGAATAGTTCAAACAAAACAATCATTTAAGTTCAAACTGCATGTCAATATAGAGAAAATAAAAAGCTAAGATAGGAAAGTGAAAGCCGTTACAGTTTTTCTTATACAGCTGGTCAAAATATAATAAACTGAAAATCTCAATAGTTGAATGTCTGAAAATTGATCTGTTTTGAAAAATAAAACAGTAACGTGTAAAAAAAGCTCCAACTCAGGAATACTTTTAATCCATGAAGAAGCTTTTGGCATTTTAGACATTTTGAAATCAAATAAATATTCTCAAAACACTATTTTCACACTGAACTCTATCGACAAACTGAACTGGGAATATCTAGGCGACTAGGCCGGGCCATTACAGCGAAGAATATTATCTTACAATTAGGCAGGCAGATTTTAGAACAAGTTTCTTGCAAATTTAGTGACCCTATTCAAGTACTCAGAACCCTTCCACGTATTCAGAACTTTTTTTATTGGAAATCCCCGAAACCCCAATAAATAACATGTAACAAAGGGCAGGTAAACCCATAAATCTCCGATAATTGGTTAAGACGAAAAATCTCCAAATATGCACAAAAATACAGTTTTTTTCAGAAACATGCAATGTTTATGTAATTGGATGAAATATGCAAATAATGTATATATATACACATTGCATATATTCCGCCCTCTAATTATGATTAATAATTAATTAATTATGATTGTATACTAGAAAAAGATTTTACCAAATAAATGGAAATCCTATTTAAGGCTGTCGCGTATACCATTCTCAGACCAGTTTCTGATTATTGCCTTCGTCAGTGCGAAGTAGGTTAATAAGGAGGATCTGAGAATCATTAATCGCTTTGTGAGAGGCGTGTACTAACGAGTTAATGGTAACTCCATCTACTAGTATCAATTGCAATGTAATAAATTGGACGAATGCTCCGAAACAGAAATATTTTTCTAAGAATGGTATAATAAAAATTAAAATACCGAAGTATTCCAATAGTGAGGTTTGGTTAATTACAATAATAATAATTAATACTAAAAGTAATACAAGATACCAGACTTGTAATCCAATTTATGATACAAATTTTATAAATCATCAAGGAGTGTGTGTAGCAACTTTATTTAATCTTCATAAATTAAACAAAATGAGAGGATTTCGACTTTGGTATCTTGTATTTAGGTATTAACATTTATTACTGTTTGTAAATTAATTTGTTTTAATAAAACACTTGTACAGTTCATAAAAAGATTATGGCTTTATAAATGGATTGAAAACAAATTGCTAAAACAGTACAATTAATAACACACGTTTTTCTAAATCAGAATCGTGTCCATCGGATAAAAATCTCATTAGCAATTTATCATTGCAGATCCTGTTTTAAATTCCAGTACGTAATGGAGGGCGATGGATTTTGCCAAACAATTTTTGATGTATTACAAAGGATTATACTGCACCTTCAGGTTAAGTACTATGATTATTGGAAGTGTCAAAAACTTTAAAATATCGTTTATGTGACTACCTTATTATAGTAAATGATAAAATGGTTACTAAACTTTATCAGTAAGGAAAATTAAAAGTGTATTTATACTCCAAGATAAAGGACAGATGAAAATATTTTTTATAATAAGCGAAATATAAATGAGTTTTGCTACAAATATCTCAATTCTTAATTATTTCATGCAATAATAAAGCAATGGACAATTAAAACATTACACCAAGAAATTTGAGCCACTTTCGATAAAAGGAAAAATAATTTACGAATTTAAAACTTTTTTTGTCTGATAGTTGGCTTTATTAGCTGTGAGCCATACAAACTGCATTGGATGCATTATTGTTTTTCAAAAGTTGCAGGATGACAATCGTAAGTTACAAATTTACTCAAATTGCAGATGCTCCCAACCGAAAAAAATTTATTTTTTTGTGTTTCTCATTATGGGAATTTTTCCACCAGGCAAGCTTGCGATTTTTTTGATAAATAGAGTTACCTTTTTGAAGATTTTTTTTCAAGTTTTTGGCAGGCCAGTATGGTCTTCAGTTCCGAGAGAAGCGTAGACTTTATCCCTCCAAGTACACTGATTATTATTACTACCATTTTGATCGAATAGCCTGGGTACAGCAATTGGAGCTCGTAATGGAGATCGCGATTTTGGTCCGTTTCTCCTCCTCTTTCAAGGTGATGTTTTTTTCTCCGCTGGTGCCGAGAACGCGATGACATACATCACTTTGGTTTAGTCGGCAAGTTGGTTTAGTCAGGCTTGTTGGCTTGGATTAGCCTGACTGTTGGAACGAGTAGTTCCAGTAAATCCAGCATTTCTTGTTCTCGACAACGGACTCAATATCTCCGGGGACGTAAGACAGCACTGGTGTCTGGTCTAACTTGTACGAGTGCTTTAGATGGTAGTATAGCACTCGTAGCGCCACGTTATGTAGATGGATCTAGGCCGAAATCGCGTATACGGGGCATGCAGATAGTATATGCATGAGCGATTTCATCGCCTGACGGCAGGTCCTGCAGTTAATGTCAGGAACCATCTACACGCCACATGCGGCTGTGGTAGACCATGTGTTGCTTGGCAGGCCGTAATGAATTCCTCGGTCTCCGACTTAAGCCCGGCTGAACTTAGAAAGGCAAATGTCAGCCTGGTCGATAAACCCAGTGTTTCTATATTCTCATAGAAGACACCATGTTGGGGTTTATCAACGTGCTGCCGAAACAGATTTTCCTGTTACCAGCTCTAATTCGGGCTTTCAGGCGATTTGGCTGAAGTTCAGTGACTGACTCTACATCAGCGCCTCGACGGCCACTTCGCCTGGTGTCGAATACGAGACCGAGTTCATCTGCTGCTCTTTTTGCTGCCTTAAACAATCCTGCTGCCAATCCTACAATTTTGTGATGTTTTACAAACCCCAAGAGGGGATCTGAGCTCTTGAGGATGTTACATGCCATATTCAGTACTACTCTGCCATGCGTACACTCCAAACTCAAGAGTCCTCGGCCCCTCTGACGTGGGAGGTACACACGAGGAACAGACGATCTAGGAAGAATACTTGTGCGAGTATCTCTTTGTCTAATTGACGCAGCTCATCTACTGTCCACCTCACTACTCCAAAGGAGTAGAGCAGGACTGGAACGACAAGCATGTTAGTCGCAGACACCTTGTTCTTCCCCGAAAAATCGGAAAACCAAATCTTTCGGAGACGGTGTCTGTACTTGCAGCGGAGAGAATCCTTTATTAGTTTTACATCCTGGGTGTGCCTTTGTTGCACACCCAGATATGTATAGGTCTCTTCGGCATCCTGATGTCTTAGGATGCTTCCGTCTGCGAGCTGCGGATCTTCAGAGAATATCCCGCATCGTCCTCTCTTGAGGTGGACGACTTCACATTTGTCCAACCCGAACTCCATACCAATTGCCTGCGTGTATTCTTCGACCAGCCTAAGAGCATTTTGTAGTTCGCGCTCTCCGGAGGCATAAAGTTTAAAGTCATCCATATAAAATAGTTGGGTGACCTTTTGTCCTCGGTCGCTAGGTGGTCCATATTAATATCCGCGGATTTGACGGAGCCCAACAGACAACGGTAGCAGTGAGATGCAGAAGAGGAGAGGACTCAGGGAGTCACACTGGGAAAATGTCTCTCTTAAATGCCACCTGTTCTGTCGTGACCCGCTGGCCCTTTTTTTTTGGGGGGGGAGGGATTTCCAGAGGGGGGACAGCTACTTTGGGCATCTCAAGTGGTGCTGATACCGCAAGGCATTCGAAGAAAGGTAATAATAGCTCGCACGATGTTGTATCAAATGCCTTACGGTAATCAATCCAGGCCATCGATAGATTTCGCTTGTGTTGCACAGAATCCTGTGCAATACAGCGGTCTATCAGCAGGCTGTCCTTGCAACCTGCCATGGCACCACGCTGTTCGTATGTCTGCTGGAAAACCAGATGAACACACCTCAGTGTCCTTGCATACAAGGTAAATATTTTGTAGCAGGAGTTGGGGCAAGTAATCGGCCTATAATTCTTCTGGTCGGTAAGATCCCCTATTTTGGAGATAAGCACAATATGTCTCTCGACAAACCAGTCCGTATTCTGCTGCCCCTTGTTCAACCATGAATTAAAAACTCGCTCCAGACGGCGGTGAGTGGAAGGAAATTTCTTCTACCACCAGTTGTTATGCGGATTATCGACAACATGCTGCGGCTCTTGAAAGAGGCGGAAGGATTCATACGGGACAAATTGTTTTGCTCCATATTCCTCACCCGCCTCTTCAACGTTTTCTTTATAGCCATGAGCGCTCGGATCTTATCTAGACAGTGCTACTTGATGGTAAGCATCACTGTTAGATTTAGAGTGTGGTGTAGACGTCTTAATCTGGCTGCTATGTGCCGGATTCTGGGAGTAAAAACTCTACCACTTGTCATATATTCCACCACACTCTGTGTCCGAAAGTCGTGTTGTCGGGCCGACTGTATGGTTGAAGGCAGCTTTTTATTATGATGAATATTTACAACAAATAAAAACTGTTATACCACAATTCAATCCTGGCGGGGCTGCAGGTATTAAGGAAAGCCAGACAAAATTCGAAGCTATTTCCGTTAAAATAGGTATAAAAATTTATCACAGGAACTATAAAAGACTACATGACGCGATACAAAACTTACAAAACAGTGCGTTGTCTTTAGCAGAGTCACTGCAAATAGTGGACGAAGTAAGTCGACTACTAAACTCTATACGTGACGCAAAAAATGAGCCCATTAGATAAAAGTTCGCACGTGTGTTAAGGCAAGACACCGGTTTTACCAGATTAAGACAAATTTGTGGTGGTACTGATGGTGCAACCTCAGATCCGTAAAATGCGTTTAAAGACTATTTTAAGTATGACTGTATTACATCAATAGATGTCGAACGGTCGTTCTCAAAAAAAAAGCATACCTATTTTGCCATCACAGCGAATATTACTTACGGAGACAACCATAGAAACATACCTGATGCTGCAAAGTTTTTACAGATCTTCTCCAGTTTGTGATAACCAAGCTGGTTCGTTAAGCTAGTTAAGAGAGTAAGTTGTGCATACACTGTTATTAACTGTAACAGTTTATTACTTTTGTTACTAGTTAATTTCTTTTATTACGCTTATTATGATACGTACGCCTATGTCTCTTCGCACATTTCTACCAACTCTACTATAAATAATTTATTTAAGAAAACTTGTATGCATGGTGAGGTGGTAAGCTGTACGTAGTGAACTAGAAAAAGCTAAATCTACACAAACAAATGGAGATGCCGATACATATATAGATGGACAGATAATAGCGAGAAAATCATAAAAAGATTTTTTTTCAACTAGACTGGACGGATCTTTAAATAATTATTTTTTCCATAAGAAAAGAATATTTAAAAAAGTAGCACAAAATTGAATACGCTCCCTATTTCTTATTAACTAATATGTGTTTTTTTTAAATAATTCTTATAAGTCACCGCATTTACTACTTGTAGCAGTTAGTGATATATTTTTGAAAAGTTGTCTTTTCTGTTTTTTTAGAGACAAAGAAACTCCTGGGCATTAGAGAGAGAACAGAACTAATAATTAATTGGCCGAGTATATTTGAAAATTTTGCTGGTAGTAATAAAGGAACAATGGCAAATCTCGTTTACTAAATGCAAGGTATTAATTAATACATGCATCTATTTACCTGTTGTATTTGTCACACAATTTCAAATAAGCTAAAAACAAATGTTTTGCCACTAAATAAAATGGAGTTTACATTGTGAATCGTCCCAATATTAAATTACATAGCGGCAACTGTGGGAACGTGCACTGTATTGTGAAATCCAATTATTTCCAGGTTTTGGTAACAGTCAAGGACTCACCGAGGAATGCAATAATACAGCTTCATCAAAAGTTAAAAATCTATACTATATTAAATCGTTTCAATGGTTAATTTCAACCGCTAGAGCCCCGTGCAACTCGACACAAATTTATATATACAATTCTTACATATAACACTGATGTAGTATACCATGAAACACCAAAACACCATATACTGCACTCGACGCCCATTTCGCCAACCAAGCTGGCATCATCTGGACATGATTAAAACTAGCCTTATGTTAACAATGTATTATATTTATACCTAAACTATTGTCACGGTTCGGTGAACCGTTACCCACTAACCAATAAATTTGGGATTGGTCAATATTCGTACTATTTTTACACTTTCTGATTTCCAAGCTTTCAAATGCATCCAGCTGTCAAGTATTTATTACATTCCTAATTAATTTTAAATTGCTAATGTCTATTTTATAGTTGTTCTCAAACGCATGTATGGCAAGCTAGACATCTGTTTTACCATAATATTTAAGATGGGCCATATGCTCTTCAAATCTAGTATGAATTGATCGTCTAGTTTGTCAAATATACTATTGATTGCAGTATCTACAGCTAATTTCATAAATCCCCGACTTTTAGTTGATTTCAATCTTGCTTTTGGATTGCCTAATAGTTGTAATTTATTTCTCGATGAATGAACCACTGTCATACTTACATCTTTAAAAATCTTACCAATATCACGGGTGAATCGAGGATTGAATGCAATCTATACAAATTTCGAATTTTTTGTTTCATTTTGAAAATTAAGGAATTTCGAAGTGTCTTTAAATTTTCGTTTCCTAATTATTTTATCAATTAAACTCACAGAATATCCATTAATCGCGGATTACTGGTATCTTTATAAATGTCAAATTCTAACTTATTTTCACTATTTCTAATTATTAGTACATCTAAAAATGGTAGTTTTCCAGAGTTTCAATTTCATATGTGAATTTAACTGAAGCGAAACGACTGTTTAATTTAATTTGTATCAAACATTGCAAAGATATCATCCACATACCTAAGCCAGTTAATGTTAATCATCCCCAGATGATGCCGACTTGGTTAGCAAAACACACGTCGAGTGCAGTATATGGTGTATTGGTGTTTCGTGGAAAACTGAATATTGAAATTTGTGTATTTAAAGCACCCCAGGAATAAAAATATTTATTCGCTTTGGGGGTTAATTTAAACCCCTAGGACCCTCTGTAAGTCGATGAAAATTTATACTCGCCTTACATACCATACCTCACAAGTAACCATCGCTGAGAATTAAAATGTGTGCATTTAAATAACTCCGGAGTTATTTCAACCCATAGAACCCTTTGCAAGTCGATAAAAATGTGTAAACTTCTTACATATGTCACAAGTAATCGTCTCTAAAAATTGAAATGTGCACATTTAAAGCACCACAGGGATAAAAATATTTATTCGGGTTAATTTCAACCCACAGGACCCTTTCCAAGTCGATTAAAATTTACAGGCACATAATTAGCGAATTTATTTACCTTCGGTCAAAACGAAATTATGGACAAATAACAGGTTGGGAAGTTACATTTTAAAGGGCTGTTTAAACCCCGGGACATTTTGCAAATCGATGATTATGTACAGGTACATTTTCTTAAGCAGTGTGTTTACCTTCAATCTAAACGAAATTATTGACAAATAGCTGGTTGAGATGTTACATTTTTAAAAAATTTTTTAAAGGTCTGTTTTAACCCCTTTAACCCTTTGTAAGTCGATGAAAATTTACAAGTATATTACTAACGAGATTGTGCACCCTCGGTCAAAATGAAATTATGGACAAATAACTGTTTGGGAAGTTTAATTTTTTTAAAATTATTTAATAGGGTGTTTTACCCCCCTGGGACCCTTTGCAGCGATGAATATTTACAGGTATATGCCTAACAAGTTTATGTAACCTCGGACAATAAGAAATGGACATATAACTGTTACTAAGTTACATTTTTTAAAAACGTTGAAAAGAATATTTTACCACCTGGTACCCCTTGCAAGTCGATGAAAATTTACAGATACATTACTAATTTGTTTACCTCCGATCTAAACGAAATTATGGGCAAATAGCTGATTGGGAAGTTACATATTTTAATATTTAAGAGGCTGTTTTAACCCCAGCGAGCCTTTGCAAGTCGATGACTATTTATAAGTAAATTACTAACGAGTTTATTTACCTTCAGTCTAAATGAAATTATGGAGAAATAGCTGGTTGGAAAGTTACTCTTTTTAAAAATCTTTAAATTGCTGTCTTAACCGCTGGAATCCTTTGTAAGTCGATGAAAATTTATAGATATATTATTAGAGAGTTTGTGTATTCTCGCTCAAAATGAAATTATGGACAAATAGTTGGTTGGGAAGCTACATTTTTTAAAAGTGTTTAAAGGGGTGTGTTACCACTGGGACTCTTTGCAAACCGATGAAAATGTACAGGTACATTATTAACGAATTTGTTTACTCTCGATCCAAACGAAATTATGGACAAATAGCTGGTTGAGAAGTTATATTTTTTGTTAAATCTTTATAAAGTTGTTTTAATCCATGCACGTCCACGAAAGTGTACAAGTACATTACTAATAAACTTGTCTACTTTCCATCAAAATGAAAATTATGGACAAATAGGTGGATGGGAAGTTACTTTTTTTAATCATTTGCAAGTTGTTGAAAAGTTACAGATACATAACTAATGGGTTTGTTTACCTTCGATCTAAACGAAATTATGGACAAATAGTTGATTGGGAAATAAAATTATTTAAAAATATTTAAAGGGCTGTTTAACCCCTGGGACCCTTTGAAAGTCGATGAATATTTACAGGTACATTATTAACGAATTTGTTCACCTTCCATTTAAACCAAATTAGGAACAAATAGCTAGTTGGGAAGTTAGAATTTTTAATAATTCTAAGGGGCTGTTTTAACCCTTGGGACAATTTACAAGTCGCTGAAAATTTAAAGGTACATTACTGACGGGCTTGTTTACCTTCGTTCAAAACTAAATTATTGATAAACAGCTGGTAGGGCAGTTACTTTTCTTAATCTTTAAATGGCTGTTTTAACCCCAGAGACCCTTTGCAAGTTGTTGAAAATTTACAGGTACATTACTGATGAGTTTGCTTACCTTCGATCTAAATGAAATTATGGACAAATAACTGGTTGGGAAGTTACATTTTTAATAATTGTTTAAAGAGCTATTTGAACCCCTAGGACTCTTTGCATGTCGATGGAAATTTACAGATACAATATTAACGAGTTTATGTACCCTCACTCAAAATGAAATTATGGACAATTAGCTGGTTGGAAAGTTGAATTTTTTTTTTTAGTTTTAATAGACAGGCAATATACTCCAAAAAAAATAATTGGTGTATGAACTTCATAGAAAGTGAACATATTCGAAACAAACATCTACAAAATACAGAACAGACAACAATTATTGTAAAATTTTATATACAATTAATTTCTTGGCAAAACACTAATCTGAAATAAGGTTAGAAAATTTAAACATACTTTTGGCGGTACCTCAGAAACATTTTGCATAAAAAATAATAGTGCCACAACACGAAGATATTACGACGTTTTTCAAGTTTGGTATATTTCAAAAATGTTTTAACATTAACTTTTTCTCTTGTACCTTCCGATAATGGATTACTTGATAAAACTTCGAGATCAAAATAAGAGGTAAAAATGATTTATTATTAAGCAACTTAAGTGCACTAAAATCACTTAGTAAATTAAAATCATGAATATTTAATTGAATTTAAAACTTATTTTATAAGAGTAAGTTCATATTAATTTAATTTCATGAGTAATTCATCATTTTTTAATTTAATTGGTTAAAACTGGGATGGGACAGGACTTGGCAAATATAGAACTATTAAGATAACAACTAGTTTATTAATAGATGTTTTCAATAATAATTGAAGGTTCAATTTTCAAGCAGAGTTATTCTGAAATTTTTTGTCGGATGTTGATGAAAGACAACATATTTACTAATATTTTACTGATACACGATAATTATTAAATTATTTAATTATTACATTATGTTACATATTTAATTATTAAAGATATTTAATAATAATTATTACAATTGTTAAATTAAATGTTCTTAAATGTAGGTGTGTATATGTTTGTGTATATACTATATGTATAAGTTTGGCTTTTTCATATTTAGGTACATTATATTTTACTTTAGACTATTACTTTTTATATACTTGACGCTCTCTACAATTACTTGTATTTATTGTGCAATTAATTGAGAAATAAAGAATAATTTTATTATTTTTACTACTTTTTCGGTTGTCTAACGCCGGACAGTTCTCCCATGGCTCCAACTCACATGGGGAGTAGCGCTAGCAAATTACCTACAGCCACTCGCCACATTCCGCAGGGTTAGCGCCTGTGGAGCCCAGAGAATCATATGTCCTAAGCAGACGGAGAGAACCCAGAACGATCGCTTTCTGCATGTGGCTTGCCAGCTACTTGTCTGATTCTTGGTAGGCCGGTAGGGTCCTCAGTTCCGAGAGCAGCGTAGGCTTTATCTCTCCGAGTACACCGATAGGACGACTATCTTATTATTTATACATTGTACTGATTCTGCGGTTGGCTCCTTGTGAAACATTATTAAATATTTTAAATAAACAAAGAAAATTTGCTTTTAAATGTTTCAAAATTATATTTTCACTCTACACGTGTTTCGGCTTTTTTAGGCCCTTTTCAAGAGTACAGATGAGAGGTACTAAATTATAATTTGTATTCCTTGCTTATAAATTGAGTGTTACATCTGGCAACTTATACTAATAAAAATGGCTTGAAAGATTTGGAATTTTTTTTTTGAAAAGTTAAATTACTTTATCTAAAATGTGGTGACCTGCGAATATTTGTTGTTCATTTGTAACCGTTTTTTTTATTCTTGGAGCTTTCTTAATTTCTAATATTTCTAGTAAGTCTAATTTTTTGCTTTTCTTTTCGGAATGAAGTAATTCTACATTATCCATATTTATAAAGTGATTGTTTTATATACAGTGTGTTGACATGTCGGTGCTATATACGTTGTTTACAATAGACTTTTTATGCTCCTCAAGTCGCTTTTTTATATTTCGTCCAGTCTGGCCAATATATATAGCGTCGCAGTCACTACATTTTAGTTCATACACTCCTGTCTTTTCTAGTTTTTATGTTTTATTGTTTATTAACATTTTTCCTAGGTTATTTTTATTTACAGATATTGTTTTGCAACCTGATTTACTTAATTTATTGCTGACTTTATCACTAATTCCAGGTCTATAATTAATACATTTATGGATGATATTGGCGTCTTGTACAGAACCAGCATAAAACTCCTTATACATATTTTTCTTTTGTTTGTTTTTATTAAATTATCTATGAGACTTTCTTTGTATCCATTATTCCTTGCTATTTGTTTTATTGTGTTGACTTCTTTTTCAAAATTGTTTGGACTTAAAGGAAAGGTTAGCAGACGGTGAACAAAACTATGAAACGATGACATTTTTATTTGGAAAGACTGGTTAGAACTATTGTGTATTGCTGTATCTGTACAGGTACGTTTACGGCAGATATCGAATTCTGAACAACAATTATGATTTTTTTATGTTGACGTCTAAAAAGGTCTTTTTCTAACGTGAACTGAATTTTTTCATTAAAAGACTTAAGTAAATTTAGAAATCGTTTTAACTGTCTTTCCGTACCTTTCCAGATGCAAAATACATCATCTACATATCGTATCCAAAAGAACACATTTTCTGTTAAAATGTTTTTGGTGTTAAATAATTTATTTTCAAAATCTGACATGGAAATTTCGGCTAATGAAGGAGAGATTGGTGAACCCATCGGTAATTCGTCTAACAACTTATAAATTTCTCCCTTGAATTTAAAATAATTTTGGTTAGTGCAATTTTTAATAATGATATTTAACTCTTTTTCTTTTCTGCGCTTATATCTGAATTATTTATAAGTTGGTCTATTATATTAAATAAAGTTTGTAGTGGAATTGTTATTATTTACTTAGATTTTAAGGCGCGTATATCCATAATATTGTATAATCGCATTTTATACTACTTCATGCTAAAACAGGTTTTCATATTTATAAGTAGATTATTTATAAATAGATTAATTTATAGTAATGCACATTGTAATGTCGTTGTCAGCTAGGTGGAGTATTTGGCTTGAGTATGCGATGGCAAATGTGACTAGGTAATCTCACCATCGCACACTGGTAGAAATTAACAATCTAACTGTGCAAAAGTCAAAATGAAACATAGATCCACATGTAATAACATGATATATTGCGTTTATTAGTTTAAGTCACATTTAACAATACTTTTATCTACATGGAACATGGTATAATACAGGTGAGACAAAAATCATATACAAAATATTTTAAGAACTCTCAGAACTCTCATTCAAATTTTCCTGTACTAATTGTGCAGATTGCTCGTCAAAATTAGGCTGCAACAATAGGCATTTAACTTCATTATCAAGAGCCTTAATATTATATGATCGACCAAGATTGGTCCGAGAAATAGAAGACGTTAAGGGATCTGATGAAAAAAATAAAGAGTATTTAATAAGTCTGTCATTGTTTGCACTCGAGAAAATTTTCTTGTATGGTCTCTGTATCTTCGAAAGTCTTTATTTCTGGTTTCCAGTGCTTCTTCCGAAAACATTCCGATATAGGCAAAATAGCAGATTTTATAATATCTGCTCCATGAATAAGCAATTTATGTAAACTAGAGGGCATATTATATCACGGGTATAGATCCACATACTTTTCTGCAGTCGCTTTTGCACACTTTCTAAATGATTGTACATCTACAGCATATCCACATGAAATTGTTTGCAGGATCACATTCAAACGCTTTATCAATTGTTCGTCAATTATTGTGATGGAAGATGCAAGAACAGATTGGTAAAAAAAGCTACTGGCAGTATTACCGTCATTTGTTTTACCATATCCGGGTTTCAGGATGTCCACTAATAATCCAATTTTTACCCTCAATTCATTTTGAATATATTTTTTTGTTTCTTCAAACTTTTTTTTGTCTTCATTTTTGCGCATTTTCCACTTTTTCACATCTCGACGATATGCGATGTGAAGAAGACACTCAAAGCACCTAATCCATGCGTGCAATGTAGAAAGCCCGTATTCGTATCTATCTGATTTAGGCACAACTTCTATTTGCATCATAGTTATATATTTTATTTTCTACATACATAAATAATTAATTCATACATTTTACATAATAGAAATATACAAAATAATTTGTTTTTCACTTGTACCGAGATAAGCGTGAATTGTGTTTTTTCTTTTTTTCTATATTATTTTATTATAATAAAGCAAAAAGTTCTCTGCTTGTTTCTTATAATACAATATTAATATATATATATTTTTTAGGTCGTAAAATAAACAGTATTTATTATTTTTTACACTTGAATTCTCTCTCTCTCTCTCTCATTTTTTTGTTTCTCACTCAGGTTAATATTTGAGGGTTTTCGAGAAAAACATTATTTGTCCAAACCTAACTAGTCCCAGACAAGTAATATTTTTACCAGAATTTCAATGGAGATATAACGTTCTTGCCGAATTACTCTTATTTTAAGGCTTAATATTTCGATACTTGTAAGGTTTTTACCCAAACTAATGTTTCCACTGTATAGAAATTGACTTTAAGCGGCAAATGGTGCAATGAACTAAAATTTGCTAATTTTGGACATATCACGTTTTCTCGGAAACCCCTCATTTATTAGACAGTAATAATTTTTCTTTATATACATTAATATATATATATATATATATATATATATATATATATATATATATATATATATATATATATATATAACAGGGTGTTTACGAACTTGGGAATATATTTTTAATGGGAGGTAGTACTTGGTAAAAGAAGTCGATTGCTAAAAATTTACCTTAGTAAAAGTTCCTCAGAAGTGGCAAAAAAAATATTTTAAATAATACATCAAATTGTTTGAGAACCGCTGACGAAACTAGCTGTATGCGAAAGTAATGGCCATAGACATATAATAATGTATATGGCTCTGGCAGTGTTGCCAAATTTTATATCTCAACGCCCATTATTTAGCGACAATTTTTTTCTTGTTCCAATAGAATTAGATAAATA